>OX465276.1:17883875-19083875 GCA_949987645.1 Tachina grossa | reverse complement strand
TCTTCATGTTTTGGCTGCACAATTTACGAAAACGGTACATAATG
Source organism: Tachina grossa (assembly GCA_949987645.1). Classification (NCBI taxonomy): domain Eukaryota; kingdom Metazoa; phylum Arthropoda; class Insecta; order Diptera; family Tachinidae; genus Tachina; species Tachina grossa. Next base: position 19,083,831 of record OX465276.1, on the reverse strand, counting down.
CGCAATTTTACTTGCATTTGATTTTGATGATCAAGTTTTAATTTTGTGTGCGAGATAGAAAAAAATATATGTATACCTGTTTGTAATATACCAATCTTATTCTTTTTTTTTCATTAAAAAAAAATAAAATTTGACCGAGAAAAACTAATGCATGTAAAGTTTCATATGTATTAAAATTGGACAAACATAAAAAATCTCTTGAGAGTAAAGATTTTTATTTAGTTATTCAAAAAAAAAACTAATATTTAGTTAAAATATGTTTAACTTATACAGAAAAAGCAAAAATTAAATTTTCTTAGTTACTTTTATAATCCAAGAAAAGTTTCAGTTTTTCCAACCCTGATTTGAAATTGATTTTTCTAAAGCTAAGTCTAGACGATATGTTGAATCAGCAAATATATGCTTACATTAATATGCTTTAAAATAACAACAAATCCTGCTGTCAGCATATACATATGTTAGGCGTCTACACAGTATGCTGAAACTACCAAATTTTTTAAAGTCAACATATGTCAGCAAATGATAATACAACATATGAGTTACCATAAAATTTTTGTGTCTACATGATATGTTGATTTTTGTATTCTGATATATATGTTGACTCATGTGAGCATTTGCTTAGATATAAAATAAATTTTATAATTACAATAAATTTATGTATGTATATCAATTATCGCTTTCAGTGCAAAAAATTTATATTTTTGGTTAATAAAAGTTAGTGCAATTATACATGTATATAAATAAAAAGAAATTCGCGGAATGGCGGAAATTGGCGAAAAGCTACAACAGCAGGATGACAAAGTCCAATAATGTTTTAAACTCTTCAAAATTATTAAAACTGCATAAAACCCACGCAAAAAGCCACTTTTATTGCGAACTGCAAAAAATCGCGAAAATTGGCAAAATCTTGAACAAGCCATAATATGGATTAAAAATTGCTAAAACTGTAAAAAAAATTCGGCAAAAATCGCGAAAATTACGTAAATTTGCAAAAATTTATTAACAGCGGGATGATAAGAAAATTTTATACTTTTTTAAAATCGTCAAAACTGCCAAGAAGCTGAAGACATGTAAAAAGTCGCTTATATCGCGAATTTTTGCAAAAAAAAAGAAGTTGCATAACTTTAAACAAGCCATAATATTGGTCAAAAACCGTCAAAACTGTAAGGAATGAAAAAAATTCAATAAAAATCGCAAAAATGACGAAAATTCGCAAAAACTTACCAACAACGGGATGATGACAAATTCTATTATTTTTTAAAAATCGCCAAAGCCTTTAGGAGGCTGAAAGCATGCAAAAAGTTGCCTTTATTGCGAAGTTTGCAAAAATTCGTTAGAAGTTGCAAAATTGGAAAGAAACTGGAATTTCTTCAGAATCGCCTAAAATTATTTTTTAAGAAATTGTAATTTCCCTTATTTTTTACTCACCCCAATTCACATATCTGCAGTATATTTTTCGCATAATGCAATGTTTTTTTTTCTTTTATTCTACTATTTTTGTTATTTTAATATTTACGTTATTTTTATTTTAAAAATGGCAAATCAGGCAGCACTGCTCATACATGAGCAAAGTAAAAATATCAATTCTATATGCTATCAAATTTGCCGTATGCTGAAAAGCTTACATAGGCTTTTCAACAAATAACATATCTGATAGCATACATAGGAAATTTGTTACAAAGTAAAAATATGGTGTCTAAACGATATGCTAAAATCTTGAACATATGTTCGTTGACAACCTTAACAAATACCCTTCATATGTAGCTAAGCATACGTATATTGAAAAAATTTTGTGTTTACACGATATGTTGGCACTGGTAACAAATTTTTCATCATAAATATGCTGATTCAACATATCGTCTAGACTTAGCTTAATATTAAGTATTAAACAATTATTTCCTCAAATATCAAATACATATGTTTAATTGCAAAAGAAAAAATTAGTTTTAGTTGCTGTAGTGGCATATACCAAAAAAAAAAAAAATTGATTTTTGTGATTTGCAATACCAATCAATCTATTTTTTAGTAAAAATTCTGATACATCAGTCCAATAATACAAATTCTCTTCTAGCTCTGCTAGGAGGCTGGAGAGAACCGATTTCGCTTATATATAGCCGGACATCGTTTATTCGATCAGAATATATCTATGTATATGCTTTAATATTGCGTTAATTGCACACCGAATGACAAACCTATAGATACGCCTTATAATTTTTGGTGAAGGGTATAATTAAGAAAAAAAAATTTTATAACCAAGTTTTAATAGTTTAAGAGGAATGTGACTAATTATGTACACACAAGTGTTTTGATGTCGGTATAAAAATAGGACAAAGAAAAATATATATATTTTTTTTCATGAAAAAAACATAATACGAGTATGTATCATAAAGATAATTAACAAAATTTTTGTACAGTAAAAAACTGTACAACACAGTTTATTTCAAGTAATTTATAAAACAAAAACTAAACTGTAAAGGAATTTTGTCTCTTATGCTAACTAACTTCATGACAATTTTTCGTAATGCCTTATATGAATATGTATGAATTCATGTATGGAAATGTATGGGATTATACATGGCAAAACTATTATATATGAACTAATATATGGACTAATATATGAAATGTATTATAATATATGAGCTCATATATTGAAATTTAATTATGAATCTCTTCATATGTGGATCGATATATAGAAATAACATGTAATATATGGAGCCATATAAGAATGTATGCATACATGATATCTCACATAAGATCGTTGTTGCGTTAAAAAAAAGTTTGGATTTTATCACTGGTGAATTGGAAATCCATTTGAAAATAGATACGGTATGCAAAGTTTATATGCGTACCTTCAACGTTTAAAAAAGAAAAACTTTTGTTACAAAAAAAAAACCATTCTTGTATGATTTGATACATTGTGGCCCCATTTAATATATCAAATAATCAAAAGGATAATCCAGTCATTAATTTTATCGAAAATAACAGAATTGTCTAGATAAGAAACAAAGTTCATATTACTGCAAAAAATTATATTGAAAACTATTGTTAGACAGATTATTTTTTCTTTTATAATTAGTTGAATTAGTTTTTAATCTGATTTCTTAAATTAAATTTTAAGTACGAATTTGAGTTTTGTGTTTTTTAAGTAATTGATTTACCTTTTGACTTAAAATGAGGAATGAAACGACTTCTAGTTCGTTTTGAACTATTTGTCCAAACAAATGTGTCATTAAATGCAACCTCCCAGTTCAAAATCTAAAAAAAGTAATTTTAGTAATTTAATTTGTAGTGGCCAAATGCCTACACATTGTGTCCAAATTTCAAGTCCGTATCTCTTACGGTTCATTTTCACCTTTGGTGTACGGAAATATACAGAAAAATAACCGGCGGCGGCGCACCGTCGGCTTCGAGCCGGTCGACTTGTTTCTCTGCTTGGTACTGCTTCTTTCAAGCACTAATACACTCATACATAGCTTACACCGATTTGACAATGCAAAGAAATCTCAGCAAAGAAATCAAAGTTAAAAGATTTTTACCCCCTAGCGTATAGATGTTTACACATTAAAAAAAAAAAATGATTACTCTCTCTGTCGTCATTTTCAAGATCAAAGGAAGTACTCCATAAGGGGCTTAAAAGGAGTACTCGTGTCTGCGGACATGCTGTGTTAAAAATCCAATGAAGTCCGGAGTTTTATGGAGTAATCCATTACTCGAAAAGGAGCGCTCCAAGATTTCTCTTTGGATGATCCTATTTGTTTACTGGGTTAAGAAAGGAAGCAATGGGAGAGCGTTCAACTGTTGAATTAGCTTGGGTAAAGGGATTTATGTTTAAGTTTTTTTTTTTAATTTCATGTATTATTGAATTATGGTTGCATATATACATATGTAAGGATATGTGTGGGTGTGTTTTAATGAATTTTTTATAACGTTTAGATACATTTTCTTCGAATTTTAACAAAATTGTTTACATTTAGATTCTAGAATATGGACGATTGTGTCCTCCGTTTGGTATATCTAGTTTAATTAATTTTGTTTAGATTCTTCTCTCTCCAATAAAATTCTATAAAAAAGTGCCTTAGGCAAGATATTCAGCAAAAAAAATTTTGATTTTACAATAGACACCAGAGGCGCTGCATTATCAGAAACGTGCAAAAAGCAGAGTTGTTAAAAAATAAAGCTTTCCTCTTTTCCTTCCTTCGCCACCTGTCCTCTCTATCACTAACACTTTCCCAAAGAAGCCCTGCAGGAAATTGAACTGACACAATACTAGTCACGTGACCGGTCCCCAAGTGATAGGGACTAGTTCGAGTTCTAACACTTCCTATGAAGCGGACCAGTCACTTGTACATGAGAATGGCTTAGAACGGGGTTAATTGATACTTTTTATGCACCTTATGACTTGTCACTGAACTATCCCATAGGGACCCATTCGCTATAGACTAATATAAATTATGTATAAATGTCATTCCGACATTTAACTGCAACAATGAAAACTTATAATTTTGTTTTTTATTGTTACAAATGCAATTATAATTTATTATTAGGCAGAAAATTTTTTGAAATTCGAACCGACAACCTCGCGCATGACAGGCTTGCAAACACTAACCACTCAACCACAGGGCCACTCATGTTTCAAAAGTATAAATACCAGTTAAGCTGAGGTTAATATCTCAGTATAGTTACGGGACTGGTTCCAGAGTCAAATTGAAGGGAGCAATTAACATTATAAAGAAGGGTGTCCCAACAAGAACGCAAGATTTAAATTTGGCGCCATTCGAAGTGTCATTGTTTGACATTTGAACAATTGTTATTGTTTGCTAGTAGAAGGTACGAGGTTAGTAAAAATGGAGCGCTACACGAATGAACAACGCATTCTCATTGTGAAATTGTTTTACCAAAATGGTGAAAGTCTTGCGGCTACAGTTCGCAAATTTGCGATCAATTTGGGGTCACAATAATACTCCAAAAGAGTCAACTGTAAAGAGGTTAATGCATAAATTTGCCGAAACTGGGTCTGTTAGTGATGTAAAGACAACAACGCGCCTTCGACCAGGTCGATCGACCGAACATGTCGCAGCTATACGTGATGATGTCGCTCAAACGCAGGTCAAGCGCAAACAGTCAATGGTGTTCGGTATCGTGAAATGATAACCAGTTTTTTCGTGCGTAGAATTGAAGAAATGAATGTGGAGGGCATGTGGTTTCAACAAGACGGCGCCACATGGCATACAGCCAGAGAAACAATTCAATTGCTACATCAGTCATTTCCCGGTCGTGTTACTTCGCGTTTTGGACACCAGAATTAGGCGGCCAATTCTGGATCGTGCGACTTAACACAATTAGACTTTTTTCTTTGGGGTTTTTTTGAAGTCGATGGTTTACGCGAATAAGCCGACGACGACTCAAGCCTTAAAAGAGGAAATCGGACGCTGCATTAATGAAATACCGCAGCATTTATGCAAAACGGCCATTGAAAATTTCATTAAAAGATCGCGTGTGTGCCAGCAAAGCCGCGGCGGTCATCTGCCCGATTTGTTGTTCCACACATAACCTCATTCTGTCTACTTTACGATATAATAAGTTTCACGATTTTTTTTTAATTATCTGTGTTTTATTTAAAATTTAAGTCTTGCGTTCTTGTTGGGACACACTTTATTTACACTATTTGATATGTCCATGTATTCAACCACATCGGACATGTTCAGTGCCGTTTACTACAATATTGCACCGAGTCCAAATTAAATTGGCTTAAGATCAAGACAATAAATACATCACGAAAACGTTGAATATGTAACCATTTACACGATATGTCTTTTTTTCGCCATACACTTCTCCGTAATTTTGATAACACTCACATTTTTCCAAGTCATAGGACGAGCACGTTTGGATCAATTGTCATCAAATTTTTTGCAGGGAAGTAACACCTAGTAATAGCTGTAGGCATTCATTGCTTGAGTGTTACTTCTCTGTTCGAAAAAATAAAATAAAAATGTATAAGGAAATGCTGGCAAATTTGATTGTTGGCCCATTTGACTACAAACTCAAACGAACTGCAAAATAACTGAATCACAGTTTTTAGGTTTCCATACACGAAATGTGAAAAGGAACCCTACATATTGTTTTCGCTACGACGTCGAGAACCGTAAGAGCTACCTGAAATTTTCACAGGACATGTAAAACTTTGGCCGCTACAACAACAAATATGTATATGATAGAGGTCTGTGAAAACAGTCTTGAAATGTAAATACGTCTTGTTTTTCAAATCTATTGTCGTAGCATGTATTATACTAAACCAAAAATAAATGGTGTTGTTCAATAAGCGAAGCACAATAGATTTATTGATGTATGTGTATATGAGTGTTTTAAGCGATGTCGCAAAGACTTCTTGTTCGTAACAAACAATCAAAAGAAGTAGTGTTGATGCGTGTATGCTTGTTATATTGCATAATGTACGTTTGAGTGTGTGTATGTGTAATAGTCTCCTGCATAAGACTTCTTATAAGAACTTTCGAGACATGAGGGATTTTTCAAATGCTTTACTACAGCGAAATCTTGGTGGCTATTCGGGAAAACGCGTCGAAGAAGTGAAACTTTTTATTAAAGCAAAAACAAAGTTTCAAAAATTATCTTTGTTGTCCACACAATTCTAAAATGAAATAAACGCGAGAATTTCAACGCGTTGCTCTCTTTTTTAAAAACTGTGAATTTTATATGATAAACAAAAACAAATTTTTAACATATATGAAGTTTTGTTTTTGTTTTACATGTAAATTTCACCAAATCGACGCGTATTCCAGAATAGACACCCTTATAGATAAAACAAACGTTAACAACACTGTTTGCAAGAAATTTATTTGAGTATTGTAGGTATAGGGTGTTTTTTTAAGAGGTATAGAACTTTGAATTGAAATAAAACACAAGAAAATCGTTTTAATGTCCATCAATTTGGCTTTATTGGAAGGATAATTTTATGCCATTAATGTTTAAATATGATTTAGGGCATGTGGCCGCCGCGGCTGGCTCGAATTCAATTCAATTCTACAGGTCCAATTTTTAACCACTTTTTGGAGCATATGGGGCCGTATGTTGGCAATAACGCCACGAATGTTGGCTTCCAAGTCCCCTAACGTTTCTGGTTTGTTGGCGTAGACGAGCGACTTCACATATCCCCAAAGAAAATAATCCAATGGTGTCAAATCACACGATCTTGGTGGCCAATTGACAGGTCCATTCCGCGAAATTATGCGCTCATCGAATGTTTCCTTCAATAAATCGATTGTGACGTGCGCTGTGTGGCATGTAGCGCCGTCTTGTTGGAACCACAACTCATCCACATTCATGCCATCCAATTCGGGAACAAAATAGTCGGTTATCATGGCTCTATACCGTGCACGGTGGCGAATCGATTCATTCGGGTCCTCTTCAACACTTTGCTCCAAAACGGCAATTGTTTCTTCGGTGCGCACTGTTCGACGTCTCTGCGGATGCGTATCATCACATAGAGTAAACGTGGTGCGAAAACGATCCATGGTTAACCGAATTAATTGCTCTGATGGACGATTATGTCGACCATAAAATGGACGGAGCTTGCGGTAAACTTCGCGAACTGAACCATTATTTTCGAAATAAATTTGCACGATTTGCAAGCGTTGTTCTTTTGTCAACCTGTTCATGATGAAATGGCAAACCAAACTAAATATTAATCACTTGACAGCTGACAAAACGGCCGCCAGTTAAAAAAGTGATGCCAACTTAAAGTTCTATACCTCAATAAAAAACACCCTTTATAAGAGTAAAGAAGAAAACACTTCGTGACGGAAGAATTTGTGCTACTAGCTTCTTTCTACGCCTAAGAGCGTGTACGAACGTCATGCATGTATAGGGTTGCCAGATACCAAAAGTCAAATACCTGGACAATGGAAAAAATTCAACTGGATTTTGCAAAAATAACTGGACAATTTAAAAATAAGCTTAAAAAGCAAAGTGTTGATGCTTTTTGAAAATATTGTTTTGGTTGTAAATTGCCAGTGATGTACAAAATAGAGGAACTAATCAGTGTTAGGGAAAATTACAACTGGTTGTACATTTCGTTTTATTTAGTATTAAAAATTTTTCCTTAGAAGATATAAAAACACAACCAGAAAATAGAAATTTTTGCCTTGTTTTAATAAGAAAAGCTGATGCTTATGTATTTTTATCTCCTGATTACGATTCCGTCATTAGTTTTAATCTGTAAAACAATTTCCTTTATTTCGATAGCTTTACATTGAGGAGCATAGTTTAGTCCATAAAAGTTTTTTATTATATTTTTTTACTTAAATAACTAGTCGTTATGAATTTTTGTCCGCTAATTACGAAAAAATATTTCTTATATTCTTATACCCTCTAGTTTCAGAGATTTGTGCATTATATTTAAAAAATAATATCTCGAATTTTTCTTTTCTTACGCCATCAAAAAATATTATTTCTAATAATATGACGTCGCTGATTTTGAATGTAGCTTCTATTTTTTGATAAGTTCTGATTATTTTAGTGAGCCTAATTACGAGTGTCGTATTTCGAATAGAAGTCGAAATACCACACTCGTGATTAGGCCCAATAATTTTGCATTAAAAATTAAAATTTTTCCTTAAAATTTGTTTTTTTTTTGGTAAGAGCTGCAAATTTCGATATAATAACTACAAATAAAACAAAAATTTTCTGGACTGGTCAATACAACATTTATTATACGTAATAATTGCATTGATCACATATGTGATACAAAAAACAAATTTTTTTGGAAGGCATGAGAGAGCAAAAATTTTTGTCTTTTTTTTGTGAGACTAAATAATAAAACTATATTCGTAATCAGCAGACAAAAATACATAAGAACCAGTTAATTTAATTTCGAAAATTTAAATGAAAAAAAAAATTTAAGAACTAAACCAAAAAGACACGATTTTTAACATCCATGTAATAAGAGTACGATATCATGATATACTTCAATGTTTATCTACTCAAATAGAATTTAATGAAATTTAATAATCCAGAAAGTATTTTTAAGTTTGGGGGACCATTCGTGGTATACTAAGTGAATTATAAAAAAGTGGCATAAATTAAGCAGATGCTAATTGTCACTATATCTTTAAAACTAGAGCTGCTGGGGAAAAACTAATGATGCCATCGTAATCAGCAGATAAAAATACATAAGGATCGGCTATTTTAAATGAAGCAATAAAACCACTGTTCCGCTGTGTAATTAATTAAAAAATATAATTGATAAAGAAATTATTTTTCAAAATTTAAGAAATAATTTTTAACTGGATAAATTCTATGTTAGCTGGTAACTGGATGAGGCTCTAAAAAACTGGAAAATCCAGGCCGTCTGGCAACCCTATGCATGTACATATGTGTGTATGATCTATTATTTTTCTGCGCACATGCAAACGCACACACATGCATTAACATTAGTTGTATGCGGTTAATCACATAATAGCTTGCCATCTACATATTACACACACACTCAAACGTACAATATGAAAAATAACAAGCATACACTAATCAACAGTACTTCTTTTGAGTGTTTGTTACAAATAAGCTGTCTTGGCCAGCGTTGTGAACTTTTAAATTTCAAAAAGCACCGAAAGCAGGAAAAAAAAGCGCGTAATTTATGTAAAAAGGCACTAAATTTAAAATTTTATTATTTTACTTAAAAAAATCGTCGATTGGTTATTGGTCTGCTGCATACATAATGTATTTTGAATATAATGTGCCGCAAACCAATAACTAACCGACGACATGTACATACAATATATAGGAATCGGTTGACCTTGCATTCCATTCCTAAGATTTCAAATCCGAAGCATACGGTACACATTTTATTTCTATACGAACAAGTGAAATCTTAAATCGATTTGACGAAGCATTTTCAAGTTATTATAAAAAAAATTAAATTTGTTTTTCGTCAATGAACAAACGAATCTCTCGAGTTTAGTGAAATTGGCAGTAATCCACAAGTCTTTCTGAGGTTAAGAGCCGATTACTCGTACATTTTAAGCTCGATGTGCTTAGCAGTTGAAAATATTTTAAAATCAAAGCTTACAAAATTTGGTTTTTATTAAATCATTCTGTGGAAACATTCTCTCGGCTGCTATGTGAGAAAGATAATAAATTTTGATCGAAATAAAAATGGTAACTTCTGTGTTTACAATATGGAAGTAACAGAAGTTTGATGGGAATGCAAATTTTAATAATGCCTCAAACGAGTTCACATTAACTAAATCTTTCAATAGTGGACTCAATATTTTTCCCATTGCATTAAGTGAATCAATCTTTATCCACCCACTGTCTATACTAGACAAAATTTCGCTATTAGACTATATTTGAGTAAATACTTGTATTATGTCTTCTTTGTTGTATGGCAAACCACTGTTTACATTAAATATGCTTAAAATGTTAAAGTTTGCTGGTAATATGGCACATTTTAAAATCTTAGTAGATTTTTTGAGATGCTCCATTTAATTTCAAAACATATGTTTTTGAATGAAAAACTTCCTCGAAAACAAAAATAGGTAAGGAAGTTTTCCATTGAGTTTTTGGTTTAGTGCCACCGCCTCTAAACAAAAAGCACCGAAAATGAATTAAAAAAGCACTGAGCACTAACTTCAAAATTTGTCGCGTCGAAAATTTCAAAAAGCACTAAAAACGGTGCGAAAAGCACTGAGTTGACAACGCTGGTCTTGGCGTCATCGCTTGTGGACACTGATATACACGTACACCAATACATCCATCGTGCTTCGCTTACAGTACGACAGCATTTATTATTGGTTTAGTATAATATATACATGCGACGTGAATACATTTAAAAATTCATGAGGTTTTTACATTTCAAGACTGTTTACGCAGCTCTCTAATGTGTAAGATGTAGATGGTAAGCTATTATGTGTTTAAGGGTGGTTTTTTAAAGCAATTAAAATTATGAAAGTGGTCTAAGTCATATATTTAAACAAATTAAAAAAATATTTTCGTGTTGTGCTACATTTAAATTAAGAGTTGTACTAGTCCTGATTAATATAAATTTATTTAATATTCATTAAATATTTATTGAAGTTTTTTTTTTTAATTTAAAATTGTTTATGACTTAGACCACTTTCATAATAACAGGCACATATACAAAGTGTAATCAGTTGTTTATATATAATAAATAAATTCCTTGACTTAACCCCCTTTTACAAGTTCAAAGACGAAGACCTTGAATTCAATCTACACGTAATTTTCCAATATAAAACCTAAAACCTTGACTTATTTAATAAATAAATTTAGACAATTTAGTTCAACTATTTACATTCAATTTGTATTAATAAATGATGCTAAGAAGGCCCAAATAGGTAAACAGCGGGTGCTAATGATGGGTTTATCGCTACAGTTTGGTGTAATTTATTGTACCAGCTGGTCCGTCGCTCTAATTTAAACTCTCTTGTCTTCTTTAAAAATTAATTAAAAACGAATGTTTTTGTAACAAACTAACTTGAACTTGATCAAAACTATTTATTTATTGGTTTATGATACACAATTTCTTAAACTTTATGGTTTTTATATGTATGTAATTTGTAATTTGGGAGTTGTGAGAAACACTTAAAAGCAAAGAAGCGGGCAGATCATTATTTATTTAATATTTATTTTTTTATCGAATGAGATTTTTAAAAATAAACATAGTAGGAGTAACAAACTGTAAAGTTGAAAACGGAAATATCAGTAAACAATTTAAGAGGAATGATAAAAAATGATGTATTAACAAAAGCAAGACTTATACCTCATATCGTCTACACAGAAAAAAATATTCTTGCAATAAACAACTTTATTTGAAAATAAAATCAAAAATCAATTAAAAATGTTTTTAAGTCAATTAAAATTTTGTTAAAAAATAAAATATTCCTTCAATAAATAACTTTAATTGAAACTAAAACCAAAAATCAATTAAATATGTTATTGAGTCAATTAAGCTTTGTAATTATTTAAATTTTTAAACAAAAATTTAATTGACTTAAAAAAACATTTTTAATTGATTTTCGGTTTTATTTTCAAATAAAGTTGTTTATTTGCAGGAATATTTTATTTCTAACCAAAAGTTTAATTGACTCAAATACATTTTTAATTGATTTTTGGTTTTATTAACAAATAAAGTTGTGTATTGCAGGAATATTTTTTTCTGTGTAAGGAATTTGGTTGCATTGTTCAAATGTCAATATATTCCTGATGGTTTGCCGGATTATATTGATCAGGGATGATAAATGAAAAAAACAATTTCGTGCCAATTAGCTTTTAAAATTGTACTTTTTCGACCCCAATAGTACTAAACTCGTTTTTTTTTGAGTTTTTACTTTTTTTATTATATTTTTAGAACATGTCGCTCATTTACTCTAATAACGAATTCAAAAAAAAAAACTAGTTTGCCAGAACACAAATTTAAAGTTTTTAATTTACACACGACTTAATGAAAAATGGAAATTTTGTGTTTGTTTTTAAAAAAAGAAAAGATATGGAGATTAATCTGCATCATTAACTCAAAAATGAAAATTTATTATTAGATTTAGAGACAGTGGAAGAGGCAGTAAATACATATCGTTGGTTTCAAGTAAAAAGGCCCTAACACAAATAATTGTTATTTTACAGGGGAAGGTAAAATCGCAATAGAAACTGTAATATTCTTTCTGTAATATTTCTGTACAACTGATTGTAAAAGCTCTATTTTTGAAACTATTGGAATTAATTTTTGTGGCGCAGTGTATTTGTGTGAAATGTATTGGAATCATTGAAAAACTCAATTTCGTAAAAAATAAATGTTAGGGCATTTCAATAAACTTTTGTTTGTATTCGAATTTCGAGTCTTCGTTTTGATTATGAAAATACTCTTTCCACATTCGCTGATGAGTATAGAATTGACAATATTCTGCTGATAACTTTTGAAAGCTAATCCAATTAATTTTTCAAAGCACGAAACTTGTTATTTATACTATCATAATTTCCATATGTTTTAATAAGAAGGGTATGATACTACTAACAATTCCGGTAGTGAATTTCGTTAGCCAGGTTAAAAAAATTTCGGCATGAAATTTGACTTAAGTTTCGCAAAAGATGATAAATTTTATAATAATACAATAGGCAAAATAAATGAAAACGATGCTATCATATGGAAAACGAAACACTCGTAAAGACAGATGTAGTTCTTTATAAAAAACCAAACAAATGTAATCCATATCTAACAAGGCAGTCGCTCTCAACAACAAACCAAATTCGCCACTTTTCTCTCAAATTGGATAAACTTTAAATGATCCGCATTTCTTTTTGGTGTGAAAAAAACAAGGGATAGTCTCGCAAATTTTTCAAATAAATAGTACCAAATGAGTCACGGGGGTACCAACGTACTTTTAGAGTTTGAATTGTACACAAAAAAAAGTACAATTGTACCAACTTTATCATCCCTGATATTCATCATAAATGTCAAAAATTGAGCGCAGTATGACAGTTTTTAGTTCTTTTGACTACAGAGAGGAGCTCTATCATTTCTATTGTGGTTGTTGGCAATAAATGAAATTCTTGGACGCTTTCACAGGAGCGGCAGGAAGATCATTTTTTTTTAACAGAGAAGTAACACTCAGGCAATGAATGCCTATTACTATTACCTTCTTTTAGAAAGGGATAATGATAGAGAAGACAGTTGGTGAAGGAAGAAATAGAGGAAAGCTTAATTCTTTATCAACTCTGTTTTTTTTTGCACGTTTCCAATAAAGTAGCGTTGCAGCGCCTCTGGTGTCAATGAGACGTATTAAATTTTTGAAGCTGTAGCTGTAATAGCCATATTTTTTTATTGCTTATTTTACTTTGCCGATGATTTTGCTACACAATGATTGAGGGCACTCTAATGTTACATTAGGATTAGTATCTGCTGAAGTCGTTAAAGTTCAGTGATCAGTGTTTATGTCTTCAGAACTTGAAATTTCCTACAACAATTGATACAAAAGTGCATTAGTGCACATCAGGGAAATGTGTATTGTTGTTACTTAATGACTGTCGGAGATGGGGTTTGGTTTGAACATAGGGCCTTCGGTTGTGTAGTCAACGTGCTGACTACTTCAGTCAATGTCACCCTATAGTGGTCCTTGTGCTCGGAAGGGTGACTAGAAGTCTCTCTGGCCTAGTTGAAGTAGATTCGATGAGTCCAGCAGCAACAGTTAATACATCAATCTTAGTGGTCGGAGCTCCGTAACACTTGAGTTTTTTGGACTATAAGCTCGTTGAAATTCATTTTAGTAGAAGACTCCCGCTGGTAATATGTGATAGGGACTATTGGGTCAAATCTATTGAGGGTTCACGGACTAGAAGGTCAATTTCGAATAGGGATTATTGGGTCAAATTTTATAAGAGTTCATGGACTATGAGGTCGTTGAATTTGATTTTAATAGAATACCTTCAATGGGAATTTCGAATAGGGACTATTGGGTCAAATTTGATATGCTTTAGAGAGAGTAGTGCTGGGTAGTCCTTTCAGACGGCTCAAAAATAGCGAAAGGCACAGTGTCTAGTGTCTATATCTTGGAAATTAATATTCGTAGTTCTTTCGTATTGCCGAATGAGTGCAGCGTTTTTATAACCTGAGATTTTGGCGATCCTCAAGCCTACAGAGCTAGTGGCCAGATATGCGGCTAAAAGTGAGGAGGTTACCTTCAACGTCGATTTTCCGGCAGCGTTAAAAGTTTTTAAGGGACACAATGCCAAATCAAAACTAGTTAGTGACGGTAGGAGAGCCCTCAACTTGCTTACAGACAAATTTAGTGTCAGACCATGTTGGGTTCCTGGCCACAGCAATGTTGAGCGAAACGAAATTGCAGGTGAGGTGACAGGAATAGGGTGAAGTTAGTTTTTTTTTTAACAAACTGAGAAGTGATTAGCTTGTCTGCAGAAAACACCCAGGGTCTATGGCGGGAATTGAACCCACGGCCTCTGGACTGAGAGGATAGCATCGCTACAACTCAGCCACAGGCGCACCCTAGACATTCTGACAAACGCGTAGTAGAACAGAACAACTAGCTGTTTTAAAGGGCCACTACACCTTCATCATCATTCTTTGTGTTTGGTCCACTGTCCACGATGGATCAAAACAATTCACATATTCCATTTGCAATAAAAGTTGCTTATATAAATTAGAAATCTACATCAACTGACACCACATACAGTGGACGAAATACAAAAGAACGCTGATTATGGAGGTGTAGTGACCTTCGAAAATAGCTGGTTGTTCCGTTCTACTACAGGTTTGTCAAAATATTTACAATTAACTTTGGTGTGTAAGTGAAATTTATTTTGGTGTGCAGGCGATATATTATATTATCCGCATTTACTACCTTCAAAAGGGTGAAGAATAGTATGGCAACTTTTAAGGTCGATTTAATGGGGATTTAATTAATTACTTAAAAAAAGGTAAAATTTACGCATTTCAATTCCTTAATTTGTGAATTTTTATTATTTAATTATATATTTTTGAGATAGGAGAAGAAGTTGTACTTATAGCTAAAAGTATAAAATTATTTTTTTTTTTTTACAATAAAAATATAAAAGCTTTAATGATTTTATTGTTCGAAATTTTATTCCCCAACTATCTGGCAACGCTGGAAGTTACAACACTTGAACATTAATGCAATACTTGTTGCTCTTATTTAACTTCATCTGTAAGTAAATAATTTTTTTACGATCGATCAACAATATTATTTTTTTGTTTAATTTTTTCAGCTTTTTTTTCAAGTACTCGTATTTACTGTAATTAAAAAAATTCATGCAGTCTTAAAATACATGAATTTATATCCGTGAACATGATTAGGCTTTTAATTACAGATTTTTTCCCCCTGTTTTCTTTTGTTTTGTTTTTTTTTTGCCTGTAAAATAAGTTAAGCTGCCTTTGAATTGTTGTAAGTTTTTAATTTTATTTTTACCAATTTTTATGACTTTTTTTTATCACAAATATTAATGTTAATCCAATAAGGTAGTTAAAAGCGTGTGCTGTATGTAGTCAATTGAATTTCTTCAAAATGTTAATCTTAATTTTATTAAAAAAAAGACTTTCGAGTTATATGATTTTGTTTTTGTTGTAATAGCACTCAATAACTTAAAGAATTATCTTTTATGAGAGAAGTGTGAACAGATGGTTTCTAATGAAGTCTAAAGTCTGTCTAAGGCCTTTAATTCAAGCGCTTTTTGTCATTTTAAACTCAACTAAGTTTCGTAGAGTAAGTAAACTGAACTTACACATTGCTATTGCCATTCACAACTGAAATATTGGTTGAGCTTGTAGTTGTCTTATGTCATAAAATTTTCTAGAATACTAAAATGTAACTGGGTTAACTCTCAGGCAAAAAAACCTGAGTTGAGTTGTGAACGGCAATATGGAAGTTATATAACAAATAAATAAATTCATTAAAGTCTGAATTTGACTTGCACACGAAGACTTCCGTACGGACTGTACTTAAGTAATAATATACCAACTTAAGCCTATAAAATCCAATAAATATCTTACCCAATATAGATTTTTTTAAAAGCTTTTATTTAGTTTCACCTGTCCCGTTGTCTGTCTGTAATTAAATCTTGCGAATTAAATGCAGTGATGCCAACTTTTTTTTTGGCTCTAAAAGCACATCAAAATTATTTAATTTTGAGATATAAAAAACGTAAAAAGCACTAACGTGAATAATTTTTATTATTTTCGAAGCTATTCTCTATTTCGGCCATAATATTATCATCTTTAATGAAATATATCAGACGAAAAAAGTTTGCTTTACACTGAAAAAATAAATACACAAAAGTTTAAATAAGAAATACTTAAATTTCTTAAAAGCACTACTTAGTGTTTTTCTTAGTTTGCCACTAACTCCAAAAATTTGGCGTTTTGAGTCTTCAAAAAGTACCAAGTTGGCATAACTGATTAAATTTGATCCACTTCCAGGTTTCGCATTGAGCTGAAATTTTGCATGCATGTATAAATCCGATAACAGTGGAATATTATTATGACATAGATGGCGGGCAATTGTTTCTTGGATATTTAATTTTATTAACAACTAATAAAAACTTGTTTTTAATAAAAAAAAAAGGTTTTTTTCTCTGTAGTCTTTTTTAAATTTAAGTAGCCGGTAAACTTTTTTTCGTTTTTTGGCGATTTTTTTGTTTTGGCACTTTTTCTCAATTTTTGCGCTTTTCCTTATGTTTGGTGATTTTTTTATATATTTTTTATTTTTTTTTATTTTTTCAGTTTTGGAGGTTTTTTTATTTTTGGCGATTTATTAGTTATTTTTAGATGTTTTTCGGCACTTTTTCATTTTGGCGATTTTTTTTCGATTTTTTTGGCGATTTTTTCGTTGGGGCGATTTTTCAGTTTTATCGTTTTTTAAAATTTCAAGAGTTTGCCTACATAAAATAGAATATTTTATCAGATGTTTAAATTTTTTAAGAAATTTGTAAGCACTTTTTTCGGGTTTTGGCGATTTTCTTATTTTTTTTTTGGATTTTTTGTTTTATATTTTGTTTTTGTTTTTTTTTTGCGATTTGATCTGTTTTTGACGATTTATTTTAGTTTTAGAATTTTTATTTTAGTTATGGCGTTTTTTTTTCTTAATTTTGCCGATTTTTTCGTTTTGGCGATTTTATGATTTTGGGATTTTTTTAGTTTTAGCGTGTTGGAAAATTTCAAGAGTTTGCCGCCATAAAATGGAATATCTTACTTGATGTAAATACATATACATTTGATATTTTTAGTCACAGCAATTAATTTTTAGTTTTGGTGCTTGTTTCTTTTTCGGCTGTTGGCGATTTTTTTCGAATTTTTTTTAAAGATTTCTATGTTTTGACGATTTTTTTCGGTTTGTGTTTTTTTACAATACATATTTTTAATTTCAGTAATTTTTTTTTATTTTTTTTTCAAGATATTTTTATTTCAACATGTTTTTAAGTTTTTTTTTTAATTTTGGCGGTTTTTCCTTTTTGCGCTTTATTTTCGATTTTTTTGGTATTTTTTTCAATTGTTGGAGATTTTTTTGTGGCTGTTTAGTTATAGCGATTTTTTTTTGTTTTGGCGGTTTTTCGGATTTTGCAATTTTTTTCAGTTTTTGGCGATTTTTTTAGGGTTCCGTACACCAAAGGTGAAAAGGAACCCTATTGTTTTCGCTACGCTGTCCGTCTGTCCGTCACACAATATTTTCTCAGGAACCGTAAGAGCTACGGGCCTGAGATTTGGACACAGTATGTAGAGCCTTGGCCGCTACAACAACAAATGCATGAGAATTAAAAATTAAAGGGTGTTCCAAAACGAGCAACAAAAAATTTAAATTAAAGGGTGGTCCATCAGTTAATGCAATTTTGACTATGTAATTTTGACAATTTGCTATATCTTGGAAACCGTAAGAGGCAAACACTTGAAATTTTCAAAAACGGTAAAACTAAAAAAACCAAAAATTATAAAATCGCCAAACCAAAAAAAAAAAAAAAAAAACATCGCCAAAAATTAAAAAAAATTTTTAACACTAAAATAAATCGCCAAATTCGAAAAAATCGCCAAAATGAAAAAATCGCCAAAATGAAAAAAACCAAAAATCGAAAAAAATCGCAAAAACGCGAAAATGTCGCCAAAACTAAAAAAAATTTTATACAAAAAAAAATCGCAAAAATTAAAAAAATTGCCAAAAATAAAAAAAAAATCGCCAAAATGAAAAAACGCCAAAAACCGAAAAAATCACCAAAACAGGAAAATAAAGTGTCAAAACTAAAAAAAAGAGCAAAAACTTAAAAAAATCGTCAAAACCGAAAAAACGCAAAAACAGCCAAAACAAAATAAACCGAAAAGACCCCAAAAACGAAAAAAAAATGCCAAAACTATATATTATATAGGATGAAGTTTGTATTAAATTACATATCTAGTGTTCGTACGAAAGCCTTCGTGCGCGAGTTAGAGTCGCTCTTTACTGTATTTATTTAAATTTTATTGATGACCTTTTATTTTTGATTACTTTTTTTTGCATTGCAGCGGCTTATTTTTTTAATTTTGGTAATACTTTTAATATAAGCGCTTTTTTATTTTGGCGATTTTTCGCTTCGGTATTTTTTTAATTTTTGTATTTTTTTTTTTTGTTTAAGCGTTTTTAAAAATTTCATTAGTTTACCTCCTATGATTTCCAAGATACAGCAAGTTGTCAAAATAACATTAACTGATAGAATATCCTTTAATTTTGATTTTTTGAAATTTCACTGTTAATTAATTTAGTCTGCATAAAAATCAACTTACTTTGAACTTACTTATTGTCTGTATATAAAATTAGGATTTCAACTTTCTTCGTTGCTCGCTGTAGAACACCCTTTAATTCTTAACTGTCGTATATTTGTTATTGCAGCGGCCAAAGTTTTACACATTCTGTGAAAATTTCAGGCTCTTATGGTTCTCGAGAAATCTGCCTGTGGCAGACAGAGGGACGGACGGAGGGAAATCGCGGCGAAAACTATAAGTTCCTTTCCACCTTTGTTGTATAGAGCCCTCCCTGAAGAGGGGCAAAAATTAATATTTCAAAATTACTGAAATGTTTTACAATTGCCTTCCACATCAAATTCCGTTCATCTGCTCTCTGTAAACTGAAGATGCTCTTTTGCACTATCACTTTAGATGTTTTATTTTAAGCAACAAAATATATTCCGCCTTTTACTTCATGGAGACCTTGTCTATACATATTGTATAATCATAATAGGCCAATTTTTTTTAATGCAAAACGATAAAATAAATTCTTGATTAAGAGCTTAAGATTCAAAGCACTAAATCGATTATGAAAATAAGCACAACAATAGGCAAATCTTAAATTAAATTAAATTAAATTTTTTTTAAGTAAATTATAAACAGGCTTGTGGTGGTATTAACAAGGCTTGGAACAATAGCATAAAGTGTCTTTTTAAATATATTTAATGCATGCTCACACATAAATACATAAATACATTTACAGATATGCAAGAAGACCTGTCTGTTTTGTATCCAAATAAAATCTTTATGAAGTAAATAATATTAATTCAAACTTCTTTTTCCTTAGTGGTCAAAAACCATGATGTTATTGTCTAGTCTCACTCTCAGCAGCCGTCTTAAGTTGTTTCCTAAGAAGAAAAAAATAAGATAAAAACATATTAACAACTACTACACAAAATCAAAGTTGAAAAAAACAACAACAGAACCTATTTAAAATTGAATTCAATGGGTGTATGAACTATAAATAACAACATACACTCAATTCAAAATATCATTTTGATTTCAACTGCCCAAGACTCAAGTGAAAAACGTGTTGTTTTAATTACTAAATTTTTTAGCAAGTCGATAGTGGAAACAAATAATAAATAAGTTAAATTACAAATGGTAAGGAAATAATATAATTAATAATATGATGTTATCAGGCCAAACTATCGTTTTCGTCTTAATAATTCAAATTTAATTTGTTTTCTAGAAAACACTACTACTGGTCTTTTTGACGTTTGCGACACTGGCAGCTGCCGATGTTTCACATCTTTTTAATAATGAACATGATCATCAGTATGAACATCATGAAGACGCCTCAAATCTAAATGGTTACGACTATATTCAAGATGAACATGAGCATCACAATCATGATTATGATGGTTATCATGAACATCATGAAGAAGACATAAATAAATATGGTTACGACTATCAAACGCCCCGTCATAAATTTCCTGAGCCTACATATTTGCCTCCAACGCCAAAGCCCAACTATTTGCCTCCACCAAAACCTACTACCACAACAACAACAACAACTACTACACGTAAGCCCAGCATGCCACCAGTAAGATACTTGCCGCCACCACCAAAGCAAGTCTACTTGCCACCCAAACCAGCAACCACAACAACTACAACAACGGCCACTACACGCCAACCTCAGACACCAAAACCAATATATTTACCTCCGCCGCCAGTACCCACATACTTGCCTCCCACTCGATTACCAAAGCACAAACAACTGCCTCCTCCTACTCCAACCCTAAGGCCCAAATATTTGCCTCCTCCTCCACAACCATCGTTGAAGCCTAAATATTTGCCACCTTCCCCTCCTTCTCCTCCTAGACCAACACTCAAGCCTAAATACCTGCCCCCTCCTCCTCCTCCTTCTTCCACCCCAAGGCTGAAGCCTAAATACTTGCCCCCTTCCCCTCCTCATACTTCATCACTGAAACCCAAATATATACCCCCTCCTATTTCTCTTTCTCCACCCCCGGAGCCCACCTACTTACCTCCTGCCTCCGCTGCATCAGCGCAGCCAACCTACTTACCACCTGCAACACCTAAAGAGGAATATTTACCACCAGCCTCCAAGCTCACCTTTAAAATTCCCATTCCTTCATATGCTTCCCCCCTAGAAGAAGACTATTTTGAAAGCCCACACCAGCCTGGTTATCAGTACGATTCTCCTGCCAATCGCTTTTTCATCTGAAATGTTTCCGTTTAAATAACTGAAACAGAAGACTGAGTAATAAATAATTTCTGCAGAAAGAAAAAAAAATAAAAAGAATTTATGAATACTTTTGATATGTAATTTTAAATATTTAAAAGTTTATTTAACATAATAAAAGAAAAGAGAATTATTAAATAAATAAAAAAAAATTAAAATTAAAAAAAAAAGTTTTTTTGTCTTCCAGATTAATTTATATCCTGTTTCCACAATTCAGTCAGGCAATTCGTCTAGAAAATTTTTATGAAAATTGCTAAAAAAAAATTAGTGCTTTTCATATAAATTTTCTGATCGATCGTCCGTGTTATGGAAACAGGGGTTATTAAAAGAAAGTGCAAACAAAAAAGAAATTCAATAAATTATAATGAAAATAATAATAAAACACATTTGTGTTTGCGCAGTAATAAAGAGAAATTGCACAAACTAATTGAGAATTACAAAGTAGATGAGTGAATACGTTACATGTACTTTAATGAAACTATTGTTACGCATTTAAATGTCAAATTTGTGTGTTTTGTATTTGAAATTAGCAGTTATTGTGTTCATTTATTTATTTTCTTTTCTCGGCTCAATTATTATTTATGATTTACTTCCAGATAATATCAGGATTACAAGAACAATGAAAAAATACAACAATAAAAAAAACAACATAGCTTTTAGTTTATCCAAAATGCCAAAAATAGAATTTATTGTAACACAATAATAATAAAAATTATTCACATAAAGTTGAAATAAATTTCTCCACGGCAGCTACCACTAAAAAAATTTGCAACGTTTGGCACTTTTCACAATTTTTTTTTGTAGTTTTTTCATATTTTTAAATTTGTTTTCACAGAATTTTTTTAATAAAATATTTTTCATATTGAAATTTGATAAACATTTTTTTTAATTTCTCTTTCGTAAGCAATTTTTAAAGCTTCGGATGAACTTTAATTTGAAAAATTAAAAAAATTAAGCTCAGCTGCGTTTCCGCTACTACCTGGTGAATGTGCCTTGATTTTAAATCTACATTCACGAAATTGCTTTTATTAAATTTATTTTTTTAAGAGTTTCAATTAATTCCCCTCTTATCCGTGGTTGGTGTATTTCGACTTCGACTACACAGAAAAAAATATTCCTGCAATATATAGAGGAAAGCTTCATTCTTTTAAAAGACTGCTTTTTACACGTTTTTTTTTAAAGTGCAGTGTTGCAGCGCCTCTGCTGTTAAATGAGGCGCATTAAATTTTCTAAAGCTGTATTTAGTAGCCATTTTTTTTGATGATTTTACTTCTCCAATGATTCTGCTACACAAAGAAGGAGGGCATTCTGAGATGTTACATTAGGATTAGTATCTGCTGAAGTCGGTATAGTTCAGTGACCAGTGACTATGCCTTCATAACTCGAACTTGCCTACAAAAACTGATACAAAATGGATATTAATAGACGTAAGGAAAATGCGTGGTGTTGTTATTTAATGACTGTTGTAGTTCAGTCAAAATCAATTAAAAATGTACTTAAGTCAATTAAACTTTTGTTAAAAAAATGTACTAATTACAATAAATTAAGATTTTTAATTGGTTTTTGATTTTATTTTCAATTAAAGTTATTGTTGTAGGAATGTTTAATTTTGTGTGCGCCCTCCTTCGTTGTATAGCAGAATCATCGGTAAAGTAAAATAACCAATGAAATGGCTAGTAAAAACAGCTTTAAAAATTGTATACGCTTCCTTGGCAATAGAGGCGCTGCAACACTGTCTTTTTAAAGAAAAGCTGCAAATAATCGGAGTTGTAAAATAACGAAACTTTCCTCTATCTCTTCCTTCACCACCTGTTTTGTCTAGCACTATACCTTTGCTAAAGCAGGTAATAGTAGAGTTCATTGCTTGCTTAAAAAAAAAGATAAAAGAACACTTAAATATTCTAGCTTCAATCTAGGGTCAAAGTGTGGTTAGTTTAGGTTAGAAAGAGTAATGCCAGTGATGCCAACTTCGCCCTTTTAGGGCTAATATTGCCAAGTTATCAGATTATCTAGAAATTATATGACACCCTTACGATTACAAATTTATATCATACATAATATATTTCTGTGTTAGGTATTGTGGCAAAGAAGAACTTGGTCAAAATTTATATCTCACAAGTTTTAATGGCCGAAATTTTGGATAGGAACTTGGCCGTTTTTCACATTTATGTTTTTGTGAGGATCTGATTACTTTTTGAAAAGATTTCTATAATAATAGTTTTTAAACTTAAAATTTCTAGTGTATTTTTTTCTGGTCATGATCACTGCGCCAGTTGAAAATGGCAGAGTTACATAAAATAATGGGTAAGAGTGTGATGGGTGTTGAATTGTTGACCTTAAAAATGCACTATTGTGTCATTACAACGGGTCGCCAGTGTGTATGCAATTTGGTAAAAGGCGACTGGAAAAAACATGTAAAATACAGCGTAAATTTTACTGGGCATGACCCCGCCTATTTTCTCAATATATTTACATGTTAAATAAAGTCTGCTTAGCCGAAGTACATAAATCAAAAGGATATGCCCAATGTTTATGCAAAGTTTCAATAGGGTAGCTGGTGCTTTTAATTTTTCGATTTTCCGATTGAGTAAATCAATTACTATTTGTGTGGAAAATTTCAGCTCTCTATAGTATAATATGACGTAAAATTTTCGTGAGCCTGACCCCACTGACTTTTATATCTGCTAGTGCTTATGGTTCATGCAAAGTTTGGTATTAAAAAGTTAATAACAAATACCTGAGTATTAAATTAAAAACTGCTAAGCCGAAGTACCTGAACGAAAAAGCTAAGATTTGTGGGTGAAGTCACGGCTATTTTTCAAAATAGGGAATTTTTTTGGATAAGTGCAATGTGTATGAAAAGTTTTAATAAAATGTATGTTAATTTTGAATTTGAAGTGCTTGTTTCCGCCCTCTGATAGCAACTTCTGGGTTTTCAGATTTTTCTTAGTGATCTCTTATCTAGATTTATTTGTGTATCAAATTTGAGCTCGCTAGTGCGAATTGGAGCTTTATCGTCGTGGCCCCGCATACCGAGTAAAACTTTTCGGTCTTAAGATTTTCCCATTGGCTTACGCAGCTACACTTACTAGTGTATAAAATGTCAGCTCTCTAGCGCGAATTATATCTTTAGATTTTATCAGCATTACCTCTACCCAATATTCCTAACTCAAAATTTTGTTGTGAGCAGCGCTTATGATTCATGCTAATATATAATATATAATATGCTAGACCGATGTAGATTAAACAAAAGGCTAACATTTTATGGGAGTGATCACGCCCAATTTTTAAGGTGATGCAAGATTTCACTAAATTGGCTTGAATTAAAAGCTGTGTATTAAGTATTTAGTTCAAAACAATATTAGCGTGGCCCCGCCCGTTCTGGTAAAATTTTTTGGGTTTTCAAATTTTTCTAGTTAGTTTCACACTTAGACCTACTTGTATGTCAAATTTCAGCTCCTTAGAGCAACTTTTAACTTTTAATGTTTATGGGCGTAACCACGCCCACTTTTCCAAAGTCAAATTTTTTTTGATCAGTGCTTATTATTTGTGTCTAGTTTCGTTACAATCGGATGATAATATCTAGATAAATAGTATATCTAAATATGCTGAGCCACAGGGCATTCAAATTAGGTTTAAATTGTATGGGCGTGTTAGAGATTATATACTGAGCTAGGCGCCGCCAACCGCCAGTAGTTGTCGGCTTTACTCTCTGTTAAGTGTCTCAATATTTTGACAAAAAAACATATCGAGCCATAACCGCTAAAAAAAAGCTTAAGCGACCAGGGTGACCGTTTGACCGACTAAAGTGGCAAATTGCCACTTTTTTTACTGCCTTGCCACTTTTTGTCCGTCCCCCTTTTTTATAGTGAATTATATAATAATACATTAAAAATAAAAAGTTTAGTGTAGTTGTCTTGTTTTTTTTAATGTTGGCACTTTTTTTTTTATAAATACCCTCGCTTCACCCTGTAAGCGACACATTTTTTGAACTACGTTTTGTTGACGAAAATGGATTATTTACGATCACAAATAATCGATTTTGGAAAAAAAAAAGAAAATTCGAAAATTATGACGCTTAAGCTTTTTTTTGGCGGCTGCGGCCAAATTTCGTAGTTTTAGTTAAATAGAAATTCAAATTGAATGAGAATATCGAGAATACACTGCAGATTTCAAAAAAAGAAACACAATTGCAATTATACACCCAGAGAAAAAACAGCTTAAAATCTATAAAAACCATATTGAATTAATAAGAAACATTAACAAAAGTCTAGTCATGTTGAAATTTTTTATTTCAATATGGAAAAATATTAATTTACAGTATAAATTTATTAACTTTAGTTATTTTTATCTCAACATATATTTTCTATTACAGTCAAATCCCGATAATTCGTACCCGGATATATCGTAATTACCGATAATTCGTAATAAACGTGTCGCTCCCTTGAAAAAATCTCGTTAATTTGTAAAATTTCCATACATTTTGGTCCCCTCGCTAATTCGTATTTTTTTTTTTTTTCAAATAAAATCTTCTTTACCTCTTAGAAATCGTAATTTTTTGCTAACTACCACTTATAATTCGTAATAAAGACAGCAAAAACATGGAAAGAATGATGTTTTGTTTTCCACAATTTTTTTTTGCGTGGGTTTTTGCTTTTGCCTGTGTGTGTGTTTATTTCCTTAAGATCAGTTTGCTAATGAATAATAGTGTCCTGCACGAGATATCTTACAACAACTTTCAAGACATGAGGGATTTTTCAAATGCTTTACTACAGCGAAATCTTGTAAAACAAACGTTAACAACACTGTTTGCAAGAAATTTGTTTTAGTATTGTAGGTATAAGAGTAAAGAAGAAAACACTTCGTTACGGAAGAATTTATGATACTTGCTTCTTTCTACGCATGAGTGCGTGTACAAACTTTATCGGAAATTTGGCTAGCTTTAAACTAACTTTAAGCTAACTATTTCGCAACTAGTACTGACTGACACTTGGATTACTTTGCAATGTAATCAATTGACTATTTTAACATTGCCATGTCCTAGGCGGTAGTCAATTGTCTCACTCTGCACTGCTTTAATCTAACTTAAAGTTGACTTTTTTAAATCACCTGGTGTAGTCAGTAAATTAAAAAAATTTTTCTGGGGCTCGAACATGTAATATCACACGTTGTGTACTCAGCGCGCTACTACTCGGCTAAGCTGCCATCTAAAATAACAACAGCAAAATGTTAATATAAAACTGAAATGAGTTTTAAAGTAGCTGAGTATAAATTTGTTGGCTCTCACCAAATTCGATTACGTACTCAACTTAAGAATTAATTTTGGGTTTGTTCTGGCTTTTAGTCATTCTAAGAAAAGTTAACTATATAAGTTAACTATTTTTGTAGTCAACTACACATTCTCCGACAGGGATAATACATGCGACGTGAATACATTTAAAAATCATGACGTATTTACATTTAAAGACTGTTTACGCAGGTCTCTAATGAATAATAAAGAAAAAATGTCATAGCGCACGCATAAAACTCTACAAATTTTTATTTTATATTTTATTTCTAACTTTTGCTCTGCGTGACCATATTAGCTTATTTTGAGCTAAATTTAGCTTATTTTTTTGGGATTTAGCTGCAAAATTTCCATTTAACTCTTAGCTTATTTTTTTAGATTTTTTAGCTGTTTTTTAATCTAAATTGCATGTTCTCATAAAATATGTTAAAGACATAAAAAAGTTATAATGACAAAAATGAAAAATTTTAAGCGTACTGACTAAATGGCTGAACCGATTTTCTTCAATTATAGGCGAGATCAAGTCACTTTTTAAACGACAAAAATAAAATTAAAATCGGTCTAGCCGTTTGGGAGATACGGCGTCAGGAGACACACAGATTCAACTAAATATATCTAGAAAAGATGTGATATCTTCTGAACATCTGGACAGATTTTCTTCAAAGAAAGCTAAGAACACTCTCGGTCAAGTCACCTTGCGAACAAAAAATAAACTATGTAATTCAAAATCGATGCAGCACTTTGGTCTGTACGTGGACTCGTACAGATGCACGTACTTATAACACCCTTTTTTGGACTAAGGAAGATTAAATATTATAATTTGTTAACATTCAAAAGTAAAAAATATTTTCATTGAAAAATAATTTAAAAATACAAAATGTAAATTGCGCATTTATAAGAGAAATGAAAAAATTTAAAAATAGGTGACATTGATTGCAATTTTGGAGTTACAATGGCAAAAGTTAAATTAATATTGCCTATAAGACTTTTAAAGACTTTCTTTGAGTTGAGTTGAAATTGTATTCAGCGGCATGAATTTACTTAAAACAAATATTAGGAAATAGGTTTTTTGTTAATAAGACTAATTAATTTAAAAAAAGGTTTCGTATTTTAGTATAAATGTTTTTAAATTTTTGGAAAGTTTTTGTATTATTTTTCTTTAAAACTCAAATATAATAATGAATAAATAATTTAATTAAAAATTATTCAATATTTTTATTTCAAATAATAGAAAAATATGTTTTTGTATGTACGTACACGCAGTAAAAAGATTGGTTGGAAAACGGCTAGTCCAATAGAATAGCATTTGCATTAACTATATTTCAGTTCATGCTATCAATTTTCTGTTAATCCAAAAAACAATCCATGTTCACTGCCATAAGGTCATAATTGTAACAAAGATATGATTGTGACAATACCTAAATTGATTGCATCAACCGAGCGTATGCTTTTGTCATGACTTATTAATTAACTGATTGGCTAACCCAATCGAATAAAATATTATGAATTAGATTTTACTACCAACTTTTGGTATTAGCAACTAAAAAATTGTTGTTCTATATTAAAATTAAAATAAAATCTTTCAATCAGTTGCTGCAACTAACTAGAGGTTGAGTTCAGGGTTGTCAGATTTTTTCCGACCTATTTCGCCAAATTGATTTTAAAAATCGCCAAAAGTCGCCAAAAATCAGTTTGTAGTTTGTAGTTTTTCTTAGTAAATATTTGATAATTTATTTGATTTCATATAACACTTTTTTTATATTAATTTTTATAAAATAATCGTATCAAAATTTATCAGAAAATCGCCAAAATTAGAAATAAAATCGCCAGAAACTATTTCTTGTAAATTTTTCTCATTCAAATTAAATGACTTTAATTAATATAAGAAAAATCATCAAAATCAAATTGTTTTAACTTCTTGCAGACGAGTTTTGGTAGGATTTATATTTGAAACTACTCCTTCAACAAACTAATTTTCCTGAATTAGAATAATTTTTAAGTTAAATTTTGTTTAAAAAATAGCCATAATAATCGCCAACAAATTTATTTATCGCCAGAAAAATCGACATGTCGCCAAACCAAAATTTGGACGCCAAGCAAGTTGAAAAATCGCCACGTTTGGCGAGAAATCGCCATATCTGACAGCCCTGGTTGAGTTTACTATCATAGTTTATAGCAGCAAATTAAAAAATTAACTTTTGTGACTTTCAAAGATATTATGATTTTTGAATTCTCAAATGGTTTTTGAAAGTCTGTGCATAAGATAACAGGTTTGTGGCTTTTCAAAATGTGTGGTTGAAGAAATGTATGTATATAGACATGCTACACCATTAGCAAATAAATTTCAATTAAAATAAACTTTTGACAATATGTCAAATAATATTGTATTTTATTTGAGTTTATTATTTATTTTTATTTCAGCCAGCAATCAGAACTTTTCTTTTACAGGTACCAATTATGATATTGTTTTAATTATATTAACCAAATTTTCGGTAGCAAGAATAACATTTATTTCAAATTCCATACTGTCAACCAATTTTTTCTGTTGCTGCAACTATTGGGTTGAGGGTTATAATTAAAATATAGTGGTACCACAAGAAAATTTCAGTCGCTATAGCAGAATTCTATGATAGTTGCTGCAACCGCCAAAATTCAATTGACAAAAAATTCGGTTGCCACAACTAATCTGTTTTCTCCGTGTACATATATATTCAAGGTTATTTTAGCAATAAGAAACTATTGCAACGTGGAAGAAGCCGAAAAAAGTTTAGCTTTATATTATGGCTTAAAATTTTAATTTTTAGCTTATTTAAGCTCTTTTTGAAACGTGATTTAGCTTAACTTTATTTTAAAATCTGGTCACACTGCTATTGCTTCTTATATTTTTCATAATTTTAGTGAATAAATTGAAAAACCCCGTTAAATCGTATTTATTTTATTTTGACCCCATTAAATCGAAACCCCGCTAAATCGAAAACCCCTATAATTCGTAAGAAATGGCCGGTCCCTTGCTATTACGAACTTTCGGGATTTGACTGTATATTGAAAATTATTGAATTAATGTGACGCGTTCTTAGTTTTAAGTTGTAGCTTTCCCCTGAGTGTAATTATAATTGAAAACACTTTAAAATTTCTTCTTTTTTACTAAAAATTTATTTTTGCTAAAACAAATTTGGCCAAAGTTACTAAAAGTAAAGAACGAAAATTTTCCCTTAAAAAAATCTGCTACCTCTCTGTCATGCCTACAAAGAAAAAAAAACAGCCTATTTATTATTCTTATTATTGTTATTGCTCTATTGAAAACTGGCGATGTACATAGTATGAACATTTCTTGTTCCACTTTAGTTTCAGAGTCTTACATATCAGTGATTATTATTCTTTTGTTTTCCAAATTAAGTTCCGTACAAATTACCATCTAAATGGAAAATCATAAAATCATGAAACAAACTAATTTCTTAATATCAGTATAATAAATTTTTTATTTTAAATATTGAAAAAAAAAATCAAAACCAAAATTAATATGGGCCAGTTCTAGAAAAAAAAAATATACTGATTCACAATGAAAACAGAAACAAAAACAAAAACAAAAACAAAAACAAAAACGAAAAAAAAATGCAAGAGTGCTGGTGGCTCTTCAGAACTTTGAAGGTTTCGAATTCTGTGGTTTCGATTTGTTATTGAAATATAATGAAAGTTGTTCTGACAACAACAGCATTCCAAATTGTCAGACAAAGGTGTTGCTTTGTTTTTATTTTTTTAATTAAGTACTCGTACAAATAATGTAATAATAAGATTTTTTTTTTGTTAATTTGTATGAAGGTCACTTGGGCGCGTTCGTGTTTCTCTGACGTCATAATGCAGAGAACAGTTTAGTTTAAGTGTGGGGGTAAGCTTTTAACTGTTAGTTTAAGAAACTTCAAGAAAACCGTTGTTTGTTTTTTCTTACAATATTTAAATAAATTGAAGAAAAAAAAAATTCAAGCTGTGGCCTTAACCCTTTAAAGAGCGCACTGTTTACCGTTAATGCAATGTTATCTTCTTTTAGGAAAGGTATAGTGATAGGGAAGACAGGTGGAGAAGGTAGAGATAGAGGAAAGCTTTATTATTTTTACAGCTCTACTTTTTGGCATGTTTCTAATAACGCAGTGCTGCAGCGCCTCTGGTGTCAATGAGGCGTATTAAATTTTTTAATTTGTGTTTAGTGTGTTTTGTTAATTGTTTTATTTCACCGATAATTCTGCTACATAATAACGACGAAGTAGGGCGCGCTTATGTTACATTCGGATTTAGTATCCGTTGAAGCCGGTGTAGTTCAGTGACCAGTGTCTATGCTTTCATCACTTAAACTTTCCTACAGCAACTGCTACAAAATGGGCATTAATTCTTATCAGAAATATGCGTGGTGCTGTTATTAATGACTGTGGAGACCGGATTCGGACCCAGGACCTACGGCTTTGTAGTCAACGTGCTAACTACTTGAAAAGAAACCCTATGGTGTTCGCTACGCTGTCCGTCTGTCTGTCAAAGGGTATTTTCTCTCAAACCGTAAGTTCTAGGACCTGAAATTTGGACAAAGTATGTAGAACCTTGTCCGCTACAATAATAAATATTTGAGAGTAAAGAATTAAATTGTGTTCCAAAACAAGCAACGAAAATGTTAAAATCCCATTTAATATACATACAATTGTATGTACATATGTATATTGACACCTGAAATTTGTACAATTAGTGTATTTTAATACCGACTACAATAATTAACACTAAAATTAAAAACAAAAATTAATTAAAGGGTGTTCTATCAGTTAATGCAATTTTGACTATGTAATTTTGACAAATTGCTGTGTCTTGGAAACCGTAACAGGCAAAATCTTGAAATTTTCAAAAACGGTAAAACTAAAAATCCCAAAACTATAAAATCGCCTATCCAAATAAAATCGCCGAAAAATCCGAATAAAATCGACAAAAGGTAAAAAATCGCCAAAATGAAAAAAACTCCAAAAACGGAAAAAAATCGCCAAACGCGAAAAAGACGCCAAAACTAAAAAAATCCCCTATATGACAAAAAAATCGACAAAATGAAAAAAAATCGCCAAAATGAAACAAAATCGCCAAAATGAAAAAAATCGCCAAAATGAAACAAAATCGCCAAAATGAAAAAAAAAATCGAAAATAAAAAAAAATTTCTAACAATAAAATAAGTTGCCAAAACCAAAAAAAATCGACAAAAGGTAAAAAATCGCTAAAATGAAAAAAACTCCAAAAACCGAAACAATCGCCAAAACGCGAAAAAGGTGCCAAAACTAAGAAAATCTCCTATATGACAAAAACCGCCAAAATGAAAAAAGTCGCCAAAATGAAAAATTGGCCAAAATGAAAAAATGCCAAAAACCGAAAAAAACTCGCCAAAACAAGAAAAAAGCGCTCAAACTTAAAAAAGTCGCCAAAAACCAAAAAAACGCAAAAAACGTTAAAACTAAAAAAAAACGCTCGAAACCGAAAAAAACCAAAAACGAAAAAAAAATGCCAAAACTATTTATTATATAGGCTACAGTTCGTATTGAATTACATATCTAGTGTCCTTACGGAACCCTTCGCGCGCGGGTCAAAGTCACACTTTACTGAATTTATTTTGTTTGATTTGATGATTTTGAACGTTTTAGCAATTTTTTGCTTTTGGGCTTTTTTCGTTTAAGCGAGTTTTTTTTTCAACTTAAAGATTATTTCATTTAAGCGATTTTTTAATTTTAAATTCTTGCGTGTTTTGCTGTAGAGGCTTCTCTTTTTGGGGTTTTCCGTTATATAGTTAAATTGCTTGCTTATTGCTAATTTTTCTTGTGCTCGTTTTATCGTTTAACGAGTTTTTTTTCTCGTGCTAAAGACTTTTTCATTTGAGCGGTTTTTAATTTATTCGACTTTGAAGATTTTTGCGTTTTTTTTTCGAGAGCGTTTCTTTTTGCTTTCAATACCCTGATTTAGGTTTTGCTGAGTTCTGATTAAAGGTCTTTTACACAAAGAAAAAAAAAAACCCCCGCAGCATCTTTAAAAGGGTTAATCGATTGGTTTTTTTTTATTAATTTAAGTTTGCTATCAGTAAATTAATTTAAAACTTAAAATGCTTAAAAGTTGTTTAACAAATGTTTGCTTATCTAAATTATTTCATCTCTCAAGAAGCCACATAACGAATTGATTAGAACCAAGTAATATTAAAATCACTTAGTTAGAAAATACACACTAATTGTAGATTAATTTAAAACATCAAAGTTGACAACATTGAAGATATTTCAACAAAAAAAAAAAAATAATATATATATATATATATATATATATATATATATATATATATATAATTAATATTCAGTTTAATTAATTAATTATTATTATTATTATATTTTTTACGCTACTTATATTACGAAATAAATACAAAAAACAGCTTTTCACTTTTAAACGATTAATCATGAATTAAATTAAGAAAATAAATCGTTTTGGGAAAAGTTTAAACGAGCAGAATATTTTACAAATCGATTAATATTTCCAGGCATAATCGCTAAAAGAGCTTAAGGGACACGATTTTTTTTTTTGACGAAAATCTACTATTTGCAATCGTAAATATTCGATTCTGGTCAAAACAATAAATTCGAAAATTATGTCGCTTAATCTTCAAATTCGTTGGCTTCTCTTTTTAATTTTAAAAATTTTCATACAGGCAAAAAAATAAAATAAAAGGTCGAAAACGTTTGTTGTTAGCACCTGACCCCCCTTTTTATTTGCATAATTTATTATGTTTGTAAAATTTTTAAATAAATAAATAAATAAAATAAAATAAATGTTACTCCCTTTATGACAGCTAAAATCCTTTTTGTATATAGAACTTTTGTCGCTTTCGTTGATAAATTTTGTTATTATTAACATTTATCTATAGGGCCATCAGCTCAAAAGTGGTGTAACCCACATTGTTTTTCTTTTTTGCTGTTCAGGTGATAAATACATTCTATACATTACCAACTATCCAAAAAAAGAAAAAGGGAATTAAGCCGGCTTTTGATATTCGAAAGAAAATAAAGCTAATTTTTTTTGCACAGACGCCAAACAAGTTCAAAAAACTTCACGCATTAAACACATACACCACAGCCGGCTACACGAACACACGACTTCAAATGTCGCAAGCTGCATTTGTTGCCTTGTAGCCAGCTACTTGATTCTTTTGGAGACGGCAGCAGCACTATCTGCACCTGCTATTCAAGTTTAAATACATAGTCCACTATTGCCACTTTCATATGTTTTTCATTTACAAAAATTAATTACTCTTTTAGAATATATTTATTTCACATAAAATTACAAAAAGTAATCAATTTATTCTTAACATCAATTTTTGGATATTGTTTCTGTTAAATAATATGAAATAATTATACGATATCATTCATTCAACATTTTGTATTATACTGGCAACACTGCATTTGCTCATTGGAGCCAAAAAAATGGAAATTAGTTTAATTGGAGTAGAACGACAAAATCAGCATAGACAACAACCTGTCAGCCCTGTTGCCTTGCTGTCTTCAAAAGAATCATTCTCATATAAAACAAAGCGAATTCAGTATCAAGTGACCTTTCCGCCCGGCTGATTATCAGCTGTTGATGCCAAAACGTCAAAATTTATACAGAAATCTTTTGACAGCTTGGTTTTGTAGCATAGCAAACCACATGTTGTTTTTTATGTTGTAAAATTGTTATAGTGATAAGGTCACTTAATACTAAATTCGCCTTGATAATATAAACAAATGTATTCTATACTTGACATTTTGAAGTCGGTAGCATGGTGTGGTGAATGGTTTAATCATGAATAATGTTTGGCCAGAAATCGCCATATCTGACAACACTGGTGTTGAAATCTTAAACATAATCAAATTACCAGCTGCTAAAATAGTCACCTAAGCAATTGAGACCAAATGATATGAATTCGCCGTAATATTGAATTTTGCCTTATTTTTCGAACTGTTACCCCTCATTCTCCAAGGTAGAACATGTCAGTTATTTTAAAATTATTTTTATTAATTTATTTAAAATAAATAAAATGAAACAATAAATTATAATGACATATTTTGTGTGAAACCTTTTGTTGACAATATATTTTATGTTTAAAACATAAATAATTGAACAGAATTGAGATTAATATGCGTACCATAAATAAATTTGATTGTTATGCGATCTTAAATAATATTACAAACATAAAACTTATTTAACTTTTATTCAAACATCTGTCAAGCAATGAAAAAAAGCCACATTAGATTTTTTTAAGAAGATAAAAATATAAATCATATTCTTTCAAATATTCGCAGCCAAAAATTTACTTCCTATTGAACTTTTTTTTTTTCTTGTAAATATTTCCTACTTACAACAGAGATTAATACAGAATAGGTTGTTTAAGTATTTATGTGTGTGGTATATGCCACCTACACTTGAAATATTTATGATCGTTTTATGAGTTTTTAATTTCAAAGTTGTCAGAAATGGTGACAATAACTCTTATCTACTTGTTGTTATATATTTTTCTAATTAAAAAAAAAGAGAACTTTTAAATTAATAAAAAAAAAATTTGAAAAGTTCTTTTAATATTAATTTTGCAATGACCTTGTAGAAAATAATCTCTAACTGAAATAAAAAAGAATGCTTAGCTTTTTATTATTGGAATATTAAGTAAATTATTTGTATTGAAATCTTTCAGTTTCAATGTTCTTAGGGTCCCGTACATTGTTTTCGCTATGATGTCCGTCAGAGGCTGTTTTCCCGAGAAACTTAAGTGGTGCGGACCTGAAATTTTCACATAATATGTAAAACTTCGGCCGCTGCAACAATAATATAAATATAGTAATAAAATATAATAATAAAATGAAATATTTGATAGTGAAAAGTTAAAGGGTGTTCTAAAGCGAGCAACGACAAATGTGGAGATCCTAATATATAGACAATTATAAATAGACAATTGAAACACTGAAATTAAAAAAAAAAAAAATAAAATAAAATGGTATTCCATCATTTAATGTTATTTTAACAACTTGCAGTATCTTGGAAACCTGCTGAAATTTTCAAAAACGCTAAAACAAATTCAAAATAAAAATTAGTTAAAACGAAAAAAAAATTAAATCGCTAAAACTAATTTAAATTGCCAAAACGAAAAAAAATACCAAAAATTTAAAAACTCGCTAAAAACGAACAAAAGCGTTAGAAACTAAAAAACCGCTAATACATAAATAAATCTTCAAAATCAAAAAACAAAAAAAAATTGCCAAAAACGCCAAAACAAAAAAAATCGTTAAAACTAATATAATTGACAATTTAAAAAAATCGCCAAAAAAAAAGAAAAGTTCGAAAACTAAAATAGAACGCAAAGCGAAAAAAACCGCCAAAATGAATAAGAACGGCTGAAAACCGAAAAAATCGCTAAATAAAAAAAAATCACCAAAACGCAAACTTGCCAAAAACGGAAAAATTCGCCAAAACGAAAAAAATCGCCAAATCGCGAAATATTGAAGAAATCGCTAAAATATTAATAAATCTTCAAAATGAAAAAACGAAAAAATTGCCAAAAACGGAAAAAATTGCCAAAAACGAAAAAACGCCAAAAGCGAAAAAAAGTTAAAAAATTAAAAAAAAAACGCCAAAACGAAAAATTGCCAAAAGCCAAAAAAATCACTAAATAATAAATCGCAATAACGAAAAAGTCGCCAAAAGCCTAAAAAATCGCTTAAACGAAAAAAGCGCAAGAACTAAAAAACGCGAAAACGTAAATAAGTCTTCAAAATCGCAAAAACAAAAAAAAAAAAAAAAAATAAAATGCCAAAAAGGGAAAAAGCGCCAAAACTATCAAAATCGCTGAAACCCGAAAGAATCGCCAAAACGAAAAAATCACCAAAAAGAAAAAATTGCCAAAAACCGAATAATCGCCACAACGGCAAAAAGCACCAGAACTAAAAAAAATTTTAAAACTAAACTACATTGCCAAAAACTGAAAAAATGTTTAAAAACAAGAAACAACGCTAAAGATAAAAATCTAAAATATAAAAAACGCCAAATAACAAAGCTAGAAAAATCGCCAAGAACCAAAACAAATTTTTTTTAAATTAAGTTTTTATGAAGTATTTTGTTGGTAGTGGCAAAATTTATATCTTCAAAAAAAAAAATGCCTCTATTTGAGGTAAGTTTGACAGTTGTAGGTCTGTTTGAAGGCTACTTTAAGTTGTTAGATATTTCCTACTATAAAAAGAGCGTAGAAGCTAATGTTTATCGCTAGGTAAATGGTGTGGGGCTAAAAGAAGATTATGTAGAGAAAAAAGTAATATTTTTCCAACTTTGTGGAGTTTTCTAGTTTAGGTCGACTAGTAATGGGAACGTTCTCATATAAAGTGGGTTTATAATTTACTTTAGCTTGTGTAAATAAGCAACTGGTACGCAAAATATTAGTTAATTATATCAGAGTCAAAAGCCTTAGACGCTCCTTTTCGTCTTAATTATTTTTGTAGTTGTATATTCAATATTTAAGTTCATAAAATATACCTTTAAGAAAAAATATTTTTCTTATATCTACACATTTTTTTAAATATATTTTTTTTTTCAAACAAAATTAATCAATATACATCTTCAAACCATTGACCATTCAAACACACTTGAAATATCTCTAATTGGTGCTATTTCTTTTAATTATAAACCACGTCATTTTTAACATGATTAGCTTGTTGATATGTTTAGTTTGCTTACGTAGCAAATTAATTATATACCTGCCGGTCCTATATTTCAATATAGTCTTATTTCAAAATATGCATTGTTGAAGTGAATAATGCAGCATAATTTATAAGATGGCCACTTAGGTTGTGTAAAAATTTCATAGCAATCGCCTCTTGAGAGATGAAAATAATTTTTTTAATATTTCTAAACTCATTATCTGTCAAATTAGTTTTTTTTTAAACTCATTGTCTGTCAAATTGGGGGTTTTTTTTGGAGCCATCACTATTTATCAATAAATGAGCAATTCGTTATATTCTAAAAAAAGTATCTTCCACTTGAAAAGAAACATTTAAAAATTTCTGCATAATCATTGAAAATATTTTTAGCTTTAAGTATATTTCTTTATATGAAACTTATTTTTTACAATTTGCATCTGTTAAACCACAAGTAGTGGCTGAGTAAAAGTGAAGACTTCCAAGACTTCCTGGTTTCCAATAGCATACTTTTGATATTATTTGAAAAACTTTGAATTGTGCACAGTTAATTAACACTTAATTACTAAGAAATCTTACATTACAATTTTAACTTTGAATTTTGTTTTATTATTTACAGGTAAATAAAATAAATGAACATGTTTGATTGCGGCTGCTGTTAATACAACCAATAGAAACATAAGACTTAAGCCACAAACTTATCAAGTAAGTTTTATTACAACTTTACACGTGCATACAAATAGTTAAAGCATACTTTCAGGCACATAAAAGTTGAAAGAGCTTTCTTAGCTTAATATATTTAGGCTTTATATTATAGAAGCTTTTAATTATTCGTAGCAAGCCGCCAAACACTTAAATCCTAAAAGTAGAATTAATAATATCAATTAAAATCAACACTGAAGTTAGTGTTTGCTATCAGTGTTGCCAGAAATGATGCTGGGAGAATGGGGTTAAAAATTTCTGCTAAAAAGAGTTTCACAGAAAAAAAAATTTAAAATGCTAGATTTTAAATTTACATAAGGATTTTAGTAATTAATTAAATTAATTAAAAAAAAAGCAATGTGAGTCCGATCACAGGGGAGATGTGTAAACATCTAGTAATGAAAAATGTTCTTAAGTTGGAAGTACTATGCTTTTAGTAATATTTTTTAATTAATCAATTAAAATTATCAAAACTTTCAATATTGTAAATATATAGGAATTTGCTGGTTTTTGTTTGTTTTATTTAACTTATTTGGTTAGTAAATGGGCACACTGCTGTTTAATGAAATGTAATGCATGTAGTTAATTTACAGCAATGGTTTTCGAACTATACAGCGCTAGCACAATTATATGTTAGTGACAATTAGTAGCTACTATTGCACACAAGATGGTGTTTATATGAAGCTGTTAAGTTTCTCTGTACTTCTTGTTGTCCGTATGAATATGAATGACAATCTCAAAGACGATGAATACTTTTAGTTTGACAAGCTTAGGTTTTTGTTTTCCTTATTTTGCTTTGTTTTAGTAAATTTCTTATTAAAAGTGCAAAAAATTTTTTTAAAAGTTATTAAAATTAAATGTTTTTGTATTCATTTTATTTATTTGTTTTTATTTGTCTATGATAACTTAATGTACGACAATTAGTAATAAATTCAGTAAAGTGAGACTTTGGCCCGCGCACGAAGGGTTCCGTGCGGACACTTTAGCCTATATAACAAATAGTTTTGGCTTTTTTTTCGTTTATTGCGTTTTTTCGGTTTTTGGCGTTTTTTTTTTAGTTATGGCACTTTTTTTTTCCTTTTTTGTCGATTTTTTTATGCTCTTGGCGTTTTCCCTATTTCAGCGATTTCTTTTTTTTTTTTTTTTGTTTTTGGGGTTTTTTATTCAGGCGATTTTTTCATTTTAACGATTTTTTTGTTTAAGGGTTTTTTTTAATTTTTGCGTTTTTTTTTCATTTTGGCGATTATTTTTCTGTTTTTGGACTTTTTTTTCACTTTGGCGATTTTTTTCATTTTGACGATTTTTCCGGTTTTTCGCGATTTATTTTAGTCCTAGAATTTTTTTTAATGATTTTTTTTAGATTTGGCGATTTTTTAGTTTTACCGTTTTTGAAAATTTTAAGAGTTTTGCTCTTACGGTTTCCAAGATACGGCAAGTTGTCAAAGTTACAAAATCAAAATTTCATTAACTGATGGAAGAACACCCTTTAATTTAAATTTTTTAAATTTACTGTTAATTGTTGTAGTCTGTATAAAAATACACTAACTTTACAAAACTCAAGTGTATGTATATTACATGGGATTTAAACGTTTTTCGTTGCTCGTTTTGGAACACCCTTTAATTTTTAACTCTCATATATTTGCTGTTGTAGCGGCCAAATGTCTTCACACTGTGTCCGAATTTCAGGTCCGTAGCTCTTACGGTTCTCGAGGAAATACCCTGTAACAGAGGAACGGACAGCGTAGCGAAAACAATAGAGTTCATTTTCACCTTTTGTGTACGGAACCCTAATAAAGCAATTATTATTTTCATCTTTGGTGTATGGAACCCTAATAAAGCAAAAAACCTAACGACCCTAACAAACAAAAACCAGCAAATTCCTATGTATTTACAATATTTTAAATAAGTTTGTATTGCTTCTTTCAATTACTAATACACTCATACATAGCTCACACCGATTTGACAACGCTGTGTGCATCTCATCAAAGAAATCTCAGTCAAAATTTGTGATTGTATTGTGAAAAAGATTTTTGCTTTTGAATGCTTTTTACTGAAGTAAAGGCTGAATTTAGTACCTTGAAATCATCATTCAGCATAGAAAATATTATCATGCCTGTTCTGTAAATCGAGGCGATTAAAACGAGAAATTTAATCGGATTCGGTTTGCAGAACATGGCCGAATAATAACAGCAAACTCTAACGGGTGAGCTATTCAAAACTTTAAATTTAAAAGTTGTTCCAGTTAGAGATAGATTATAATTTCATATGTATATGTGGCTGCCGTCGCTGCCGTGGCTGGCCTCACTGTAGCCCATTCGATCCGACCAATTTTCGAGCACTTTTGCGAGTGTATGGGGTCGTATCTCGGCAATGGTATCACGAATGTTGGCCTTTAAATGCAATTGTCTCTGGTTTGTCGGCATAACACTTGTCTTTAACGACGCCCCAACAGTA
This sequence comes from Tachina grossa, assembly GCA_949987645.1. Classification (NCBI taxonomy): domain Eukaryota; kingdom Metazoa; phylum Arthropoda; class Insecta; order Diptera; family Tachinidae; genus Tachina; species Tachina grossa. The sequence goes on along the minus strand of OX465276.1, from coordinate 19,043,170 downwards.
TCAATTTGCAGTTTATTTGCAGCCACTTAACTTCACCATTTCGGCTAATTAAATGGCCATCAAACGTTTGAAGCAATAAATCGATTGTGGCATGAGCTGTGTGGCAAGTTGCAACATCCTGTTGGAATCAAACATCTTTCACATCAATACCATGAAGAGCGGGCACAAAAAAAAATAGGTTATCATGGTGCGATAGTTGTCTCCATTGACCGTAATAGTTGCGCCGTCGTCATTTTCAAAGAACACAGAAAAAAATATCATTGAGATGCAACCAACAAAACAAATTGTTAATATTTAATTTAAAAATTAACAATCATCATTGTTGATGTAACAAATTTAAATTTTTGTAGTCAATTAAATTACTCAACAAAATTACTTGTTAAATTATATTATAACTTGATGCGCACATGTAGAAGAAACAAAAAATCATGCTTTGTGTGTATTCATTATTTGCTTTTCTAATAAAGTGTTGCTCTTTAGCTGAGAGGTAAGTGAGTTAGTTTATTAGTCCTTTGGTTGCCGGTTCAACTCCGCCCAAAGACATTTAGTGTTTTTCGCAGACAAGCAAAAATCGTTTCGAGGATTGTGATTGTGTATAAAAAGCTTATTAATAAAACAATTATGATACGGAAATTCAACAATTCACATTGTTAATATAACAATAACTTTAATTGAAATAACTTTGAAATCTAACAAAAATAAATGTTGGAAAAAATAATAAATTTCAACAAATTATTTGTTGATATATTTAATTGAAAATATTTTTAAGATTTTCCTTTAACTTACAATTTCGTTAATTGTATTTACAAAAATCGTTGTAGGTTTAAAATCAATTAATTATTTAATTGATATAACAAAAAAATTAATTGTATTTACAAATCATTTTTTCTGTGAAATATGGGCCAATGATGTCTCCGCCTTACAAGCCGCATGGTACTTCTCTTTTGGTAACAAATTTCTAATAAATTTGCGGCATAATAGAATGACATAAGTATTGCCAGCCTCGAAATAAGAATGTGGTCCAAATTTAAACCGATAGGTGTCGCACCCGCTAAATTTGAGCGTTAAGTGATGCATGCAGGGTGCGTATTTTTAGTGTATTTAAAGTATATTTTATATGATTTTTATATATGCTTGACGCTGTAATTTAGGTTTGACTGTAATCTATGTATAGATGATTGTCAGATCGCACCAAATTGCCTCTTTACAGCAGCGTTTAAAATATTTTTTTAATTTTTTCAAAAGGTCTTAGATTTTTATTTTCTGTTTTGAAATATTAAAAAAAATTTTTTCTTGAACAAAAATGTTATTATTATTATCAGTAAAAAAAAACTAAATATTATTACATCATTTTGAAAAAAAAAAAATAAATATTTTTCATGGGTGGATAGGAAGCAATTTCAATCACATCTCTGCAGCCTGTTTTAAATTTTTTTCTTCTTAACGAAATGCGGCCTTTTTCCAAATTCTCACTTATGGCATTTTCTTTTCTGGAAAAAAAATGTTACACTTGTTGTTTCTGAAATAAACATATCATTAGAAATTATTGTATCATTTTTTGCGAACTTAAATTTTTTCTTTAAAAGAACGCTAAATTTTATTTTTTTGAATAAAAAGTTAAAAAATGTTACAATTTTTCCAGAAAAGAAAACGCCATTAGTTGAAGCAATAAATTCGCACAATATTCGCCATTGATTGTTTTATCCTTTCAAAGATAGTCAATATGCATTATACCGCGTATAATAACTTTATGTGCTGACAAGCCCACGTAAGTCTTTTTTTTTTGGCATCGATTTACCACAAAAAACTCGTTATTTTTATTCCTCCTTGGACTCTGGTGTGTAACGAAACAAACGATGAACAAAAAAATGTATATTGATGAATAATTTAAAAGATTTGTTCTTATTTCATTAGACTGACTCTCTTGAAGCGTAATTAAGCATAAGCGTAAAAAGGGCATTCTGGGGAAAGCATTGCTCCGTCCCCCTCCAAAACAAGAATTGCTGTTATATCTTAGAATTATTAAAATTTGCTTCTAATTATTTATTTTAATATCACTCACAAAAATCACCAATCACAAGGCCCCACCCCCTTGAAATAATTTATAGTTACGCCAATGTAAATAAGCACATAAAAAGGATAAGAATTAACTCTTAGGAAAGACCATTAGCAACCTGCGGTCTCTGGCTGTATACAAAGCTGCTGCTTGAAAGAAGTTTAATTTGATACTAAAACGCGCGCACTTGACAAATAATGTCACTGTGACAAACTCCACTCATTCCGATGGTTTAAAATAATGAATCAATTGACAGCATAAAATAAAATACAAATAAAATAATTCTTTCTGCCAAAAAAAAACCCCGACTTCAGTGCAAAGATCTGGTAGAAGAAGTACGTGAAAAATAAAAATAAATTTTAATGGGCGTAACTCCGCCTATTTTTAAAATGCAAGTTTTTGTGCTTTTCAGATCTCATTGTTCGTGTTAAGTCTTGTAAAAATCGGTAAAGTAGAACCCCTTAAAATAAAATATTAAATTTTATTGGGTGTGACTCCGCCCCATTTTTTTAAATGAAGAATTGTGTCTATTGTAGAGCTCAAGGTGTGTGGTAAGTTTCATAAAAATGGGTTAAGTAGAACCGCATAAAATATTATAATAAATTTTAATGGGCGTAACCCCGCCCATTTTTTCTACTTTCCAATTGAGCAATTGCAAGAACTAAAGGTGTTTGATAGGTTTCGCAGCAATCAAATAAGTAGAATATCATAAAATAAAATAAAAAAATTGTGGGCGTGTCCCCGCCTACTTTTTTACAATGGGTACTATACCCTCTCAGACGATAAAAAAATTTTTGCAATCGGTCTAAAATTTACCGAAACAAAATATACGTTTGCTCATTGAGCAAAAAAAAAAAAATAGTGGTAACACTGAAATAGATACCAACTAATTTTAGTTGTGGCAACGCCTTGTTTTTGTTTAAGCCTGGTACTCTGTTCAAAGTTGTGAAAAATGTTCAGTACCATTGATTATTTCGCGTGAAAAATTTGACATGTACTAAATGTAGCTAAACTCGCGGTTCTTTTTATAAATTTCTCGCTTTTATTGCTTGAAAGTATGCAACATTGTTAAAATTCCATGCGAAAAAAAAACACTGCTCATGTTGTTTCGCAGTTAAACTAAAATGATGCCAGACTAATTTTGCATGGAAAGACATGATTTTACGTGTTTTCACAACAAGAACAGAGTACTACTTTTGCGAATTTATTTCGCAAATATTTCATACCAAATACTTTTATATGTAGTTAGACAGCATTTCGCACGAAATTGTGAACAGAGTACCAGGCTTTAGTTAAAATTAATAATGACATCTTTTTAGTCTATTCTTTGGTTTTTACTTATATTTATACACAGAAAAAACTAAATTTCGTTTTCAGTAACCAAATTTATTGAATCAGTAAATATTTTGTATGAATGCGGACCTACAAAGAAATTTGTAGATTCTGATAACAATTTTGTAAAAATTTAACTGGAAAAATAAATTTTATTTTTAGTTAACTTATTATGGCATTAGAGAAAAAAGTTAACTGAAACTCAAAATATTATCAGTGAAATGTATTAATAGGAACAGAAAAACATTTTTGCAGATTTTTTATTTTTTTTTTTTTTGTATTATTCAGCAAATTTTTTTTATAATTTACAAACACATTCACTAAAATTTTTCGTATTATCAGAAAATAAATCAACTGAATCAGAAAAAATTCTTACCAATTTTTCTAAAAAAAAATTAGTAAAAGTTTTATTTAAAAAATAACTGAATCTAATAAAAGGTTCAACTATTTTTTTTTTACTTCCAAAAATTGGCTTGTTTATATGGTTAAGCATATCGTTCCCAAAAAATTTTTGAATTTAGCTGACAAACTCCGTATGTTTATAGTAAGACTCTTAATATTATATTGAGAATCATAATATACAAACATAATAAGTTTGAAAATCGCAAACGAAAATCTTAAAAAAAATAAAATGTTTTTTATATCTATAAAATAATTTGTAGAAAAAATTTAAAAAAAAACCAGACAAATTTTATTACAGTATGTAAAAATAAATTTAACTGAAAATTACAAATTTAAATATAAAAAAAAAAAAAATAAATCTAAATTTTTTTTTTTACAAATTTTATTTTATATAGATAATTTTCATTCTATACAGTTTTTTTTTTTTACATAAAATAAAATTGGAACAAATAATTTACTGGAACAGTAAAAAATATTTGCTGAAACTAAATTATATTTCAAAACACACGTTTGTTTGAAAATTTTTTAGGAATAATTTTTTTCTGTGTATATTTTTGTTTGTTTTATATGTTGTTCGTAAGTTTACATAATTTTAAAATTTTATAGTTAACGAAAGGTTTTTGTTGGAGTTATTAAAGTCTTAAGTTGACTTTAAACTGTAGCTTATTATAACAGAAAAATATTTAAAAATGCATTTACATTATTTCAAAATCTAGTATTTACGAGATTTCGAGCTAAATCTAACTGCTTTTTATTTGTATGCGAAATACAAAACTAATGGGCAGATTTTGTTTTGTTCCTAAACGTTTCAAATTTGTATGAAAAATAACGAAAATTCGTTCCAAAGAATATTTTTTTTCATACAAATTTCAAAACGAAAAAAGCGTTTGTATTTACAAAATCCAGCCTTAATTACTTAAAATCTTATATTTTTATTTTATTTTTACTACCCTGTACAAAATATTTATATAAAAGATGATTGAATTAGCTACGGTGTGTGAATTGGCTACATTGCAGTTGTTTGATTGTAATTTTGGAAATTTTTCGGTTAATGGGTTTTGTTTTGGATAACAAAACCATGATAAATGCCAAAAAAAAAACAGTGCAAACGGTATAGATTTTCATAAAGATTTTAATTAAAATAGCTAGATTTTATGCAGGTGTAAATGTACTATAAGTTTAAAATTTTTTAACACACTAATAATCCCAAATTATTATTTTACTTATTAACTAAAATATTTTTTTATTAAAAATACATTGGAATTGATAATTGAGGGCTTTACTTGGATCATATGCGCATTTTACTATTGCTAATGCAGATAGATCATCAGGGAACCTTTAACCAAAAATTTTCTTAGAACAACTAGAGTTATTATGTTAAACTTTCATTTAAACAAATGAAAAGCTCATCAGCAAATAACAGAAAAATTTATTTATTTATTTATCCCTTGAAAAAGTGAACAAAAAAATTCACGAAACGTCGGGACAACATGTAATAAATTGCATTTTTATTGACATTAAATACGGTAGGCCTGATAGCTTAAAGGAAAACTATAACTAACAGAATAATTTTTATTTTTCCCACATTATTAAAAAAATATAATGTCATTTTGTTAAATATATTTAAGCTCATAAATTAATATTTTTTGAAAAAAAAACATGTATTTCTTAAATTTATTTTTTAAACAATTTTTTTTTCTAAAACAACATTAATTAAAATACATCTTCAAACTATTAACCATTCAAACACTCTTGAAATATCTGTATTAAGTGCTATTTTTTTTAATTATAAACCACGTCATTTTGGAACATGTGTAAATCAACAAAATTGATTAGCTTGTTGATATGTTTAGTTTGCTTGCGTAGCAAATTCTGTTATAGTATATTTTATTTAACTCTGATAGAGATGTTCATTGAACTAAAAGAAAAAAATATACATATTAATCATGTTTTTATTACAAGAGGTCAATGTAATCGTTTACAGAATAAAACTAGTTTTTTTTTCTTCTTTGAATACAAAAAGTAGTGCAAAGAAGGTAACACCGTGTGGTAGAAGTCTGCTTCAATGTATACCCTACACCTACAAATTTGGAATTTTTAAAATAGTAACTCTATTGAATGGACAATCGTTTAAAGTAGTTAGAGTCTTGAAATTGGGTGTATGGCTTCCTCTTTAGATTATTAAATATATGCATTAAGAAGTACCTTTTCAGCTGTCAAAATTCAATATGGCGGGCAACAGACGCCATTTTGTAAATATGAAAAAAAAAACTACAAAGTCAGCGAAATGGATATCATTCGACAGGTGTTTATTTTAAAATCATCTTTAGGTCTCTCTAATGATATTCCATTTCGAATGATTATTTAGGATATTTAACGGTTCAAAGTTGGTCGCAGTTGGGTTTTTCGATTTTTTCTTATAAAGACTTGTTAGAAACTGAAATTCTGAGAATTATAAAAACAATGCGCTTTCGCATAGTCTGACATATTTTTTATAAGATAAGTGTGCTTCCACATGGTTTTGTTAGGTTAATCTGGGTGGTGGAAAGACTTCGCGTAGAACGTGATTGATTCTTAGCGATACCAGCAGATGATTCCCCACATATTCAACTGTCTTTTCTATAAGAAGAGTGTGCTTCCAAAAGTCACATATATTTTCTAGTCAAACATCTTTTTGATGTGTAAACATCTATATGCTAGGGGATAAAAATCTTTTGACTTTGATTTCTTTGCTGAGATTTCTTTGCTTTTTGCTTTTGCTTTGCATTGTCAAATCGGTGTGAGCTATGTATGAGTGTATTAGTGTTTGAAAGAAGCAATACCAAACAGAGAAACAAGTCGACCTGCTCGAAGCCGACGGTGCGCCGCCGCCGGTTATTTTTCTGTATATTTCCGCACACCAAAGGTGAAAATGAACCTTAAGAAATTTGGACACAATATGTAGACATTTGGCCACTACAACAACAAATACATGAGAGTTAAAAACTAAAGGGTGTTCCAAAACGAGCAACGAAAAATGTTAAAATCCCATGTAATATACATACAATTGTATGTACATACATATATACACTTGAAATTTGTAAAGTCAGTGTATTTTTATACAGACTACAACAATTAACACTAAATTTAAAAAATTTAAATTAAAGGGTGGTCCATCAGTTAATGCAATTTTGACTTTGTAATTTTGACAACTTGCTGTATCTTGGAAACCGTAAGAGCAAAACTCTTGAAATTTTCAAAAACGGTACAACTAAAAAATCAATAAAATATAAAATCGCCAAATATAAAAAATCGCCAAAACTAAAAAAAGCACCAAATTAAAAAAATCTCTAGGACTAAAATAAATCGCGAAAAACCGCAAAAATCGCCAAAATTAAAAAAAAAATCCTTAAACAAAAAAATCGCCAAAATGAAAAAATCACCTAAATAAAAAAAAACACAAAAACAGAAAAAATCGCCAAAATGAAAAAACCCCAAAAAACAGAAAAAAATCGCCAAAATGAAAAAATCGCCAAAATGAAAAAAAAAATTGTGAAAATTAAAAAAACCCAAAAAGAGAAAAAAAACGCCAAAACGAGAAAAAAGTCATAAAACTGAAAAAAAAAATCGTTTAAACTGAAAAAAACTTAAAAAAGGAAGAAAGCTAAATAAAAAAAAATGATCAAACCCGAATGTGCGCGAGTCAAAGTCGCACTTTACTGAATTTGTTTTAATTGCAATGCGTACACAACAACAAGAACAGCAACAACTAAAGGATGAACCACAGGAATTAGAAATTCAAAAGTAAAAGTAAAGGCATTTACCATAGATGAGCACTGCAGTACCACTAAAGTTTCAGTAAAAACAATAAAAAATATTTAACAAGTAAATTTTTACTGATTACTAAAATTTTTTTCTACAATTTTTATAAATTGCCTAAATGATTTATTATACGATGAGGTGCATTGAATTTTCAGTAATCAGTAATGCCCATATTCATAATGAAATTCTACCAAGTGGCTAAATGTTTTTTATACAAAAGTTTCAAAATTTGAATGAAAAAACTTTGCTACTTGCTACAATTTTATTATGATTACGGCACTACGATTTTACTGGTAATGCAAATTAAATTTAATTAGCAGTAAAAATTTACTGTATTTTTTAGTAATCAATAAATTTACTGCTTACTGCAATTTTGAATGCAGTACATATACATATACTGCAGTGTGCCCATTTAGTAACCAAATAAGTTTAATAAAACAAACAAAAATCAACAAATTCATATGTATTTACAATATTGAAAGTTTTGATACTTTTAATTAATTAATTTAAAAAAAGATACTAAAAGCATAAGTACTTCCAACTTAAAAAAAAAAAATTTCATTACTAGATGTTTACACATCTTCTCTGTGATCGGACTCACATTGCTATTTTTTCTATAAATAATATTAACCATCTTTTATATTAAAAAATTATGAAACCACTCAGTCAACTATCATTTCTATGAAGAGTGTAGTGTCCTCATTCATTCACATTGTGACTCATATTCGAAAATTTCTCAATTTTGTCATATTACTATCTAATTATTTGTTAACTCTATGGAAATTATTTTGTTCTTCTATTAGTTATATATTTTGCATTAAAAACATGAAAAATCGGCTTTTAAACTTATTTGAATTTTTTCAAAAGCTACTCCAATTAACTCCATTTTAATTAAATGCATTGGTTTAATCAAGCGAAATGTCCATGTTTTATGAAATAAAACTTGCGAATGTATCTGTTATGCGGCAGTCCCTTCTCTCCTCATTTTTTTTTTCTGTTAAAAATATTTTGCACCTTTTATAATTTTCATAAATTTTGGAAATCTATTTGCCAAACATTACTAATTTACTCAACTTTTTATTTTGTGGAAATAGGACTTTTAGCTTCTGACACATCCCTATATTCCACTATATTTTTTATAAGACGAGTAGGCTTATAAAAAGCATCAAGCATCTTCACAATAATATGTATATAATCAACCATTTTCTATAAGAAGAGTGTGCCATCACATAGTTAAACATATTTTTTTATAAGAAGATTGTGTTATAATATAGTCAAGCATATTTTCTTTTAAGAGACGTGTGCTTCACATAATTGTTCTTATGACAAAGCCTATATGATAGCTAACTCATCTGATAGAAAATACAGTTGAGTATGTGATGACAGATTATTATAGCTATGCTGTTTATTGCTTTATGCATAAGTTAAGACATGATTTTCGTAACAAAAATAATCGATACTATTACAATTATAAATTAATTTTTGTTTTGATTTCTTTGTACTTAAAGGCGTAGTACGAAAATGAGGCACAAAAGTTGTTTGATTTAGTTTAGTTTCAAAACAAAAACAGTGAGAACGATTGCTCAATTTGTTTTTGTATTGTTTTTGCACATAAGCACAAACCAGAGAACACAGCACATCAGCTGTAAGCCGGCTAACAGCCTGCACCGGCTACAAACAGTATATTAATTGAATTGTACGCTGCTAGTATAGAATAAAATAGGACATAAATGGAAACGTTTTGAAATATTTTCGGAGAATGTGACATCATCATACAAAATAATTTTATTACATTTTTATTTCACACATGATATTTGTTTTATATAACTAAGCAGCATAGCTATAACCGAGTGTCCTAAGACGAGGTGCCTTTTTCTTATAAAAAAAATGGTTGACTATGTGGTTGACTACTTTTCTAATAAAAAAAGGATAACTGAGTCTGTGCTACAATAATGTTATAATAGAAAAGATAATTGACTATGTCAGAAAATATGGTTGACTTTATAATCATATGCCTAATTTTCTTATAGAAAATAGCGATGACTATGTAATAGCACTCTCTTCTTACAGAAAATATGGTTGACTATTTGAAGCACAATCATCTTATAGAAATACACGTTATTTATAGAAATCTGCTGATTATATGATAGTACCATCTTCTTATAGAAAAGATCGTTAACAACGTAAAAGAACACTCTTGTTAAAGAAAGGGTAGTTAGCTATATGGTAGCAATTTTTCTTATAGAAAATAAAGTTGCTTAAAGAAAATTTCAATTCATTATACAACAGCGCAATCTTCTTATAAAAAAGTCAATAAATAATGACACTTCAGATGACTGATATTTAACAGCTGATAGAATTGCCAGGTCGATGGTTTTGAAACTCGCCACCATATTTAATTTAATTAGGATACTTCTTGTATTAATTTAATATCAATACTAGGGATGTAACGAATGTTCGCTTTCGCATTCGCAAATTATTCGCTTACTTTTGCTTTTGCATTCGCTTTTGCATTCGCTAAAATATGCGAATATTTCAAGCGAATACTAAAAACAACAAAAATTTTTACTTCTTTTACGAAAATAGCTTACGATTCTAAACAAAGCTTTAAAATTTTAGCTTAAAACTTTTCTATAAATAATAATTATCAGAATGAATCCAAAATCCAACTGTGTTTGGAAATATTTATCAGTTTTCGAAAAAGAAAAGGCAGTGTTTGATTTGTGCGAAAATATTTTTCTACTTAAGACTAGTCTGTTCAAACTTTTGAAAAATGTTGAGTACCATTCATTACTTCGTACAGAAAATTTTAAATGCTAAAATATTAACCAGCCCTTATTTGTTGTAAATTCCATGCGAAGCAAGTGCCACTCATACGAGTATTATTTCACATGAAAACTTAAAATGTTGAAGATATATTTTATATATTTTTCTCAAGTTTTATTTCAAGAACAATTCATTACAATTTTTCTTAATATGTATTTTGACAGCATTTCACATGAAATCTTGAACACAGTACCAGGCTTTAGGGCCAAAGTACGAATGGGTTGATTGCCTATGATTTTGTAAATTTTTTTTAATTCAAGACTCAATTTAAATATAACAAAAATTAAAACTTTTAAAAACCCCCGAATATATCTAGAGAAGATGTGATATCTTCTAAACGCCTTGACCGATTTTCTTAAAACATGGCTAAGAACATTCTCGATCAAGTCGCCTTTCAAACAGAAAAAACTAAATCAAAATCACACACTACAAACTTATAACACCCCTTTTTTAGTCGGGGGTTAAAAATGTCATATGTAGTACAATTATTTATATCATACAACTTCATGTTCTTAAAATAAATTTAGTTTCGTGTGATTTTTTTTATCGTATTTTAAGAATTTGCATTCGCTTTCGCATTCGCTTTCGTATTCGCTTTCGCAAAAATGCACATGCATTATTCGTTTTCGCATTCGCTTTCGCTAAACTGGTATTCGTTACATCCCTAATTAATACTATTTAACATTAAGTATAAAAGAAATTAGTTAGATATTATTGGTAGGAACAAGATAAGCAAAAATTTGATTAAGTTTAATCTCTGTTGCAAATTATTTTAGATCACCCCTGATCAGCACTTTTATGCTTGCAAATTTATTTTGTGTTTGTAAATGTTTTAGAATCTCTGTTACCAATTATTTCAGTTCAGCTCTGGTCAGTACTTTTATGCTTGCAAGTCTTCTTAAACACCCCAATTGGTAAAAATTATGTTAACCGTAATTGAGGTTTGATTGCAATAAGAATAAGATGATATCTTCAGGAGTGAAATTATTCTAAAAAAAAAATTATACAAATTCCCTTAAAAGAAATATCTTATATTCATGCAATAAAATATCCTTACCAATTTTATAAAATATCACATCAAGAATTGCAAATAATTATGCAGATCCGCAAACAAATTCTTCAATTGAAATAAAACTGATTATTCACACGCAACCTTTTCTTAGGAAATGTACTATTAGAATGAAAAATTTTCTAATTTTTGAAATATCCAAAAATTTAAAAGGCTATTGCAATATGATTAAAAAAAAGCAATGTGAGTCCGATCACAGAGGAGATGTGTAAACATCTAGTAACGAAAAATGTTCTAAAGTTGGAAGTACTATGCTTTTAGTAATATTTTTTAATTAATCAATTAAAAGTATAAAAACTTGCAATATTGTAAATACATAGGAATTTGCTGGTTTTTGTTTGTTTTATTTAACTTATTTGGTTAATAAATGTGCACACTGCTCTTTAATGAAATGTAATGCATGTAGTTATTATTTTACAGCAATGGTTTTCGAACTATACAGCGCTAGCACAATTACATGTTAGTGAAAATTAGTAGCTACTATTGCACACAAGATGGTGTTTATATGAAGCTGTTAAGTTTCTCTGTACTTCTTGTTGTCCGTATGAATGACAATCTCAAAGACGATGATGACTTTTAGTTTGACAAGTTTAGGTTTTTGTTTTCCTTATTTTGCTTTGTTTTAGTAAATTTCTTATTAAAAGTGCAAAAAATCTTTTTAAAAGTTATTAAAATTAAATGTTTTTGTATTCATTTTATTTATTTGTTTTTATTTGTCTATGATAACTTAATGTACGACAATTAGTAATAAATTCAGTAAAGTGCGACTTTGACCCGCGCACGAAGGGTTCCGTGCAGACAGACACTTTAGCCTATATAACAAATAGTTTTGGCTTTCTTTTCATTTATTGCGTTTTTTCGGTATTTGGCGCTTTTTTTATTATTTTTACTGAAATTTTAGTGGTACTTCAGTGCTCATCTATGGGAAATGGCTTTACTTTTACTTTTTACTTTTTAATTCCTGTTGTTCATCATTTAGTTGTTGCTGTTCTTGTTGTTGTGTACGCATTGCAATTAAAATAAATTCAGTAAAGTGCGACTTTGACTCGCGCACGAAGGGTTCCGTACATTCGGTTTTGAGCATTTTTTTGATGTGGCTTTTTTCCTTTTTAAGTTTTTCAAGTTTAAACGATTTTTTCAGCTATGTCGTTTTTTCTCTTTTTGGCGGTTTTTCTCTTTTTGGGTTCTTTTAATTTTCAAAATTTTTTTCATTTTGGCAATTTTTTTCATTTTGGCGACTTTTTTTTGTTTTTGGGTTTTTTTTCATTTTGGCGGTTTTTTGTTTGTTTTTGGGGTTTTTTTTATTCAGGCGATTTTTTCATTTTGGCGATTTTTTTGTTTAAGGGTTTTTTTTTAATTTTTGCGATTTTTTTTATTTTGGCGATTTTTTTTTAATTTTGGCGATTATTTTTCTGTTTTTGGATTTTTTTCACTTTGGCGATTTTTTTCATTTTGACGATTTTTCCGGTTTATCGCGATTTATTTTAATCCTAGATTTTTTTTAATTTGGTGCTTTTTTCAGTTTTGGCGATTTTTTTGGCGATTTTTTTGGCGATTTTTTTGATTTGGCCATTTTATAATTTTTTGATTTTTTAGTTTTACCGTTTTTGAAAATTTTAAGAGTTTTGCTTTGACGGTTTCCAAGATACAGCAAGTTGTCAAAGTTACAAACTCAAAATTGCATTAACTGTTGGAACACCCTTTAATTTAAATTTTTTAAATTTACTGTTAATTGTTGTAGTCTGTATAAAAATACACTAACCTTACAAAATTCAAGTGTATGTATATTACATGGGATTTTAACATTTTTCGTTGCTCGTTTTGGAACACCCTTTAATTTTTAACTCTGATATATTTGCTTTTGTAGCGGCCAAATGTATACACACTGTGTCCGAATTTCAGGTCCGTAGCTCTTACGGTTCTCGAGGAAATACCCTGTAACAGAGGAACGGACAGCGTAGCGAAAACAATAGAGTTAATTTTCACCTTTGGTGTACGGAACCCTAATAAAGCAATTATTATTTTCACCTTTGGTGTATGAAACCCTAATAAAGCAAAAAACCTAACGAGCCTAACAAACAAAAACCAGCGAATTCCTATGTATTTACAATATTTTAAATAAGTTTGTATTGCTTCTTTCAAACACTAATACACTCATACATAGCTCACACCGATTTGACAACGCTGTGTGCATCTCAGCAAAGAAATCTCAGCAAAGAAATCTCAGTGAAAAAGATTTTTGCCCCCTAGCGTATAGATGTTTACACCTCAAAAATTGTTTTAAATTCACACCCAAAAATTTCAGTCAGTAAAATCGAAATTAAAGTACCATCACAAAGCAGATTAAGAGCAAAGCCTGCTGTAGAACTTAATCTGAAAAATGGTGAATCTTATTTAATTAAAATCATGTCAAGTCCATATGTCTTTAATATGGTAAATGCCCTTATAACCATTATTGATATCTTCAAGCTCGTAATTGATATTACCAACTTTTCTCAATACCACTGCTTTCACACCAGTTGGAGCAAGTTTAGCACTGTAATATTCTGCCATTGAACTTTGAGTAAAATTTCGACGTATTACTGTTTGTGCTATGTTTAACTCACGATTCCTAGATCTCAAATTATAAGATTTTGTATTCCTATCATATGCTTCTTTCATTTTCGATTGTATGGAATCACGCAAAAGAATAAATTTGTCTTATCTTTCTATCTGTGTATTTACTTCAGCTAGAAGTTTAAGAATACGCAAAATTACATAATCAACTCCGTGATTTATCATTGTTTGACCAAAACCCAATTCATATGGTGTTCGCTCAGTTGTTTGATGTACACTATTTCGCAAGGCGCAATTGACACTGCTCAAATAAATATCCCATTGACGTTGATCATTTCGAACATATGAACGAAGTGCTGCATTTACCGATCGGATAACTCGTTCACACGCGTTCGATTGGGGACTATATACAGCCCGAACTAATAGGTAGCACTGTTCTCCATTTACATAAATTTAACAAACTTTCTTTACAGATTTGCAATTTAATTGAAAACTCAAGACACTACGATCATGGTTTTTGATTGTTTTATTTTCTAGTTTCTTACTTTTAAAATAAAGTAAAGTTAAAATGAAACACAATCGTTAACATTAATTTTTTTTTTTTTTTTTGTTTTTGTTTTAAGTCACTAATAAGAATGACAAAATAAAATGAATTTAAACCTTCCCTCTGCTTATTATCGTACTCTGTGACTCTGTCAAAATTTTAAATTCAAAGACCTCTGAGAATTTTTGCTTTCAAATGTACAGACCGCTGGCACAACCGCTTCCCTAATGTTTTTGCCACACACATATAATCTCGTTATGTCCAAAGCAGCTGTAGACAAATGCTTTGTCAGATCAGAATAGTGAATGCTTTAAATAATAATTTAAGCTTAAATTGATAACTGACTTTACCAGAAAAAAAAATGGTTCAAAAGTTTCGCACGACACTTATACACATGGGGCCTTTATAAAGCCTTAGTAAGAATTTTTTTTTTATGAAAATCTATTTTATAAACCCTTTTTAAAGCCTTAATAATTTTTATAAATAAGACCGACTATTTTTAAAGAAACATTTGACATGTAAGAGATAAAAAAGTATCGTTTTAAATACTCTTTGAGTATTTGCCGTGGAACAACTATATATGAATGCGTACAGCTTGAAAAATAAAACATGCTCATATGCAAATACGCGCATTAATTTTAAACCGAATACGTTTAACTATAAACATACTACAACTATATTTATACAAATTTTTTAAATTACGCAGCACAAACAGCTATACCAAAAATTATTAGACTGCGTGAGCTATAACGCGAACTCATGAGTATAAAAATACTCCGACTATTAATCGGCTATACAGGGCTATTTTATTTACACATAAGGCATATAGCATGTTTTCATGCAGCTACACTCACACCCAAACATTTGGTATTCCGTTTTAATATACGCAAATGTATACGATGTCGAATGATGAACAGATATTCGGATTATCATGCGCATATATTTTTGTCCCATTAAATATCCATAGGCTGAATATAAGCAGACTTAGACTGAAAGTGTGAGGGAGATAGTCAATGTATTTGATACGCACATATGTGCCTTTTTATCATCAGTTGTAACGCATTTTAGTTTTTTTTTTTTTTTTTTTTTTTTTTTTTTTTTTTTGATAAACAAAGTAGAGATGCTCTTATATGTGAGAATAGGCCCCTGTGGATGAGTGGTAGCGATGCTAGCCTCTCAGTCCAGAGGTCGTGGGTTCGATTCCCACCATAGACCCTGTGTGTTTTTCGCAGACAAGCTAATCGCTTTGCGGGTTGTGTGTGTGTTTGTTATGTTAATGCTACAATGTTACAAGTCATAATTGCGTGAGATATAATTAGTGAGCGTAGGAATTGTTTGCACTACAATTATTTTATTTTATATTTACTTATGTATATTTTTTTGACATTCTCTGATATAAAATATAAAAACCTTGTCATTGAACTTAAATTCGTCTAATGAAATTTTTATTTTTTACGACAACTTTTTCCTGAATTTTTAATAGTTTTTAAATGAAAAAATTTAAAATTTTCTTATTTTTGCTGTATTTCGTACTTGTTTTAATATTATTTATATTATTATTTTTGCTTGCTTTTTTTCTTTTTTCATCATTTGTCTCTTTGTACTTTTAATAACTATTGATATACATTCAGTATGTGTTTAAAATAATATTGATTTTTTTTTTTTGTTAAACTTAAGAATTTTTTTTACAAAACTTTCTTCATGGAATATATGACTGGTATCTGCTTTTGTTTTCTTGATCGCTATCATTTTTTGTTATTTAAATGTTAACCAAGAACACCAAAAATGAGACCATATTAATAAAATGATTTTAAATTTTACTATGAGTAATTAAATTTTACAAAATGTAAAGTCTTATGTTCATCTTTGCGTATCACACATACACGCGCGCGCTTTAATAGCGACGACGATAGATGCGTCTTACGTAAACGGGACGTCTGTATTGGTAACCAGATGGCCCTTGCACATGACCCGGCAATTGTTGGGCATATTGCGGTTGTATATGTTGAACTAGGGGAACGTTGTAAGACAGTTGGACAGGTTGCTGAGCAAATCGGGGCGCAGCAGAGAATACTTGAGGCTGAGGTTGATGCTGTGACAGCGATTCGACTTTGGGTGCTGGTGCCTGTTCGGGCAAATCGATATCAATATATTCTGGCTCGGGGGTGGCAATATCTTGAGGATTTGGTCCCTGTGTGGCGGAATCGGGCAGAATGGCAGCAGCGGCAAGGCCAATTAAAGCGAAGGCAATTATGAGGAATTTCTGAAAAAGAAAAAAATAAAGCTCTTTAATATCATTTATAAACAAATTGTATAATTTTCTCACTGGATTCGAAATTTGTTTTACTACTTCATGCTTTAAAAACTTAAGAAAATAAAAGAATTAAATATCTTGCAGGAACGAGACCTGACGCTATCAACTTCTAAATCCTCAGTGTCCAACAGAACCAGTGAGGATACTCTGACCACCAACTGACATGAATAAAAAATAATAATAATGATAATTATACACCGCAGCGAAATTGTTACAGCAATAACAACAACAACAAGAATCATTGAACTATAAGTTGAGCTATGCGCGTGCTTCAGTGTTCTATTGAATAGCCTAAAAGGCTATGTTCGCCATCAAAATTTGTTGTGGGAATATGGAAAGTTATTGCAAATTCAGGGGACCCTATTGGCAACCAGAATACTACAGGCCTTTGCAATATAGCAAGTGTAGTATAAATCCATATCGCTACTAAAGGCATGACGTTCGAGAAAAGTGTCAGCGCAGATGCTGCTACCCTCGTGGGAAGCGGATTGGAGATTTTACTTTCGCTAGAAATAGTAAAGACCCAGCGCTTTGTCTAGTGGCGAAGGTGGCGCCAGGGTCACCTGAAATAATCAAACATTTAGCCAACATGCTAGCAGCGGTCGAAATTTGATTGAGGTTTTCTCAATGGCTAGTTCCGGCTTATGAACTGATGAGCTGAGATCCCGGCTGGCGTGTGCATTATGGACTTATTTAGATGCAAACCTTGAAGTGCTGCATCACTCATCCGAACAAGTCAAATCGAAATTGAGATAACTCTTCATTCATACTATAAAATATTTACTGTGAAATAATTTTAAATTCTCTTTTGAAACTGCAGTCGTGTTCACGTACTGATGTTTTTGTTTTGCAGCTTAATATATTTTATACCCTTCTTCTTTCTTCTGCTAATTTTTCATAATTAGCATGATAAAATCAACAAGAATGTGAAACAAATAATCTTTTTCCATTCGTCTTTCTCCTCTCATTCATAAATTCAAAAGTTTCGCAGCCAATGTTTAATAGTATGGACGGCGATTAAGATTATTCCCTGAGCTTGAGGCATTATGGCAGCCACTTAGATTTAGCTTGATTTTACATAAAGGGTGTCCCAACAAGAACGCAAGATTTAAATTTGGCGCCATTCAAAGTGTCATTGTTTGACATTTGAAGAATTTTTATTGTTTACTAGTAGAAGGTACGAGGTTAGTTAAAATGGAGCGCTACACGAATGAAGAACGCATTCTCATTGTGAAATTGTTTTACCAAAATGGTGAAAATTTTGCGGCTACAGTTCGCAAATTTGCGATCAATTTGGGGTCACAATAATACTCCAAAAGAGTCAACTGTAAAGAGGTTAATGCATAAATTTGCCGAAACTGGGTCTGTTAGTGATGTAAAGACAACAACGCGCCTTCGACCAGGTCGATCGACCGAACATGTCGCAGCTATACGTGATGATGTCGCTCAAACGCCGGTCAAGCGCAAACAGTCAATGGTGTTCGGTATCGTGAAATGATAACCAGTTTTTTCGTGCCTAGAATTGATGAAATGAATGTGGAAGGCATGTGGTTTCAACAAGACGGCGCCACATGTCATACAGCCAGAGAAACAATTCAATTGCTACATCAGTCATTTCCCGGTCGTGCTATTTCGCGTTTTGGAGACCAGAATTGGCCGCCTAGATCGTGCGATTTAACACAATTAGACTTTTTTCTTTGGGGTTTTTTGAAGTCGATGGTTTACGCGAATAAGTCGACGACGAGTCAAGCCTTAAAAGAGGAAATTGGACGCTGCATTAATGAAATACCGCAGCATTTATGCAAAACGGCCATTGAAAATTTCATTAAAAGATCGCGTGTGTGCCAGCAAAGCCGCGGCGGCCATCTGCCCGATTTGTTGTTCCACACATAACCTCATTCTGTCTACTTTACGATATAATAAAGTTTCACGATTTTTTTTTTAAATATCTGTGTTTTATTTAAAATTTAAATTTTGCGTTCTTGTTGGGACACCCTTTATTTTGGACATCTATTCGTATAAAGCAAATGTCTTTCATAAGCAAAAATTCTAATATGAGAAAAATTTATTGAACAACGAAAGCCGCGCGACAGCAATATTTAGTCACTTCCAGCAACATTTAATATTTTAAAAGATAAATTCAACCAAGATGTTTTTTTCAAATATAAAATTATTTATTAATCTCCTAAAATCTTGGAATAGTTTTATTCTCTTTTTTATTTATATATTTTTTTAAATAAAAAATATATTTTTATAAATATTTTTATACATATTATCTTTAATAAAAAAAAAAAAAAACTAAAACTTCTGCACAAATCCTTCCTTTTCATTAGTTTTATTTTTTTTAATATTTTTTATTTTTTTAATAAAACACAAATTTATATTCCATTTCTTTTAAGCTTTATAAATACATATTTAATTTTTTAAATTATATTTAAGAACACCTACCATTTTGTATGGCTTATGAGAAGTTTTATTTAATTTAATTTTTTTTTTCAAATTATTTTAGCAATCTGTTGCTATTTTTTTTTTTCTTTTTTTCTTTAATTAAATTTTTATTTTTATATATATTTTTTTTTCTTTAAAACACTTCCAAGAAGTTCAAAGCACAAGTGATGATGAGCCAACGGCTAACAGTGAAATTTATATAAAAAAATATATAATGAAGATCAAATAAATGCAAACTAGACCGGACTAGACAAAAAGTGGCCAAACGTATAAAACGCACAAATACACCAACATACTATCACATTCACATGCACACCCATAATTGAGAAATACGTGTTAAAAAAAAATCAAAATAAAAAATATGAAGAAAAAAAAGCCAAAAAAAGAAGATTTCAGTTTCTAGACTAAGCGACCAAACATAGAAATTAAAACCAAAAAAATAAAAAAAATTAAGTAAATAAATTTGAATAGCCTGCAAAAACAATAGATGGCTGGTTTACTGGTGTTTTCATAAAAACAAAACGATGAAAATACGAAGGCGGTCTTACAATTGTTCTCCAAGAATAAGACTATCTCTTATAGGTAACACATATAAACATGTTTTATGCATACATATAACGGAGTCCAAATTATTTTGAAGTTTTCACTACTCGTTTTTGAAGTCGTTTTAACTTGTTTGTTCAAATCCTTATTTTTGAATTTTTAGTGCCAATTTTAAATTTCTAAGGGAGTGGTCACGCCCGCTTTGGCAAATATTAATATCCTCCCCTTTTTCTAAATTCAACATTGCTACACTTTCAGAGCTCAAAGTGTGTGCGAAGTTTTGTGAAAACAGGTTAAGTACAAGTACGTGATATATAATATTGAATTCTAATGGGCGTGGCCTCGCCTAACTTTTTGAATGCTATATTGTGTCTCTCTTTTTAGAGTTTAGGGTGTATGCTAAGTTTCGTAAAAATCGGCCATGTAGAAGCACTTGAAATGTAATAATAATATTTAATGGGCATGGCCCCGCCCACTTCTTTAAGCACAAAATTATGTCACTCTAAGAGGCCAAACTCTTGGCCAGGTTTTGTGAGAATCGAACAAGTAGAAGTACATATAATTTAATGCCAACCTTTTAAGGGCGTGACCCCGCCCACTTTTTTGAATACAAAATTAAGTATATTGTAGAGCTCAAGGTGTGTAAAAAGTTTGGTAAAAATCCATAAAGCAGAAGCAAATTAAATATAGCATTACATTTTTAGGGGGCGAGGCTCTGCCCACTTTTTTTTAGTGCAATATTGTGTCTTTTAAGAGCTTAAGGTGTGTAACAAGTTTGTTAAAAACCGGTAAAGTAGTAGCACTTGATATGTAAAATTAAATTTTAAGAGGCGTAGTTCTGCCCACTTTTTTTAATGCAAGATTGTGTATTTTTAAAAGCTCAAGATGTGTGCCCAGTATTGTAAAAATAGCTTAAGTACAGCACGTAAAATGTAACATTAAATTTTAATAGGCGTGACACCGCCCACTTCTTTAAAAGCAAGCTTGTGTCTTTTTTAGAGTTGGAGGGCGTATGCCAAGTTTCGCAAAAATCGATATCACAGAAGCACAGGAAATATAATATTAAATTGTAAAGGGCGTGACCCCGCCCAATGCAAGATTGTGTCGTTAAAAGAGCCCAATGTGTTTGCTAACTTGCATTGCAATCGGATAAGTAAGATATCATAAAATCAAAGAAAAAAATTAAAGGTCGTATCTCCGCTCCCACTTTTTACAATGAGACCAAACGGAAGCTCCTACACCCTCTGAAATAAAAATTAATTAATTTTTAACATCGTTCTAAAAGGTACTTAGTTAGAAAGTAACATAAATAAAAAAAAACCATGTAGATGAATTGATATTCTCCTTTTTTTTAATTCGGCTAAAAAATGAAATAAATTTGTGATTCATAAAATTTAAAATGGGTTTGAGTTATATTTTATTTAAAATTTTTCATAAAAAATTTTTTTTAAATAGTTTTTAAAGAATTTTTTTTTAATGAATATAAACCTTTTAATTTAATTGAACTAGAATGAATTTTAATGAGGACTAATTTCTTCATCGGCCTCACTTTAGTATTTTTAATTCTTAATATAGAATGTAATATTTCTTTATGATATTATTATTCTCAAGAAGTTTGCAATGTGTGAGGTTACCTCGATGAGTTCTCCTTATATTTTAATTTCCATTTCTTTCCAATTGAGGGCAACAAAGTTGTGGCTTTGTGTAAATATGCATGATAGTGCGCCCAGATCTCACACAAACCAGACATTTTGGAAATACTACACACACCTCTTATTTTCAATACGAGTTCTCAAATGAATGTGCATCTTCTAGGTAAAATTAAAAAAACTAGCAAGAGACTGTGTTTTAAAGATGTCTGGTATATAAAAAATGTAAATGTAAAAAGAATACGAGACTTGTTTTAATATATTTAACTTCATCTGTGTTTAAGAGGCATCAGTAAGCAAAAAATAAGAAATAAAATTAAACCACAAGTTCTGGGA
This sequence comes from Tachina grossa, assembly GCA_949987645.1. Classification (NCBI taxonomy): domain Eukaryota; kingdom Metazoa; phylum Arthropoda; class Insecta; order Diptera; family Tachinidae; genus Tachina; species Tachina grossa. The sequence continues at coordinate 19,021,294 of OX465276.1, read as the reverse complement.
GAAATTTCTTAATTTCTGTGAAAAAAATAGCAACAAAAAATTTACAGCCTTATTTATAAAAATTATTAAGGCTTTATAAAAGGTTTTTAAAACAAATTTTCATACAAACTTTTTTTTACTAAGCTTTTATAAAGCCTTAATAATATTTATAAATAAGGCTGTTAGTTGTTAGATTTAATTATTTTTTTAAGAAAAATTTTCTTTTATTTATTTTTAGTATGCAATTCTACGACTGACGTCGTAAGCAATCACAACTGATGCCACTTCTCATGGCTGTAGAAAACACTTTTAACAAGTTGTTTTAACTCAACAGAAGTATGTGTGTGCACATTGATTTAAAATTAAAGAAATACAATCACTTTTTTTTCACATACATGAGTGTTTATACCTACAATTTCATTATTAAATATTTATGCGAATATCCACACACATATAATAATTAATTCGATATTATTTTTGTAAATCGTTTAATATTTGAAGTTGGCTAGTTTATACTTTTTATTTTTTATTTTTTGGTTTTGAGTCACATCAAACGACAAGTTGCTTTGTATCAGTGTGTGAGAGGCTGCAGTCTAAATATATTTATTGTATACCGATACGATAAATGGATTTTGAAGTGAAAGAATGGTTTAAATAAACTAGCGGCTTATTAATTCAAGTTCAAACTAAAGACACTGGAAACCTCATTAATTTTTTTAATGTGTGTGTGTGTGTGTGTGTGTGTGTGTGGATGTGAATGTCGGGCTTGCATTAATGAACCACTAATGACTTCTTCATATACGTTTTTAAGTAAATATTTTGTATTAAGATAAATGAAAATAAATTTTGCTGAGCTTTAATTCGTAAATAAATGTCTTAAGCCTGAGGTGCTGAACAAAAAGATTTAATTTTAGCGAAAACAAAAATCAGTATTACTAAAGGGAGACTTGTTTTCTATTTTTATATTAAAATGAGAACTGTTTGTGCTTAAAAGTATTTTTATTAAATGCTTTCAATCTTTAAATTTAATTTGAAATTTATTTGCTGGTGGTTCAGCGTTGTCTATATGTTTTCATCGTTGCTGTAAGAAATCATCGGTAGACTTCAAAATGTGTGGTTGAAAGCAAATAAATTTCAAATTAAAATAATCTTCTAACAAAATGTCGAATAATAAATTTCTTAAATCTTTAATTTTATATAAAACAAAGTGTGCAAGACAAAAAAAAGTGCATTTTGAAAAAAAAGTACCTTTTAAAAAATACATTTTAAATAAATTCAGTAAAGTGCGACTCTGACTCGCGCACGAAGGGTTCCGTATGTAATTTAAAACAAACTTCAGCTGTATAATACATAGTTTTGGCACTTTTTTTTTGGTTTTTGGCATTTTTTCAATTTGGCGATTTTTTTTCATTTTGGAGTTTTTTTTTCATTTTGGCGTTTTTTTTCATTTGGGCGATTTTTTTAGTTTTGGTGCCTTTTTCGCGTTTTGGCGATTTTTTTTCGGTTTTTGGCGTTTTTTCAATTTGGCGATTTTTTTCATTTCGGCGATTTTTTTTCATTTTGGCGATTTTTTTTTCCTAAAAACAAATATTTTGATTTTGGCGCCTTTTTCGCGTTTTGGCGATTTTTTTTTTAGATTTTTGGCGTTTTTTTATTTTGGCGATTTTTTTTCATTTTGGGCGATTTTTTTTTAATTTTTGGCGATTTTTTTTTTGGTTTGGCGATTGTATAATATTCGGATTTTTGAAAATTTCAAGTGTTTGCCTCTTACGGTTTCCAAGATATAGCAAGTTGTCAAAATTACATAGTCAAAATTGCATTAACTGATGGACCACCCTTTAATTTTAATTTTTTTAAATGTTAGTGTTATTTCTTTTACCGCCCCTTTCACAATGTACAATTAAAAGATAACAGGGACTTTAACGGCGAGTTTTGTATGAAGAACTGTCAGTTAAAGTTCACGTTAACTCTTAATCATACATTGTGAAAAGCGGTATTAGTCTGTATAAAAATACACTAATTTTACAAACTTCAAGATCCAATATACATATGTACATACAATTGTATGTATATTACATGGGATTTTAAAATTTTTCGTTGCTCGTTTTGGAACACCCTTTAATTTTTAATTCTCATATATTTGTTGTTGTAGCGGACAAGGTTCTACATACTCTGTCCAAATTTCAAGTCAGTAGCTCTTACGGTTCCTGAGAAAATACCGTGTGAAGGACAGACGGACAGACGGACAGCGTAGCGAAAACAATAGGGTTCCTTTTCACCTTTGTTGTACGGAACCGTAAAAAGTAGATTTTCCAAAAATACCTTTAAAAAAATACCTTTTCGAAAAAAAGTACTTTTTAGAAAATAGGTATTTATTTTGAAAAAAGTACTTTGTTGAAAAAAGTATCTTTTTGGAAGAAATACATAATGGAAAAAATTATCTTTTTGAAAAAAGTACATTTTTCCAAAAACTAACTTTTTGAAAAAATTACCTTTTTGAAAAAAGAACCTTCTTGAAAAATAGTCCTTGAAAAAGTACCTTTTGGAAAAAGTATTTATTGTAAAAAATGAATTATTAAAAAGTACCTTTTTAAAAACTATTACTTTTGACATAAGTTTTAAAAAAGTATTTTTTGGAAAAGATAAATTTAGAAAAAGTTACCTTAAAAAAACAATTTGACAAATGTACTTGTATATATAAATCAATAAATAATAATTTATTTGACAAAATTTGTTTTGTCTTTTTATCGAGCATTCTTGTTTATGTGCCACTCCCTTTTTGGCGGCTTATATAATACATTTTAGGCTTAATATAATAAATTTAAAATGCAAATTTAACTTAAATATATTTAAGTGCTAAAAATAGCGGAGCTAAAATTTAAGCTTTCCAAATTAGCATTGATTTTCAAAAATAAAATGGTAAACAGCCTGTTATCTTATAATTTTTAATATATAGATAGATATGGCTTAAAAAAATAATATCATCTAGAAGGTCATGTTATTTAAATATTTGAAAGATTTCTTGTTAGATGGTTTTCGCTAAACCAAGACCTGAGTTCGTTTCTTAAAAATCTATTATTTTCAGTACACCATACGTAGTAGACCCCTGCAAAATAACACTTACAAAAACTCTTAAGCCATGAAGGATTTTTCATAATACATGTTACAAATAATACATTTAAAAAATAAGACGTATTTGAATTCCAAGATTCTTTACGCAGGCCTCTAATACATGCAAGAACAGTGGGCTCCCTATAATTTGAAACTCAAGTTAAGAAAATTTCAAATCCGAAAAAAGCTCATTTAAAATCTATTGAACAAGTGAATCGTTCAAGTTTCCTACTGAGGGCCTGTGCCAAACGGTAGCAAAGTACTAGTGTAACTAAATTTTTGACACTTCTGAGGTGAATAAAATTTCACTAGCCCTGGGGGCTAGTAGAATTTTTGAGACAACAGATAAATTTTTGACAAGCAGCAAATAAGAAGCATGGTATCATAAATGGCAAAACCACCGCCGTCGCTTCGTGCCGTCGCCTTTTACATACATTCTTACGTCTCAAATGTAGTAAGACTGTGAAAAATGCATTGTTTATTTAAGTTTGTAAAAAATTTTGCATCATTTATATAATATTACATAATTTTTTGCTACGAGAATATTGTTTTATTGATGGCAGTCAGCGGCTTGTGGTCAACTTTTTTGTTTCGCCGCAGCAGGAATTTTTTCATCAGCTTCTTTCTATGCTAAAGCGAATTTTTCAAAATTTTACATTGTCAAAAAGACAGAAAAATCAAATTTTTTCCCCACAGGCAAATATTTTTTTTACCATAGTACTTTTCTACCGTTTGGCACACGCCCTGATTATAACAAATTTATTTTTTATATTTTATTATGAATTTTTTTTTTTTTTTTTTTTTTTTTTTTTTTAAATTAAATAAATTTATTGTATCTTCATATGTGAACTAACAATAAGTATTCAAATCTTAAATCTATAAAAAAAAATTATTAGGCCCGACCTGTGTCGGACATAAACTTAGTGGTCGTTATAAATAATACATTAGTAGTGATAATCAAAAAAAAAAAAAAGGGGGGGGGGAAAGTATTTTCAAGTAGTCCCATCTGGAGTGTTAGGTATAAGATCCCGTGTGTCCCTCTTTTTTAAGCGGATGTGTCCAGTAAAGTTTAAAATATTACGAGCAAGCGGATTAGGATGTGATTCGAGTTTTGTTAAATATTTGCCTGCGTATTTTGCAATTTCTTCAGTCACTAGTGGCATATTTAAATCACGATGTATAATAGAATTTTGGATGTACCATGGAGCCGATGTTATTAACCGTAAAATTTTGTTTTGCCTTCGTTGGATTCTCTCGACATTGGAAGCTGAAGCAGTGCCCCATAACTGAATTCCGTAGCGCCATATTGGCTTCAAAAGCGACTTGTATAATAAAAGTTTGCAGTCTAGGCTGAGTGTTGAGTTTCTGCCAATCAACCAATATATTTGAGTTAACTTAAGTTTCATCTGAGTTAACTTAGAGTCAATATGATGTTTCCATGTAAGTCTTCAATCAAGGTGTATACCAAGGTATTTCACTTGGGAATGTTGAGGAATATTTTGATTGTTGATTCGAATGGGGGAGCAAGTATCTCTTCTTAGGGTGAACGTTATATGGACACACTTTTGTTCATTGACTTTAATTCTCCATAAGTTCAACCATATTTCCAGCTGAGTGATATGTTCCTGGAGATTGCGGGATGCCTCATAAGGGCTTTCGTGCACACTCATACAGGCTGTATCATCGGAGAAAAGTAGAAATATGGATATTATTGCTCACAGGCATATCACAAGTATATATTAAATACAAGAGAGGACCCAGAATACTACCCTGGGGCACACCAGAAGATATAGATTCGGGCACACTCGTGAACTCTCCTTCCACAACAGTCAACTTCCTATCAATAATATAACTATCCAAAAGCTTTTGAATGTTTATTGGCAGATATGTCTTCAATTTTAAAACTAGGCCTTCGTGCCGTGCCATACTTTATCAAACGCCTGAGAAACATCAATAAAGAGAGCAGAACAATACTTCTTTTCTTCAAATGTTCTTCTTACAACTTGGACCAGTCTATGCGTTTGTTCAATCGTGCTGTGCTGACTTCTAAAGCCAAATTGATGGTCCGGGATGCACCCATTATCAGTTAAAATTTTGGACAATTTAGTCATGAGCAGCTTTTCGAAAAGCTTTGAGATTGTAGATAGTAAGCTTATAGGCCTATATGACTCAGTCTTGGTAAGATCTTTGCCCGCCTTTGGAATCATTTTGATCTTGGCCAGTTTCCAGTTATGTGGAAAATACTGCATTCTTAAAATAGCATTAAAAGTAAATAGCAGGATTCTTATTGCAATATGAGGCAAGTTCATGAGCATTTTGTTACTCATGCCATCAATACCTTGAGCTTTCTTCGGGTTGAGTTCAGCAATTACTTTTTGTACTTCGCGCATCTTAAACCTTAAGGGACGAGAAGGTAGAGAAACTACACTCGGTAAATCAGCAGCACCCGTACATGAATTGGGAGTGAATACAGATTTTAAATGCTTAGAAAATAAGTTACCTTTCTCACTATCACTTCTTGCCCAGCCTCCGGTCGCAGTACGCAATGGTGATTTAAGATCAACGGGTCGTTTAAGATTTCTAGTAGCGCGCCATAATGAAAAAAATGTTAAGCGAATATTTTTCAAGGAACCTGGATAAATGTTGAAGTTGTGAAAAATTTGTATTAATGGAAGAAGAATGCTGGTTTTTTGGTTTTTATCAAATATATATTGCTATAGTTTTTTAAACACTTTAAAAATTATTCTCAATATTTTTACATTTTCATTCATAAACAATAGAAAAGACCATTGACTGAACTATTGAACTAAAAAAAAGCAATGTGAGTCCGGTCACAGGGGAGATGTGTAAACATCTAGTAATGAAAAATGTTCTTAAGTTGGAAGTACTATGCTTTTAGTAATATTTTTTAATTAATCAATTAAAAGTATAAAAACTTTCAATATTGTAAATACATAGGAATTTGCTGGTTTTTGTTTGTTTTATTTAACTTATTTAGTTAGTAAATGTACACACTGATATTTAATGAAATGTAATGCATGTAGTTATTTTACAGCAATCGTTTTCGAACTATACAGCGCTAGCACAATTATATGTTAGTGAAAATTAGTAGCTACTATTGCACACAAGATGGTGTTTATATGAAGCTGTTAAGTTTCTCTGTACTTCTTGTTGTCCGTATGAATGACAATCTCAAAGACGATGATGACTTTTAGTTTGACAAGTTTAGGTTTTTGTTTTCCTTATTTTGCTTTGTTTTAGTAAATTTCTTATTAAAAGTGCAAAAAATCTTTTTAAAAGTTATTAAAATTAAATGTTTTTGTATTCATTTTATTTATATGTTTTTATTTGCCTATGATAACTTAATGTACGACAATTAGTAATAAATTCAGTAAAGTGCGACTTTGACCCGCGCACGAAGGGTTCCGTGCAGACACTTAAGCCTATATAACAAATAGTTTTGGCTTTCTTTTCGTTTATTGGGTTTTTTCGGTTTTTGGCGCTTTTTTTTATTATTTTTACTGAAAATTTAGTGGTACTGCAGTGCTCATCTATGGTAAATGCTTTTACTTTTTACTTTTTAATTCCTGTTGTTCATCGTTTAGTTGTTGCTGTTCTTGTTGTTGTGTACGCATTGCAATTAAAATAAGTTCAGTAAACTGCGACTTTGACTCGCGCACGAAGGGTTCCGTACATTCGGTTTTGAGCATTTTTTTGATGCGGCTTTTTTCCTTTTTAAGTCTTTCCAGTTTAAACGCTTTTTTCAGCTTTGTCGCTTTTTTCTCTTTTTTTGGCGGTTTTTTTTTCTCTTTTTGGGTTCTTTTAATTTTCGAAATTTTTTTCATTTTGGCGTTTTTTTCCATTTTGGCGACTTTTTTCTGTTTTTGGGTTTTTTTTTCATTTTGGCGTTTTTTTTTGTTTGTTTTTGGGGTTTTTTTATTTAGGCGATTTTTTTGTTTAAGGGTTTTTTTTTAATTTTTGCGATTTTTTTTTATTTTGGCGATTTTTTTTAATTTTGGCGATTATATTTCTGTTTTTGGATTTTTTTCACTTTGGCGATTTTTTTCATTTTGACGATTTTTCCGGTTTTTTGCGATTTATTTTAGTCCTAGATTTTTTTTAATTTGGTGCTTTTTTTCGGTTTCGGCGATTTTTTTTTGGCGATTTTTTTTAGATTTGGCCATTTTATAATTTTTTGATTTTTTAGTTTTACCGTTTTTGAAAATTTTAAGAGTTTTGCTCTTACGGTTTCCAAGATACAGCAAGTTGTCAAAGTTACAAAGTCAAAATTGCATTAACTGTTGGAGCACCCTTTAATTTAAATCTTTTAAATTTACTGTTAATTGTTGTAGTCTGTATAAAATTACACTAACTTTACAAAATTCAAGTGTATGTATATTACATGGGATTTTAACATTTTTCGTTGCTCGTTTTGGAACACCCTTTAATTTTTAACTCTCAGATATTTGATTTTGTAGCGGCCAAATGTATACACAATTTGTCTGAATTTCAGTTACGTAGCTCTTACGGTTCTCGAGGAAATACCCTGAAACAGAGGAACGGACAGCGTACAACTTTGGTGTACGGAACCCTAATAAAGCAATTATTATTTTCACCTTTGGTGAATGGAACCCTAATAAAGCAAAAAACCTAACGACCCTAACAAACAAAAACCAGCGAATCCCTATGTATTTACAATATTTTAAATAAGTTTGTATTGCTTCTTTCAAACACTAATACACTCATACATATGTAGCTCACAACAATATGACAACGCTGTGGTCATCTCAGCAAAGAAATCTCAGTGAAAAAGATTTTTACCCCCTAGCGTATAGATGTTTACACATCAAAAACATTAAAAGCATTACTAAGGAAGATTTTTGATATGAATGACTTTATTAATAACAAAAGAACAAAAACAAAATTGTTCCGATACATATAAATTAATGAAACGTTAATGCATGTTAATTTGTTTTCTTTAACAATAAAATTCACACTCATCTTTTAATATATAATTTTTTTTTTTTGTTATTTGTAGCGGAAAACAATCACTTTGTTATGATAAATAAATTCCTGAAATACGATTGTATCAAGAGCATTCCAAAGCTGAAGATGAAAATTTGAAAGATATTTACTCATATTCATTGAAATGAACACTTATATACAAAAAATTTATGCATATCAAGGTTATTTATTTGATGAGTTAGAGAGCTTTAGATTTATAATGATTTATAGTTTTATACAAACGTTTGTGTACAATGAATTTTTTTCCAATGTGCTTCAAAAATTCTAGTGAACTATTAGTTAATTCAAATAAATATTTCCTTAATCAAATGATATATATGGCAGCGTTAATAATTGACATAAATATATCAAAATATTTTAACAAAGTAATACAATAGTGGAAATAATTGAAATTATTTATTGATTTTTGCCGGCATTCTTGCCTTGCTCAAGTGCATAACTCTATATTATGCAAGTCAAATAGTTTTATAGATGTTAATCTTCATTATCAGCATGTGGGTTTTACAATCAATAGCTGCTGAAGAGCCTCACTCACATCTCTGATTTGACTTATTATAAGTCTAAGTCTATGTGTTGAAAATACTTTTGATTTTGCATTGAATTAAATACGAGTAATTTGTGTATTAATGCATGAATGTTTACTTTCAAATTGTTTATTTCCTGTTTTTCTAATTGGTTTTTGAATAGGCGTAACATCAAGTAGATGTTTACAGCCCATATTTTCCTCTTCAGTGTGCACTCACTAAATTTATATGAAAGGTCATCATCAACTAAAAAAAATATTAAAATATTTCTTTAACATTTTATAAATCACTTTACAAAAATTGTTTAATGATTTCTAACAAAATTTTATATACATATGTACCTGAGTACATACATATCGTTACCTCAATATAAAAAGGTCCTAACTCATTATTTTTTTGAAATCTAGTTTTTTTATATATTTCGATACATATGGTGTTCTTCCATCGTAATATACAATAAATTCGATTTAAAAAAAAATAATGAGCTAGGGCCTTTCTATATTAAGGTAACGATATGTACATTAGACCACCCAATGTACCGAAAGTTTTTATTTTATTCGCTCCACCGGCAGTTTCTGATAGACTGGCCATAAAAAAATGATATGTGTGCAACAATTGTCAATCGGCCATGCGCATGGCTCTTTTCACCCAAAAAAAAAAAAAAAAAAATAACTGTAAACACTTTTGGTCCCATAACTTTCAAATACGGTGTTTCTCGGAAAAATTTTTTATAACCATTTTTGTGCAGAATAAAAAGCACAAAATTTTTTCTGTACATAAATTTGCCCTAACTATGGCCTATCATGCTCCTTTAATGAGATGAATTTAAGTTTTTTGGGAAGAATTTTTTTCAACGGCTCTCGCTAAAAATTTCATAGCAATAATTATGATCCGTTTTCATTATTTTATAAAATAAGATCTGTAGATTATATAGCCTTATTAGGGATGAAACGATACCACTAAGGTATCGATACTTTTACTTTATACGGTATCGGTTCAAAAGTATCGATATCTACTCAGTATCGAATAAAAAGCATCGATACTTACTTGTATCGGTCAAGTTCTTCATATGATTTGAACTTGTGAAACAAAAGTAAATACACACAATACAAATAGAATATATATGTATGTAGTATGTACAGTTAGAGTCACTAATATTCGGTTTTCAGATTCAGAATCAATAAAAAGTCTGCCAAACAATGCAATCTTTTAATCTGAAAAATTTGTCATTGTTTGGCAGACTTTATGGATTCTGAATCTGAAAACCGAATATTAGTGAAACTCACTATATGTACTTGCTTTGAAACATTTTCGCCGATAGGAGCAGTACAGTCGGGATGACATTTTGAACGTTTGTTCAAATTCGATGTTTTGTCGCAATAACACAAGCATATAAAACAATTTTTTCAACTCGCAATTTTATCGTCTTTTTATAAAATATAACCACACACTTAACTTGGGGTCCCATTTTCTTGAAATGACTTTAATATCTGTGACAATAAGGAAAAAGTGTTTAAGTCATATTTTACTGCTCTACTGCAAGAGCACTTTTAAACTTTCCTAAAAAAGCGCACAAAACAAATGAAATTTTGCCCAGGGGAACTTTCTAATACGGATATTACATGGGTACCGTTAGCTTAAGAACAGATTATATCGACTTAAGTGATATTTCCTATTTGCCACAGATATATTCTAAACATAAATTTATATTTAATACGAACAAATGAAACTTTGTTAAACTGACGTCATGTTGAACATTGTTGTGGCAAATAAGAAACGAGTATTTTTAACCGATACGAGTACTTTTTACCGGTACTTACTTGGTACTCGGTAATAAAGTATCGATACCAAAAGTACTTGGTTTCTAAGAAAAAGTATCGAGTACTTACTTGTATTGACTCGTATCGTTTCATCCCTAAGCCTCATTACATTTAATAATATGTATAAGGATCAAAACATTACATACCAGTTTATTATAAGCTTTGTTTTGTATTTTGATATTATCCCTATAGCTCGTGATCCATTGAATATATGTATCTTAACAAAACTAGAAATAAATATAGACGATAGAGGAAATGCGAGGGCGGATCAATAAGTTCGTGACTTTTCGAATTTCCCTAGTAGTTAGATGAAATGCAACGCTGTTCCCTTCAAGTACCATTTGTTAGTGGACTACTGTCAAATTTTGAGCAAGTGTCGTCAGCTGTTCAAGACATACAAACTCATGTATTTTTCTAAAAATTTAAAAAAGTGAATTTCGAGTGCTCATTAAACATTATTTTTTGCAAAAAAAAAAAACCGCCAATCAAGCCAAGAAAAAGCTCGATAAATACTATGGGGGCTCTGCACTAACGATTTCAATGGTAAAAAAGTGGTTTACTGACTTTCGTCGTGGTCGCACAAGTACAAATGACGCTGAACGTTCTGGACGGCCAATTGAGGTCAGTACATCCGAAAATGTCAAAAAAAAAAAAAATCCACGATATGGTGTTGGCCGTTCGAAGAGTAAAAGCGCGTGAGATTGTTGATGCCATAGGCATTTCATATGGCAGTGTGGTTTCGATTTTAAAAGATCAACAGGGTTTAAGAAAGTTGTCTGCAAGATGCCGCATTTGCTCTCAATAGACCATAAACGAAGGATTATTTGGAGTTATTTAACCGCAATCCAAATGAGTTTTTGTGGCTTTGGATTCATTACGGTACATTACAATGGGTTTCTCCGAGTGAACTTTCTCCAAAGAAGACCAAGGTGAGTTTGTCGACCAACAAGGTGATGGCAGCAGTTTTTTTTAGGGACGCACGCGTGATAATCCACATGGATTACCTTCAAAAGGAAAACACAATAAACGGCGAATATTATGCCAACTTATTAGACCGATTTAATGAGAATTTAAAAAGAAAACAATTCCATATGGCCAAAAAAAATTTATTTTTATCAAGATAATGCACGAGTGCACACGTGTGCACTCTCAATGGTAAAACTCTATGACTTCGTACCCCATCCGTCATATTCTCCGGATTAAGACCCTAGTGACTACTTCCTATTTCTAAACTTAAAGAAATGGCTCGGTGGAAAGAGAGTTAGCTCCAACGATGAAATTATTGCCTATTTTAGGGACCTTAAAAAATCCCATTCTTTGGAAGGGATACAAAAACTGTAGAAACGTCGGACTAAGTGTATTTAATTAAAAGGATATTATGTCGAAAAATAAATTTTTGTTTTGAAAAAAAAAACACATATTTGAGCATATATTATGTAAATTCACGAACCAATCATTTAGATGTTTCAAAATTAAATTTTGAATTATAATTTTTTAATATTTTTTTCAATCATTAACACCTTTTTTCGTTTTATAAGCTCATTCTAATGTTGATGTGTTTTTATAATGCTATTGATTAATTTTGTATGTAGATTAAGAAAAAAATATAAATTTTATTAAATTTCAAACAAGTTATTGAATAAATTAAAAATTATGAAATCAAAGAATTAATTAAGTCCACATCATCGAATCGTGTAGATAATAAATAGCAAATGATTAGCAAATTAATTAAATAATAATTGTTTTTCGAAAAATACAATATGGGGTTGAATTTTGTTAACATTTTTTTTAAAGTAATTTGACTTTTTATATTTTCGTTTTACGAACTAAAAACTGTCTGGGGTAAATTACTCTTATTCCAAACTTAAAACTTTGGTGATGCGGGGCATCGATCCCCGTACCTCTCACATGCTAAGCGAGCGCTCTACCATCTGAGCTTCATCCTCAAGTTCAAATAAATAAAATTTTCAATTAAATTTATTTGAAAAATCTCAATTAAATCCCATAATTATGGACTTCATATACAATGTTGTACTAAAAATTTTAATGAAACATTTAATTAATGCCAAAGACCATTAAAAATGTAACTTAAAGGTCGCAAAACTGTGCCGCGGTTATATATTTTCTGATGACACATAGAACCAAACCCACGATGTCGACAATATTCGACTTTTCCCACACTTACATTCAAAATAAAAACAAATTTGATTTGTGATTTGTGATTTAAGATTTGCTTATCGATCAGGTGTGGAAAACTGGAGAGTATTTCAACTCCTTTTAAAATAAAAAATTTTGAATGAAAATAAATTTAACTGAAAAAATTATTACTATTAATGCAATATTTTATTTTAATTTAATACGTGTCAAAATGAAAAGGAATTAAAAAAAAAATTATTTGTTGTTGGTTTAGCATGTCTAGATGCATTTCGTTGCTGCTAAGCAACACATCACTAGACTTCAACCACAATTCAAAAAAGCTTACAGAAAAACTCTCAATAGATTAGTAAGGGCCATTATTACAACTCAAAGTTAGTTAAAAGTAGGTTTCTACCGGACGTATGAAAACTTTATCATTAGTAAAATTTTACTTTAACCTAAAGTGAGCAATAAATTACAGGCAATTTTATCCTACCTGGTAAGTTAAATCCAATTTGCAATAATGGAAAGCTTTTTATACGTCCGACAAAATCCTACTTTTAACTAACTTTAAGTTGTAATAATGGCCCTAAGAGGTTTTCTAAGCTTTTCTGAATTGTGGTTAAAGTCTACTGATGTATTGCTTAGCAGCAACGAAATGGAATATGTGCTAAACCAACAAAAAAAAAATTCTTTTTTTGTAAATTTTATTCACTTTTGGCACGCGAGATGCATCTTGACGTGCTAACCAACTAAAAATTATTTAAATTTTTATATTCGTACTATTTTTTATTTTATTATTCTTTTCCACACAAATTTTAAAACCAACAACATCACTGAAAAAGTCTCTAAAATCAAATGAAATAATTTTTAAATTTTTTTTATTATTTGAACATAATTTTTGGAATGATCATTCCCATCCAAAGTTAAATTTTATCAAAAAAAAAAAAAAAAAAAAAAAAAAAAAAAAAAAAAAAAGCAACTAATTTTGATATAAATAAAGAAAGAAGGATAATGGAGTTACTTTAAATTAATAAAACCCGTCAGTTTTTATCTAATTCTACAGTGCATTCAACTATTTATATTTAAGTGGAAATAATAATAAAACTAGATTTAGCCCCTGTTTCTAAAACCCAGACATTCGACTTCAGTATAAAATTTATACTGAAAGCACTCAATTTTTTTTAGTGATTTTTATACAAATTTTCTAGACGGCTCGTTTGCCTGACTTGTAGAAACTGCACATTAGTTTAAATTAAAAACATTTTCCTTTTAAAATATTCTCTGGAGATGCGGGGCATCGATCCCCGTACCTCTCACATGCTAAGCGAGCGCTCTACCATCTGAGCTACATCCCCACTGAATTAAGGCTCAGTTAGCCGACTGTAACGTAATGTAACTGCAACAGTAAGAAACAGCTGATCGATTTTGTTATGTGAAAAGTAATGAAAATGGTTATAAAGATGTAATGTAACGTAAACTACTTTTCATATAAATATATCAATCAGCTGTTTTCTACGTTACAGTTACATTACATTACAGTCAGCTAACTGGGTCTTTAAGCAGATTATTTATTCCATTAAATCGTGTACTCGTCCTCAAAGGATATTTTACAGCAAAATAGTGGCCATGAACGGACAAAAGACTGTTACTCAGTAGAAGTTTATTTTGCTATCACTACATTACCAATGGAACTGAGTAATTATTCCAATTATTCGCATTTTTATTTTCTTTTTTTTTAATTATTTATGACTGAAGTTTTAGGTTATATGATCATATTTAAAAACTTTTAAGAATAAGACTTCAATATCCGAATATTATAATTGTCTAGAATTTTCTAATTTTAATTTATAATTTTCACAATATTCCTGTATAATCAACAACATTTATTTGCTCAAATCTCCATCTGTTTGCAGATAATCGAAATTAGTTATCCATCCTAATTTTCCGATTGCAAATACTAATATTATGATGTTTCAGGAATGCAGAAAAGTTGTGTATTTTTACACCCAGAGAAAAAACAGCTTAAAATCAATAAAAACCATCAAAGAAACATTAACGAAAGTCTAGTCATGTTGGAATTTCTTATTTCAATATGGAAAAATATTAATTTACAGTATTAATTTATTAATTTTATTTATTTTTAAGTATCTCAATATACAATTTGTATGGTATTGAAAACTATTGAAATAATGTGACGCGTTCTTATTTTTAAGTTGCAGCTTTTCCCTGAGTGTATACTCAAAAATATGTTTCGTAGCAATGGCAGAAGTTTCTTTTACAATTCATCAAAAAATGTCCTGGAGATGCGGGGCATCGATCCCCGTACCTCTCACATGCTAAGCGAGCGCTCTACCATCTGAGCTACATCCCCTTACGCTTTAATGTGGACATATTTTAATGATTAAATATTAAAATCATGCATATAAATAAATATGTGCAATTATAGATTAAATTGAGTTCCACGGCTGGCTGTTCCGTTCAACTTTGTGTTGTTAGTCAGAATATTTACAACAGACTTTGTTGTTATTTGTTCATTAATAATTATCACATGTAATTTGGCTTAAAAAGCAATACGAACCTTAGCCCGTTCAAGTCACAAATATTAAAAGTGTTTGGCTGAAAGTTTGTACAAGAGCTGCATACTAATAACACCATGTGAATAAGTTTGATTTTAAGTTTAATAATTATGCATGTGGTCTAGTTTTTTAAGTGGTTTGCAATTAGTTTTTGTAAATGTTGTTGCTGTATAAACATTATTGTCTTTTCTTTCATCAAATTCTCACTATTTTAACGAAATTTTGAAATAAATTCATTTCAGTTTTTCATGTTTAATATCTTTTTATTTATAATATAGCAAGCAGTTGGTTTGTAAATTATTATATTTTGAATAACAAATTTGAAAAATTGAAATGAAGAATAAAATAGACCCTTCAATATCCTTTCAATACTCGCAGAATGTACAAAACATCGACTGTTGATGTGATAACACTTAAATGAAAAATTTTTACAGTCTGTCCCATGATGGCGACAGAAAATTTTCGATCGATTACTTGTATCCAAAACAAAAATAAATTTTCTGAATTTATTCCTCTTTTCAATACAAGTTGTCGATCGAACGTTTTGTGTCCACACTTCGTGGGCAAGGCCGTTAATTTTTATGGTGATGTTATGATGAACCTTAATGCATTACAAACACTTTAAAGAAAACCTCAAAATATCGAGTCATAACCGCCAAAAAAAAAAGCTTAAGCGACATATTTTATGAACTTCGTTTTTGAACGAAAATCGATAACCTACGATCGCAAATAATCCATTTTTATAAAAAAAATTAAGCTCGAAAATGATGTCGCTTAAGCTTTTTTTTTGCGGTTATGGCACGATATGAAGTATCAAAATCAAGTTCATAATAAGGGTTTTCATGAGAATGTTCAAAAGTTTCGCAAACTGTGCAATTGTGCATTTTTACACTCTCGTAATAATATGTCAATAATTGTATAGAAATTTATTTACACAAACCTTGTAAATTTGCCCAACAATTTTCACTCGTAAACTTAAGCTGTGCAATTGTGCATTTAGTAAACAACAACTTCTTGTGTTTTTTGCTTCCTTGAGGCATTTTTAGTTACACACACACTTTTTTTCATTTTTAGAGAAATATATAAATACATATGTATGTATTTAATTTAAAAACTGCTTAAAATTAAATTTTTTATTTTTACTATATAAATTTTTTTGACATTTCATTCGAATTTACTTAACTGTTTGCGCAAAAGTTGAAAAGGGGCTTCATAAAACAAGTCTCGCATATTTGCCCAATTGCACAAATGGGAATTTTAAGAGTTCTCATGAAAACCCTTAATGCTAATAAAAATATGAATTATTTGAAAAATTTTAAGGCATTTAAACCAAATAAAGAATAAAAATTCGTTAAAGATCTATGCTCTGCTATTTTTTCTATAACACCCTCTCTTCTCTATCGCTGTAATTAAAAAATAGAAATTGTTTACTGCATGCAATTTCTTGAAAAATTGTATAGCGTAAAATCCGCTGAAACAAATGTTTTACTAAAATTATATTTTTATAATAATTTTTGTTAATAACAAACACTAAGTGCGAAGCTAATTTGACTGATGGACAGGAAAACTAAGAGGAGTCTTTGACAAGAATCGAACCCATGCGCAATTTCACTATCTACAAGCCACGAAAGCACTTTTCATTTATTTATTTATTTTTTTTTTTTTGGCAAATAAATTATCTAATATTTCTAGTGATATTCCATATAATCCATCACATTTTTTATAACAATTTTCAATTCTGTTTGAAAATCTTGTGTAATAAGCGGACATTATTTTATTTTTAGTATTTCAACAAACTGATAGAAGAAAATTTGTGTCTTTTTTGCTAAATGAAACACATTCATGTCATTCCCAAATATGCAAGTGGGAATAAGAATTTTGATATTATATATTTGTTTTCAATAAAGTTATGTAGCCGAAATATTTACAAGTACAGTAGTCTCTTGATAATATGAAAAACAAGAAAAACTTAATGAGACGCATAGTTCATATTACCAAAAGTTTGTTGAACGAAGTTTAATAAAAAACCCAACAGTTTAAAAAAAGTTTCAAAACGAAAAGCTAACTGACATTATCAAATGTTGCAAAATACCAGCTAAAAAATTTTAAAACATTTTCAAGAGTTGCAAGTGTTTTAATACAAGTAAACAAGTTGTGAAACTATATTTTTTTATACGAAAATTATATATTTTTACAACTATTTTACTTGTATTACAACAACACTTTTAAGTTCTGACAAATCTGGCCATAATATTTCATATTGAGGCTGTAATAATTTGCATTCGCACTTTTGCAAATTCATTTGCGCCATAGCACTGAATTTCGCACATGAGGAAAAGCTAAGAAATTTCACGATTTAATTTAACCGCGAGTGCCCTTTTTAAAGCAACTCTGGTTTAGAGGGCTGCAAAACTCCTGCTGAGATTTTCAACAAATATAACCGCCGCTAGAAAAGTGCAAGAAAAATACAGATGTTGGAGATGCGGGGCATCGATCCCCGTACCTCTCACATGCTAAGCGAGCGCTCTACCATCTGAGCTACATCCCCACTTAATTACACAGAGAGTTGCTTCCATTTCAAAATTTTGTCTGACTATAAAGAATGTCTTAGAGAAAATAAGAGTCCCTTATCGGCAGAGCGGGTTTTCCCGTAATAGATGCTTATTACATTCTAAAAAAATTGCGAATGGGTTTGAAGAGTATTTTTGACTACGAATAAAATCCATATTGAGGGCATATATTTTCTTTATTTATAACTCAAATCATAGATTTGTTGGTCAATGAACTTGTTGCAAAAAAAAAACAACACCTAATTTGATTGGAAATGTTGTCTGGAATAATATCCATGCTTAATTAATATTAATAACAATTTATTGTTTGTTGTACTTAAAAATATGAAAATATGGTTTTTTACAGTTTATAAAAAACAAGTATTCTGGAGATGCGAGGCATCGATCCTCGTACCTCTCGCATGCTAAGCGAGCGCTCTACCATCTGAGCTACATCCCCACTTTACGAATATTACCCAGGTTGTTGCTTCCATTAAAGCTAATGACTCTTGGGGCCATTATTACAACTTAAAAATAGTTAAAAGTAGGATTTAATCGGACGTATAAAAAGCTTTCCATTATTGCAAGTTGTATTTAACTTAACAGGTAGGATAAACTTGCCTGTTAAAGTAAAATTTTGCAAATGATAAAGTTTTTATACGTCCGATAAAATCCTACTTTTAATTAATTATCTTTAAGTTGTAATAATGGCCCTTAATGTTAGAAGCAAATATACTCGTATAATGTTTAATTTCCACTTCCGCAATCACGCACTAGGGGCTTATTGCTGTCAACCGCCTTCGAAATAGAAGTAGGTTCTTACTCAAGCTATATTTTTTATGTTTATTTACTAATAGCTCTTTGTTGGCTTAGTTGGCTTGTGATCATTTGTTGGCTTAGTTGCCTTGTGGTCTTATTGTCGAAGAAGTAGGTGGGGCCACGTTCACTAAAACTTATTTTATAGTTTTATGTGCTCAAGACCATTTGATTTCTATGAAGCTTGGCATACGTTTAAGGATCTTATAATGCCAAAATCTAATATGAGCGGAGGAAGGAGGGGCACGCCCATTAATTTTAATAATCAATTTCAACAGTTCTTACTCATTTAATTCCTAGGAGACTTATAAAACACCTTAAGGTATTTAGATATAAAACTGTTTAGTTAAAAAATCTACCGGACCATGCCCCTTAAAACACTTTGTCATATACATATTTTATATACTTCTCCCCGAAAATTGGTACACACATTAGTCTTTAAATGTGTCACGCCCTGTAAAATTTTGTTTTGGAATTTTTTGCACTTCAGCCTTATCGGCTTCTAAGAAATGTTTGAAACACATTATTCTCTTAAGATGACACAGTTTTGGGTTAAGTAAAATTGGCGTGGCTGCGCCACTAAAAATTTACTATTGTATTTTATGCACTTTTGTTTAATCCACTCCTAGAAGACCTTGCAAGCGTTTTTGAGACTTTTAAGATGACACAGTTTTGCTTCTACACAAAGGGGTGTGGCTCTGCCCACAAAATCTTAGCATAATGTTTTATTTAAAAATTTTCGCCGATGCCTATGTAAGTGTGCACAAGTAATAGGCTCTTGCCTTATTACAAATTTAACATAAAAAATCGCCAGTGTTACCAGACTTTTGTCAGCTGTTTTAAAAAATTCAGTAAAAAGTAAAATTTAATGACAAGTGCAGCCACTAAAATGTTTATTAAAATTTGTTCATATTCATATGCTCATTATTATTGTGCAAAGGTTTTAAATTGTATAATACAATACTGACAGGTTCATGCTGTTTTCTAGACCATATAAAGACTGTTTAAGGACCATATAAAGACTGTAAAGTGACGTCGATGTTGACAATTGGAATAAGGGTGATTATTTTATGTTTTGCCTTTAATGCTGTAAAGCCCGAACATGTCCACAAAATGTGAATCATTTAAGGTAGAGGTCATTTAAAACGAGGCCATCCTATATCAGTTTATATGTTTTTGACAAAAACTAAATCAATTTATAACATAAATATAACTGCAAATTAAATAAAATTTATAACACTTGTATCTAATTAACCCCAAAATCTAGTATCCACAGTATTCATGTATTTATGAATATTTTTATTAGCTTTAAATGCCTTTATCAATCCAACAAATATCTACTAAATACAAAATCTTATAAAAAATAAAAGAAGGGAACAAATAAACACCTTCAGCTTAAATTATAAGATAACTTTCAAATATTATTAATCAAATATCGTTAATGAGCCTCTGGCTATAATTTACTTTTTGTTTTTTGGCACATGCTTAAATATTTATTTAGTCTCTGCTCAAGAAGTTTCATTAAAGTTTTACCAACAAAAAAAAAAAAAAAAAACTTAAGAACAATACCCCAATACAAAGAATAAAAACTAAAGAATTGATTTACATATTTGATAAACATAATCAATTAAGCAATAAGAAAAAATAAGATGTCACCGATACTGCTGTTAATTGATGCCTTTTACGCATAAGAAAGCATGAATAAAAGCAAAAGAAGCGGCGAAAAACTATCAAATAAGGTTAAGAAATAATCTTAATAACTTATAAATATTTAATGTGTTCTTTGTTCTATTCTTTTGTAAAGGAAATAAAATTTATCACAACCCCGCAAAAAAATATAAATGTATGTATGTATAAAACTTCCCAAGACGTCATAAATATCCAAATATTATGATCGGTATAAGGGTAAACTTAAGTGTTTTAGAAATAGTATGGCTTAATTAATTGCTAATTAACATTATAAAATTTTTATAGCTTTGCTATTTATTGCGCGATGAGGGAGTTAGAACATGATTTTCGTGACAAAAATAATCGTTATTATTACAGTCATAAATTTATTTTTCTTTTTAATTTCTTTGTACTTAAAAGCAGAGTATGCAAATAAACGAAACAAATTGTTTGGTTTTCTTTTGACCGTTCTCTCTCCCTTTAACTAATGCAAAGCAAGGACACAAGAAATGTTCTAATTCATCTTTATCTTGGCAGCTAAGGCAGATGCATTATGTTCAAAGCCTTAGCTTATATATAAGACAATTTCTGGTCAGCACCCGAGTCAAGATCAATTTAATGTTTATTAAAAGCAATAATCCATATTCTGCTTCTTTGGGTAAGTCCACAGTCTTTTGGCCAACATTTAACTTATTTCCTTAGTAATCAAATCTGAGTTTAAATGAGAGCAGTAATAGGTCTACACATTTCAAGTACAATAGATCCCGTGAAAATCTCAAAATATTTACAACATTTACAACCTTTACAATATATAAAAGCTTTACAACTTTTACAACGTTTACAATATTTGCAACCATTACAACATTTGCAACATTTGTAGCATTTGCAACCGTATATACCTTAGAGTTTCCGTATATGCCTATGTGGCCTGGTATGCAGATAATCCTAATACTGAAATGGTACGCCAGTCTGTTGTTGTTCTTAGAAGCGGAGTGCTCGACAGTTTACATTAAGGTTGGTCGACAAAAAAGTTGTGACATCCTCTAGAATGAAATGTCAATGAAAACGAGGGAAAAAAATTTTCGTATTTGGTAGTTTTTATAAAGCTTCGAAATTGGCACACATTAAAAGTGAGAAAACACCAATGCCTATTTTTTTTTTTTTTTTTTTTAAAGCACCAAGCTGGAAAAGTGCGCAATGTTGTGACTCAAAAAGCACTAAAACTAATGCCAAAAGCGCTAAATATCTATCGCTGGGTAATATAATATAATATTTCTTGTGAGAGCGAGACAGATGGAGGGAGAGGGACAGAGAATGAGTGTGATATAAATTAAAAAGAAAAATATGTTTCGGAACAAACATTTTGTTTCCAAAAATTTTGTTTCCTAACACTGTGTGTAATTTTTTAAGTTATGGAAAAAATATAACCATATACGGATACCGCTACGTGATAAATGACAAGTGTCTCCCAGTTTTGCCCCAAGTCATGCACTTTTTTTATGGGCCCCCCAAAGATTTGGGGCATCGGTGTCATTTTTGCATTTTCCTAGACTCATATCTTGCAAACCGTTCGGAATTTTGATTTACTCTCTGAGGCAAGGTTATAGCTCTTGTCATAAAAAACAAAAATTCGGAACATATAAAATCAACAAAACTTCATCTTCAAGATCAAAATCGCAAAAAATTTAAAAAAATTAGATATATTTCTTACATTTTTTATTTCGTTTTCAGGTCCATAGGTAGTAAACCGTTCAAAATTCAAGCAAACAATTAACTACAGAAATGAACCTAAGATCTCATTAAGCAACTTTCTAGAACATATGAACTCCCTATGAATGATTCTTAGCACCCTTTACGTGGCGCTTAATCAAACCGGTTTATATATCTAAAATTTTCAGTTTTCTCCTGAATATTCAGTTCGCTTTTAGTATTTATAAACTTTCTTTTACAAAATATAAAACAAAGTAATATCAAACAGTTCTTCTTTCTGCCACTTAACACAATATCAATATAATTCAAGAAAATAAATAATCAAAGTGCAATAAGAGAATGTATAATTAACTATAATAACAACAAAAACAATTTTTTTAGGTAAAAAATTTTTTTCCAAGCAATAGCAAAAACTAGCGAAGCGGTCAAATTTATGCCATAACTAGCAAATAATCAAGGCATCTGTCATTTGAAAATAAAACCAGTTAAAGGGCATAAACTTTATTAATGAGTTACAATTCTATACAAAAAAAAAAAAAAAAAAAAAAAAAAAAAAAAAAAAAAAAAAAAGACAAGCGATATGTATTAAAATTTAACATTTGGCATTCGCCTCAAAACATGTTCAGCTAACGCTTAATCACATTGAAAAATCAAATGTAGAGAAAATTCAACGAAGGCAAAATAAAATTTTACGCATGATAACATCGGCTCCATGGTACATCAAAAATTCAAATATACATCGCGATTTGAATATGCCACTAGTGACTGAAGAAATTGTAAAATACGCAGGCAAATATCTAACAAAACTCGAGTCACATCCTAATCCGCTTGCTCGTAATATTTTGAACTTTACTGGGCACATCCGCTTAAAAAAGAGAGATACACGGGCTCTAATATTCAACACTCTAGATGATGAAGCTGCTTGAAAACACTTTTTTCTTTTTGTTGCTTATCACTACTTATGTATTATTAATAACTATCACTAAGCTTATGTCCGACATTGGTCGGGCCTAATAATTTTTTTATAGACTTAAGATTTGAATACTTATTGTTAGTTCTTATTTGAAGATACAATAAATAAAAAAAAAAACATGCATTAAAAAAAAAACATTGAAAAAAATACATGTGTATAAATTTTTTTTTAAGTCACATACATACAACTGAAAAAAAGTGACCTACATTTTAATAAGATGATGATTTTCATTGAATAAAATTATTCGTAATAACACAGTAGTTTTTCAATTCAAATGTAAGCTGTAATTTAAAAAGAAAATTAAATGGACGTTGTGAAAAAAATTGCTTAATTTCGATCGAGCCTTAAACAATGGCATAATTCTTCCCATAGTGCCATACACAGGCCCTAATCAGATTTCTATTTTTTTTTTTTTTTTGTTTAATTTTAGCAACGCTTTGCATACTTTAACTTTTACAGCATATTTTTGCATATCTGAAGCTTAACAGCATATTCGCTGAACTTGTTGAAAACCTGTCGAAACTTTTTGCAATATCAAGAAATCTGGCAGAAATAATCTGCCTTATCGTGGTTGGCGTATTTCAAATACGACTACCACTGTTTGGTAATGGATTAAAAAAGACTTCAACAGTTTTTCTTTAATCTATTACCAAATAGTCGTAGTCGTATTTGAAATACGCCAACCACGATAAGGCAGAATAAAATCATTTATCTAAATTTGCTAGTCAATATTTGTGGTATGTTTTTTTTAATATTTGGCTTTACAAAGAATTCTGCACATTTGCATATTTATCGAAATAAATTTTTCCTAAAAAGGCCTCTTCTATGAGAAGAGGATTATAAACTTCTTCTTAATAAAAAAAATATATATGCATCTCATGTATAATGTTTCTTTTACTTTAACCCTGGAATGGTTTTTAATTTCTACTTCTTAATAGATACAAACATTAATCGACCCACTCGTATAGCCTTTTGTATTCTGAAAATGTAACCGTTTATTACTTACTAACCAAAAGAGTTCATGCTTAATTTTAATGTCTTTTTAATGAAGTTGTTTTTTATTTTTATGTGAATACATGAAAGGCCATTTATTTAAATGTAAATTACCTAAATTTGGCAGATTAAAATAAAAAAATAGATTCATTGAAATGCGACTTGGCTCACACACGAATTGTTCCATACGGGCAATACCTATTAGAGGGCTGCGTAAACAATCTTGAAATGTAAATACGTTTTGGTTTTTTAAACATATTGTCGTGGCATTTATTATACTAAACCAAAAGCCAAGCACTATGGATGTATTGGTGTTCGTGTATATGAGTGTTAAAAGCGATGTCGTGAAGACTTCTTGTTCGTAACAAACTCTCAAAAGAAGTAGTGTTGATGCTTGTATGCTTGTTATTTTGCATATTGTACTTTTGAGTGTGTGTGTAAGATGTAGATGGTAAGCCATTATGTCTTTATGTGTGGTTTTTTAAAGGAAGCGTACACAACTACCCTATCGGAAGTTTGGCTAACTTTAAACTAACTTTAAGCTAACTATTTCGCAACTAGTACTGACTACACTTGGATTACTTTGCAATGTAATCAACTGACTATTTTAACATTGCGATGTCCTAGGCAGTAGTCAATTGTCTCACTAGGCACTACTTTAAGCTAACTTAAAGTTTACTTTTTTAAATCACCTGGTAGTCAGTAAATTAAAAAAAAAAAAAAATTCCGTGGCTCGAACATGTAACATCATACGTTGTGTACTCAACGCGCATACCACTCGGCTAAGCTGCCATCTAAAATAACAACAGCAAAATGTTAACTGAGAATAAATTTGTTGGCTCTCACCAAATTCAATTACGTACTCAACTTTATACTTAATTTTGGGTTTGTTCTGGATGACTTTGCAGCTAGACTTTAGTCAGTCTAAGAAAAGTTAACTATAAGTTAACTATTTTTGTAGTCAACCACACATTCTCCGATAGGGTAATGTTAATACATGTGTGCCTTTGTATATGCGCAAAAAAATGAAACATCATACACACAACGTATGTGCGTAAGTACGTGCATGACGTTTGTATACGCTCTCTTGCGTATGAAGAAGCAAGCATCATAAATTCTTCTGTCACGAAATATTTTCTTCTTTACTCCTATATCTGCAATATCTGAAACAAATGTCTTTCCAACATTGTTGTTTAGCATTTGTTTTTGAAGATTTCACAGTAGTAAAGTATTTGAAAAATCTCTCATGTCTTGAAAGTTCTTTTAAATGGTCTTTTGCAGGGGTCTAGTACGTCTAGTACATATGTAATACTATACGAACTTTAGACTCTGAACATGTTTTTTGTTGTGTTAATTTTTTTTCGGTTTTTTGAAAAATTTTTTAAGTTTAAACGACTTCTTTTAGCTTTTGGCTCATTTTGCGTTGAACGAATTTCTGCACTTCTTTATTTTGGCGTTTTTTAAGTTTTAGCACTTTTTTTTAGTTTAAGCGATTTCTTTTAGATTTGGTTAATTTTTTAGTTTAAGCGATTTTTTTTAGATTTGGATCATTTTTCGTTTTGGAAATTTTTTCCGATTTTTCGCTGTTTTTGTGGCTTTTTTGTTACTGTGATTTTTTTTAGTTTTTTTTCCGGATTTTTTTATTTTTGGCAATTTTTTAAGTTTGTGCTTTTTTTGTACTGGCTATTTTTTCTGTTCTTGGCATTTATTTATTGTTTTTTTTTAGTTTTACCGATTTTTTTTTTTTTTTTTTTTTTTTTTTTTTGTTTAAGCGCCTTTTTTGTTTTGCAGACATTTTTCGGCTTTTGGTGTTTTTTTTAGTTTCAGCGATTCTTTTACACAGAAAAAATTATTCCCAAAAAATTTTTAAACAAATATTTGTTTGAAATCAAACTTAGTTTCAGTAAATATTCTGTACTGTTCCACTAAATTAATTTGTACCAAAACACTGTATAGAGAAGAAACAGGCCACGACGTTTGTCGGCTACATTTCGGCATTTACATGTATACAACACGATCAAAAAAAAACAACAACCGCACAACAGCACGTTGTGCCTATCAACAAGCAAGATAAGCACCAGCAGCACACTGAAATAACATTTTCTCTCAGCCGAACTATGATTATTTTAAATTTTTACAAAATTTTTATCAGAATTTACAAAATTATTTGTAGAACCGCATTCAAATAAAATATTTACTGATTCAACGAATTTGGTTACTGAAAATGAAATTTAGTTTTTTCTGTGTAGCTTTACCGATTTTTTTAGTCGTTATATTTTTTTCATTTTGGCAGTTTTTTCGGTAGTTGGCAATTTTTTTTCGGTATCCTTTAGTTTAAGCGATGTTTTTAAGTTTTGGCGCTTGTGATTAATTTTATTTTTGGTGATATTTTTCATTTAAGCACTATTTTCATTTTGGCGGTTCTTTAGTTCGGCATTTGTTTTAATTTTGGAATTTTTTAGTGTTAGCATTTTTGAAAATTTCAAGAGTTTGGCTCCCACGGCTAAAATTACATTAACTGATAGAATACCCTTTAATTTTATTAATTGTTGCGGTGGTCTGCATAAAACTACACTAACTTTGAACATATCGTGCCATAACTGGCATAAAAGCTTAAGCGACATAGTTTTCGAACATTATTTTTTGGACAAAATCGATTATTTGCGATCGTAAATAGTAGATTTTCGTCAAAAATATGAAGTTCAAAAAATGTGTAGCTTAAGCTATTTTAGCGGTTATGGCTCGATATCAAGTATATATCGTCATATAAATTAAAAAAATGCGTAACTCACAAAAATTTCCAAATCGTCTGTTTGATTGATTATCATTTAATTATATAAAACTAATTTACCCACAATATTTTTATCCAAGTATGCCCAAAACTATCAAATTTATTAACCAAATTCAAAATACTACTGAGAACTAAATACACTAAAATTATAATGTGTTTTGTTTCTTCTGTAAAATATTTTATATATGTAACTTAGGCCTTTTTTGAATTTATATGACGGTATATACTAGAGATGTGCAAATGTCGTGATTTTAGCGTGTCACGCGTGAGTCACGCGTGATTCACGCGATTCGTGCTCAAATACTATAATTAATCACGCGTGAGTGCGTGAGCGTGACTGAAAAAAATTTACTCGTGCGTGATCGTGCGTGAGCTTTTTTTAATAATTACGCACGAATTCTCGCGCTCTCACGAGATAACATTCCTGCATTTATTATTATTTTATAATAATAAATGCATATATGTATAGTAATATGTATGGTAGTATGAGCTTACAAACATTATGAATACCCCCCAAACAAAATGTTTCGAATTTTTCTGAAGTCAGACTTGTCGTACCGAATTCGTTAAGACATTTTGGTAGTTTCTCTGAACAATTTGTTTTAAACATTAAAACTTTGATTTTTGAGTACATAAGTAAAAGTCGGTAAACATTTTTTTTAAATAAATATATATATGTTGATAAAAAAAAGGATTGTAATAAATATTAAAAAACTTGAGTATGTGCAAATTATTTCGACAATAGCAGCAACATAACGGTGAAGCGGTACTCTGCTATAAAAGCAAAAAAGCAATGTGAGTCCGATCAGAGAGGAGATGTGTAAACATCTAGTAATGAAAATTTTTTTTAAGTTGGAAGTACTTATGCTTTTAGTATCTTTTTTTAAATTAATTAATTAAAAGTATCAAAACTTTCAATATTGTAAATACTTATGAATTTGTTGGTTTTTGTTTGTTTTATTAAACTTATTTGGTTAGTAAATGGGTACACTGCAGTATATGTATATGTACTGCATTCAAAATTGCAGTAAGCAGTAAAATTACTGATTACTAAAAAAATTCAGTAAATTTTTACTGCTAATTAAATTTAATTTGCATTACTAGTAAAATCGTAGGGCCGTAGCAAGTGGCAAAGTTTTTTCATTCAAATTTTGAAACTTTTGTATGAAAAACATTTAGCCACTTGGTAGAATTTCATTATGAATGCGGGCATTACTGATTACTGAAAATTCAATGCACCTCATCATATAACAAATCATTTAGGCAATTTATAAAAATTGTAGAAAAAAAGTTTAGTAATCAGTAAAAATTTTTTTGTTTTTACTGAAACTTTAGTGGTACTGTTGTAGTGCTCATCTTTGGTAAATGCCTTTAATTTTACTTTTTAATTTTTAATTCCTGTTGTTCATCGTTTAGTTGTTGCTGTTCTTGTTGTTGTGTACGCATTGCAATTAAAATAAATTCAGTAAAGTGCGACTTTGACTCGCGCACATTCGGTTTTGATAATTTTTTTTTTATTTAGCTTTCTTCCTTTTTTAAGTTTTTCAGTTTAAACGATTTTTTTTTCAGTTTTATCGCTTTTTTCTCGTTTTGGCGTTTTTATTTCTCTTTTTGGGTTTTTTTAATTTTCGCAATTTTTTTTTAATTTTAGCGATTTTTTCATTTTGGCGATTTTTTTCTGTTTTTTTTTTGGGTTTTTTTCATATTGGCGATTTTTTTGTTTAAGGATTTTTTTAATGTTGGCGATTTTTGCGGTTTTTCGCGATTTATTTTAGTCCTAGAGATTTTTTTTAATTTGGTGCTTTTTTTCGTTTTGGCTATTTTTTATATTTGGCGATTTTATATATTTTTTTGATTTTTTAGTTTTACCGTTTTTGAATATTTCAAGAGTTTTACTCTTACGGTTTCCAAGATACAGCAAGTTGCCAAAATTACAAAGTCAAAATTGCATTAACTGATGGAACACCCATTGATTTAAATTTTTTAAATTTAGTGTTAATTGTTGTAGTCTGTATAAAAATACACTAACTTTTAAAATTTCAAGTGTATATATGTACATACAATTGTATATATATTACATGGGATTTTAACATTTTTCGTTGCTCGTTTTGGAACACCCTTTAGTTTTTAACTTTCATGTATTTGTTGTTGTAGTGGCCAAATGTCTACATATTGTGTCCAAATTTCAAGTCCGTAGCTCTTACGGTTCATTTTCACCTTTGGTGTACGGAAATATACAGAAAAATAACCGGCGGCGGCGCATCGTCGGCTTCGAGACGGTCGACTTGTTTCTCTGCTTGGTATTGCTTCTTTCAAACACTAAACACTCATACATAGCTCACACCGATTTGAGAATGCAAAGCAAAAGCAAAAAGCTAAGAAATCTCAGCAAAGAAATCAAAGTCAAAAGATTTTTACACATCAAAAAAAAATCGTACCTGCATGTCGTTACGAATTCGTACCGACTTATCGTAACGAATTCGTACCGACATATCGTTACGAAGTCGTGTCAACTATTTCATACTAAAATTTTTACGATTTCGGTAATATTTCGGTGCCCAAATCGGAAGATTTTGTCGACCAATCGTTACGAATTCTTTACGAATGCGGAGCATTTTGTTTGATGGGTACATACACCTTTGTAAGTGTGTATGTATGTTTCTTAGATACCCTGTAGGAAGTATCAATTGAGAAATACTACTGATTCAACAGTGTCTTTGTCAACAATACTACTGACGAATT
This sequence comes from Tachina grossa, assembly GCA_949987645.1. NCBI lineage: Eukaryota > Metazoa > Arthropoda > Insecta > Diptera > Tachinidae > Tachina > Tachina grossa. The sequence continues at coordinate 18,991,878 of OX465276.1, read as the reverse complement.
GTACCGCAGAAAATTTTTTTTGTTTTAAGGGCCGTTCATATATTACGTAACGCTGTAGGGGGTAGGGGTGGGGTTCGAGTTAAGTTATGGTTTGTAAATATAGTGGGGGGGGGGGTTTAGGGAGTCTGAAAATGTTACGTAACAGAAGCATTTTAGTAATTTCCATGTTTTCTCATTTAATATGATTTTCTCATTTATTTGATTATCATTTATTTAATTGATCATACGTCTTACCTTCACATTTATATTATGTATGTATATATACATACATGTGCGGAATGCCAATTTTTGATATACGAGAGTTCGAATTCGAATATTTAAGATGATATCCGCGAATACGAATATTAAAAACGACATTAAATTAACTTTGCTTTATTTTAATTTACATTGTAAATTTTACAAATACACGAGCATATGTACATATATACATAGATATGTACATATGTATATGTAAGAACCTATTTTTCAACCCAAAAAACATGAAAACTATATTATACATATACTTTTTCGTGAGCGTGTGTGATCGTGATAAGTTGTAAACTACTCGTGCGTGATGAAAAATATTTTATTCGTGAGCGTGCGTGATCGTGAAAATGTTCAAAATCATACGTGAGTGAGAGTGCGTGAGTAAAATATTTTTTTTGCGTGAGCGTGCGTGTCGTGAGTCAGAAAACACTCACGTGCACATCTCTAGTATATACCGTGCCAAGACCACCTAAATAGTTTCAAGCTTAATTTTTCTTTTTTTAAATCAATTGTTTACGATCGTATAAAATCGATTTTGGTCAAAAAGCGACATTAAAAACATGTCGCTTAAGCTTTTTCAGGCAGTTATGGCTCCATATAATTGTCCTTATATTATATTAGGATTTCAACATTTTTCAACATTTAATTTTTAAATGTCATATATTTTTTGCTGTAACGGTAAAAGTTTTACATATTTTATGATAATTTCAGGTCCGTATCTATTCTAATTATCGAAAAACTGCCTGAGACAGACAGACGGACAGACAGACAAGCATTGTAGCATTTGCGGAACCCTAAAAACGAAATCTTAGTGATGTTGTTGCCTCTAACGCAGATTTTATTAATATTATTTAATGTTTTTTTTTTGGAAACAAGGGTCTTTAGTTTTATATGCCGTAATGACCCGCAGAACATTTGCTTTGAAACTTTAATTATTTGAATGACATTTCACTGAATTGCTGCAAAATTTCATAATATCTATCTCACAGAAAAAAAATTTCCGACAACAAAAACCTTTAAATTGAAAACGAAAACCAAAAATCAATTAAAAATTTTATTGAGTCAACTAAACTTTTGTTTACAAATTTAATTTAATTAAAAGTTTAATTGAAATTTTTAATTGATTTTTTGATTTTCGTTGTCAATTAAAAGTGTTTGTTGCTAATTTTGTTTTATGTAGGCATTTAATTTTTATATCTGATTTACTATTGGGTGCTTAACATAAGCAAATTTAAGGTTTTTGCTGATGGAGTAAAAGAGCTATTAGATGATTAAATAGAGCATATAAATAGATATCCTCAATTAGTTATAAATTTAAAGTCAAAATTACAATTAAGTAAAATTTTTGTTGATTTAATGAGATTATATGCTGCAAAATGTTTTTTTTATTATTAAATTTTTTTTAGTGGAAGTGGCTTATTAACCCAGTTTCATTATTTCTATTAAAGTTTCTTACAAAAACAAAAGTAAAATCTCAACAAGAGTAAAACAAAACAAAACAAAATGCCTTTCAATAAATAATTAATCATTATGAGAAAAACAAATTAGTTAAGCTCTTCCTTTCTGGAGGAAGATAATAATAAAAAGAATTATTTATGGTTAATTATTTATAAAACAAGCAGACAGAAACAAGTCAAGCGGATTTGCCTTCATATTCGCAAAATGATAAATAACCTTCTTTATAGTTTAATTTTTATTATTATTATTATTTTATTTATAAACTTTTTGTTTGTTTGTTTTTCGGTGATGACATGAATATTTGAAAGTGATATGCATAATCAAAACAAATATATACAAAACTATTAAAAAAAATATCTGCGGCAATAAGGAAAAAGTGTTTAAGTCATATTTTAGTGTTTTGTAGGAGAACACTTTTAATTTTTCAAATCGATTTTCAGAAATTTATTTCCTTTCTTTTTAACTTTATTTTATTTAGGAAAAAAATATTCTTCGCGCTTACAACTATCGCTGATGAGTTGTTCTAAGCAAAAATGAAATGCATATACACACAAAGAAAAAATATGGTTGAGGTAACCATAATCAAACAGCAATATACTATGATTGAATTATATGGTTACAGTCAAATCATATTATTGTTAATAGGAAAGCAAACTTTAATAATATTATTATCTGAGTTAATAATAATAATATTATCTACAAAAACAATGAACTTTGTTACGCCTAATCTCAGTATTGTAAATATGACAACACTATTGTTGGATGTGACTAAAATATAATTGAGACTCACCATACCATGATCTAATATTATATTAATATTTTTAAATACGACCACAGTATTATTTAATATAATAATACTATATTGTTTTTTAATCATATATTTATTGTAGAAACAGCTGTGCGTTAAATTCGAAATAAAAATAAATTAATATGTTGAAATGAAATGTATATATAGAAATGTATACTTACACGACACACACACATGTCTGTATAAAGAGATACAAAAATGTTTATATATTTATTTATTTATTTATTTATACGACAGCAGTAATACATGAGGCCTCTTGGCCTTTAAAAAATATTACAAGTATTTTATTTAATATAAAACTATTTCTTATAACAAGTGAATTTCTTTTAAACAAAATAGTTATGGTATGAAATCCAAAATATTTAAAAACATGTACAAACCATTATAATAATATAGTTTAAAGTAATTCTTATAATAATTTAAATGTAACTACAAGTTTAATGCAAAAAGCAATACATAACTAACTTAAATTTTTTTTATTTAGTGTGACATCAAATAAAAAATAAAAGTAATAATAATATATATCTTCAACTGGTTTGAAAATAATTTAGTAGCTTCCTCTTAAATGAGGATAAATGCTGCGCAAAAGAGCGAAGATCAATTGGCAAGATATTCCATAGCCTTGCAACACTAACAACAAACGATTTCTCATAAATACCATAGTAAATGCGAGGTAGGATGATTTGAGGGTTTCTAGAGGATCTTGAAAATAAAATCATTTTCACAATTTGAGTAGGTGTTTGGGTTTTGATAATTTTAAAAAGATATATAGCAATAATCTAAACTTTAGATAATCATCAAAAGTGAGATTCAAGAAATTTTTAAAATGGTTTGAAACATGTTGCCTAAACCTTAGTCCATAGACAAATCGAATAACTTTGTGAACAATCGACTTAATTTTTTCTTGTTATTTAAGTTGCAACCGGAATAAACTTCAATACAATAATTGATTTGAGACATTAGCAATGTATGACCCAAGGATCTCTTTACATGAAGTGGTAGGTATACGTTAAGATGATATAATCTTCGCAATGTGAGATAAATTCTAGAGCAAATAGCGTTAATGTGAGGTTCAAAAGAAAGTAGGTCATCTAAGATTACACCCAGACATTTCATATTATCTACTATTTCGATAACTGTATTAGCTAATTTTAACTCTAAAGTAAACGGATTTAATCCATTTATTTGAAAAATCATTGCCTTTGTTTTGTCCGGATTCACTCTGAGATTATTCATTAGTACCCAATTTTCGAAATAAGTAAAGTCATGATTTACAGAGCTGGCAATGCATCCGAGAATTGGTATTCACCAGACCACAATAACTGTATGTCATCGGCGAATACGAAAATTTTACAAAAGTTTAGCACATGAAATAAGTCATTAATGAAGAGAGTAAATAATAAAGGGCCAATAATAGAGCCTTGAAGTACTCCAGATTTGACATATTTTAGATCAGAGATACAATCATTAAAAGAAACAAACTGCTTGCGCTCACTTAGATAAGACCAGATTAACTTGCAAGCATGTGTAGAAAATTATTGTGTAGTTTAGAAATTAATAAAGTATGATCGACTTGATCAAACGCCTTGGAAAGATCAACAGACACTAGAACATTTCCCGGCCCACATTCAAATTGACCCTTATAGAGTCCGTGAGTTCAGTTAGTAGATGACAAGTACTTCGACCATTTCGGAAGCCATATTGACAATCATCAAGTAATTTCTTATCATCAATCCATTTCATTATTTGTTTTTTCATGATAATTTTTATTGGTCTAACCTTTTGTTTATACTTTATTTATTCATTCATTTATTTAACACCAACCGTACACTACCGATAGCTTAGAAACGAAATACTGAACTGACGGATGTTTTTGAAAAGCATATTTTTATAAACTCAACATAGTATGGTTTTGGATAACATTATATTGTTATTTACATCATATTATTATTAAATAATAATACAAATTATGTAGTTGTCTCAAAATTTTAACAAAACTATATTGTTAAACTCCAACCATATCATACTTTTTTATGGATGTGATAATGTCATTATTAAATTCAAACATTGCTCTGTTTATCGTAACGAAATAAATGTTTAAAATAACAATAATTAGTTTTCAACGACCACACATTTGTTTCAGAGAACATAATATTGTTTTCTCAACCATTCTATAACCATATCTTTTCCTTGCGTGTATGTAGACGTTTCTTAATCAACAAGCAATTAAAAATTCTTTATGCATTAAACACTTGCTAACCGAGTGCTAAGAGGATTAAATGTCAAATAAAAGTATACTACGGCATTGGGTTTATACAACCCAAACGATCGATTTTAATAGAAAATTTAAGCAAATCTAGAAGAATCTACTACCATGTGGTTTGGTAAATATATTTACTTATACATTTATGTAAATCTCTAATCTCTTTGAAAAACAATTGAATAACTCTTCAACTAATAAATAATTCGATTACGCTTTTAAATACTTGAGTAATGCAAATAAATAGAAATGCGTGTTTAACACATGTTTTTGTTTTTTGTTGTTGAGGTTTTTAAGCTGCCACTCGAAATAAGTGGATGCTAGACATGAACACTTTAACGCTTATGCCGAGTATACACTATGCCATTCTGTGAGACCGCACTAGTGTAGACTGTTGGCAACGTTTATTATTTCCGGTATTTTTCGTTGTGTGACATTGCTTTCCATATAACAAAAAAAAAACATAATGCTAACGATCTTGCACATATTTTTAAAATGACACCACAAAATTACAACACAAGAAATGCCAGATGTGTACTCGGCATTGGAAACAAGTTCCTGTTGAAAAACAAAAGATTTAAGACACACACTTCTTAAGTACAGTTCGATAGTCACGACATGCGCCAGTCCGGTCACTCCAGTAATTCGGACGCTTCTACATTTCGAACAATTTAAAGTTTTTACCTCCACAATCCGGACAAAATTTTTTTATGCAAGAACAAAAACTAAAATCCAAGCAAAACATGCGAGTTAACGGGAATTTTTGTTTTGTTTTATTATTCGTAATTTGATTTACATTTTTCACTGTTATTGCTTCAGTTTCGGTTCATTATTTCGCAAGCGTGTTTGTTTAATTCCATTCGAAGTGCCATATTTTTAAATAATAAAGGCAAACCTAAAATACTAACCTTACATTAGAAGTGTGATATTTTAAAATGACTTGATGAGGGAAAAACTGTTAGGCAGGTTGCGGAAAATTTCCATGTTCCTAAATCAACGATTTATGACATTAAAAAGGTAGAAATGGATGCAAAAACAAAGATCTCTAATGCAGGTGCAAAGAAAGCATTTCCAATTTGCATTCAGTGGGCTGAGGAGAATAAGAGAGACTAGAGCAAAAGGCACAAATCAACCACCTCAACAAAGTTAGTCAGCACAAAATAACTTCGTCTTTTTATATATTATAGTATGCATGTATATATGTATGTACATACATATGTATGTATGTATGTATTTAAATCACTTAGATTATTTTAATATTTCCAACTGCTATAGTCCGGACAACTCGTTAATCCGAACGAGCCTAAATCTATATGTGTCCGGATTGTCGAAGTTGTACTGTACTTACAGTCAACTCTCGATAACTTGAAACTCAAGGAATGGGAAATTAAAAATTATAAAAAACTCCTTTAAAAGAGAGAAAAATTTTGAGCAGTTTCTTTTTACCGACTTCAAGAAAGCAGAAGGTTATCAATTAATCTGCATAATTTTTTTTGTTTGCATAAAAAATTTATTTGTTATGTAGTTTTTAGTTTTTAGTTTTTTGCTGCAGCAATGAAATTTATCTGGACATACTAAACCAACAAAAAATACAGCTTTAAAATTTTTATACCGATTTTGAAAATATTTTTTTTGTCTAAAAGAGTGAATTCATTACCCATTACCCATTTTTTTCACGACGCATTGCATGGTCTCGCGGCTTTAATTCTTGCACAAGCTGGATCTTGTAAGGTCGCAAGCCAAGATCTTTGCGCAAAATCTTCCATAAAGTTGATGGACAAAGCTCCAATTGCTGTGCACGGTGGCGAATCGATTCATTCGGGTCCTCTTCAACACTTTGCTCTACAGCGGCAATTGTTTCTTCGGTGCGCACTGTTCGACGTCTCTGCGGATGCGTATTATCACATAGAGTAAACGTAGTGCGAAAACGATCCATGGTTAACCGAATTAATTGCTCTGATGGATGATTATGTCGACCATAAAATGGACGGAGCTTGCGGTAAACTTCGCGAACTGAACAATTATTTTCGAAATAAATTTGCACGATTTGCAAGCGTTGTTCTTTTGTCAACCTGTTCATGATGAAATGGCAAACCAAACTAAATATTAATCACTTGACAGCTGACAAAATGGCCACCAGTTAAAAAAGTGATGCTAACTTAAAGTTCTATACCTCAATAAAAAACACCCTTTATGTATATATTATTAAAAATGTATACCATCAAGGAAAAAAATTTAATGGGTAATGAATTCACTCTCTTTATATATATATATATATATATATATATATATATATATATATATATATATATATATATATATATATATATATATATATATATATATATATATATATATATAGGTTCGCGTCGTCCCTACAAGGAGCATAGGGCCTCAAGTCGACTCACGAACCTCCTAGTGGTGGTGGTGGCCCCTGGGAGATGTTCTTGATAACCTTCAAGCATCGGCGAGTCGTGAGAGGCTATTGCAGCGTCTGTTCACCCAGTTGGAGCGGCTGCAAGCGGGCGTCTGTTCTTATAATAAGCGGCTCGCTATATAAATGTGTTACTTACTCAGCCAGTCTGTTGGCTTAGATGGCAGCCACATCATCAGAATAGGATACAGTAGGCCAATCACCTGCTTATCTGAAACTAATTGATTAATGAAACCTCAAATAATTTGCATCAACAATCTGATTTAACTTTAAAATTTTTAAACGCACTAATAATCCCAAATTAATATTATACTTATTAAGCAAAATATTTTTTTATTAAAAATACATTGAAATTGATTATTGAGGGGTTTAGTTGGATCCTATGCGCATTTCACTGTTGCTAATGCAGATCATCAGGGAACCTTTATCCAAAGCTTCTTAGAACATTTAGAGTTATTATATTATAAACTTTCATTTAAACAAATGAGAAGCTCAATAACAAATAACAAAGTTGAAACAAGAACTCAATAATCAACATGTTTTTTATTTTCTTACTTTACTATTGCTACATTGGCTGACTTTTTTTCAGCTTCAAATTGTAGTCGTAAGAGTATGTAAAAGAAAATAAATGTAAATAACAACAACAGCTATTTAAGAATAGAGTGTTGCCACACAAGTATTTTTTGACCGGTTGCAGTCAATTTCCATAAACAACACTAATCTGATTTAACGTTGACTTTTAATAATAGCATCGCTACAAAACTTAGCCCATAACTTAGACCAAAAAATTGTATACAATCTTAAACTTAAAAAATGGGCGCAGCCATGCCCAATAAAATTAAATATTATATTTCACGTGCTTCTACATCAAGGATTCTTACAAAGCTTCACACACACCCTGAGCTCTGGAAATTCTAAAATCTCACTTTTACAAAAATGGGCGTGGTTGCGCCCATTAAAGTTTAGTATTAAATTATCGTTATTTCCACTTATACGATTTTCAATAAACGTGGCAAACTTTTTGGCCTCTTGGAATGGTGCAATCTCGAGCTAAAAAAAATACTGGGCGGGGCCATGACCAGTAACAAATTAATATTATGAATCTGTTCCTTTAAATACGAGCGATACATTTTTGTACAGTATCAGTATTTGAAACAAAACGAGTTTAAGTTTTTTGTTTTTATATTTAATACAAATGTTCGGTGGAAACTATCGTTCACACTTATAGACCCTATATTTTGGGTGCTTCTTTCTACTTGACCGATTCTTACAAAACTTGATACACAAACACTTTGAGCTTCTAAAGTGATGATATCTTGCATTTAGAAAAGTGGTTGAGATCACTAATATTTGCAAGGGTAGGTACTACTACGCCCCTAACGGTCTAATTCATAAATGATTATTAACAGTTCAATAACACATTAATAGTCAAAAATCGCTAAATGTGTATTCATAAATGATTAATAGCCTATTAGACGTTTAATAAACGTTTCATAACTCAGAGATTTTTAATGTAGCCTCCATGCTACTTTAAGCGTTTGATAAACAATTATAAGTAATATTTTCTTGATTTTTTTATCCCTTATGTGAGATTTTCTGTGGTTTCTCACTTTTAGGTTTCTTGTTTATTCTTATGCATGTCTCCTGAATAATGTTCTTGGGCAAATGTATTAATTTATGTAAGTTGGTACATGTATGTATGTATGCATAATTGTACAAAAAGAAAAATACATACATATGTATGTATAAACATCGTTGAAAATTAAAGAAATCCCATTTATTGGCAAAAAGAAAAATAGAATTATAAACATAAGGGCATATGTACCCTGCAGAAAGTGCGAATAGTGAAAATGTACTGATTCGCTTTTGACTTTGTCACCAGTACTACTCTACAATTATTCCCCATACAATACTTTATGCTATAGACATTTAGCACGTGCTTGTCATTGAAAATCTACTAGTAACACTAAAACAATTGACTAGGTAGTGAATTCATAGTTCTTATGGGAACATGGAGACATACCAACCAGACATTTACTGGTACATTTCTATACCTTACGTACATACAAATTTATGTATATTGACAAGTTGTTGCAAAATTCACCATTCTCTATTTCTTTTATACTGACGAATAAAGGAGAAATTGTAGACAATTTAACTACTACTAGACTTTTAGTGTTGACTTAGGGACACTTGGCCCCAGTCTGACTGCAGGGTAAGTACAAACATACGTATGTTTGTATTGTACTGCATGCTTACATACATATGTATGTATGTATGTACAATAACATTTTAAAATTAAAACAAAATAGTAATGCATAATCGAGCGCTATAAAATGGGTATTTGCCTACCTCTGTACTCAGCCGAATATAAATGTGTTTAAATACAATTTTTTGTAACATATAAATTTTTTTTGGTTTATTTATTAATAAAAAGTGAAACGCCTACTTTTTAAGTTATTTTTTAATAACATTATGCGTAATGATTTACTTTTTTTTTCGATTCAAACAGACTATCTAGATAATCGATTCTTCGTTTTATGCATCACTAAACATAAAATGAGAGCGAAAGTAGCATGATGTTGCCAACATAAAATTACAAAAGAAGCAAAATCGTTTAATAGCTAATTCACTGATATTAATCAGTTATGAATACAAATTTTTATTAGAGCTTAATAAAGCAAAATCTGTTTCATAAGTAATGTACAGATTAAAGCTGAAATAAGGAATTTTTATGAATTAGACTGTAAAAATTTAAATCTGGCACCAAAGAGTTAAAAATAAAACATGACATATGTATTACTATACGGTATTTCCCCCAGCTTAAAAAAAGTCTAATTTAATTTTTCTTCTCTTCTTTAGAAACTCATATTAATTAATAAAAAAAAAATATTTCATTCAATAAAAAGAATTGAAATTACTGAACTTAAGCCTGACTTAAAATTATTTCTGATTAAAAATTCACTATAGTTCAATTAAAATCTAAAAATGACTCATACGAACTTATTACTATAATCGAATATTTTATCTGTACCTGGATTCTGTAACTTTTTGCGAACCGAAAATCGTAATATATATCGACATGTTTATTCGTTTGTGTTAACGATAATGTGATTTCGTGATTCCCTTTTTACGATAGTCTCCAACATTATCTTAATCGTCATTTAATTCAATATTATGTGGTATCTCTGTATAGAAAATGTAAAAATAAGCGAAAAGCATAAAGAATTATAAAGAAAAACTCAATGAATTTGAGCATGTGACTTTATTTTATTTTCCTCCAAACGACAGCGAATATCGTTAAAATATGTTCTTGAATAGCAATGTCGATAAAATTATTATTATATTTATTATAGCGATACGATTATCATAATAAAAGTTAGTGAATCGAGGTACTGATGTAGACATTTTTTTTTTTTTTTTTTAATTTAAGTACACTGTAAACGGTTTTTCTGTTTTTACCGAATTTTGTAGTTTTAGCTGTTTTTCTTAGCTTTTGAGCTTTTTTAAATTTTTGGCGTTTTTTCACTTTTAGCGATTTATTCGGTTTTTGGCGATTCATTTTACTTCTAGCGATTTTTTTTATGTCAGTGGCGATTTTTTCGGTTTTAAGCGATATTTTTGTTTTAGCGATTTTAATTTTATTTTAATTTTTTTTATTATCGTATAATAATGGTCTTTGCGCTTTTTATAATTTTTGGCGTTACTTTCCGTTTTCAGCGATTTTTTCTCGGTTTTGGCGATATTTTTACTCTTGATGATTATTTTTGTATATCAGCGATTTATTTTATTTTTGGTTATATTTTTCATTTAATTTAGCATTTTTTAATTTTAGAGTTTTCTAGTTTTAGCGTTCTTGAAAATTGTTTGTTTATTACGGTTTCCAAGATACAACAAGTTCTCAAAATTAGAGAATCAGCATAACATTAACTGATGGAATACTTTTTAGTTTATATTTTTAAAATTCCAGTACTAATTGTTGTAGTCTGTATAAAAATACACTGAATGTGCAAAATTTTATATGTCTATATGTATGTTTATTATATTAGGATTCCAATTTAATTTTTTTTTTTTAAACAACAGAAACACACAAACACAACTCGCAAAGCGATTAGCTTGTCTACGAAATATACCCAGCGCCTATGATGGGAATTGAACCCACGACCTCTGGACTGAGAGTCTAGCATCGCTACCACTCAGCCTTGGACGCCTTGGAACACTCTTTAATAATTAAACTGTCATGTATATATTTGTAGTTGTAGGAGCCAAAGTTGTAACGAAAAAGCTATGTGTTTTGAAATCAATACACAATAGCTAGAGCTTCATTCTATACGAGTTCACTATAGATATGTTCGACTGTATTTCTTTTTAAGACACCTTAATACATCACAAACCTTAAGTCACATGACATCTATTTTAATTTAATGGCGTCAATAATGTGTCTTATATGCTATCTTTAATCACACAATAGTTCAATAGCCAATTTTTAAATTAAATCATCAAACAGTTTAATATTATGAAAACGCCACACACACACACACGATTTCAGTTCTATTGTAATGCAAATAAATTGAAAAAATAGAAGAAGATAAATAACATAAAAAGAAACACACTAGATATAATTATTTAAATTCAGTTATCAATGAAACAAGAATATTTGATTTAAAACTAGAATTATATTTGCATATGTGTGTAAGTAAATATGTAGGTATGTATGCTTGTATGCACGTATATATGTATGTATGTGTGTAGAAAAAATTTACTTGTTAAATATTAATTAACATTAAATGGTTTAACGGTTTTCTTACTCTTTGTGTAGTAGTTCTACTAATTTTATTTATTATATTGTAACTTAAAACGCAAAATGCCCTAACTGCCATTTCGAACACATCACAGTGGAAGCAAAAAAGTTGCTTTAATCGCTTCTACCTATTTGATAATGTTTTCTATTCCGTGAGAAATTAAATCGTTCAGAACTGCCATAGACATTGTTGTTATAAAAGCATATTTCCAACAATATTTCTTTGGCAATTTCACACGTTTTAATTTCACGTGGAATGGAGAACATTCCCGATTATTACAAAAATTAACGTGCCGCCACTAGCCTTAAGCAAATGTTTTAATAGAAATATTTGGTAAACAAAAAGAATAAACTAGAAATTATTAGCTGTATAATAAAGTGCACAAGCGCACCAACCTACAAGAGGATGTTAAAGCAAACAACAACAATGTTATGTTATATATTCTATTTGCTGAGAAATATACAACCGCACAAACACATAAGCCAACGCAGATGAAAGACACAAAACTTCACAATAATGATAATTATACAATTGATGTTATAGCGTCAACATATACAGGGTCCACCATCTAACGTTTTTTTTTTCAACTAGTACTTATTTCGTGAATGGTAAGACTTAGCTCATGTCTGATTTGACAGATAATTAGTTTCGTTATCGGGCCATGTTGAACGAAGTTTTGTTCACAAAAATTGAAGAGGAGGATATTGACAACATTTGGTTTCAACACACTCAAAAAAAAACTAACTAAAACTTTGGAAAATTTTTTAAATTTGAGTAATAAAAAGTTGTCGTATGGCGCCAAAGCTGTTTTTACTTGAAACCAGTAAAATATTTACTAAATTTCTAGTTCATGAATGAACTAGTTTATAGTAATTATATTTTTATATTTGATTAAAATTTTTCTAAAATTAAGTAAAATTTTCCCATAAAATTCGGAGCTTTGCAAAAAAAAATTTTCATCTTTGATCTCAAATTTAATAAATTTTTCAAAGTTTTTTTATGTCTTTAATTCTGGTACTTTTTTATTTTTTATTAAATTCTGTACCATATGGTATGTTTTTTATTATGTCAAAAGAAACCAAGGGGTGTAAAAGCTTAATAACTTTTTTGTTTATTTTTTTATTTTTTCTTTCAGATTATATAATATACAAAATGGAAATTTTTTTACACTAAGTATGAAAAATGATGTCTCTTAAATGACCACCGTTTTCAGCTTCGCACTGATGGGCTCTTTTTAGAGCATTTTCCATAACATCTTTCAAAACTTGTGGCTGTAGCGTTCGAATTTCTGCCTTGAGTTCAAGGATTGTCTCTGGCTTGTTCACATACACTCGCTCCTTCAAAAAACCACAAAGAAAATAGTCGGGTGCTGTCAAATCTGGCGATCGCGCTGGCCAAATAATTTCCGAATTTCGAGAAATTATTCGCTCTCCAAAAATTTGACTTAAAAGTGCCATTGTGTCTCGGGCAGTATGGGCAGTGGCTCCGTCAAGCTGAAACCACATACCAGGTCTGTTTTCAAGAGCAGGACGTAAAAAATTTTCTATCATAAACCGATACCGCCACCATACTGTACACCTGATGGGGTGCAATTGGCGTTGATGAATGGCTCTTGGATTTTGAGAACCCCAGAACCTACAGTTCTGCTTATTAACAAAGCCATTCAAATGAAAATGAGCTTCATCACTCATAATCAAATTTTCAATAAAGTTGATTTCATTTCTGGCCAACTCTTGAAATTTAACTGCAAAATTTAGACGTTGCCGATGATCTGCGGGTTTTAATTCTTGGACCAATTGCACCTTATATGGGTATAACTGTAAATCTTTTTTTAAAATGCGCCGTAGTGACGTACGAGACATTTCTAGCTGAGCAGAACGCCTTCTGGCAGATGTTTCTGGTGCTTCGTTAACACTTTGCTGTACTCGTTCAATATTTTCCGCAGTGCGACTTAAACGTGGTCTACCGGTTCGAGGCAAATCTCTTACGCTGCCATGTTGGTGATGACGATTAACTAAGCAACGAATCATCGCTTCAGAGGGCGAAATTCTGACGTTAAAATAATTGATCTCTGGTTTAAATAATAAAATTCTATTGTTCTGGTTCTCTGTTCAATTGTGAACCTCTCCATTATAAATTCTCCAAGTGTTGTCTATATAATCTGAAAGAAAAAATAAAAAAAAAATTAATAAACAAAAAAGTTATTTAACTTTTACACCCCTTGGTTTCTTTTGGCCCACCCTGTACTAATGAAAATGTTGAGGACTCAGGATTTTTTTCGAGTCAAATGTAGTTTATGTGGCAACTTTTACAAAACTATTCGATACTATCGATAGTATCGATAGTTTTACATAAAACTATCGAAACTATCGAGTGGAGCGACTATCGATAGTTTTGCAGCTCTAAGAAGATGCCGATTTTTGCCAAAAAAAAATCATCTTTTCAGATGAAGCTCATTTTGATCTTGGCGGGTATGTAAACAAGCAAAATTGTCGCATTTGGGGCACAGAAAACCCGTACGCATGCATTGAAAAGCACGAGTCAGCGATCGTTACCGGGCCATGTTGAACGAATTTTTGTTCACAAAAATTGAAGAGGAGGATATTGGCAACATTTGGTTTCAACAGGACGGCGCTACGTGCCACACAGCCGAAGCTACACTCGATGTTTTGCGCCCTGTTTTCAAAAAAAAAAAAAAAAAAAAAATCTGGCGGAGCCTTTATAAGAGAGAACAACAAAAGTATTATTTTAAGAACCCTGTGCGTATTGGCCGTCAAACAATGCGCAAAATTATAAATAAAAACCATACTTATAAATACGTACGAAAATGTTCATATTTTTTTTTTTTAATTACACAGCACAAGCAACTTGTGAAATTTGTAAAAAATATTCTAAGTATTTATTCGACTAAAAGTGAGTATATACAGGGTTCTACGTTGTACTTCGAAACGAATGAAAATGCCTTCGAATTTGTATGTATTTAAATTCGAAAGAATTTTCTTTCATTTAGATTTACAGAGTAGACATCGATGAGTAGTTAATTTTCATACTTTTCAAGCATAAATGCTGAAAAAAACTGTTTGCATAACACGTATAGAAAATGTGACTTGTTAATTCTCTACTGTGCTTAAGACTTTTCTAGCCAAATATTTACTAGAAATACATTTATCACCTTGCAAGTTACAAAATATTAAATCATTAATGATACTTGTGGGCAAATTAAATGAAACATGTTATCAACTGCGTAATTGTTAAATTTATTCTCAATTTTATCCTTCTAATTATCTCATTAGTATTTCCAAATAGTCCATGCATATTTTTCCTTCCACTTCTTACAGATAAATGCTTGGGGAGGGGGTTTGGGGCGTATAATAAATAAATATTCTTAAGTATCATGCTCATATTTATTTTATCCGAATAAATATCCATACTCTGAGTAAAAATCAGTTTTTCCTTAAACGCAAGCCTCTAAATTTTTAAGCCTTTGCAAGAATTAAATTGAAGTTAATATGCATTGATTTTTAGTACCAGCTCGTACTTAACCTTTTCAATTTATTCAATACAATTTTTAACTCAATTACATATATCAATTGAATTAAGTCTTATTTTTATTATTCTATTATAATAACTAAAATTAAACATGCGAAATAAGTATGATCAATGAACAATGAACAATGAACTTAACCAATTAATTAAAATTATATATGTATATATCCTTTAAACTTTATCTAACTCACTTTCGCGAGGAATGAAATTGCGTCAGAATAATTAATACTCAGGAATCTCAAATAAGTTATTCAAAGGATTACAACGCAGTATTTTATATCTGGGGATGTAGCTCAGTTGGCAGAGCGCTCGCTTAGCATGCGAGAGGTACGATGATCGATGCCTCGCATCTCCACGATATTTTTTTTCGGAATATTTTTCAGTATAAAAACAAATTGCAGTTAAACATTGCTGAATCAATCTATGGCTTTAGTTCAGTGTCTGATATAAGGAAATTCGCTTATTTGATTATAAAAATCGGCACCCAGGTCAGATAAATCTTGGGCCTTATAATGTTTGTCGAACTTTTCTATTCGACTTTGACTTGCTGCAGTCAAATAAAAGAAAAATTTTGCCCATCGAAGCCAAAACAAAATATTCGAAAATAGGAAAAAAGTAAGATTATAAATGATGTGATAAAAATTTTATTATATATTATTATAAAATTCTAGAGAACTTTTTTAATCAGATATTTAGGTTTTTGGTGTTGAAAATTTCGCAACAAGTTCATTTACCAAATAATCTGTATCATAAACTAAAAAATGCAATGAATAAGATCTTTCTTCGTAGTCAAAAATACTCTTCAAACCTATTCGCAATTCTTTTGGAATGTATTAAGCATATATTACGGAAAACCCCCTCTGCCGATCATTGACTCTTATTTTCTCACAGACATCCTTTATAGTCAAGCAAAATTTGAAGCGGAAGCCACAATCTGGGTAATTAAGTGGGGATGTAGCTCAGTTGGTAGAGCGCTCGCTTAGCATGCGAGAGGTACGAGGATCGATGCCTCGCATCTCCAGGACATTTTTTTAACATATTTTTCAGTATAAAAACAAATTGCACTTAAACATTGCTGAATCAATCGACGCCCAAATCAGATAACTATTGGGCTTTATTATGCTTGTCGAACTTTTCTATTCGACTTTGACTTGCTGCAGTCAAATAAAAGAAAAATTTTGCCCATCGAAGCCAAAACAAAATATTCGAAAATAGAAAAAAAAGTAAGATTATAAATCATGTGATAAAAATTTTATTATATTTTATTGTAAAATTCTAGAAGACTTTTTTAATCAGATATTGAGGTTTTTGGTGTTGAAAATTTCGCAAAAAGTCGATTTACTAAATGATCTATGATTAAAGTCATAAACTAAAAAATCCAGGGGATATGATCTTTCTTCGTAGTCCGAAACATTCTTCAAACCTATTCCCAATTCTTTTAGAATGTAATAAACTTCTATTACGAGAAAACCCCTCTGCAGAGAAGGGACTTTTATTTTCTCTATGACATCCTTTGTAGTGAGACAAAATTTGAAACGGAAACCACAATCTGGGTAATTAAATGGGGATGTAGCTCAGATGGTAGAGCGTTCGCTTAGCATGTGAGAGGTACGGGGATCGATGCCCCGCATCTCCAAAATATTTTTAGCAAATTAAAGTATTTGAATTCATTGCGATATTGATAAATATTTTGACTTCTGCGTTAAAATACTCGTTGTCTTACTGGAAGATAAGTAAATGAAATATAAATAATTTGTTCAACATTTGACAAGACAATTGAATATTTTTTATTATAAACGTATCCCTTGCTACTTTTATTGCTAATTGATAAGTAATAAATTTATTCAAAAGTAAAATTGTAATTGTAATTTTAATCGTATGGTTTTAATTTTTAATGAAAAGAATATTATTTTCTTAGCCAGGCAGCCAGAAAATTAGTTCACTTATACACATAAACAAAAATAGTTTTAAAAAACGAATGGAATTTGGTATAGAGATCACGAACATAAGTAGGATTTCACATATCACAGTTTAATATATTACATACTTTTATATATTTTAACTTGGGGATGTAGCTCAGATGGTAGAGCGCTCGCTTAGCATGTGAGAGGTACGGGGATCGATGCCCCGCATCTCCAACATCTATATTTTCCTTGCACTTTTCTAGCGGAGGTAATATTTATTGAAAATCTCAGGTGGAGTTTTGCAGCCCGCTAGACTAGAGTTGCGTAAAAAAGAGCACTTGCGAGGATTTAGTAAGAGAGTTGTTTTCATTTGTAACCCTAATTTAGACACGTGTTTTGAAGAACACTGATGTAAGCCCTGATGCTTTGGCAAAGAAGAGATTGGGAATGCTCGAATATGGAAGTATGTTAGTGTTATAATATATATAAATATATATATATATATATATATATATATATATATATATATATATATATATATATATATATTCCAGTACAGTTGGCTCTTGATAATTTGAAAATAATTAACTTAAATCTTTCAGTAATCTGAACTGTTCCCCACTTTCATTGAAAACATATTAAAACATTTGTAAGTTTTGAAGTAAAGAAATTTTTTTTGCACACTGCACACACTCAGTCTTGAAACTTTTTTCCACCGTTTTCGTTTTTTATCAAAATTCGTTCAACAAACTTTTGGTAATATGAACTATCCGTTCATTAAGTTTTTCTTGTTTTTCACATTATCAAGAGACTAAACAGAAGTGCATAAAATACAATAAAAGTGGATTAAGCAAAAGTGCATAAAATACAATAGTAAATTTTTAGTGGCGCAGCCATGCCAATTTTGCTTAACCCAAAACTGTGTCATCTTAAGAGCCTAATGTGTTTAAAAAATTTCTTAGAAGCCGATAAGGCTGAAGTGCAAAAAATTCCAAAACAAAATTTTACAGGGCGTGACCTACACATTTAAAGACT
This sequence comes from Tachina grossa, assembly GCA_949987645.1. Lineage (NCBI taxonomy): Eukaryota > Metazoa > Arthropoda > Insecta > Diptera > Tachinidae > Tachina > Tachina grossa. The sequence goes on along the minus strand of OX465276.1, from coordinate 18,973,385 downwards.
AATGTGTGTACCAATCTTCGGGGAGAAGTATATAAAATATGTATATGACAAAGTGTTTTAAGGGGCATGGTCCGGTCGATTTTTTAACTAAACATTTTTATATCTAAATACCTTAAGGTGTTTTATAAGTCTCCTAAGAATTAAATGAGTAAGAACTGTTGAAATTGATTATTAAAATTAATGGGCGTGCCCCTCCTTCCTCCGCTCATATTAGATTTTGGCATTATAAGATCCTTAAACGTATGCCAAGCTTCATAGAAATCAAATGGTCTTGAGCACATAAAACTATAAAATAAGTTTTAGTGAACGTGGCCCCACCTACTTCTTCGACAATAAGACCACAAGGCAACTAAGCCAACAAATTATCACAAGCCAACTAAGCCAACAAAGAGCTATTAGTAAATAAACATAAAAAATATAACTTGAGTAAGAACCTACTTCTATTTCGAAGCCGGTTGACAGCAATAAGGCTCTAGTGCATGATTGCGGAAGTGGAAATTAAACATTATACGAGTATATTTGCTTCTAACATTAAGGGCCATTATTACAACTTAAAGATAATTAAAAGTAAGATTTTATCGGACGTATAAAAACTTTATCATTTGCAAAATTTTACTTTAACAGGCAAGTTTATCCTACCTGCTAATTAAATCCAACTTGCAATAATGGAAAGCTTTTTATACGTCCGATAAAATTCCACTTTTAACTATTTTTAAGTTGTAATAATGGCCCCAAGAGACATTAGCTTTAATGGAAGCAACAACCTGGGTAATATTCGTAAAGTGGGGATGTAGCTCAGATGGTAGAGCGCTCGCTTAGCATGCGAGAGGTACGAGGATCGATGCCTCGCATCTCCAGAATACTTGTTTTTTATAAACTGTAAAAAACCATATTTTCATATTTTTAAGTACAACAAACAATAAATTGTTATTAATATTAATTAAGCATGGAGATTATTCCAGACAACATTTCCAATCAAATTAGGTGTTGTTTTTTTTTTGCAACAAGTCCATTGACCAACAAATCTATGATTTAAGTTATAAATAAAGAAAATATATGCCCTCAATATGGATTTTATTCGTAGTCAAAAATACTCTTCAAACCCATTCGCAATTTTTTTAGAATGTAATAAGCATCTATTACGGGAAAACCCGCTCTGCCGATAAGGGACTCTTATTTTCTCTAAGACATTCTTTATAGTCAGACAAAATTTTGAAATGGAAGCAACTCTCTGTGTAATTAAGTGGGGATGTAGCTCAGATGGTAGAGCGCTCGCTTAGCATGTGAGAGGTACGGGGATCGATGCCCCGCATCTCCAACATCTGTATTTTTCTTGCACTTTTCTAGCGGCGGTTATATTTGTTGAAAATCTCAGCAGGAGTTTTGCAGCCCTCTAAACCAGAGTTGCTTTAAAAAGGGCACTCGCGGTTAAATTAAATCGTGAAATTTCTTAGCTTTTCCTCATGTGCGAAATTCAGTGCTATGGCGCAAATGAATTTGCAAAAGTGCGAATGCAAATTATTACAGCCTCAATATGAAATATTATGGCCAGATTTGTCAGAACTTAAAAGTGTTGTTGTAATACAAGTAAAATAGTTGTAAAAATATATAATTTTCGTATAAAAAAAAATATAGTTTCACAACTAGTTTACTTGTATTAAAACACTTGCAACTCTTGAAAATGTTTTAAAATTTTTTAGCTGGTATTTTGCAACATTTGATAATGTCAGTTAGCTTTTCGTTTTGAAACTTTTTTTAAACTGTTGGGTTTTTTATTAAACTTCGTTCAACAAACTTTTGGTAATATGAACTATGCGTCTCATTAAGTTTTTCTTGTTTTTCATATTATCAAGAGACTACTGTACTTGTAAATATTTCGGCTACATAACTTTATTGAAAACAAATATATAATATCAAAATTCTTATTCCCACTTGCATATTTGGGAATGACATGAATGTGTTTCATTTAGCAAAAAAGACACAAATTTTCTTCTACCAGTTTGTTGAAATATTAAAAATAAAATAATGTCCGCTTATTACACAAGTTTTTCAAACAGAATTGAAAATTGTTATAAAAAATGTGATGAATTATATGGAATCTTACTAGAAATATTATATAATTTATTTGCCAAAAAAAAAAATAAATAAATGAAAAGTGCCTTCGTGGCTTGTAGATAGTGCTATTGCGCATGGGTTCGATTCTTGTCAAAGACTCCTCTTAGTGTTCCTGTCCATCAGTAAAATTAGCCTCGCACTTAGTGTTTGTTATTAACAAAAATTATTATAAAAATATAATTTTAGTAAAAGATTTGTTTCAGCGGATTTTACGCTATACAATTTTTCAAGAAATTGCATGCATTAAACAATTTCTATTTTTTAATTACAGCGATAGAGAAGAGAGGGTGTTATAGAAAAAATAGCAGAGCACAGATCTTTAACGAATTTTTATTCTTTATTTGGTTTAAATGCCTTCAATTTTTTCAAATAATTCATATTTTTATTAACATTATGTACTTGATTTTGATACTTCATATCGTGCCATAACCGCAAAAAAAAGCTTAAGCGACATCATTTTCGAGCTTAATTTTTTTTTAAATGGATTATTTGCGATCGTAGGTTATCGATTTTCGTTCAAAAACGAAGTTCATAAAATATGTCGCTTAAGCTTTTTTTTGGCGGTTATGACTCGATATTTTGAGGTTTTCTTTAAAGTGTTTGTAATGTCTTAAGGTTCATCATAACATCACCATAAAAATTAACGGCCTTGCCCACGAAGTGTGGACACAAAACGTTCGATCGACAACTTGTATTGAAAAGAGGAATAAATTCAGAAAATTTATTTTTGTTTTGGATACAAGTAATCGATCGAAAATTTTCTGTCGCCATCATGGGACAGACTGTAAAAATTTTTCATTTAAGTGTTATCACATCAACAGTCGATGTTTTGTACATTCTGCGAGTATTGAAAGGATATTGAAGGGTCTATTTTATTCTTCATTTCAATTTTTCAAATTTGTTATTCAAAATATAATAATTTACAAACCAACTGCTTGCTATATTATAAATAAAAAGATATTAAACATGAAAAACTGAAATGAATTTATTTCAAAATTTCGCTAAAATAGTGAGAATTTGATGGAAGAAAAGACAATAATGTTTAATACAGCAAAAACATTTACAAAAACTAATTGCAAACCACTTAAAAAACTAGACCACATGCATAATTATTAAACTTAAAATCAAACTTATTCACATGGTGTTATTAGTATGCAGCTCTTGTACAAACTTTCAGCCAAACACTTTTAATATTTGTGACTTGAACGGGCTAAGGTTCGTATTGCTTTTTAAGCCAAATTACATGTGATAATTATTAATGAACAAATAACAACAAAGTCTGTTGTAAATATTCTGACTAACAACACAAAGTTGAACGGAACAGCCAGCCGTGGAACTCAATTTAATCTATAATTGCACATATTTATTTATATGCATGTTTTTAATATTTAATCATTAAAATATGTCCACATTAAAGCGTAAGGGGATGTAGCTCAGATGGTAGAGCGCTCGCTTAGCATGTGAGAGGTACGGGGATCGATGCCCCGCATCTCCAGGACATTTTTTGATGAATTGTAAAAGAAACTTCTGCCATTGCTACGAAACATATACATATATACGTATACACTCAGGGAAAAGCTGCAACTTAAAAATAAGAACGCGTCACATTATTTCAATAATTTTCAATACCATACAAAATGTATATTGAGATACTTAAAAATAAATAAAATTAATAAATTAATACTGTAAATTAATATTTTTCCATATTGAAATAAGAAATTCCAGCATGACTAGATTTTCGTTAATGTTTCTTATTAATTTAATATGATTTTTATTGATTTTAAGCTGTTCTTTCTCTGGGTGTAAAAATACACAACTTTTCTGCATTCCTGAAACATCATAATATTAGTGTTTGCAATCAGAAAATTAGGATGGATAACTAATTTCGATTATCTGCAAACAGATGGAGATTTGAGCAAATAAATGTTGTTGATTACACAGGAATATTGTGAAAATTATAAATTAAAATTAGAAAATTCTAGACAATTATAATATTCGGATATTGAAGTCTTATTCTTAAAAATTTTTAAATATGATCATATAACCTAAAACTTCAGTCATAAATAAAAAGAAGAAAATAAAAATGCGAATAATTGGAATAATTACTCAGTCCCAAACACTTTTTTTTAATATCAAGTCCCATTAGTAATGCAGTGAAAACACAATAAACTTCTACTGAGTAACAGTCCTTTGTCCGTTCATGGCCACTATTTTGCTGTAAAATATCCTTTGAGGGCGAGTACACGATTTAATGGAATAAATAATCTGCTTAAAGACCCAGTTAGCTGACTGTAATGTAATGTAACTGTAACGTAGAAAACAGCTGATTGATATATTTATATGAAAAGTAGTTTACGTTACATTACATCTTTATAACCATTTTCATTACTTTTCACATAACAAAATCGATCAGCTGTTTCTTACTGTTGCAGTTACATTACGTTACAGTCGGCTAACTGAGCCTTAATTCAGTGGGGATGTAGCTCAGATGGTAGAGCGCTCGCTTAGCATGTGAGAGGTACGGGGATCGATGCCCCGCATCTCCAGAGAATATTTTAAAAGGAAAATGTTTTTAATTTAAACTAATGTGCAGTTTCTACAAGTCAGGCAAACGAGCCGTCTAGAAAATTTGTATAAAAATCACTAAAAAAAAATTGAGTGCTTTCAGTATAAATTTTATACTGAAGTCGAATGTCTGGGTTTTAGAAACAGGGGGTAAATCTAGTTTTATTATTATTTCTACTTAAATATAAATAGTTGAATGCACTGCAGAATTAGATAAAAACTGACGGGTTTTATTAATTTATAGTAACTCCGTTATCCTTCTTTCTTTATTTATATCAAAATTAGTTGCTTTTTAAGTAAAATTTTTTTTAATTTTTTTTTTTTTTGTTGATAAAATTTAACTTTGGATGGGAATGATCATTCCAAAAATTATGTTCAAATAATAAAAAAAAAGTTTAAAAATTATTTCATTTGATTTTAGAGGCTTTTTCAGTGATGTTGTTGGTTTTAAAATTTGTGTGGAAAAGAATAATAAAATAAAAAATTGTACGAATATAAAAATCTAAATAATTTTTAGTTGGTTAGCACGTTAAGATGCATCTCGCGTATCAAAAGTGAATACAAATTTTCAAAAAAAGAATAATTTTTTGTTGGTTTAGCACATATTCCATTTCGTTGCTGCTAAGCAATACATCAGTAGACTTTAACCACAATTCAGAAAAGCTTAGAAAACCTCTTAGGGCCATTATTACAACTTAAAGTTAGTTAAAAGTAGGATTTTGTCGGACGTATAAAAAGCTTTCCATTATTGCAAATTGGATTTAACTTACCAGGTAGGATAAAATTGCCTGTAATTTATTGCTCACTTTAGGTTAAAGTAAAATTTTACTAATGATAAAGTTTTCATACGTCCGGTAGAAACCTACGTTTAACTAACTTTGAGTTGTAATAATGGCCCTTACTAATCTATTGAGAGTTTTTCTATAAGCTTTTTTGAATTGTGGTTGAAGTCTAGTGATGTGTTGCTTAGCAGCAACGAAATGCATCTAGACATGCTAAACCAACAACAAATAATTTTTTTTTAATTCCTTTTCATTTTGACACGTATTAAATTAAAATAAAATATTGAATTAATAATAATACTTCTTTCAGTTAAATTTGCTTTCATTCAAAATTTTCTATTTTAAAAGGAATGGAAATACTCTCCAGTTTTCCACACCTGCTCGATAAGAAAATCATAGGCCTGACCCACGATATCGACAACGTTCGACTTGTCGCATATTACATTAGAAACAGCAACAGTTTTGCGCCCTGGAACTTACACTTTTAATGGCCTTTGGTAGTAGTTAAGTGTTTCATTAAAATTTTCAGTACAACATTGTATATGAAATCCATAATAATGGAATTTAATTGAGATTTGTCAAATTAATTTAATTGAAAATGTTAAGTATTTCAACTTGGGGATGTAGCTCAGATGGTAGAGCGCTCGCTTAGCATGTGAGAGGTACGGGGATCGATGCCCCGCATCTCCAGAATGTTTTGCAAATAACACAATACAAAGAGAAAAACCAGCCTCTACAATTCCAATGAGAAATGAAATAGACAATTAAGACAGAGCTCTGCCAAAGGGTTTTGAAAAGTTAGCTCGAATATAATTTTTATAGCCTCTTGATGAAGTTGGGCCATTTTTGACCATTTTTTGCACTATGAGTCAAAATTAAAAAAATGTGTGTATAAATATATAAAAATATTTTATGGAATGTAATTGTGCATACTTATTGTTTCATTGAATGCAATATCGAACAGTAAATTTTTTCCTTTATTTCAACAAATGATGGGCGGACCGTATAGGCGTAGTCAAATTTGGTTTCGCAAAAACAATATTTTAGTTAAACGACTAAGGACCTATTGCGCGATGTCGACAGCATTCGACTTGTCGCACACTTACATTCAAAACGCAAATAAATTTTAAAATTTTTGTTGTTGTTTCCAATGTAACTGTGCGCCAAATCGAACGTTGTCGACATCGTGGGACAGGCTCTAAATTTTTATTTTCTTATGAAAACAAAAATTCTTGTCAACAAGAGCAAAAACATTTACTGACCCCCCCCCCCCCAAATTTTCTACAACGCTTACGGTCGACTTGAGTATAAAATTTATATGAAATGGAATAATTTTTTTGAGTGATTTTCATAAAAATATTCTAGGCAATACTCAATAAAAATACAAATTTTTTAACAATTCGTTTGCTCATACATTAGTAATCGATTCGAGTTGGTTGGTATATTTTGTTTTCATTCAAGCAGCCCATAAATACTATATAAGTAGGTTTGTTTCTTAAGTCTTTAGATTTCTCTAAAATTATTTTTTACACTAGCGCCTAAAAGCATGCTACATTACGCAACTTTTGTTGATCAGAAATATGCTTTTAGCATTTCGGTTAAAAAATAATTAATTTTATTTAAAGGTTTTTTTTTTGTTAAAAGTCAAAAAGATTTTTCATTTAAAAGCTCGGGCCATATTTGTAAAACAATCATGTTAAAAACAGTTAAATGTTAAACAGCTTTTTAATAAACGTTAAAGTTTTTCTGCCGTATTCTTAAAAAACACATTTTGTATGGTTTTCGAGCATTTTGTAAACCAAAATAATTTTTTTTTTTTGGAATAAGGCTCTATTTGAATTTAAATGATCTTCATTTTCACAGGCCGTCATGTATTTTATTATTGTGCACAGTTGTGTTCTTAAAACTAGTATGTATGTTTCGGTAACAATAACGTTAAACTTTGAGTTTTTTAATGCAAATTTATTTATCAATTAGATGAATAGATAATATTTAGAACTTTGCTTATGCTAAAAGAAGACTGAAATATTTACATATGAGTAAATAAAATTTATGACAAATCAATTGTTCATAACGAAACCGTTCGTGTTTAGCAGAGATCTGTTAATAATGAATCTTATCTCTGTTAAATTTTAAAAATTCTTTTTCTTACAAAATCTACTGTATACTCTATTTTTTTAAGCAAACTAAGCCAGAAAATTGTAGCTGAGTTTCTTTGCTATGCCTTCTGTGTTTAGATATTATATTTAATTTTTCCAAGGAGGCGAAAATTCTATAATATGGATTTAGGCAATTCTTTTCAGTATTTATAGAAGATGAGGGAAAAAATTATGTTGGGGAATAGTCCGGGACATCTGTAGATTATTGTGCATACTGTTACACAACATCCTCTTTTTGTAGAAATTATAAAATACAATTTAAAAAATAAAAAATAAATAAAAAAATAAAAATGCAAATTAATAAGATCCTTTATTTTTGGTGTTGGGAGAAAAATAATAACAGCTTACATCTGGAAATACCATCTTCCATCTCCTACAATTCAAAAAAAAAAAAAATGGCAAAATCTCTTTTAACTTGAAAAACTTGACTCGAAGTTTTATGAGTGTCCTCAAATATTATTTGTTGCCCGATCTCCTGCAATTTAAAAAAAAATACCAAAATCCTTTTTTAACTTTAGAAATGGTGTAGTAATTTCTAAAAAAAAACAAAATATTATGACTTTTGACTATATGACATTAATCTAAAATGACGTCCAAGAGTCTCCACCAATATTCTTTTTCTCCCCATCTCCCATAAATATTAAAACAAAATTGCCAAAATCCATATTATGACCTGTGGGTGGGTTAAGATGTGGAATTTCTTTGTCGTTGTAAGTATTAAATATTCTATCTAAATAAAGGTGGAATAGAAAAACAACTCGGCTTAAAGTTTTTGATTCGTTTTGCCTAAAAAATCTGATGTCAAGTCCGTTTTGTGAGAAAAACTAAATTTTTACAGCCTTATTTATAAAAGTTATTAAGGCTTTTTAACAAAAGTTTTTTATGAAAATTTGTTTTAAAACCCCTTTACAAAGACATTCTAAGTTTTACAAATAGGGCTGTTAATATTTAACAGAATGCTATTTCATTCTTAACAGAGCACTTTTAAACATGAAGGTTTGTGTCTAGACTTATACATTTTTAAAATTATATTCACAGAAATATTTATTTACTAATTATAATATAAGGCCGGGTTTCCATCAGGGAAAGCCAAAAAGTTACCTTTTGACTGCTCAATACATATCGATACTCCAACGACAATGAGTATGATAGGAAATTCGCATCTACAAGCATGCTTACATACAGGCATAAATATCTATAGCTATCAACACAAATAAGTGCGCATATCGATAGGCGCGGGTTCGATCAAACAAATGTGCTAAAGATATTCGTATTAATACGTGTGCGCACAAGCATGTAATGACGAGTATGACTATATGACCAATGTTACCAAATATGTAAGTATATAAAAAAATCGTTGTGTATGAATTTAAATAATGCCTAATTTATATTATGCATTTTTTTATGAAATCTATTTCACGAAACTTTTTCTATTTGCTAATTGCAGCGCTAGAGAAGACACGTAACACGAATCACTGAAGCAATTTTGACAACTTTTTCATCTAATTTGATTATCCAGGACTCCTGTTGACAAACGAAAAAATTTTCATACAATCAATTTTATGAAAAAATGCGTAAATATAAGGCGGGTTTCTTTAGCAAATTTCTATTAAAAAGGTTATATATTGCAAAAATTGTGCAAACTCGCAAGGATTAAAACAATAAAAAAATCCCCTAAAACTGATTATATAAACCTCAAAAAAGCAATAAGTCGAAAATTTGTTCCGCATATTAATCGCGAAAACTTGCAAAAACGCGAATATAATTTTAAAAAAATGTCTAAACCCTAAAAAATGTGAACGAAAAAATAGTCAGTAGATTTTAAAAATCAAAAACAATCTCACTTACAAAAAGTTGCGAAAATTCGTGAATAAATTTTTAATTGAAAAAAAGCTTTAAATGTATGGAAAAAACCCAAAATTGTAATGAATGTCAAAAACTTGGAAAAATTTGCGACCATGTTGAAAATTAGCAAAAACTTGCTAACATAAAGAAAAAATAAAATATATCATAGTCTTATACTGATTGAAAGTCTTTAAAACTACCAATAAATAAATAATTGGGAACAATCACTTTTATTGCGAAAAAAAATGAAAACATTTGCGATAAATATCCCTAAAATAACTTAGAAATACTTAAAGATCTAAGGAATGCCGAAATGGCGAAAATTCGCTAACATCAAATAGATATGCAGATAGATAAAAAATCGGTAAAATGGTAAAAAAGCCAAGATTTGGCTAAAAAGTCAGTTTTATCGCGAAAATTGGCGACAAACAAGCGCTAAAATTGCTAAAATTGCAAGAAATGTCATGGTTCAAACTTTCTTCCACTAATTCGGCTCTTAGCTCAGATCTAAAATGGAGCGTGTTTCTGTACCCGCGGTCAAATTACTCCCGTAAATATTTAATAGTGCTTTTAGAATTAAGGACTGAGAAGAGTGTGTGTGTGTGTGTGGGTAAAACATTTTTATTGAATTTTATGCTAAAATAGTTTGAAAAAAATGTTATTACCTCAACAACTACAAACTAGTATTTCTGGCAACACTTATCAAAAAATATTTAAAAAACCGAATGTGTTGCAAGTCATGGGTATGTCGATAGATATGCGGGATGTAACGAAGACTGCGCATCGATACATACAAGTATGAAACAAAGTGCGCAGGGGTATAAGCAAGTATGAGAATGAATAGATATCAATACGCACTAGCATAAAAAATGTTCGATATGTGCGGTAGTATCCAAAATTCTTTGTATCGATTGGCTTTCCCTGGTTTCTATCTGTGTGCCATGTGCCACACAAGCGTAAAAAAAGCGTAACTTACTAATTACTAATGAAAAACATTTTGATTCAGACACGTATTTATTAAGTTAACCAGTTTCAGACATAACTAATAGACAATTTTATAGAATCCAACATGATTGGAAACTGTTTAAATCAATAAATATATGTACTATGTCTGAATCAAACAGTTTTTTCATTACTAAACTCAGCCTAAGGCTACTTATTTTTTGCATTGATATTTTTGTGCCCTTGAAATGTTCTGAAGCATTTTCTATGTATTAATTTTCAATCACCTAATTCCACGAAGACTTTTATGAAGTCTATTTTTCGACGTCACTTTTTGTTTGTTAGCGAACGGTGTAGAGAAGAAAGAGGGGTAGAAAAAATTACTCGATTTCTGTTTTCCATGGTTTTTTTCATATTTCTCATTACATTGCTCTTGTTGTTATTGTTGTTACGTTTTAATGTTACTCTTCTATCTTATTTTATTTTTTTATTCTTGCTATTCTAACTTATTGGCTATATGGGTGAAGAGAAGTAAAATTAGACGTCAAAAAAAAAAACATCGTATGAATGCAAGGAATTTTTGGTAGCAACTTCAAAAGAGAATAAAGAAAAATAGACGTCCTAAATTTCACCGTGTGAATTAGCACAATTTCATTAAAAATACTACACGTATTACTTTCAAAATAATAATTATGCATTTACCAAATAAGCATGTAATTAATTTTTTTTTTTAACACATGAACATGAAATAGAAAACATTATCCAAGAATCAGTAAATAAATCACATTTGATACGTCTTATCTGATATTATATATAATTTGCATGAAAAAGTAAAAGTTCAATAATAATTTTATGAAAAATATATAAATAAAATGTTCTTTATATACATATTATGTATGTAAATGTTAAAGGTTAAAGAGAAGGTAGTAGGTGTCATATATCCACGTTAATTTATTTATAAGTTAGGGAAAAATAAAAAAATTCCGTTGCTGCTTAAGTCCTAGTTTGCACTATGCAAGTCTTATTGCTAACCTGATTAGTTTGTTAGGGGTGAGAGAGAGAGAGAGAGACGAGGGGAACAGAAACTTCAGAAACTTTTCTTTTCCCCTCGCCACTCTCTCTCTCTCTCACTCTTCTAAAAAACTAATCAGTTTAGCAATAAGACTTGCATAGTGTAAACTAGGGCTAAGCAACTCATATGTAAACTGCTGAATCCATAACAAACAAAATTTTTTAAAATTCATGTTTATTTTGACACGGGTGATATAAAAGTAGGAAATTACGTTAGGTAGATATATATACAATATAAAATGCCAATTAAGAAAATTACAGAAAATGTCTCCAAAAAGAAACTGCAAAAAAACTAGTACCGCCCTCACCGATAGATGGCGTTTTCGGTGTCTGCGATGAAGTATGAAGTTGGTACCGAATTGAATGATATGAATGCCAAAGTTCTATAGTAGTGCAGCAGCCGGCCAGAGTTGCCATATTTTAAATTTTATCGCAGATTAGAATGTGTAGATGTGGAATGTACTTCCGAGGCCGGCGATGAAGAATAAAGCTAGTAATAAATTGAAAGGCAGCGATGGCAACTTAATGCTTTAGGAATTACTTATATTTTTATATATTTTTTATTATTTTTTCGTTAGTGCTTTTGCAAGGTTATATTTTTTTTTTTATCAAATATTTACATGTGTCTGTAAATATGTAAATGCATGCATACATACTTGTTCATACAGGCAAATCTCGGTACAACGAATCTCGCTTTAATCAAAATCCGATATAACGAACGTCCAAATTTTTTACATTAACAACCTTATATAGCGATTTTGTACTAGATATAACGAATGAAAAAGAAAAAATGGCCAAATAAAAAACAAATACTTGCTAAGAACATATTTCTAGCATTTAGTTCTACATTATATAGCGAATGTTTTGATAAATGTGTGTTCTGTATAACGAAGGGCAAAAAAATATTAAACAAAATATACAGCTGCAATGGAAATGCAAAAAAATGTGATACTGTTAGTTTTTATTTGGTAGCTTACTTGAAAAAAAATTGCCCTCATTATTTTAATTGTATGGATTTTTATCTGCAATAATAATAGTTAAAATAACCCATGAGAAAAACTTTGCGATATAACGAATTTTTCGGTATAACGAGTGGGCCTGACATTATATCGTTCGTTATACCGGGATTTGCCTGTATACATATGTATATATTTTTAAGCTCCATGTTCTCATATACTAAACCATAAAGAATCAGTCACAATTCTGAATTATCAACATGGCTTGGTTTTTGTATAGACCAATTCACTGAACAAATCTCTAACTATCGTAAAAAGTTTATTTTGCATATTTGTATGTTACATGCTTGCCACACCTAAACATTTGGATATTTTTTTTTTTTTTGAGTTGTGACTATTTATGAATCAGTGTGCGATATGTTAAAGTAAAATCTTAGTTCTCAAAGAAAATAGTATTTATTTGTACTTCCTTTCTTTTTTTCTCTCTAAAATTAAGAATAAATTCTGTAAAGTGCGAAACGAAAGGTTCTGTACAGAAGCTACATGTGTTAAGCCTGGTACTCTGTTCACAATTTCCTGCGAAATGCTGTCAAACTACATATAAAAAAGTATTTGGTATGAAATATTTGCGAAATGCAAAATTAGTCTGGCATCATTTTACTTTACCTGCGAAACAACATAAGCAGTTTTTTTTCGCACGGAATTTTAACAATGTTGCATACTTTCAAGCAATAAAAGCGAGAAATTTATAAAAACAACCGCGAGTTGGGCTACATTTAGTACATGTCAAATTTTTCACGCGAAATAATCAAGGGTGCTGAAAATTTTTCACAACTTTGAACAGAGTACCAGGCTTTATAGGATACGAACTTGCGCTTTTTTAATATATGAAATTTTTTAATTTAGGGGGTTTTTTCTTTTTGGCGATTTTTTTTTAATTTTTGATGATTGTTTCGGGTGTTTTTCAGTTAAAGCGATTTTCTATGTTTGGTGTTTTTTCGGTTTGAGATTTTTATTTTTAGCGACTTTTTTGCTGTTTGTGACTATTTTTGCATTTCAGGGAACTTTAGCTTATATAGTCAAATATCTGATGCCAAAATTTTTATTTCTTTTTTTTAGCTTTTTTATTTTAAGCGCTTTTATTCATTTTGGAAACTTTTTTTAGTTTTTTTTTTTAAATTTGGCGATTTTTTAGGTTTGGCGATTTTTTTTCGTTTTGTGCATTTTGTTAGATTTTTGGCGATTTTTTAGTTTTTTTGTTGTTTTTTTACTTTTGTTGTTTTTTTTAGCGATTTATTTTAAATTTGGTGATATTTTTCATTTAAGTCGATTTTTTCGTTTTAGCGTGTTTTCGGCATTTTTTTTATTTTGAATTTTTTTTTTAGTCTTAGCGTTTTTGAAACTTTCAAGAGTTTGCTGCTTACGGTTTCCAAGATACAGCAAGTTGTCAAAAAACATTAACTGATGCATAAAAATAATACACTAACTTTAAAAATTTCAAGTGTCTATATATACTTGTGTGTATGATCAGGGTTTAAACATTTTTTCATTGCTCGCTTTAGAACACCCTTTAATTATTAGCTGTCATATACTTATTGTTGCATGCTTTACATAACTTGTGAAAATTTCAGGTCTTTAGTTTTTAAGGTTTTCAAGAAAGCAGCATGTGGCGGATAGATGAACAGACGGACATCGTAGCGAAAGTAATAGGGTTCCTTTCACCTTGGGTGTACGTAAATCGATGGCAGATGTGTCTGTACATTTCTTTGGCCCAATAAGACGCACGTCATGTTGCAGTTCTTAGATTCTCCATTCTTCCGTTTTTAGGGTTCCGTACACCAAAGGTGAAAAGGAACCCTATTGTTTCCGCTACGCTGTCCGTCTGTCCGTCTGTCCGTCACACGGTGTTTTCTCAGGAACCGTAAGAGCTACGGACCTGAAATTTGGACAGAGTATGTAGAACCTTGGCCGCTACAACAACAAATACATGAGAATTAAAAATTAAAGGGTGTTCCAAAACGAGCAACGAAAAATGTTAAAATCCCATGTAATATACATACATACAATTGTATATTGAAACTTGAAATTTGTAAAATTAGTGTATTTTTATACAGACTACAACAATTAACACTATAATTTAAAGAAATTTAAATTAAAGGGTGGTCCATCAGTTAATGCAATTTTGACTATGTAATTTTGACAATTTGCTATATCTTGGAAACCGTAAGAGGCAAACACTTGAAATTTGCAAAAACGGTAAAACTAAAAAAACCGAAAATTATAAAATCGCCAAACCAAAAAAAAAAATCGTCAAAAATTAAAAAAAATCGCCAAAACGAAAAAAATTGCCAAAATTAAAAAAAAATTTCGAACACTAAAATAAATCGCCAAATTCGAAAAAATCGCCAAAATGGAAAAAAACGCCAAAATGAAAAAAACGCCAAAAATCGCCAAAACGCGAAAATGTCGCCAAAACTAAAAGTATTTTAATTAAAAAAAATCTCAAAAATTAAAAAAATCGCCAAAAATAAAAAAAATCGCCAAAAATCGAAAAAAATCGCCAAACCGCGAAAATGTCGCCAAAACTAAAAAAAAAATTTAAATAAAAAAAATCGCAAAAATGAAAAAAATCGCAAAAAAAATCGCCAAAATGAAAAAACGCCAAAAACCGAAAAAAATCGCCAAAACAAGAAAATAAAGTGTAAAATCACCAAAAAACTTGAAATTTTCAAAAATGCTAAAACTAAAAAAACGAAAATTATAAAATTGCCAAAGCAAAAAAAAAATCGCAAAAAATTTAAAAAAAAATAACCAAAACGAAAAAAATCGCCAAAATTAAAAAAAAATTTCTAACACTAAAATAAATCGCCAAATTCGAAAAAAATCGCCAAAATGAAAAAAAAGCCAAAATGAAAAAAACGCCAAAAACCGAAAAAATTCGCCCAAACGCGAAAATGTCGCCAAATCTAAAAAAAATTAAATAAACAAAATCGCAAAAATGAAAAAAATCGCCAAAAATAAAAAAAAATCGCCATAATGAAAAAACGCCAAAAACCGAAAAAATTCGCCAAAACAAGAAAATAAAGTGTTAAAACTAAAAAAAAAGAGCCTAAACTTGAAAAAATCGCCGAAACTGAAAAAACGCAAACAAAAACCGCCAAAACTGAAAAAACCGAAACGATCACAAAAACGAAAAAAATGCCAAAACTATATATTATATAGGATGAAGTTTGCATTAAATTACATATCTAGTGTTCGTACGGAACCCTTCGTGCGCGAGTCAGAGTCGCACTTTACTGAATTTTTATTCTATTTGTCTTCTTGCCTTTAACTTAAGTTTGACGTGCAATATTACAAGCAAAACAAAATCATAACTGCTTGCAAATTTTTTTCAATAACGATATAACTCTTTAACACCCTGACTGGCGTTAATACTTCTTTTTTTAAATTTATTTATTAATTTTATCTCTCTTGTTTTTTTTTTTTTTTTTTTTTTTTTGTTTGTCTTGAAGTGTGAATATTTTTGTGTTAAAAAAAGCAAATAAAATTTAATTGATTGATGCATATATTATATTGTTATGATTTTAATTGTTCAATGGCAAAATTAACATAAATTATAATTATAAAATACGAAAAACATGTAAACGATATAACAGGAAAATATTCTCCTTTAGTTAGTTAATTAATTTAATAGCTTTCATGTATGAAGAACTAAACATATTTAAAAATACATATAATTTTTTTAAAATGACTTTTTAACATAATAAAAGTTATAAAAAATTGTTGTAGTTGGCATTAAACAAACAAACAAACAAAAAATTAAACAAAATTAATTTATGTACATTATTGAAGATGTTTCCATATAACGTGTGAACATTTAAAGAATATTTTTAAAAAATGTATACATATAAATTTTATTGCTGAATTTTTTGTTGTTACGTGCTACTTTATAAAACGAAAATAGTTAAGCAGAAACCTTAATACAAATATTATTTTGAATGCTGATTAAACATCATGATGATGATGATGATAATGAAGTGGATGTTTGTTAACGATAGTTTTTTGCACGTACACATACATGTTTTATATTTCATTACATATATACTTGTATATATCAATAAATATTTGTTATATTTGTTACCTGTTCAGTTAGATTAATTGCAGAGCTGTAAAAGTATTCAATTACTTTGTTATAATCTATCAGCCTTATTTATAAAAATTATGAAGTCTTTATAATGGGTTTAAAGACAAATTTTCATGCAAAATTTTCTTATTAAGCCTTTTTTATAAAGCCTTAAAAAGTTTTATAAATAAGGCCGTATGAGTTTTAGATATAAAAAAATTAAAATGGCTTGCTGAGTCATTCTCAATAATAAAATAGATATACATGTAGCTTAAACTTTATTTAAAAAATCTCTTTCTATTGATATACAGACTGTATGATGCTTGTTTGTATATTTTTTTTTGCTTACCTATGTCAAAAACAAAAAAATAATACCATTAAATTTTTGCAATAATTTTTAAAATTCATGGTTAATACATAAATCCTTAATAATTAGCTCTTGAGCATACTTGAGAACTTCGCCACAAAAGAATTCATTCTTTCAATTTATTTTGTAGCTGTTCCTTGTGTATATTTCCCAACAAACATATCATATTACTGAAGTGTTAAAAGGGCGTTTCACCACATGATAGTGATTAGTATGAGATTTAATTTGCATATAGTGCAATTTATAAAAGGGAACAAAGTACACAAATACTGAAAATTTCTATCCGCCCATGTACCTCTGTGAGATTGAGATTATTTTTGCACAAACTTACAATTTATTGAAGATGAAATATACACTCTTGGTTTACGTTTTTAATAACAACTTTCCTTTAAAAAAAAAAAAAATTATAGAGCTTGCAAGCTCCATTTTTTTCAGTTCCAATCGCTATACAATGTGCTCATAATTCCATTTGAAATATATTCCTCCAGTATTGGCATGTCTAACATGTCTATTATAGAGGGCTGCGTAAACTGTCTTGGAATGCAAATGCGTCTTGTTTTTTAAATGTATTCTCGTAGCTTGTGTTGTACTAAACTAATAATAAATGATGTCGTTTAGTAACCCTGTCGGAGAATGTGTGGTTGACTACAAAAATAGTTAACTTATAGTTAACTTTTCTTAGACTGACTAAAAGCTAACTGCAATGTCATCCAGAACAAACCCAAAATTAATTCTTAAGTTGAGTACGTAATTGAATTTTATGAGAGCCAACAAATTTATTCTCATTTTAGTTTTTTATTGACAATTTTTGACGTTATTTTAGATGTTACCTTAGCTGAATGGTAGTGCGTTGAGTACACAACGTGTGATGATGAATGTTGGAACCCCAGAAGTTTTTTTTGAATTTACTGACTACCAGGTGATTTAAAAAAATCAACTTTAAGTCAGCTGAAAGTAATGCAGAGTGAGACAATTGACTACCGCCTTGGACATCGCAATGTTAAAATAGTCAGTTGATTACATTAAAAGTAGTCCAAGTGTCAGTCAGTACTAGTTGTGAAATAGTTAGCTTAAAGTTAGTTTAAAGTTAACGTAATTTCCGACAGGGAGCATACAGGAAAAAATACATACACACAAACATTTCTGCTTCGTTAACTTCGTATTTATTTAAAGCAATAGTCAGTCAAACCGAAAACTGTACGAACATGACGACAATTGAAGCTCTTCGTTGTATATATCTATTCGTTTATTGTGTTAACTTCAACTAAGACTATTTGAATTTCAGTAGCAAAAGTATAAGCAACAGGTTGTGATTGGGCAGTCAAAAAATAAAAAGCTCGAAGTAGTTTTTTTATAACACTGAATAAAATGTTCACTGGGTTGTTGCATTTATTGTAAAGTTATTAACTTTAGTACATTCAAATTGAATGAATACTTGCACTTGCATCATAATACTCGTATTCGTATGTTTATTATATTATGCATCTTGTGTCATTTAAATTTTTTTTGTTTGTTTTATTTTTGTTTTATTTTATAGCTATGCTATTTATTGCGCGACACAGGAGTTAGGACGTTATAAATTAATTTTTGTTTTGTATGAAAATAAACGAAACAAATTGTTTTGTTTTGTGTTTCGTTCTTTGAAGTGAGTGAAACACAAACAATGAGAAGGATTGCTCAAGTTTTTTTTTTTTTTTTTTTGAGCAGAAACCAGGGAACACAGCCAATCGGCTGCAAGCCGGCTAACAGCTGCCGCCGGCCACAAACAATGCATTAATTTAATCCTAAGCCGCTAGAAAAGAAAATAATAGGAAATAAATGGAAACGTTTTTAAATTTTTGCGGCAAATTTGACATCATCATATAATATAATTTTATTGCATTTTTTGCTTAACACATTAAGTTTATTTTATATAGCTAAGCAGCATAGCTATAAACCAGGTGTCCTAAGACACCTCTCTTCTTTATTTTATTTGTTGTTAGTTTTGTATTTTGCTGTTTAATAATAATTCTTGTTTTATATTTATTTGTTTTAATTTATTATTTTATTAATATTCGTATGCACTTAATGTTGCATGTGTTGTGAGAGTATGGCTGTGTGTGTCTGTAGCAACATCCGCCTGCTTACTGGCATGAACTTATCATCTCAGCTTGTCAAAAGATTGATGATGATGTCGCCATATTGACTGATTAAATGACATTTATTTCTTGAATCTGTGCTTATTGTCATCGAAGCTATTGCCGCTGACTCTTTAGTAAGTCTTGCATGTTTTATTTATATCACAGAATATGAATATGAAAGCCTGAGATACTTGTACAGCATGTGCATGCGTGTTGGTGTTCTGTGCAACATAAATTGCTAAATTTTATTAATTAGATGTACAGACAGTCAGATTGTTTCTTTGCTTTCTGTTGCATTGTGTGTTGATCAGTTGTCTTCTTTTGCTGCAGTTGTTGTCTTTAATATTTCTTATTGAATTTTTTTTTAGTTTAGGAAATATTGTGTTTTGGATTATTTTATTTTATTGATTACTTAATTTAAAAAAAAAACTTGTGCTATTTTTACTAACTCATTTTTATTTATTTATTGTTTCAGCATATTTTCGAGTGTTGTAAATAGGTAAGTGCTAAAATTTTATATGTGTATGCTATTTTAATTTTTATTAGTTTTTTTTTGTATTTTTATTTATGAGAAATCATTTTGTTACACCCACATAATATTTTCCTTAACTTATTTACATTGAGTGGCATATTCATGTCACCATTTCAGTAATATTAAAAATAATAATAATAATAATAATAATAATAATAAAATAAAGAGTAGAAAAAAATAAAAAATTTGTGTAGATGCAAATTTTATTTAGTAAAATATTGACAAAATTATAGCAAAAGTCGTTATTGATCGTCATGGTGCTGAAAAATTAAATCACAATTTTTCCAAAACAAAAAAAAAAAAAAAAATAGTTAGCACATTGACTACAAAACCGAAGAGCCTGGGTTCGAGCCCGGTCTCCGAAGTCATTAAATAACAACATCACGAATTTTTCTGATATGCGTTAGTATCAGTTGTTGTAGGAATGTTCAAATGATGAAGGCATAGTTACTGGTCACTGAAATACATCGGCTTTGGCGGATAACAATCCTAATGTAACAGCAGAACGCCCTTCTTCGGAGAAATTGTGTAGCTGAATCATCAGTTAAATAACCAATAAAACGACTACTAAACACAGCTTCAAAAAAATAATACGCCTCATTGACACCAGAGGCGCTGCAAACGCTATCTTAATAAACGTGCAAAGAAACAGAGTTATAAAAGAATGTCTTCTCTATCACTTTCCCTCACTCAAAAAAAAAAACTAACTAAAACTTTGGAAAATTTTCTAAATTTGAATAAAAAAAAGTTGTCGTATGGCGCCAAAGCTATTTTCTACTTGAAACCAGTAAAATATTTACTAAATTTCTAGTTCATGAATGAACTAGTTAATAGTAATTATATTTTTATATTTGATTAAAATTTTTCTAAAATTAAGTAAAATTTTCCCATAAAATTCGGAGCTTTGCAAAAAAATTTGTTTCATCTTTGATCTCAAATTTAGTAAATTTTTCAAAGTTTTTTATGTCTTTAATTCTGGTACTTTTTTTATTTTTTATTAAATTCTATACCGCATGGTATGTTTTTTTATTATATCTTCATATTATATTCTTAATTAATTCACCATACATATATATTAATTCCTTGAGAGGAGGAAAGTAACCTTCTGAATGATAGGCAAGCACTCTAACCAATTGCCTAACAGGGCAGCCTGAATAAGCATTGAAATTTTTGAAATTTAAAATTTTATTTTATTTTCAAAAAAATATATTTCAAGTTCAAATATTCCTCGGAAGAATGAAAAATTTACTTAAATTTTTTGCTTAATGCAAATAAAAAATATATTCCATAATTTAAAGAAAAAATACTTAAAACTGGTAAATATTTTTCTAAAATTTAGAATACCTTTTTATATCTTTCGAGTAAGTCAAATTTGATGAACTACTCAGGAGTAAGTCATTTCCTGAAATTTATTTTTTAATTTAAGACGAGATTGACTAGTTCTTAGGATACATTTTCCCAAAACTTTTAAACCATTTTCTAATTTTTGGTACATATTTCCTTTAAGCAAGTAAACTTGTCCTTGAATGTGAGATTTTTTGTGTGTATTTTTGTGAACTATTTTTAAGGATATGAACTTTTAATTTTTTACTCATATTAAGTAATTTTTACTAGATTTTTGTAAAAATTTATTTAAACTTAGAAAAAATTACTTAAATTTGGAAACTTTTTTTCCTTAATAATAGTATATGTCTTTTTTTGAGTGTTTTACTAAAGAACGTCACACTTAGTGTTACTTCTTTAAAAATAAATTCAGTAAAGTGCGACTCTGAAATGCGCACGAAGGGTTCCGTAAGAACACTGGATATGTAATTTAATACAAACTTCATCCTATATAATATATAGCTTTGGCATTTTTTTTTCGTTTCTGAGGTCTTTTCGGTTTTTTTGTTTTGGCGTTTTTTCGGTTTTGGCGATTTTTTGAAGTTTTGGCTCTTGTTTTAGTTTTGACACTTTATTTTCTTGCTTTGGCGATTTTTTTTTGGTTTTTGGCGTTTTTTTTCATTTTGGCGATTTTTTTTATTTTTGGCGATTTCTTTCATTTTTGCGATTTTTTTTTATTTAAAAAATTTTTTTAGTTTTTCAAGTTTTTTTCGATTTTTGGCGTTTTTTTCATTTTGGAGTTTTTTTCTTTCATTTTGACAATTTTTTCGAATTTGGCGATTTATTTTAGTGTTAGAATTTTTTTTTTTTTTAATTTTGGCGATTTTTTTCTTTTTGGCGATTTTTTTTAATTTTTGGCGATTTTTTTTTTGGTTTGGCGATTTTATAATTTTTGGTTTATTTAGTTTTACCGTTTTTAAAAATTTCAAGTGTTTGCCTCTTACGGTTTCCAAGATATAGCAAATTGTCAAAATTACATTGTCAAAATTGCATTAACTGATGGACCACCCTTTAATTTAATTTTTTTTAAGTTTTAGTGTTAATTGTTGTAGTCTGTATAAAAATACGCTAATTTTACAAATTTCAAGTTTCAATATACATATGTTCAAACAATTGTATGTATATTACATGGGATTTTAACATTTTTCGTTGCTCGTTTTGGAACACCCTTTAATTTTTAAGTCTCATGTATTTGTTGTTGTAGCGGCCAAGGTTCTACATACTCCGTCCAAATTTCAGGTCCGTAGCTCTTACGGTTGCTGTGAAAACACCGGGTGACGGACAGACGGACAGCGTAGCGAAAACAATAGGGTTCCTTTTCACCTTTGGTGTACGGAGTAAGGGCTGATTTCATTGAATCTCATCGAAATTTTATTCTAGGGGTGATCCCTTTGGTCTGTTCGTGCAGAATATCCATCTATGAAACTATATGTGCTTTGTATTTGAAGTGGTTCAGACACTTTGTAGAAAATAATAAGACAAAATTTTTTGTGGAACCTATTAACCCTCTAAGTCCCCCACATAATCGTAATTTTTGTCTCTTTTCTAAAAAATTATAAAAAACAAACCTAATAATTTTTTAAGTTCTTTAGATAATGGGATTTGTAAGCGAGTAATGAAATTTGGTAAGTAGAAAAGTAAGTCATTATATGGCAAGTAGTTCTGATGGTTTTTATTATTTATTTATTTTCAAAGTATTTATTAATTAATAAAAAAAGGCATTTGAAGAAAGTTTCTACATATGTATGTATATGTATGTATGAACGTGGTTTTGTTTTTATTTCTATATATAAATAATTTCAAACTTGAAAAGGACATGAAAAAAGTTCGAAATGAATATTATTTAAAGTTAAATTTCAACTGCAGGAATTTTAAGATCTTGAGTCCTTACTGGGTTTGTGGTAAAATGAAAATTTGCCAAAGTAAACTTCGTGTGTGTGGAAACACTAAACATCTCTTGTAAGAAAATGTAAAAAAGCTTTGCCAAAGCAACGTTTTCATGTCTAAAAAGAGTTTTAACAGCTGTGGAGGTGGGCACCCTTGAATCGGTATTGGAAGTCTTGTCAACTCATTCTAGTATTAAATGGGATGTGGAATAAAACTACCCAATACTTTACTCAAAAGGAGGCTTTTATGGAATTGATCCAATGCTTTAGCCTTTATATCAATCCCTGCAGGACGCGGGGTAGCAGGTGCACTAAACACTATTATAATGACAAAAAATTATAATTTAATATACACATATTTTCTGGCTTGTTTGTTGCTCTTAGGCCCAATAATCGACTTCATATCATTTAGCTAATAGCCACTTAATTTTAAGTTGCACTTAATTGCAGTTTCATTTTTTCAGTCGTAAAATTAAATGATCACTTAAATACTATGAAAGTGTGGTAGCACTGTTAAATGTTGATAGTTCTAAAAGAAAACAGATGTTTAATGTAAATAAGAAAGTTAGGTTATCAACATGTAGAATATTAAAATTGCATAAAAACACATTTTATGAAACCAAAAGAGCATCAGAACGCATTTTTCTATTTATTTATTCCATGATTTGATACTATGCATTGTATATGTTATATATTTATGAAAATTAAACGAATTTCTTTTTAATACGATCACATGATGTTTATGTATATGTTTTCAATAAACACACACAAGAACAATAACATATGGTATGCTCGTAAGATTTAAGTGTGATTTAAATAGACAAGGTTGGGCATTTAAATGGCTCTCAACTTTATACTGAAAAAATGAATTCGGTACTTAAGAGGCACTTAAAAATAAATGACACATAATTGGGAAGTCAATTATTGGGCCTTAATAAATAATAAGTTTTACGTACCTTGGCTAATGGTAACCGCAAGTAGGGTTAAAATTAAGAGCGCAAATATAAACTTCATTTCTTTTTATATTCTTGAGATATTGACTGAGTTTGTCAGAAGATATTCTTGGACTTAATAATGGAGCACAATTTAGTGGGGCTTTTATATCATTTTCACTTCACTATTTTTTATATTTAAGCGTAGAAAACGAGAGCTCTTGGGCACATACATATGTGCATCTGTTTGTATGTATGTATGCCTTTAAACCTAATTTTGTTAAGTTTTATTTGACAAATAATATTGTATGGTTATCTTTATTTTATTGTGCGTAATTATCATTCAAACAAATTTTGTATAAGTTTTTAACAACAAAAAAAAATTAATATGGCATTATATAATAAAATAATAAAAATTGTTTTGGAATATTCCTCTGAGTACATACAAGTGTTTTAATTAATGTGGAAGCAATGTATGTTCACAAGTGTTTTTCATTTGGGATTTGCCGGGAAAATTTTCCGGAGATCCTGAATATTTTTCGGAAAAGAAATTCCGGGATTTTTTTATTTTAGTATGGCAACTTTTGTTTGTATGTAGCACAATAAGCTAAAACTTTGCAACAACTAAGGCCGAGCTTACATCTGGCACTCATGCGCTCTGAGACTTAGAGGCCTTTATTTGCCAAAAGCGGAAAGCGTCATTCAAAATTTTATTCTACAACAATTCATAAAAGTAAAAACAGAAATGCTCAGACACAATATTTTGTAATATTTTTTTAATAATGAAATGAGAAATTTTTAGATTTAATTGAACTGTAGTGAATTGTAATCAGAAATAATTTCTTATTCGGGCTTAAGTTCAGTAATTTCAATTCTTATTGAATGAAATATTTTTATGAATTAATTTAATTTGAAATTTATTGGCTGTTGGTTCAGCGTTGTCTATATATTTCATTGTTGCTGTAATAATATCCCCGAAAATCACAAAAGAAAAATAAGCGTAATAGGCTTAGAAACTAATGCAAAAAACCCAGCAAATAATTTATATTCGATTTGAATGTATTTTATTTTTGTACACCTTCTCACAATATGTCGAATAATAAATTTCTTAAATTTATTAATTAATGTGAGTTTCTAAAGAAGAGAAGAAAAATTAAACTAGACGTTTTACTAGCTTAGAGAAATACCGATATTTTTCTGTGCATCCACGCACTTCATCAGCACCCTAGTCTATCTATTTGGGTAGAGATTGTTATTAACATCAGCTATTTAACGTAAATTTTAATGAAACGGAATATGAGAAATGATTGTTGTGTATACAATTCTTGATTTACCTTTGGTAAATACAGTTGTAAGTATCACTCACTATTCATTTTCTGTTTTACCATTTTTTAATTTTCCCGAGAATTCCCGGGAAACCGAAAAGTCATTCCCGCTTTCCCGGGGAAATGAAAAAGTCCGGGAAAAGAAAAACTCTAATGTACCCGCATACATATGTATGTATAAAGATTGTTTTTAATGAAGAGTTATAATTTCCTAATTAAAAAATATATATACACACATTTGTTTTATTGTATTTTGTATTGATCCGTACTACCAATAATATAAGATTCCTTGTATTTTATTGCTATCAAATAGAGTTTCACAAGTAAAAAAATTTAAACACAATGCATATGTACATAAATATGTATTTTAATTTGTATAAAATTGAAAATAACAAATGAATAGTGATTGTTATATTTTATTTAAGTAAGCATACCAAGGAATGCTATTGAGTAGCTAAAGAAAACAGTTTCTTTCAATTTTTAGTTTGAGTAAGATGAATACGAATTTAAATAAATTCAGTAAAGTGCGACTCGTATGGCGCACAGTGGGTCCAAACCATTTTATTCGCGTACTAATTCATATCTCCACAACTATGATAGTAAGGGTCACTAAATTTGTGTAGACAACTCTTAGAACAAAGTGTGTGTTTGGTCAAAATTTTGGCGTTCTATATGAGGGGATAGGGGTAACCACCATGTAAAGTAATTATAATTTTTCCTATATCTGTCGGAACAACACGAGTGAGGCGCACAAAATTTGATGTGGACAACTCTTGGAACAAAGTAAATATTTCGACAAAATCTTGGCGGAGGGTTACCCTTCCATATACAGTTATTATTAATAAATTACTGTTAATGATTGTTTTTTTTATCAGAAATACCAACTTAGCAACGAAATGCATATAAACGCTACTTTACCAACAAAACAGGGATATAATCGTCACCTTCAAGACGAGCGGATTCGATCACGTTTTTTGGTTTGAGATTATGGCATTCGCTATCGCACAATGCAATAATATTGTTCGATGTCGACTGCCATAATCTCAAACTGAAAAAAAGTAGTCGAATCAGATCGTTATCAAAAGCCACGATTACACCCCAGACAAAAATTCATGTTTGTTTTATTCACGCACACTCCTGATGAATTAATTGCCTGCCATTGACTAGTAATAATAACGAATGCAAATTATACTCACACGTAACTAATGCCTTTTTTAGGGTTCCGTACACCAAAGCTGAAAAGGAACCCTATTGTTTTCGCTGCGCTGTCCGTCTGTCCGTCAGACGGTATTTTCTCAGGAAGCATAAGAGCTACGGAAATTTGGACAGAGTATGTAGAACCTTGGCCGCTACAACAACAAATACATGACAATTAAAAATTAAAGGGTGTTCCAAAACGGGCAACGAAAAATGTTAAAATCCCATGTAATATAATATACAATGGTATGTACATATGTATGTATATGGAAACTTGAATTTTGTAAAATTAGTGTATTTTCATACAGACCACAACAATTAACACTAAAATTTAAAAAAAAAAATTTAAATTAAAGGGTGGTCCATCAGTTAATGCAATTTTGACTATGTAATATTGACAATTTGCTATATCTTGGAAACCGTAAGAGGCAAACACTTGAAATTTTCAAAAACGATAAAACTAAAAAAACCGAAAATTATTAAATCGCCAAACCAAAAAAAATCGCCAAAAATTAAAAAAAAATCGCCAAAACGAAAAAATTGCCAAAATTAAAAAAAAAAAAATTCTAACACTAAAATAAATCGCCAAAATTAAAAAAAAACGCCAAAAATCGATAAAAAATCGCCAAAACTAAGAAAATTTTTTATATAAAAAAAATCGCAAAAATGAAAAAAATCGCCAAAAATAAAAAAAATCGCCAAAATGAAAAACGCCAAAAACCGAAAAAAATCTTCAAAACAAGAGAATAAAGTGTCAAAACTAAAAAAAGAGCCAAAACTTAAAAAGATCTCCAAAACCGAAAAAATGCAAAAACGCCAAACAAAAAAAAAAACCGAAAAGACCCCAAAAACAAACGAAAAAAAATGCCAAAACTATATATTATATAGGATGAAGTTTGTATTGAATTACATATCTAGTGTTCGTACGGAACCATTCGTGCGCGAGTCAGAGTCGCACTTTACTGAATTTATTTAATGTTAAATTAATAATTTGTTGCTAATTGCCTTAAAAATTTTTCTGTTTATGAGCACTATTCAAAAACAATATATATGGAGAACCGGTTTGGCAACTCTTCACTACTTATTTTTGTTTTAAAATAAATGAAATGTTTTATACAAAATTTTCCACAGCAAAAGCCTTCTTACCATAGTAAAGTAAAATAAACTTGAAAAAAAGAATATGATTAAAAATATAAAGTTTTTTTTTTTTGATTATTTGAATCATTAAGGCATAAGTAATTTAATTCGATTAAAATGTTGTACTAAAAGATTTTAATGGAAATAATCAAATAAATTTTAAAAAATTTTTCGACCATTTAATTAGGCAAGTATTAAAAATGTTTCTTTATTTAATATGAAAAACAATAATTTTTTATTCGATTAATATTAATTAATTAATTAATAAATTAACGTTCTATTTGATTATTTGAATGAGTAACGAAAAATAAAATTAATCCAAATATTGTTCAATTGAATAGCTATTAAAATTTTATATAAAATAGTGAAGTAGAAAAAATTGTATTCGATCAATCGAATATATATATGTTATTCGATTATTCGACTATTTTATTCGAAGAAAATTTTCTTCATAAATAATTTATTTGAGCTAGAAAAAATAATTATACAAATTTTAACCATACTCTAATTTTTATTCGATTAATCGAGTATATTTTATTTGATTATTCGACTATTCTATTAATGTAAATTTCCTTTATTATTAATTTATTTGTGTTATCAAAAATAAATATAAACAAATTTTATTAATACTCGAATTTTATTCGATTAGTCGAATAAATTTAATTCGATTTACTCGATTACTTTATTTATTTGAAGAAAATGTTTCTTCATTAACAAATTATTCAAGTTATCAAGATTATAACGTTAAAAAAATTAAAAAAATTTTAATCGAATAATACTCGGTATAATCACCACTTCACTAAAACACAATACTAAAAAGTTGTCGAAGACAACTGACTGCTGTTGGCAGGTTTTTGCTATTTTCTAGACCTTAGGGACAAAATCTAGCACAAAATTGTTCACGAGAGCGAGTAAACAAGCCCCAATTTTTTTGATATTGAGAATAAAGTCGAAAAATTTTAAATATGTAATAGAAAAGTATTTACACTCGTTAGTCGTTATTATATTATTCGATGAAAAAATAAATAAAATTTTATCAGAAAACTTTGTTAGATCAACTTTTATTCGATTAATAAATTTGAAGTTGTATGAGTTTATTCGATTAAATTGTTAATAAAAAATTGCCATCAAATAGTATATTAAGCAAAATTTTATTTGGTTTATTTAAATTTATTCTATTATTCGTTCATTTAATGAGATAAATTTCATTCGAATCATATTCGATTGAAAAAATTTATTTAAAACAGGTATTAAAAATATTTTAGATACGATTAATTGAATGCATTTTACAATTTATTTGCCTTTTTAGTGATTTTTAGTGCACATTCAATTATTCGATAGGAAAAATAAATAAAATTTTGCCAGAAAACTTTATTAGGAAAACTTTTATTCGATTAATATACTTTAAGTTGTATGCGTTTATTCGATTAAATTGTTAACAAAAAATTGCCAATCAAACAGTATAGTAAGCAAGGCTTATTTAAATTTATTCCATTATTCGTTCGTTTAATGAGATAAAATTCATTCGTGTGCTATTCGATTAAAAAATGTATTTAAATCAGGTATTAAAAAATATTTTATATAGGAGTAATTGAATTTTTTACAATTTATTTGCCTCTTTTATTGCATAATGAATATAAAATTTTTTTATTCAGTAATTACGTGCCCTAAGCGCCAGAAAAAAATTCAAGCGACATAATTTTCGAATTTTATATTTTGATGAAAATCGATTATTATCGCTACTACGATTTTCGTCAAAAAAAAACGAAGTTCAAAAATATTTCGCTTAAGCTTTTTTTTGGGGTTATGGTTCGATTATATTATAATTCATAAGTTATTGAACAATGAATAAACATTTTATTCGAATAATAAATTAGAAAAACAAACTTCTATGCGAGTAATAGGATATATTATATATATTATTCGATTATTCGAATCAGTAGTTTAATAAATATTTTATTCAAATAGAAGATTACAACAAAAATTTATGCTAGTAATCAAAGTTTTATTTCAGTTTTGGCTGAAATAACCACACAAATCTTATTCGAATGATATTCGATTGCTCATGATCGTGAGTAAATACAAAGCGGATATTTAATTCCTTAAACATCTTATTATAGCTTTATCGACCATTGTATATTACAGTAATTCTAAATCTTTTACTTACCTGATAATTATACCTCTTTCATAAGGCTTAAACAAAACGACTTCTTAATGGGAGACATAATTATAGAGTTTATTTAAAATTGAAGTAATAATTTATGATGGTTTGAAACAAAAAACTTTTGAGGAAACTAATAAAATCCATACGTAACACTTAACGAATATATTTATCTTTAATATTGTTTATAAATTTTATCTTCAATAAACTTTACAAATGTTTGAGAAAGGTTTTGCTAATCATACAGAAATTATAAATCCGGTTTGATTTCCCGCCAACTTAATTTATTATTATAATCAGCATCATGATGTTTTATTAATTTGATATTTCGACACTTAATATTTATACATTTAATTTTTGTTTTTAACAAACAAAAAAACTACACAAGTTTACTTTCCTTAGTTAAATTAGTTTGATTTCATGTAGAATAGAAGCTGAAAATCTATAATAGATATGTAGTAATTTAAAAGGAACTTAGATATACATACATATAGTAAATATATAAAGGAGGCATTATTGCATGAAGATTGTAGTCAAACTCAAGAAATACCTACAAAATCCTTGGTAATCACGCAAGCAGCAATTATTACAATAATCGTTACCACACGAGTTGAAGGCGAGACACGTTGAAAATGATTTTGCACTTCCAAAATTCTACTTAAACGTCGTAAAAAAGTAAGTTCTCCATCGAATCATAACTAAAACCAATTATTCTATTACGACAACCCAAAGCCTAAGAAATCATGTATGAAGCCAGCCCAATCATCTGAATAAAAAAATTTAATTTTTACTGATTTAATACAAGCCAACAGTTACTACATCCAATGCAATTTTTCAACAACAGTTTGTCTAGTTTACACTATGCAAGTCTAAGCTGATTAGTTTGCGGGAGATAGAGTGAGAGAGAGAGAGAGGCGAGGGGAACAGAAACGTTTATTTTCATGAATATTCATTCTTGTTCCAGAGCTGTCAACATCGACGCCACTTCAATACAATACCAAAAAAAAAAAACAAAAATGGTGTTTGTCTACTTGCTTTAGAGAACAATTTTGTGATATTGTTAGTCTATTGCTATTCCCTAAGGTCTCAATTGTTTTCGACAAAAGGTATACGAGTACAATCCTCAATTTTTATTTTTGACATTCTTTTAACGCGAAGTCGATGTTGTCACCTGGAATCAGAATAATTAATTTTAGAACTTACGCCATTATTCAAAACAACCATACCCCTATCAATTCTAAGAGACCATTTTACGAAATTCATAATTTTTTTAATTACACAAAAAAAATCAATTAATTATTTTGTTTCTTTTGTTATGATATTATTTTAAAAGTTATTATATTTCCTTCTTTGTTTTTAAATTTGTTAGAATCATTAATTAATATTTGCAAAACTCTCTAATCAAGTTATCACTTGTCATGACTAATGACAACTGATGTCGTCAGTCTGTTTGTTAAAGTTTCTTCTCTACCATTAAATATGTATTCTTTCGTATTTGCTTATTGTAAATGTTACACACACACACACACACACACATACAATTACAAATTATATTGTTAATTAAATTAACGACACAACAGTAAAAGTTTTCGAGAGTGTTTGTTTTAACAATAGCTTAGAAAGTCTAAGATGGGAATCCTTCTTTAGGGTAAACTCAATTTTAACTATTCTAAAAAGTAAATAAAATAATAAACTACGTTTTACGCAACGATATCAATAATAATAAATGAACAAGGGTGACTTTTTCCTGGGATTAAAAAAATAAATGAGGATTTGTGCTCCTTGTGAGATTTAAAAGGAACAAATATACCTCTAGATATCGAAAAGTTCTAAATCATTAACTTTTTTGAAATCGATTTTTTTGTATATTTCGATAGAACATATCGTCGTCGATAGTGCAAAAGTACTTATCATCCAAATATTCAAAATAGACTTTTTGATTGATTGTGATGTGATTAACCAAAATACATCTTCCCTTAAATTTTTACACACATATCGTCCCTACCACGTCAAACTATCCAATATGCAAAATTCGTTTTTTAGATTCGTTATCTTGGTACCCGAATTTATACGATATGCCTCGTTTCAAAATGCTGAAATTCTCATGGACGATAGATAACTCAATAAAAAAAGCAATGTGAGTCCGATCACAGAGGAGATGTGTAAACATCTAGTAATGAAAATTTTTTTTTAAGTTGGAAGTACTTATGCTTTTAGTATCTTTTTTTAAATTAATTAATTAAAAGTATCAAAACTTTCAATATTGTAAATAAATACATATGAATTTGTTGGTTTTTGTTTGTTTTATTAAACTTATTTGGTTAGTAAATGGGCACACTGCAGTATATGTATATGTACTGCATTCAAAATTACAGTAAGCAGTAAATTTACTGATTACTAAAAAAAATTCAGTAAATTTTTACTGCTGATGAAATTTAATTTCCATTACCAGTAAAATCGTAGGGCCGTAATCATAATAAAATTGTAGCAAGTAGCAAAGTTTTTTTATTCAAATCTTGAAACTTTTGTATGAAAAACATTTAGCCACTTGGTAGAATTTCATTATGAATACGGGCATTACTGATTACTGGAAATTCAATGCACCTCATCATATAACAAATCATTTAGGCAATTTATAAAAATTGTAGAAAAAAATTTTAGTAATCAGTAAAATTTTTTTTTGTTTTTACTGAAACTTTAGTGGTAGTGCTCATCTATGGTAAATGCCTTTACTTTTACTTTTTAATTTTTAATTCCTGTTGTTCATCGTTTTGGTTGTTGCTGTTCTTGTTGTTGTGTACGCATTGCAATTAAAATAAATTCAGTAAAGTGCGCCTTTGACTCGCGCACATTTTTTATTTTTTTTTATTTAGCTTTCTTCCTTTTTTAAGTTTTTCAGTTTAAACGATTTTTTTTCAGTTTTATCGCTTTTTTCTCGTTTTGGCGTTTTTTTTCTCTTTTTGGGTTTTTTTTAATATTCGCAATTTTTTGCATTTTGGCGATTTTTTCATTTTGGCGATTTTTTTATGTTTTTTAGGGTTTTTTTTCATTTTGGCGATTTTTTTCTGTTTTAGGGTTTTTTTTATTTAAGCGATTTTTTTATTTTGGCTATGTTTTCATATTGGCGATTTTTTTGTTTAAGGATTTTTTTCATTTTGGCGATTTTGTCGGTTTTTCGATTTTTTTAGTTTAGAGATTTTTTTTAATTTGGTGCTTTTTTTCGTTTTGGCGATTTTTGTTTTGTTTTTGGCGATTTTTTTTTAGTTTTACCGTTTTTGAAAATTTCAAGAGTTTTGCTCTTACGGTTTCCAAGATACAGCAAGTTGTCAAAATTACAAGGTTAAAATTGCATTAACTGATGGAACACCCATTGATTTAAATTTTTTAAATTTAGTGTTAATTGTTGTAGTCTGTATAAAAATACACTAACTTTTAAAATTTGAAGTGTATATATGTACATACAATTGTATGTATATTACATGGGATTTTAACATTTTCCGTTGTTCGTTTTGGAACACCCTTTAGTTTTTAACTCTCATGTATTTGTTGTTATAGTGGCCAAATGTGTACACATTGTGTCCAAATTTCAAGTCCGTAGCTCTTACGGTTCATTTTCACCTTTGGTGTACGGAAATATACAGAAAAATAACCGGCGGCGGCGCACCGTCGGCTTCGAGCCGGTCGACCTGTTTCTCTGCTTGGTATTGCTTCTTTCAAATACTAATACACTCATACATAGCTCACACCAATTTGACAATGCAAAGAAATCTCAGCAAAGAAATCTCAGCAAAAAAATCAAAGTCAAAAGATTTTTACCCCCTAGCGTATAGATGTTTACACTTTAAATTCACAATTGACGAGTCCTTCAGCTCTTCTGAAAAGTAGAAATTTGCATATTGGAAAGTTTGACATGGTAGGGACAATATGTTCACAAATAATAATAATAATAATTTTTTCGATTATTATATTTTTTTAAGCAAATCCTAACATTAGTTTTAAGCCGACTTAACTGCACTTTTACCCGACCGCGCCTATGTCTGTATGTATGTATGCATGGTTTTTACCTGGGAGTATCACTAAACATATGACAGTAGTCAAAAAAAACTCAATGTGACGGCCAACAGACGCCATTTTGTAAATACGAAAAAATAAAATAAAAAGTATAAAAATTATATCAAAATGGATATCATTCGTAAGGTATTTTAAAATCATCTTTAGGTTTTTCTTATGATTTTCCATTTCGAATGACCATTTTGGATATTTAACGATTCAAAGTTGGTCGCAGTAGGGTTTTTTTAATTTTTTTAATTACTACTTGTTTATTCAATATGGCCACACTGGTCATCAGAACTGTGTTAATTTAGTTTCAAGCTTTAGTGGGAGATTCTGCACTTTTTACCTTAAACTACAAAGACTTTAAAAGATACAAATTCGATTGTTTGTTTATAAATTTCTGATAAAATTTTTTAAGGCTGGAATGCCAAGACATCGACTTAATGTATAGAATTTTTATTACAACATTTTTATTATAATTACACGCATTGTAGTATGTATGTTTGTACAATGTGACAGGAATATTATTAAATGAAACTAAATTTTCAATGTAGAAACTGTTAGGAATTAACGCGGATTTAGTTTAATTTTTTTTTATTATAATATTTATTGAAAAAAAAAATGTTTTATTATATAAAGCTTTTGACAAAATGTACGTGACAATTTTATTTTCTTTATGTTAAAAGCCTGGCAGCCCACAAGGTCGAAAGAAAATGTAAGATCGACAGTTTAACAATAAAATTTAAAACTCTACACAGAAAGAAAAAAGCCGTACTAAATTCAAGTTTTTTCTATTTACTTTTAGTACGAATCGTACTTAAAAATTTGAGTAGGAATAGCACTAACATTTACTTAAAACAAGCCAAAAACGGGATTACTTTGGAAAACCAATCCTGGAGTTTCTTAAATTGAGTATGAAGTGCTTAAATTATGTAAAAAAATATGAATCAAGTAAAAAGTTCTTAAATTGAGTAAAAAAAAAACTTATTTAAAGTACGGCTGTGTACTTACTTTATACACATACGAAAAGAAAAATAAAAATACTTTTGACAAAAGAAAAATTTTAAATTCATTAGTGTGCTTGTGATTGAAGTGCAATATAATGAGAAAATCAATACATTAAAATAAAAATTATTATATATTATTTGTACTTCTAACGGAAAATGTTTTATTTAAAAGTGACTAGATGCGGTTGATTTTTAAAACTCGCGTGAAAAATTTTCTTTTTAATAATATAAAAGTGAAAAAAATAAAACTATATACATATAATAAATAAATAAATAAAATAAAAAGTGAAGCAAAGGAAAACTACTAAAGGTTCTGAGTAGAGCTGCAAAACTATCGATGGTACTATCGATAGTATCGATAGTTTTATTTTATGTGGACTATCGATATTTTTTTTTCGATAGCGATACTTTCTACAAAAACACGCTACTAAAAGAGAAAAAATCAAAGTCAATAAAAACGGAATGATGGCGACTGTGTAATAAAAAATGCAACATTCAAATTTCGCCGACTGTAAACCTTTATAATAAAGGTTATCATTACATACATATATAAATGTGAAAACAAGTTAATAAGTTTTGATTTGTTTCAACATAAGATGTCAGTTTTTATCTACTAGATGCAAATTGCATAAAAATACAATTATTATGTACCAACGGCTTTGATACATGAAGAAATTTGACGGCGGCTAAATTTGACGACTACTGGTGGACTGTCTCCGCTTTTTACTTTTAAATAAAAGGTGACGGCAAATAGCTGCTTCTCCTTCTGTTAAACCAATACTTTTTAGCTAACTGCAATAGTTTAAGTAATGATGAAAGATTTTTTTATTTTATTCCATTTTAATTTATTTTTTATTGATCCATCTATCTATCTGTTGGCTTTTTATTTTATTTTTTTATAGAACTGTGTATATAAGTATGTTTGTTGAATATGTGTATTAAAAACATTGAAACTAAAAGTTTTAAAAAAATCAACTTTCTTTTTACTCTAGGGGATGATTACAAAATTCAAGATTTTATATTAGAAAAATACACAATTGATAAGAATCAAAAACTATCGATAGTATCGATGGCATCAAAAAATAATATCGAAACTATCGAATGGAGCCACTATCGATAGTTTTGCAGCTCTAGTTCTGAGGGGCATAGATCGCCGAGCTGTTTCTCAATATTTAAGGCGTAAGGAAAATATGAGTTTTTTTTTATCGATTGTGCGTGTTGTATTTAACAACTGCCGTTGCACACACTGCAATTTTAGTTGAGGAAAATATGATACTTCCCATCTTCATTATCTTCTCTTCCACTCTTTCATCTTCCATAAGCCCAAAATTTGCTCAACTGAAATTGTCGTCTGTGAACCCAATATATAATTGCTTCTGCTTCAGTCTTTGCAAAGAATAAAAAAAAACAAAATGCACACTTTGCTAACATTATGAAAATGTCCGTAAAAGATGTATATATAGAAGTATATTTTAATCTGTAGTTTTTTATATTTTATAAATATACATACATACATATTAAGTAAAAAAAAATAGTAGTAGGTACGAAAACTTTTTGCATACGCATGCCTCATAATTTCTCATTGATAATTATTTTTTTTGCTCAACTCGCTGTAAGACCGGACCGGAACCCCTAGCTTCTTAATGACATAGTTTCCCTTAGAGCACTGATGGGGTTACACTTTTGGAGAGATAACGATTTTAAATGTAATCAACTTAGAAACGTGGGCTTTAGTTGAGAGCAAAATATATAATTATTTATTTATTTATTATATTTATATTCAGTAAAAAATCATTCAATTAACTGCTAAGAGGACCTATGTATATAAATTTAAAATCTATAATTTTTTTCCTTCCGCAGAACTTTAATTTTGGTCTCATTTAGCATTCTTACATAATAATTTTCTGCCGAAACATGTAACAGAGCGACGTAAAGGAAGCAATGCTCGTTTTTGGTCTTCGCATGGAGTTTGGTGAAAGCCTTTTCAAGTGGAATAAACTAATTAAAACAAATAAAATATTAAAATGGACAGTAAAAAGTTAATTAAAAAATATACAAGTTTTATTTAAGCTTTAGGTTCTTTTTGTAAATAGTTGATATTAATAGTTTTTATTTTATCGATAGCTTCTACACAACTTTGCAGCGAAATATCGATAAAATAATAAATATTGCTATCAACTATTTAGATAACAAAAATTAAAAATTTTAAAAACCCCCGACTTTTTTCAGAAAAGATGTTATATCTTCTAAAAGGCTGGACCGATTTTCTTCAAACATAGCTAAGAACCCTTTCGATCAAGTCATCTTTCAAACAGAAAGAACTAAATGAAAATCGGTCCAGCCGTTTGGCCTGTACGTGGACACGGACAGACACACAGATACACAGACACACAGACACACAGACACATACTAAATACAAACTTATAACACTCCTTTTTTTTAGTCGGGGGTTAAAAAAGCACCTAAAGCTTAAATAAAACTTGTATATATTAAACTAAAAGGTCGAATAAATTATTATAATGTTAATTAAAAAAATAAATTAAATTTTTTTAAACAATAAATCAAATTAGAATTTCTTAAAACAGGTGCATTTACAGATTAATTCAATCTAATTTTTTCTTAAATGAATCTCGTTTTTGGATTGTTTCAAGTACGGATTCGGCACTAAATCAAACCCAATTTTAGATTAATTCAATCTGTGATTTTCCTTAATCAATCTCGTTTTAGGATTATTTCAAGTACGGATTCGCGATTAAATACACTAGAAAATTCTTGAATCAAGCGCATTATGAATTTGATTCAATCTCAGGTTTTCTGAAATCAATCCCGTTTTGGGTTTATTTCAAGTACGGATTCAGGATTAGATATGGATAAAATTAAGTATTTAGCACTTGAATCAAGCCTTCTGTACTTGATTTAAGTAAACCCATACTTACCGTACTTATGACACCGCTTTGGATTGATTTAAGTACGGATGAATTGATTTTTATTTTGAGTGTAAGTTGTGATTTTTCCTTTATAAAGCATCTATGTATTTATAGGTCAGGGTTTAATTTTCAAGCTTAAATAAACATTTTGGCATGCAAACTAAAGTAAATACATTCAAAGATCGTATGCATATTTACTTTTAATTTTTTTTTTTTTTTTTGCAAATATCTGTATATATTTACAAAAACAACATAAATAAATAAATAAAAATCTTAGACAGCAGACGAGTATGGTAAAAAAAAAGATCAGCCAGCCATAACTTAATTACGCTTTTTTTGTAGCAGAAGTGCGTTCGTAACTTACCGTCTATTGTTTGGTTTTTGCAAAAAGCTTTACCACAATTTCATTTGTTAGTTTATTAGTGTTGAAAAATGCTCACAGCTAAAATTAAATTACAAAAGACTTGCTTAAAAACGCTAAAACTTATGATAGTTATAAAACATCGTAGCACGCATGAAACAGGCTGTGCACAGTAAACTATGGAGCAGTTTAATGAGCTTAAAATAGATTATGTACTCGTATCAAGCTGAAAGTCATGCTCTTAAGATGCATTTAAAATTGGGTTTTTTTTTTAATATATTCAGAATAATTTGGCCACTCCCTTTAGCTTGCCACGATTTTTTTTGGTGTTTTTTTTACTTTTTATATTTTTTGTGGGTGGAGGATTTATGCCAACTAGGAAATATATCTCAAATTTTATGCTCGTCTATTCAGGCTGTCTAATTTACAAGTATTTTCATTTTTTATTTTTTTCCTTTATTTTTTGTTTATTGCTGAAAACTGTTGTTATGCGTGAATGAATTTTATTTTAATATATTTATTTATTTTTTTTTTAATTAATAGCGGAAATCACTCTTCTATGCTCATTTACTTAAACAACCTCATAATTCAAAAAAGCCAGTTTGCCTGAAAACTAGTTTAAAGTTTTAAAGGAAAAAGAAAAATTTAATTTTTCTCTCCAGAGTTGAGTAAACAAAATATTTGTATGAAAATTTTTATACAATATGAGTTCTCCATCATTAATTCAAAAATTCCATTTCTTAAGTTATGCTGTTTTTTAAGTAAACGAGCGATATATGTGACATAACATATAATTGGAGACTGAGTAAAGCAAATGTTTGCAACGCTAAAACAGCTGTGTATTTTGTTTTGTTTATAAATAGAAGCAAAACAACTAAAGGCCGGGGCACAATGAATCCGTCATACGTTAAACTTCGGCTTTTTCAACTGACAGCTAAGTTGAAATACATGGTTTCTTATGAGGTCTGTTCCAATCAGTGTGTTTCCGTCAACGCAATGTACATAATTTGGTCAACTTTTAACTTTTTGCTTACGTTGAGTATTTGGACAGATATTGGTTGGTTTTTAGGGTTCCGTACACCAAAGGTGAAAAGGAACCCTATTGTTTTCGCTACGCTTTCCGTCTGTCCGTCACACGGTATTTTCTCAGGAACCGTAAGAGCTACGGACCTGAAATTTGCACAGAGTATGTAGAACCTTGGCCGCTACAACAACAAATACATGAGAATTAAAAATTAAAGGGTGTTCCAAAACGAGCAACGAAAAATGTTAAAATCCCATGTAATATACATACAATTGTATGTACATATGTATATTGAAACTTGAAATTTGTAAAATTAGTGTATTTTTATACAGACTACAACAATTAACACTAAAATTTAAAAAAATTTAAATTAACAGCCGTATTCATAAAAAAAAAATTGATTGAGGTTTAAAATTCATATTAGTTAAAAAACGTTTTAAATCTAAATAACGTTTTTTAAATATTGGTATTCATAATCAGTTTTTTAACTAAAAATCAATTAACTAGATTTTTTTAAAATATCGTGGCAACACTGTATTCTTTATTTGTCACTTGCATATTAGTTCTGCAAAACAACGATTGTTAACTCACAAAGTACTCGTGTCTATTTTGTTTATTTGTCGGTTTTCAGAGAAATATTGTTTCTATAAAATAAAAGATATGTTCCAACTTGTATTTAATAAAATAATAAACAAAGTTCATAACAAATCTTTGTTAAAAGTGCTTTTTATATTATTTATTTTATTGCAGATAAAGAAGCACTAGAATAACGAGCTTTATTTTGTTTGTTTTGAGTGTTTATACATCACTAGTTAATTTTCTACAATTATACTATTTTTGTTAACACATAAAATGAGAAAACAATGACTGGGAATGGAAACTGGATCGCTCCTTTTCTTTTAAATATTCTTTGGAGTATATTTGTTATTTCGGCAAATTTCCTATAAAAAAAAATTACATTGTTTTCTTCTAAATAACACTGGCATATGCATACATACATGCATACATATGTACATACATACATACAAACATATGTACATACAGGTAAAGTTCAAAATGTAAACAAAAACGAAGCAAAATTACAACAACGTCTCCTTAAAATTGGTTTAAACATGGGGGCAGTCAATTTTAAAATTTGCAGATTTACGCAAGGTTTAAAAACCGTTTTTTAAGCTAAAATTCTATTATGAATACAATTTTAGCGAATTTTGCTTAAACAATATTTGAAACGCGGTTTAAAATTTTTATGAATACGGCTGTAAAAATTTAAATTAAAAGGTAAAACTAAAAAAACCGAAAATTATAAAATCGCCAAACCAAAAAAAAAATTTAAAAAAAAACGCCAAAACGAAAAAAATTAAAAAAAAAATTTCTAACACTAAAATAAATCGCCAAATTCGAAAAATCGCCAAAATGAAAAAAATCGCCAAAATGAAAAAAAACGCCAAAAATCGAAAAAAATCGCCAAAACGCGAAAATGTCGCCAGAACTAAAAAAAATTTATATATAAAAAAAATCGCAAAAATGAAAAAAATCGCCAAAAGTAAAAAAAAAATCGCCAAAATTAAAAAACGCCAAAAACCGAAAAAAATCGCCAAAACGAGAAAATAAAGTATCAAAACTAAAAAAATAGCCAAAACTTAAAAAAATCGTCAAAACCGAAAAAAACGCAAAAAACGCCAAAACAAAAAAAAAAACCGAAAAGACCCCAAAAACGAAAAAAAATGCCAAAACTATATATTACATAGGATGAAGTTTGTATTAAATTACATATCTAGTGTTCGTACGGAACCCTTCGTGCGCGAGTTAGAGTCGCACTGAATTTATTTGGTATGTTCTGATTTAGATTTTTGTGTTTTGTGGCAGCAAAACTAAAATTAAGCAAAAGAAACAAACGAAATAAATACAAAAATTTGAATTTAATAATTAAAATGGAGAATCGAAATATTGAAGTTGTTCAAATACTTCCGTCAATAAAGTACTCATTGTGCCAACCTTCCCCGTCGTTGCGTTAATGTCAGTTGAAAGAGGCGAAGTTTAACGTATGACGGATTCATTGTGCCCCGGCCTTAAATTCCTGAGCCGGCAAAGTTTTAAGGCGGCTCTGGAAAATTCCTCAGGACATTGCTCATGTTCATAGTAGAACACTTAATGAAAACTGCTATAATTTCTAATTTATTATTTATTATAATTACTAATTTACATAAATTTCATTAAAATTAGTAAAATGTTGAATCCTTCGACGTGATAATACTTTAGCGGCGGCCTTGACGTTCAACTACTGGCTGCGTCTTTATCTTAGTCGCACAATATTTCTTGTTATCAAAAAGTTAAAAAATTTCGACAACCAAAACTAAAAAAATAAAAATTGGCGGACAATTCTATTAAGCCTGTAATTAAATGTAAATTATTACAGGCGAGAAAAACTTAACAGCTAACATAAGTTTCACAACTTGAATACAAATTTGCAAGAAAGTACACGATTTTCTTTAACCCTCTAGCTGATCTCTTTCAAAAGGTTGTATCTCTTGTGATTGCAGGGATCAGCTGTTTTAAGAATAAGAAACCCAAGACTGATAAAACAGCAAAATCTTTAAAATATATTATATTAAATAATATGATTGGGGCGTTCTACTCTTTTATTCATTGCTTAAGACAGTCCGATTTCAGAGAAGCCAAAATACTCTACCAAAAACAAACCCAATCAAAACTTTGTTTAAAATTAATTGAATCTAAATGCTTCATAAATAATTCAATCATTTATTCGTTACACGTGTAATCGAAAGTTATTTTTTATGCTGAATAAATTAAAGTATTTTTAAATTAAAATATTTTATTTGTTTTTTCTTTTATACTTTTTTTATGTAATCAAATTTTTTATCGAAATAAAAAAATTCTTTGCAAGTTGTTGCCAAATTTATGCTTACATAATAGAAAAAAGAAATTAATATATCAAGCCATAACCGCCAAAAAATCTTAAGGGACATTTTTTAAGAACTTAATTTTTTGACCAAAATAGAATATCTACGATTGTAAATAATCGATTTCCGTCAAAAAAAATTAAAAACGAAAATCATGTCGCTTAAGCTTTTTTTTGGCGGTTGTAGCACGATATGTGATGGAACACCAAGGCGCGAATTATATCATTCCATATCGAACAAAATTTAAAATTGTTTCAACTTTGCGAAAGCAAAATTACTTTTTACAAAAAGTACCCTTGACAAGAAGTACCTTTCACTAAAAAGTAACTTTTATAAAATAATTTCTATTAAAATTAGATATGTAAAAAAATATTTTTTAACCAAATTTTATTGAATTTTTTTAGCTTATTTTATTTTCTTAGGTTTGCTACACTCGAAGGCGTTTTTATAAAATCGTAATTGATTTTATTTATTTTCGATATTTCGTTAACAGTTTGTTAACGAACGACGATGTTAAAAATAAAATGAAATGTAAGAAAAATAATAAAAATATTTTTATAAAAGTACCTTTAAATAAAATAGAAAAGTACGTTTTTATAAGAAAATTATTTTATAAATTTACCTTTTTAAAAAACAAAGAATTATTTTCTAAAAAAATATAAAAGTACGTTTTTTATTAAAAAAATAGAAAAGTGGGTTTTTTATGAAAAATAAAATAAGCACGTTCTTATAAAAAATAAAAAAATTATTTTTATTAAAAATTAAAAAGAACCTTTTACAAAAAATAAAAAAGTACCATTTAATAAAAAATACATAATAATAAAAAAATATTTTTTAAATAAAAAAGTACCCTTTTCTAAAAAAATAAAAAAGTAGCCCGTTCAAATCACAAATGAAAAAAAGTACCATTTTGTAAAAAAATAAAAAAGTGCCTTTTTGTTAAAAAGAAAAAGGTACCTTTTTGCAAAAAATAAAAAAGTACCTTTTATAGAAAATAAAGAAGTACTTTTGTGTAAAAAATACCTTTTTTAAAATATTCAAAAAAGTACGTTTTTCTAAAAAAAAAAATAAAAAAACTCCTTTTTAAAAAACACTTTTATAAAAATTACCTTAGAAAAAATATTTGTAAAAAGTAATATCTGTAAAAAGTACTTTTTCTAAACAGTGTTTTTTCTAAAGAGTACATTTTGCAAAAGTACATGAAATATCGATGTATATTTATTTGATATTTAGTCTTAAACGTATTGGGATTTATGTTTATTCCAAAAACTTTTCGGTTGAAGTCAACTGATGAGTTCCTTAAGCAGGAAAGAAATGCATACAGACAATGCGTAACCAAAAAACTAAACTAAACATTTAACTAATTTTTGTAAAATGTACCCTTTGTGAAAAGTACCTCCTTAAAAAAGTATCTCATGCAAGAATTATTTTTATGTAAAAAGTACCCTACTTTTATGTAAAAAGTACATTTTGTAGAAAGTACTTTTATGTATGAAGTAAATTTAGTATAACTGCCTCTTGCAAAAAAGTACCATTTGTACAAAATAACCCTTGTTAAAACTACCTTTTGTAAAAAGTACCTTCTGCAAAAAGTAAATTTTTTAAAAAGTACCTTTTGCAAGAAATACCCTATGCAAGAAGTGCTTTTATGTAAGATGTACCTTTTGTGATAAGTAAGTTTTTTTAAGAAATAGTCTTATGTAAAAAGTACCTTTAATAAAACTAGCTTTCGAAAAAAATACCTTTTGTAAAAAGTATATTTTGTAACAAGTAACTTTTGTGAGAAGAATCTTTTGTAAAAGTACATTTTGTAAAAAGTACTTTTGTAAAAATTATTTTTGTGAAAAGTTCATTTTTGTAAAAAGTACCGTTGATAAACAATTTCTCCTGTAAAGATTATCTACAGTAAAAAAATAAAAAATTTTAAATATAAACTTTAATAAAAGTAGCTTTTGTAAAAAGTATAAAGTGTAAAGAAGTATACATATATATAAACATAAAAAGTACCTTTTGTAAAAATAGCTTTAATTAAAATTAGCTGGGATTAAAAGTAACCCTTTATAAAAAATTTGTTATAACCTTTATAAAAAGTACCTAATGTAAAAAGTACATTTTATGAAAAGTACATTTTGTAAAAAGTACCTTTTATGAAAAGTAAATTTTGTAAAAAGTACCGTTTTTAGAAAACTCCTTTTGTAAAAAGTACCGTTTGTAGAAAGTACCTTTTGTTTTTTTTTTTTAATAAAAGCTCTATTTATTAAAACTTTTTTTATAAAAAGTACCGTTCATGAAAAGTATCCTTTTAGTTACTATTATAAAAGCCACATTTTGTGAAGAGTTTCTTTTTCCAAAGGTCTTTCTTCTAAATATCACTTTTCACAACAAGTACTCTTCGAAAAAAGTACCTTTTATAAAAATTACTCAAAGTAAAATTTTTACAAAAAGTATCATTTGTACGGAGAGCCTTCAAATATTACTGTTACAAAATTTACATTTTGCCGATAGTATATTTTTAAAAAAGTACCTTATGAAAATTCCTTTTTATAGAAAGTAAAAAATACAAGCTTTTAATAAACTCTTACGTATTACAATAACACACGAATATTAAACCGCCACCATCTCGCAGTTGAAATTAAATGCCCACTTGTATATATCAGAAGTTTCATATTTTTTTAAATCGTATATGGAATCCAAAATACTACATACATGAAATTCTCTGAACTCGAGAATGGATGTCGCATTAGACTGCAAATAAACAACATTTGACAAATCTGTTTGTCTATAAACTAATACTAAATTGTAGATAAAATTCATAGAAAAAAATAAATAGAATTTAAAATAAAAATAAAAAGGAAATAGCATATAAAGCATAATAGTTTTAAAATCTCAGGAGGCTTTGAAATTTGTAAATCTTGTAATAAAATAACAAATAATTTAAACTGGACTCTAGGTCACCTTGTTCAAATAAAAATAAGTTGCATTAAAAAACATTACAAAATTC
Source organism: Tachina grossa (assembly GCA_949987645.1). Lineage (NCBI taxonomy): Eukaryota > Metazoa > Arthropoda > Insecta > Diptera > Tachinidae > Tachina > Tachina grossa. The sequence goes on along the minus strand of OX465276.1, from coordinate 18,928,493 downwards.
TTGTTATATGTACATCAAATAACAATTATAGCTATTTCCTTTAAAATGTCTCGTTTATTTATTTATTTTTTTCTAAATCTAAAAGTTTTTAATGTTTCTTTGTACAGCGGCAGCATGACCTACTGATATTTTTTATTTCATAAAGTGGTCATTGAGACTGGCAGTGGCGCGCATGTTTGCGGAGACTGCTTTTAAGTTGAAAATGGCTGCTAGATCATTAGATAAAGGTTACAACAAAATTCTTGTTTAAATCATAAACTTGAAATTACAAAGTAATTTTGAAAATATTTTGCACATAAAAGGAAAACAAATACAGACGCTCACACAAACACACACATACACACACACACACGAAGCAAATTTCTAGCAAATTGTATCTGGTCGTTAATGGTCATTAGCTGGAAACCTTATAAATCATGACATTCAAATCTGACAGCTGTCACAGTAGAATGTTAGAGTTGTTGTGCGTTAACAAAAAAAATATAAAGGTCAAGAATTTTTTTTTGTTTTTAGAAAACTGTTTATCATCTCCGAATCATCTTCAACTGTTTACTGGAAGTATTTTCTTTTATATGAATTTAAGAAATAAAATTTAACTGGTTATTTTAATTTTTGTAATTTATTTATTATTTAAAAAAAAACAAAAATTTTATTAACTTGCTTGTGAAACATTTGTCACAGTTTTTTCTTGCTAGAAGTTTTAATTTTTAGAATTTTGTTTCATCATTTAAGTGTCAAGGTACTTGAGTTAAAACAAAAAATTTTTTTAATATATTTTTTTTAATTATCTTTACAAACATAATCGTTGTTGTGGTAATACTTTATTTTTATGTCTATTCATTTATTTAATAATTATTAATATTATGAGTATTAAAAGTTTCTAATATTTAAAGGGATTGTTGGGTTTGTTGTAGTTATAACCATCGGGACCTAAAGAACCAGAATCCTCACCTCTTCCAGGTACATCTGCGGGGTAAGAGGGTTGAGGTTGTTGAGGTCTTGGTGCTGGGTATGATGGTTGTGATGGTGGTCTTTGAGGTCCGGGATATGATGGTTGTTGTGGCTGTGGTTGGGGTTGAGGTCTGGGAGCTGGACGTGCTCCTGGACCAGGAGAGGGACCGAGTTCGTTGCCTTGTGGAGGTAAATATTCGCCGTCGGGCTTACCAGGCTGTTGAGGTTGTGGTCTGGGTGCAGGTGGCTGTGGTCGTGGAGCTGGAGGCTGTGGTCTGGGTGCTGGAGGCTGTGGTCTAGGTGCTGGAGGCTGCGGTCTGGGTGCTGGAGGTTGCGGGCGAGGAGCTGGACAACCGGGCTGTGGTGGACCTGGACGAGAACAATCTGGCTGAGGACAACCAGGAGTACCTGGCCGCGAGCAATCTGGTTGAGGACAACCAGGAGTACCTGGTCGCGAGCAATCTGGCTGAGGACAACCAGGAGTACCTGGTCGCGAGCAATCTGGTTGAGAACAACCAGGAGTTCCTGGTCGCGAGCAATCTGGTTGAGGACATCCCGGGGTGCCTGGTCGAGAGCAATCTGGTTGAGGACAACCAGGAGTACCTGGCCGCGAGCAATCTGGTTGAGGGCAACCAGGAGTACCTGGTCGTGAGCAATCTGGTTGAGGACAACCAGGTGTACCTGGTCGCGAGCAGTCTGGTTGGGGACAACCAGGAGTTCCTGGTCGCGAGCAATCTGGTATTTGTCCTGCTGGGGGTCCTTGAGGTCCTGGACGAGGTTTTTGTCCGTTCGGTGGTAAATATTCTAATCCGGGTGTACCAGGTTTGGGTCCAGGAGCTGGTTGTTGTGGTCTAGGTGCGGGCGGTTGTGGTCTGGGTGCGGGTGGTTGTGGTCTGGGTGCGGGTGGTTGTGGTCTGGGTGCAGGTGGCTGTGGTCTAGGTGCAGGTGGCTGTGGTCTTGGAGCTGGGCAGCCTGGTTGTGGGGGCCCTGGACGTGAGCAGTCAAGCTGAGGACATCCGGGAGTACCTGGTATTGAGCAGTCAGGTGCAGGGCAGCCAGGTTGACCGGGTCTTGAGCAGTCTGGCTGGGGACAACCGGGAGTACCTGGTTGACTGCAGTCTGGCTGTGGGCAACCAGGCTGGCCTGGTCGGCTGCAGTCTGGAGCTGGAGCGGGACAACCAGGCTGACCTGGTTGAGAGCAATCCGAACCTGGTCTAGGTCTTGGTTGAGATGGTGTTTGAGTTCCAGGACGTTGAGGTCTCTGATCAGGAGGCAAATATTCCAAACCAGGTGCTGGACAGCCAGGCTGAGGACGAGGAGCAGGGCTTCCTGGTCTTATGGGACCTTGTGGTGCGCAATCTGGCTGTAACCCTGACGGCTGATAAGATGGTCCGGGTGCGGGTGCAGATGGTTGATAAGAAGGTCTTGGTGCTGGCGCGGGCGCTGAAGGTCGATATAAAGGACCTGGAGCCGGTGCTGGTGCTGATGGTTGATATGATGGTCTAGGAGCTGGTCCTGGTGCGGGTGCTGATGGTTGATAGGAAGGTCCTGGAGCAGGTCGGCCGGGAGCAGGTCCTGATGGCTGATATGAGGGTCCAGGAGCCGGAAGACCTGGGGCAGGTCCTGATGGTTGATATGAAGGGCCTGGTGCGGGGCGGCCTGGGATAGGTCCCGATGGCTGGTAAGAAAGACCCGGTGCTGGACGGCCTGGAGCGGGTCCTGATGGTTGGTATGCGGGTCCCGGTGCGGGGCGGCCTGGAATAGGTCCCGATGGCTGATAAGAAGGTCCCGCTGCGGGGCGAGCTGGAGCTGGTCCTGAAGGTTGGTATGCAGGTCCGGGTGCTGGACGTCCTGGTGCTGTTCCTTGAGGTGGTCCATAGCTTGGCGAAGGTGCTGCTGGTCCTGGACCAAAACCTGGTGCTGGTCCCGATGGTTGCCGTCCCGCCGGTGGGAAGTCATCGTCTATGCCATTACCTGAAGGAGGCTGTGGAAAGGGGACTGTAGGCAGCTTATAATGATAACCATCTTCTTGCAAATCAGTATCCAAATGTGACACATCAGCATAAACACTGACCGCTGCCAAAAGCGCCAGCAGCGTTATGAATAATTTCTAAAAAGGTAAAAAGGAAGAAGGCATTTAGTGAGTTAGACTTCATTCATTTTAGTTTTGAGTTAGATTAATTTTTGAGTTAATTTTATTTTTATTTTTTAAAGCAAGTGTTTTTATTATAAATATAAAACTACACTTTTCTTTAGTTATTATTATTTGGTAAATATGTGTCATAAATCAATCACAGTAACAAAAACCTTGACCTATATTAAAAAACATTTGTTTATATTCTATTTTCATAATTTGAAAGTGTCAACTTAAATCCATTTGCTAAATGTTGGTCAGTCATAAATTTCACTTAATTTATTTACACTCACAGCCTGAATAAGATTTTTATCACCAACAAAACGTAATGCAAATTCAAATTAAAAACAAAAATATTTATTAGCTAATGGCTGCATTAAATACACAAATGATGCCATTCATCAGCATTATCATGCAACAACAGCTTCAACTGCGATTCCAAGAGAAGTAGAAAAAAAACACCATTTGTTAGTCAGCATGAATTATAAACCCTTTTGGCCTTAAGGCACCGGCAACATCAGCAAGATGCTGTTGAAATTATCATTAAGTCACTTCTTTACACAATTGCAACCGTTAGAAGAAAATTTGGATTCGCATATATAAAAAAAAACACTTTCAAACAACAATATAATAACAAAACTGTGGCAATTTGAAAGCAAAAACAAAAAAACTTTGTCACGACTTTGGATGATGGGTTTGCTTATTGTGGCATCAGGCAATAATAAATTCAGTTACAGCAACCATTTGAAAAAATCACATTATTTATTTTATTTCGTTCGCTAGCTGACTAACTGTCTCCCTTTGATTCTAACAGACTTTGGATATTGCAAATTTATTTTTGTTTTCATTACTTAGATCTCTTAGAGTTTGTGCAATATTTACTTTATGAATTATTATTAAATGCGTTTATTTGCTTGTCTTCATTTTTATTTTTTGTTTTATTTATTTTTCTACACACACAAACACACACAATAAAAATGAATGGCACTTGAAAAAATTGCAACATTAGAGCCAAACGGGCAGGCAGGCAGGCAGGCACTGTGACTGATGAGTTTAATTTTTTGTGTGTTTCTTATTAAGTTCTGTGTTTTATTTTTTTTTTTGCTCCACCAAGATTATTCTGCACTCACCATTTTTGAAACTTTTTTTCAATAGTTAGTTTTTTTTTTTGCTTAACTTCTAGCTAAGTTCTTAAATTTTTTTCGAAATTGATTAAAATTTACGTCTAGTAGTTCAGCCGTAATCGTTTTGTGTTGTCTGTTTGGGTTGAAATGTTTGAATGATGCACTAAAGTTCTCCCTTCGCCACTTTTATATAAAATTCATCATAAGGAATTTCCCAAAAAAACACACATATAGAAAAAAAAACTACAACTACAACTACTAACTCAGGCAACAGTAAAATCCACAATTTTTATAACCTGAAAAGAAGCAAAAATAAAAATAAAAAAAACTTATTAATAGTTGAAACACAAACGCTGTTGTTGTTATCGAATATTTTATTTTTCTTTGCCTTTGCTATTTTTTTTTATTCCAGCCTAGAGATGATCATGTGTATGGAATTGGTTGAAATTATAATTTGAATAGTTGGCTTTGGCTAAAGTAGTTAGCACGTTGGCTACAAAATAGAAGCTACTGGCTTCGAGCCCGCTGTGCGTTAGTGTACCTTTTGTATCAGCTGTTGTAGGAAAGTTAATAGTGATAGAAAACAGGTGGTGAAGTTGAAGAGATAGAGGAAAGCTTTATTCCTTTACAACTCTGTTTTTTGCACGTTTATTTTTAATTATGCAGAGTTACAGCGCCTCTGGTGTCAATGGGGCGTATTAAGTTTTCAAAACTGTGCTTAGTAGCCGTTTTATTGGTTATTTTACTTTGCCGATGATTCTGCTACACAATACGGACGAAGGAGGGCTCTCTAATGTTACATTAGGATAAGCATATACTTAAGTCGATATAGTTCAGTGACCAACTACTATGCGTCCATCACTTGAACTCTCCTACAACAACTGACACAAAGGGACGCTAACCAATGTACATTAGAAAAATGCATGGTATTGGTATATAATGACTGTCGCAGACCGGGCTTGAACCCACGCCCTTCGGTTTTGTAGTCAACGAGCTAACTACGTCAGCCAACGCACAGTGGGGTAAATGGTAGAGAATGTGGCGATTAATTCATAGAATTCGTATTTTTAAAGTGTTTTTATTTTTTATTGATGAATATGAATTCATAAATACATAAAAAGCAGCATTAAAAAAAAATTTTTTTTTAAATTTTTTTTAACCTTTATGAGTTTTTTTGAATTTTGGAGAAAATGGACTTATTTGACTATTCTTGCTGTAACTTTGGAATGAAAAAAGATAAATTAGTAAATTAAATTTTAAATTAGAGCATACTTTATGTGCCTTTAAAAAAAATATTTTTTTTTATGTTTAAATAAAAAATAAATATTTAATATGTATTTTTCACATTGATTTTTAGCAACTGGAATTCTCTCACAAAAACCTTCATAACTCAAAAGTCGCACAAATGCTCAAATAGGTATTCTGGGATTTATTAGCTAAAATCTTATATTTTAAGAACATGAAAGCATTCCTCCCTTTACGCTCATCCGCAAAGTTGTTGAAACTCAATGTATATACCAAAAATGCCAAATTTTTAGAGCAATTTGATTTTTTTTAATATTTCTAAAACATTTATCTAAACAAAAAATAATTTTTTAAATGCTCATATACCTGAAGTTGACTTTTACTTATAGAAGTCTTAACAAAAACTATAATCACTTGAAATATCAAAAATTTCCCTTTTAATCAATTCGGGCAAAAATAACTAAAATTATTGAACTTTGAACAAACACTGCAAATAAAGTAAACCACCAAGAACTTTTATTTTTGCAATTAGTGATGTCGAATTTTAGTTTCCTTCATATGGTAGCAAATACGGTTGTGAAAGTTAAAGTTAATCTTTTGAATTAATCGCCACTTGTAAAGGCTTTCAACCCACAGTGCAACGCCACCCTCAGGAGGTTGTTTGAGTAAAAGATCGATATATGTATTGTACTACATGAATCTTGGCCTATATAATTGAACATATTACCCGATGTAAACTTTTTTTTTTTTTTTTTGTTTTGGGTTTTTTTTAGTTTTAGCTCTATTTTCCGTTTTGCAAAAATTTTTCGGTTTTTACCGACTTTTTTGGAGTAAGCGATTTTTTTGTTAGTTTTAGCGATTTTTTAGTTGTGACCCTTTTTTCGTTTTGATGCCTTTTTGATATTTGGCAGTATTTTTTTTCAGTATTTTTTAGTTTCTAGCGATTTTTTTTTTAGTTTTGGCGCTTTTTATGGTTTGGTGATTTTTTCGGTATTTTTTATTTTTCACCATTTTTTTTTAGTTTCGACGTTGTTTATGGTTTTAGCGATTTTTTAGTTTCGACGCTATTATGGTTTTGGCGACTTTTTCGGTTTTTGGCGATTTTCTTTTTAGTTTTTTGGCGACGTTTTTACTTTTGGTGATTTTTTTTTCATTGAAACAATTTACGTTATTTTTGGCAATTTTTTCGCTTTTTGGCGATTTTTTAAATTTTGGAATTTCTTAGTTTTATCGTTTTTGAAAATTTTAAGAGTTTGCCTGTTACGGTTTGCAAGATACAGTAAGCTGTCAAAATTACATTAACTGTTAGAATACCCTTTAATTTTTTTTTTTTTTAATTGCAGTGTAAATTTTAAGAGTTTGCCTGTTACGGTTTGCAAGATACAGTAGGCTGTCAAAATTACATTAACTGTTAGAATACCCTTTAATTTTTTTTTTTAATTGCAGTGTAAATTGTGTGCATATTAATAATAAATACCTTCGAAAACTTAATGTGTCTGTATATAATTGTCTATATGTTACATAAGGATTTCAACATTTCTAGAGAACACTTTTTACTGTCATACATTTCTTGTTTTGGTGGCCAAAGTTTTACATATTCTGTTAAAATTTGAGGTACGTAGCTCTTACGGCTCTCCAGAAAAGAGGCTGTGATAGACAGACAGACATCGTAACGAAAATAGCTTTGGCGTTCGGAGATATCTGTTAATAATTTTCACACAACTTGAATTGGTAATATGAAAATATGACATTAACAAATTCAGCTCACTTGCTCAACTCTAGCATAAGACATTAAGCTCTCTACCCCTCATAAAACTAAAAACCAGACAAATAAGTTAGTCGTTTATTTGTGGTAGACGGCCGAACATCTCTTAATTCATGATGATGAGATTTATATTCAACTCTTTAAATACTAGACAAAGTCTATAAATGTATACATGTATACACATATTCGTATGTATTTACTTGTTGTAATTTTTTTTTTTGTTTTTTTTTTTTTTGGTATTTTTCAACACATGTCTCTTTTTCTTTTTTCAAAAGTCGAACTTTTTTATAAACTATTCAGCAAAAAAAAAACACAGATTTGTTTTAACAATATTCCGTAAGATTTTTTGCATCTTTCGCCAAGTGTCATTGTAGTTCCTTTAATAATATGTTTTCATTGGTATTATTGCAGTTTTTCTTTAGATTCACAAGACATGGAATTGTTATTGTTATTTTAAATACCCTAAAAGGAGATGTTTTCCAATTTAATAATGACATTTATATACTCGCAGCGAAATGGCATTTATATAAAAAAAGGTAATACATAATAATATTGCTAAGGGCAAATGTGGGAACTTATATTAACCATACCCGGATACAGTTCTTGGCTAAGTTTAAGCCTCAAACATGTCATAACAATTGAACTTTAACATGATAATTCTGTTTCCAAAAATATTTCTTTTCCATTGTAGGGTAAACTTAGGACCAAATGTTGTCTCTAGTTTTTATTTTCGTTTTAAAATTTAAGATCTCTTTGTTTTAAGCACAAATTGCAAATTTATTAGCTCAAGTATTTGTTAAGCTTTTGTGTGTTAATGAGGATATGAAATTAAAAGTTGTTTTTTTTTGCCAAATTTTACTTCACAACAAATATTAAATAAGATAATTTAAGCTCATATAGAGATCTTTGGTTTATTTGTTTATTTTTTAAAAATCCCACGAACTAAAAAATATTATTAGTACAAAGCATTTCACAAGCCTTAAGTTGACATGGTCATAAAGAAAATTACATTTAATATGTTTTTAAATCTTTACGAGGAAATAAAAATACTTTTTGGGGGAATAGAATAGCTTGTCATAAATGAGAAATTAAGCGTAAAAAGCCTTAAAAATAATCTAAAAGTTAATGTCTTTATAATAACTAAAGGAGAACTAAAAGTATTTTTACTTAATAAATAACAAATAACAATGCCATTATTAATCAACTAATGCTTAAAGTGAAATTTCAAAACTTGTCATAAAAATTTTTTTAACAACATTAAGTTAAATAAATGAAATTTATTAAAAAAAAAAAAAAAAATACTTGCTAGCAGCAACTATTTTTTTTTTTTTTTTTTTTTTTTTTGTTATTAGCAAACACAAACTAGCAAGCTGTTTGGCCTCGAATTGAACTTCAAACCCTTCAACTTTTAGGCCTGCACGCTATACAGCCGCCATGAGTACAAACTTGTGTGAGAACTATGTTTTAATTTAATTAAAGTGCATTATGGTTCGAAAATCCAAATGGCGAAGGTAAAATAGCAGAGCATTATTTCTTAATTAATGGAATTAAAGTTCTTATCGTTATATGTGATGATAAATTTCAAACAACAAATTTAAAAAAAAAGAAAAAGATTAATCATTCTAAAAAATTGAGTAGAACATCCTTATTCCAAACGCCGCTTTATCCCCATGCATAATCTGCATGTTTGCTCCACTGTGTGAGGTATAAGCTAATGCAAATTTCCGGATTATACAAAAATGTTTCAGTTGAAATGGAATATGAGAATTCCTTTGATTTATTATATTAAAGTCCATAGAATGCTTGTTATAAATAAACCTTAACTTTTCTTTTGAAAACAATACCAGTTAGTGCAAAATGTCAGCTTTAAACAAATATTTTTCTGTCAAAATAGGATACGTTAATTTTTTTTTTTATTTATCATATTAAAACCTGTGGGAAGCTTTTTATACAAAAACATTAATTTTATTTAGAAAAACAATATCAGTTAAGTCAAATTTCAGTTTTAAACAAAATTTTTCCAAATAAAAAAGCATATGTGATATCCTTGGATTTATCATATTAAAATCTTTGGAAAGCATTTTGTAAGAGAACCTTAAGTTTTCTTTGAAAAGCAATATCAGTTAAGAATAATGTCAATTTTAAATAACAACTTCGCAGTTGAAATAGGATACGTGAATTATTTTGGTTTATCGTATCAAAATCTATCGAAAACTTTTTATAAACAAACTAACAAGCTAACTTTGAAAACAATATCAATTAAGGCAAATTTCAGGTTTAAAGAAAAATTTTGCAGAATACGTGATTTCCTTAGATTTATCATATTAAAATCTACGGAAAGCTTTTTACAAACAAGTCTTAAGTTTTATTTGAAAAATAATATTCACCCTTACTTTATTCAGCGATTTTCTAATAGATTAAAGAAGACTTCAACAGCTTTTCTTTAATCTAGTACCAAACTGTCGTAGTCGTATTTCAAATACTCCAACCACGATAAGGCAGATTATTTAGGGGAAATTTCAGTTAAAAAAAAAAAAAAAAAATTTCTTCTGATTTATCTATGAAAAGCCTTTGATAAGGAAACCTTCATTTTATTTAGAAACTTAATATGAGTTGTAAACAAGAATTTTCCAATCGAAATATGATACGTGATTTCTTTTAATTTATCATACTAAGTTTTTTTAGTATTAGTTTTGCAAACGAACTTAAAATTTACTCATTAGATTAATAGTCCTATTCCTTGTTACGTATTGCAATTTTTAATTTAAATTTGTTATATAACTAATTTTTATTTGATTAAATTCCTCCTACTTTTTTCTGAAAGAAGTAGAAAATGTTATTTCAAAATTCCTAAAAGAAGTAAAATATGTTATTTAATTTTTTAATTTAAAGAAGATATTTAGCGGCAATAAAAAAATTTGCAATTGAAAGGAAATATGGAAATTCTTTTTACTTATAAAGTAAATTTTTATTGAAAGCTTTATTTTAACAAAGCATAAGTTTACACATAAATACAAAAGCCCCCCCAGCCTTGCCAACAATTAATTGCAACTTTTACTACAGATTAGTTATATGGCTGATTGTCATTGGAGATATACGTGTTCTTCAAGTATTATTTTGTTTTTAATTTAATGAAATATTCAATTGAAATGGCATATGGAAATTCTTTTGATTTATTACATCAATATTTATTGAAAGATTTTTGTAAATAAAGCATTAGTTTACACGTATATACAAAAGCCCTGCTCTGCGTTACTTATCGAGAACAGCTTCTGCTTTTCATGCAGATAAGTAATATGATTGATTCTTATTTGAGGTAAGCGTTTTCTTTTCTGAAAATAGTGCAAAATTATATTTTTCGTTTTTGATTTTAATTTAGCAGCACGGTTTAAGAAATTCACTTTAAATTCTAGAATATTCCCTGTTTATAAAATTTCAGTTGCTAGTGGTCATACAATTCATTTCATTCTCTTCTAAATAGCATAACATGCTACCCTTATTGTTACGAGTATTGAAGATTTTAAGATATTATAAACAATAAGGTTATGGTTCAAATATCATTCAGTTAAACTAAATATAAAGCTCAATTTTTCAAGTTACACAAAATGTTTGTATTGAACGTTACTTTTACCTAACCCAGCATTCAATATATCTTGGCGATCCAAGCTAAGTCCGTGACTTTTTGACTTAAAAAAATCAAACCAAAATAATTTAAGTCAGCTTTTAATTATTTTGTTCGAAATAATTTGTTTCGATTCGATTATACTAAAGTTTGTATCACTCTGTAAGCCAAATAACATGTCAAAGCTTTTAAGAAAAAACAAATTGTCCTAAATAAAATAAGCAAATTAATCGACTTGTGCATGATTAGGAATGAAGCAGAAAGCAATGAAGAAACCAACACAACGGCAAGACTAATGTAAATTAGTTAAGTTAAGTATGAGCTTTCATTGAAAAAAAAAGCTTTCAGTACGATGAATCAAAACAATTCACATATTCCATTTGTATTGAGAAATGAAATTTAAATTAATTGACAACGCACTTACTGGTGCAAACACAAGCACGCTGATGTGGCGGCCTTCGAAAACAGCATGTTGTTCCGTTTTGCTGGTTTTGTCTTAATAATTTTCGATTTGTCTCTAGCGCAATTTATTGCTTAAAAATATCAGAACCTAGAGCTCGATCAAACCATAAACAGGCAAAAGTTTTATAGATTTTCGTAGTGATCTATATATCTATACTAGAAATTTCTCGTGACTTCGTTCGCATCCAAAAAGAAACTGAGTAGACTTTAAACTGAATTAGTACCAATACCAAATTACCAACAGCACAAATTTTTCCCGTTTTAGAAGTATATATAAATAACCTAGATACCGACTGCAGTACCATCTGCCGTGCTAACTTGTGAATCTAAACCATCCAGGGGGCCACCCATACGCATAAAAATTCATTAAAATCAATCCAGCCGCTTAGAAGGAGTTCTGTGATATACACAAGTACAGTATACAAAGATAAAATTTTCATGTGACAGTGTTTGTAATTGGAGTCCTCTGAATTCATACCCCTAAGTGAGCTGTGCCAAGCCCATGCAAACGAAATGTCTTATATCTTAAAAGCTGTAGAAGTAATTCAAAATATTGATAGAATAGGACCGGGAGAAGCGGCTCCCCCAAACAAAGTAATTAATATTAATATTATATATTGAAAGCTTCAAATTTGGTATGGACTCTTTTGAGAGCGAGGTGCGAAGTAATTCAAGATATCAGTATAAAGGGACTGAGGGTAGGGGCACTCCCAATCAAATTAATAATAATAATAATCACATATCTCAAAAGCTATAATAGTAAGAGACTTCAAATTTGGTATGGATGCGTTTGAGAGCGGCGTGCGAAGTATAAATTATAATAAATTTAAAACAATAAATATTTGGTGCTGTGCTATTTTTATATTTCGTCATGGTTCACAGACCTCCCTGCCACTAACACACATGCACACCCCTTCCTCCCACACTTACAATGAGTTATTTATTATTTTCCATCCTAGAAATTCCCTAGGAATAATTTATGTGGCAAAACAGCGTTTTCCGGGTCTTATATAATAATGAAATTTCTTTATTTCCCAATAGAGGGCGTGGCGCGGTAAATCAGATGAAAAAAGTTGCTTAAAAATTCTTTAATGATTTATGCTACTCAATTTTTCTGTATCACTTTATTCTTTAGCGCTCCTTATAGCAAATAAAACAGTTTAGTGCAAAAACTTCCATAAAATTTTATGAAAATTTTTTTTTTTCATATATAAAAAATAGTTTTTTTTTCTAACATTTAAAATTCTAGTGAGCTGGTATGATGAACGATACTTTTTATTGCCTTCACTGCCCCCAGACTAAGCTGCAAAGTTTAGCCAGTCTCTAGCGCACCTCTATTTTAAAATAACATCTGTTAATCAAGATGGTATTGTATTGCCAATAAAACTTCTACTCGTATGTATGTAAAATGCCGATTAAAAATAAACGCATGCTGTCAACACATTGTCAACATATTGTATTATTAGTTTGTAATATTTATAGGTCAAACTAATAACAACAACCGCACGAGACGAAATGAAATGAAATGAAACTGCAGTAGCAAATTAATTTTCAAAAGCTGCATTATTAAAACTGTATAAAAGCAAAAAAAAAACTATTTGCTAGCAACTAATTCTAGAAGAGAAGATAAAAAGCTATACACACATACATACGTACTCGTATGTATGTATCGATGTTTTGAAAGTTTTAATAAATACATAGAAAAAAGTTGTAATGAGTTGTTCATTATTTCCGTCTTTTAAATACTGAATAACTGAATGAATTTTAGTTATTACTGGAAGAGATCTGAGCACCTCATGTATAGATCTGCTCTTCTGAGGAATCTCAAGATTGTCATCGCTTGTTGTATTGGCAGCTCCCAATATTCCACCAGGTGATTGCCCATTTGGTGGTATCTGCTATAGAATAAATCTTAATAGTACTTCAGAATGTGCTCCAGAGTTTCACTGTCAATGCCAAGTCTGTTGAGGTGTTTTTTTCTACCTGCATGGGCCTATGAGACAGACGATAAAAGTTCATAAAATACTTTCACTTACAGGCAAGAGAGCTTTAAAACAATTTTTCGTATACTTCTCAAACATTAGTTTTAAATCCCTCAATCCAGGGGAATTGAAACAGAAATAATCTTCATCGATATATATTCCCGGTTTCTATTCGATGCAAGTATATCAAAGGGATATGATTTGAGAATGGGTAAGCTAGCTCCTCTCTTGGCCAGTTTATTTCGTTTCAGCAGAAACTGACCTCATCCGTGATGTATTCCAAATGTGGCAGTTTGCAGTTATACACCTCCTTCATCCTTATATTTTCTTATATTTTGATATACATATATATTTTTAAATTTTTTATTGTAAACTCTTTTGCAGATTTTTTAAAAATAATTATTACCGTTTGCCTCAAATAAAACTTCTTAATATCAAGGTAAACTATCTTAACTTTAGCAGGGATCTTATAAATTTGTTAAAGCTTGCGGAAATATAATTTTCTTATGCTGTTTTGGGCATTTCTTTAAATAAAATTTAAATAAACAAGTTCATACAAAACTGGTTCGTATTTTTTATTATAGTGATATTGTATCACTTTTTAAAGACACCGAAGCTTACGAAACTATTTAGTATATTAAAAAAAATTTACACATTTTACACGCGTGTGGCTTGAATGTTCTAATTTTTTATAATTAACCCTTTTAATGTGCCAACTTATTTCGATTATATATTAAGTTCGAAAAACATATCACATTTTCAAAATATTTTAGTGTTTGTACATAAGAAAATTGAATTATATTAAGCAATATCGTGTCATAACCATCAAAAAAAGCTCAAGCGACGTAATTTTCTAACTCAATTTTTTTTACCAAAACCAATTACTTGCGATCGTAAATAAATGATTTTCGTAAAAAAAAAACAATTTCCGTAAAATGTCTCGTTTAAGCTTTTTTGGCTCGATATTGCTTCAGGGTTTCGTAAAAAATGGAAGCCTTTTGTATAATTCTTGTTTTTCCCATCGTAACAATATTAACCCACATAGGGTTAAATATGATTCCTCTTATGTTTATTTTCGTAAATTTCCCAAAATTAATGCCATCATAAATATCACCTGGCAAGTTTAAAAATGGAAATTACATTTTATTTTTTAAGAACTAGTTTTTTATTTGTTGTTTCCTTTAAGCTAAAAAAGAAATATCTATTATGTTCATTTTATGCGATTTTTTTAATAATTTTTTTTTTATTAACATTCAATTTGAAACTAAAGAAAAGAGGCAAGTGTGCTAAGAATTCTTGATTAGATAATACTGTAGCTCATTTGTTATCATTTGTTATCTTAGTACTTTTTATATACATATGAGCGTATGCACAGAAAATAGAACATTTTTAATAGAAAAAAATTCATTAGCTTTAAGTCGAAGTATTCATTAGTAATTGTCTTGTTAACCTACATATCGCTCATTTACTCATACAACGTCATAACTCCAAAAACCAGATTGCAAGAAACTGAGTTTGAAATCTCCAATTTACACACAACTTAATGGAAAGAGATAATTTTATATTTCTCTCAAGACTTGAGTAAACAAGATATTTGTATGAAATTTTGGCAATTTGCCACTTTTTCGACTTCGTTTCCCCTTTTTCGACTGCCTTGCCACTTTTTGACCCCCTTTATTTAGGGTGAGTTATATGAAAATACATTAAAAATAAAAATTTTAGTGCAGTTTTCTCGTTTTTTTTTAATTTTGCCCCTTTTTTATAAATCCCCTATTTCGTGCCAATTTTTGAAAAATGTCATCGGTCACCCTGGTTATGAGGATTGATTCCGCATCACTAACTCAAAAAATTGCATTTTTGAGTTATGACGTTCTTTGAGTAAATGAGCGATATATACATACATAGATATGTACATATGCATATACAATGAAGAATTTATTTTAATTGCAATTTTTATAAAAAGTGAAAAAGTACTTTTTACAAAAAATGGTACTTTTAATACCAGGTACTTTTTATAAAATAGTAATTTTTACAAAAGTTACTTTTTCTAAACGGTACTTTTTAAAAAGTGTACTTAAAAAAAGTACTTTTTATAAAAAGTACTTTTTTAAAAGCTACTTTTTTATTAATGGTAGTTTTTAAAAAAAGGAATTTAAAAGGTTCTTTTATAAAAGCCACTTTTTATAAGAGTACTTACATAAAAGGTACTTTTTATGAGTGGTAGATTTTACAACAGGTACTATTTATAAAAGGTATTTTCATGAAAGGTACTTATGTATGTATTATAAAAAGTATTTCTGTAAAAGGTACTTTTTATGAAAGGTATTTTTGTAAAAGGTACTTTTTATAAAAGGTTCTTTCTATAAAAGATATATTCATGAAAGAAACATTTTATAAAAGCTGTTTTCTGTAAAAAGTACTTCTTACAAAACATCTTTTCATAAAATGTACCTTTATAAAACGTACTTTATATAAAAAGTAGTTTTTAAAAAGTATTTTTTATAAAAGGTACTTCATTGAAAAGGTATTTTTATAAAAGGTACTTTTTCTAAAAGGTACTCTTTCTAAAAGGTACTTTTTAAAAAAGTTACTTTTTATAAAAGGTATTTTTTATAAAAGTTTCTTTTTATAACAGGTAATTTTTATAAAAGGTTCTTTTTATAGAAGGTACTTTTTATAAAATGATTTTTCTATTGGAGGTACTTTCAATAAAAGGTACTTTGTATACAAGGAACTTTTTAATAAAGGTAGTTTTTATGAAAGTTACATTTTATAAATCGTACTTTTTATAAAAGGAAATTTTTATAAAATGTATAAAAGGTACTTTTTATAAAAGGTTATCTTGTAAAAGGTACTTTTTATAGAAGGTACTTTTGTAAAAAGTACTTTTAAGAAAAGGCACATATTATAGAAGGTAATTTTGGAAAAGGTACTTTTAATAAAAGGTACTTGTTATAGAAGGTGCTTTTTATAGAAGGTACTTTTTATAGAAGGACTTTTTATAGAAGGTAATTTTAATGGAAGGTAATTTTTTAAAAGGTAATTTTTATAGAAGGTACTTTTGTAAAATGTACTTTTTATAGAAGGTACTCTTGTAAAAGGTACTTTTAAAGGTACTTTTTTAAAAGGTACTTTTTATAGAAAGTACTTTTTATAGAAGGTAATTTTAATGGAAGGTAATTTTTCAAAAGGTAATTTTTATAGAAAGCACTTGTGTAAAAGGTACTTATTATAAAAGGTACTTTTGTAAAAGGTACTTTTTATAAAAGGTACTTTTGTAAAAGGTACTTTTTATAAAAGGTACTTTTGTAAGAGGTACTTTTTATAAAAATTAGATACTTAGAGCGCACTTTTTTATAAAAGGTACTTTTGTAAAAGGTACTTTTTATGGAAATTATACTCTTTTATTATGTAAGATAGTTTTTATTAAAGTTACTTTTTTGAAAATTTGTTTTTTATAAAAGTTATTTTTTTTTAAATCTAATTTTTGATGAAAGATAGTTTTTGCAAAAATTATATTATTTATAAAATATTTATATATTATTTATAAAATAAAAATTAAAAAAAAAATCATTTTCTTAAAAAGCTAATTTACAGGGAAAATTACTAACTAAAGCTATTTACTTTGGAAAATAAAGTTGTTGGTATTCATATTTGTTTTCCATTTGTAAGTACTCAGATTATGCAAATACATATTTTAAAAATAAATGCTAGAGTCTGAAATCCGTTTTTATTTTTTTAATAATATTCCAAGTTTTAAATAAAACAAATCGACTGACAGACAGTGTTTCAATTTTCGTTTGTTTCTTTGCAAAATTTTTGTTTTCGAAATGGAAACACGAATTCATCACGTTTGCCTCTTAAGTCTTTCGTTTGCTGTATTGTCAACGAATAAATCATGTCGACAACTAAATCGTTTAGCTTTACATTTATGAAATATAAATTAAATTCAAACAGTAAAAAAATAAATCTTATTAAAAGTTTAAATAAAATATAATCTATATTTGTTTCAGCGTATTATTTGTTTAAAGGTAATTTTATATTTAATTCATGAAATTTTTTTTTCATAAATAGAACATTTAGTATTTATCGTGGGAACTGTTAAGACATAAAATATGATTTTTATATTTGTGTTATGGTCTTGTTCAAGGCTAAGAATATGATTTAAATGTCTACGAGTAATTTAATATTAATAAATTTCCTTGTTAATAAAACCGTAAGCCATAATTTTTTTTTCTATTTTTTTCTTGTTGGGTTCAATTCTCTTTATCTTCATGCTATTTTTCTCTCTAATTTAATTAAAATTGTTTAATAGTATTTCAAACGAAATATAATTATCGTTATTAAAATAATTATCCGCTCGTACAGCGGTTTGGTTTTTTTGTATTAAGAAGAGCTGTTAATGCGAATAATCTCAGAAGTATCAACTGAATTTAAATTACAAATAACAAGTCAGTCGTCGGCCCAAAAAAAAAAAAAAAATAATGAATTAAAGAAGAAACAAAAGTCATTGTGTATTTTTTTTCAGCTTAAGCAATTACTTTACTATAGTAAAAATGAGTTGTTCATATTAATGTTATCGGTTGAAATGGTTTAAGTCAGTTTTGTTTAACATTTGCGACTTTTAAGCGTAAAATAAATACAAGTGGTCGTCATCGTTGTTTGTTGACTCTTTAATGAAATAATTAATTTGGCGCACGTTTTATGTAGTTTGTTTTATTTTTCTATTTATTTTTTAAGGTGTTTAATTTATGTTTATAAAAGATGATTCTTGAAAATTGTTAGTGCCGGGCACTAGTTTGTTAATATTTTTCTTAAATTTTTATGAAAATGTTATTTTATAAGTGCAAAAAAGTTTGCAACTTGAAATGAAAAATTATATTCTGGGGATTTCTTTTATTAAGATATTTTTAGCAAAAGAGTGATTGATGTTAAAAAAAATTATTGAAGCTCACGTCTTCCTAATTAAAAAAAAATCTAACTAAATATCATTAAATGTTAAACTAAATAGAAAAAATAAATTTTTCCTATTATCTAGCATAAAAATCAAGAAAAATGAGCAAGAATCAAAAATAAAATTTTGCAAATTCAAACTCCTGTTGTTTTGGTAGGGAAGGCTATTAAATTATATTTGTAAAAGTATATTTAGATTTACAAGTGAATTTTTTTATTTAGAGGTTGTAGATGTCATATGGTGCATGATTTTGAATCATGCAAACTCTACCCCATCTCTAATTTTAGTACTGAATTCTAAATATACCGGAAGTAAAAAGTAAATTAAAAAAGAAAGTTTCCTTCCATATCCTTTAAACATAGAGCTTAATTAGAAGTTATTGAAGTAATAAATAACACATTTGGCGAATAAAACTATTTTGAACAAAAGCAAAACCTTAAACTTTTATACAACTACAAAAAAAATTAAAACATAAATAAATAATTGAAATAGTCGACCCCTGCCAAAACCACTGACTGTTTAACATGTTTTGATTATTTCCTGCATGCTTTGAATAAATAATTTTTTTTTATTTGAGCTACCATAATATAATATGTGTTTTATTAATGTTTCTATCTTTTAAAAGTCGATCTTTTATTTGTGTTAATATTTTATTTTTAGATCATTCCACAAATCGTTAAATGGCTTCAAAAAAAAAAAAAAAAAAGTGTGTTGAAATAGGAATTTGCAAACAAAACTGTTGGTTTTAACAGAGAAGATCGAAAACAAAATAAATTAAGCTTTAAAAAAATAATTTTGTAGCTTGTGTTAAATAAAATTAATTTTTTGCTTAAATGCTTCACTCAAAAGAGGTGGACTATTTTCTAGCAAAAACATTTATCGAATTTAAATGTTAATTAAATAGACAGAAAGACCTAATATTCACTGTAGTTGAATGACCATTAAAGAAGAAAAAAGTATAGAGATTTTATTTACACTTCTCTATATTAAAAAAGCATGCACTGTGTTCAAAAAAGGTAAAATAAGAATTCACACTTGTATTGAGATTGAAGTAAAACGATTATTTCAGCCATACATATGGGCAGTCGGTCAAAAGTAATTTTTATTGAAAGTACTTTTTATGTACTTTTATGCACTTTTCAAAACGGTGCCTATTAAAAATGTTCTTTCTATAATAGGTTCAAGTACTCTTAATAAAAGGTACTTTTTGTAAAAGTATTTTTTATAATAAATATTTTATGTGAAAAGTACTTTTTATAAAAGGCACTTTTGATAAAATGAACTTTAAATAAAAGGTACTTTTTATAAAAGGTACTTTTTATAAAAGTACTTTTTCTAAAAGCCACTTTTTATGAAATGTACTTTTTATAAAAGGTACTCTTTATAAAAGGTACTTTTTATAAAAGGTACTTTTTATAAAAGGTACTTTTTATAAAAGCCACTTTTTATGAAATGTACTTTTTATAAAAGGTACATTTGATAGAAAGTACTTTTTATAAAAGGTATTTTTCTAAAAGGTACTTCTTCTAAAAGGTACTCTTTATAAAAGGTACTTTTTATAGCAGGTACTTTTTGTAAATTTTACTTTTTATAAAAGGTACTTTTTATAAAAGATAGTTCTTATAAAAGATACTTTTTATAAAAGGTACTTTTGATAAAAGGTATCATTGATAAAAGGCACTTTTGATAAAAGGTACTTTTTATAAAAGGTACTTTTTATAAAAGCCACTTTTTTTGAAATGTACTTTTTATAAAAGGTGCATTTGATAGAAAGTACTTTTGATAAAAGGTACTTTTGATAGAAAGTACTTTTGATAAAAGGTACTTTTTATAAAAGGTACTTTGTATAAAAGTTTCTTTTAATGAGTGGTACTTTTTCTAAAAGGTACTTTTTGTAAAAGGAATTTTCCTTAAAAGGTACTTTTTTATTAAAAATGTCTTGCAAAAGGTACTTTTGTAATAATTAACTTTTATAAAAGGACCTCTCTCAAGAATATTGTGGCAATCTAACTTTGATTTATATTAACCTTCGTTAAACCGTGACATCACTGTTTTTGTTACCTTTCTGCGATATAAATAAGTATGATTTTATATATAAAATATTAACAAGGAAGCAAGCTGATCAAAAAAAAAATTGTATATCATGTTTTTCAAATATATTTAATTTATTGTTTATTAATTTGAATAAATAATTTGGCTGTTAAAAGCATACATCTTTTTTCCTTGAATACATTAATTGATATTTTAATTGCTATGTTATTTCGACAAGTTTTATTTTTATTTCTAACTAAAAGTTAAATCAATATTTTATTGCTTATTCCATAAAATAGTTTTGTTTTATGATTTATTTGGGAATTAGATATTTTTTAAGAACGTAGTTACCAAAACTAATAAAATAAATAATAATTGGCAACAAGCAAGAATTGATTGAAGTGTTATTAATCATTAAAAAGTTCTTTAATTAAAATGCTTACGCTCTGTAATTTTTATTTAAAAAAAAAAATGTTTAATTAAAACATATTAAAAAGATGATGAGCTAATGAGACAAAAAAAAAACATTAAATTTTTTAGAGAATTTTTTTAATAAAAATGTTTTATCTAAAAAATGTATGTGTAACCGACGTCTGTTATCTTGCACAAAATCCTGTTCAAATCAGATAAAATTTTGTTGTTGTAGCCCAGCATTTTGTTTGTAAGCATTTAGATTGCAAATCATACAAGTGTTGTGCAGAAAAATATTTTATTCATATTTAGCCTTGACAATACTGTTATCGTCACCATCATCAATTCGTCATCAATGCTACATACAAAACATCGTGTGTGAGATCGTTCGTCATAAGATTTTAAGATTTTTGATTTTAGATAAATATTAAATCATAAAATATACGGATATATGACTTAAAGCATGAATATTGACACACATGGTTTAGTATTTTTTATTTTTTATTTTATTAATAAAAATTTTAAGGCTTGAGAAAAAAAAATAAAGTTCAGTAAATAAATTTTACAACGTTCTTAAAAAAAACTTAAAGCCACAAGATGTAATACAATTTTACATCTCTGGTAATATGGATGAATGACTTCAGTCGACTTAAGCAAAACAGTATTTTTCGGAAGTTTTGACTGAGAGATTTACGGGCTCTAACGCCTAATTCTCCTTCCGTGTGATTCTAACCACTGTAACTTTCGCCGCCATAAAATAAGGCTCAAGGAAATAACGCTCAAATAAGAAAGTGAAATAAGGCCCAATAAAATTAAGAAATTTTTAATTGGGCTTTATTTTATTTATTGTGGGCTTTATTTCATCTTGAGTTTGGTTGGACTTTATTTAGTTTTTTTGGGCTTTATTTAATTGGGATTCATTTCTTATTTCGGCATTAGTTTCTTGAGACTTATTTCACAGCGCCCCATTTTCAACTGCCACATGATACAGTATATGTATTAAAGTTAAGTTTTCTTAAATCGACATAAGCGATTATTCCATATTGCCACAGATACACTCAGGGAAAAGGTGCAACTTAAAAACAAGAACGCGCCACATTAATTCAATAATTTTCGATATAATAGAAAATGTATGTTGAGATACTTAAAAGTTAATAAAATTAATAAATTAAAATTGTAAATTAATATATTTCCATATTGAAATAAGAAATTTCAACATGACTAGACTTTTGTCAATGGTTTTTATTGATTTAAGGCTGTTTTTTCTCCGTCTTTAACACATAAACTTTCATTGTATAAAGAAAAAAGTGACTTGTAAATCTAACTGACGCTGACGTTTAAACTAACTAATAAAAGACAGTCAAATAAAACTTTAAATACTATTCATGAATTTAAGCAGCATGTATAAAATGTAATTGGTATATTTAACCAATTTTGTTGGTTAAAATGGGTTCAATGAATTAAGCTTGTTAAAACATTCCTTTCAGAGCTCCTTTCATCACTCTTCTACGTCAACGCTTACAAATACCATTCTAAATCAAAGAAAACCCATATGACTTGGTTGAACAAAAAATTTTCCATCACTTATTTGTTGCTTTTCAGTCCTGCAACAGTTTTGATGTTTGATTATTTATTTAATTATTATTACGAGTACATTAACTTATAATTGAAATTATAAGCTTGTAAAGTAAAAGAGCTTTAGTAACATTTAAGGCCTGTCCCACGATGTCACCAGCAAACGTTCGCTCGACAACTTGTATTGCAAACAACAATAAGATTTGAAAATTTTTTGTTGTTTTCAATATAAACATTCAATCGAACGATTTCTGGCGACATCGGGGGACAAGCCGTTAATATGAAATTTCTTCATATTGATTAATTTCTTAAGCATTTTGCATTTTACTTGAAGTTCGGTTGAATACATATTTCATCATGACATGTTTGTTAACAAACGCTTTTACAACTTCAGATGCGAGGTAACTACTAACATTAATAATATCAACTGATAAAAGCAACTTATTGAAATATATCTAAAGAAAGTGATATTTGCAGTAAAATTAACAATGAAAATTGGTTAAATTAACCTTTGTTATTTTTTTCGAGCTTAGTTTGGTCAACTGAGTATTTTGTTATATTTCTTGTTTTATTTTTAGTTATCAATAGAATGACAGTCAGACTAATTAATATCAGCATCATAGATTTTGCTGATATACATATGTATGCCTTGTCGATATTTGTAGCAATGAATCGTCTAGTAAAATAATTAATAAAATGTTTAAGTAATTTATTATTTGACATATTGTCAAAATTGAATTTTATGTGAAACTTATTTGCTGGAGGTTAAGAATGCATTTCATTGATGCTTTACCAAATCATTAGACGACTTCAAAAATACATTTTAAATGTATATAGACATGTTGAACCTATTTTTTTTTATCTCTAAAATATTTTTTTTTAATATTGGCGCTTTTTTCGTTCTGGCGATTTTTTTAGTTTTGGCCAATTTTTTCGGTTATTTTTAGTTTAATTTTTTTTTAATTTAGGCTATTTTTTCGTTTTGGCGACTTGTTTTTCGTTTTTCGGCGATTTATTTCGGTTTTTGGAGATTTTTTTTTTGGTTTTTGGCTATTGGCTTTTCGGTTTTTGGCGATTTATTTAGGTTTTTAGAGATTTTTTAGTTTTTGACGACCTTTTCACTTCTGGCGATTTGTTTTTCCATATGATCGACTTATTTTATTTTTGGTGATATTATTTTATTTCAGGGTTTTTTATTTTGACGATTTTTTCGTTTTGGAATTTTTTTCGGTTTTTGGCGTTTTTTTTTATTTTGGCGATTTTTTTCGTTTTAGTTAGTCCCAATTTACACTATGCAAGTCTTATTGCTAAGCTGATTACTTTGTCAGGATATAGAGACGGGGGGGGGGGGGGGAAAGAAACGTTGCTGTTCCCCTCGTCTCTCTCTCTCCCAGAAAGGTATCAGCTTAGCAATAAGACTTGAATAGTGTGATTTGGGACTTATATTTTTCAATTATTTTGCGATTTCTTAGTTGTTTGGCAATTTTTTTAATTTTTGGTGATTTTTTATGCAGTTGGCTGACTTATTTTATTTTTGGTGATATTTTCTATTTATTTATTTATTTTATTTATTTATTTGATTTTGGCGATATTTTCGTTTTAAGATTTTGTTTTGGCTGTTTTTTTAGTGTTGGTATTTTTTTCATTTTGGCAATGTTTCCGATTTTTGGCGATCTATTTTAATTCAAAAGATTTTTTTATTTCGGCGATTTTTTTCGTGTTGCCGATTTCTTCCAGTTTTTTGCGATTTTCTTAGTTTTTTGGCGACCTTTTTACTTTTGATAATTTTTTTTGCATTTGCTTTTTTATTTTGGCAATGCTTTCGTTTTGGGATTTTGTTTTGGTCTTTGGCGTTTTTTAAGTATTGTACGTTTTTTATTTTTATTTTAGTCTTAGAGATTTTTTTAGCTTGGCGATTTTTTCCGTGTTGGCGATTCTTTTCAGTTTTTTTCGTGTTGGCGATTTTCTTAGTTTTTTTTGGTGACTTGTTTACTTTTGGTGATTTTTTTTTGCATGTAACAGACTTATTCAATTTTTGGTTATATTTTTTATTTAAGCGCTTTTTAGGGTTCCGTACACCAAAGGTGAAAAGGAACCCTATTGTTTTCGCCACGCTGTCCGTCTATCCGTCTGTCCG
Organism: Tachina grossa; assembly: GCA_949987645.1. NCBI lineage: Eukaryota > Metazoa > Arthropoda > Insecta > Diptera > Tachinidae > Tachina > Tachina grossa. The sequence continues at coordinate 18,904,100 of OX465276.1, read as the reverse complement.
TCACACGGTATTTTCTAAGAAAACGTAAGAGCTACGTACCTGAAATTTGGACAGAGTATGTACAACCTTGGCCGCTACAACAACAAATATATGAGAATTAAAAATTAAAGGGTGTTCCAAAACGAGCAACGAAGAATGTTAACATCCCATGTAATATACATACAATTGTATGAACATATGTATATTGTAACTTGAAATTTGTAAAATTAGTGTGTTTTTATACAGACTACAACAATTAACACTAAAATTTAAAAAAATTTAAATTAAAGGGTGGTCCATCAGTTAATGCAATTTTGACTATGTAATTTTGACAATTTGCTACATCTTGGAAACCGTAAGAGGCAAATACTTGAAATTTTCAAAAACGGTAAAACTAAAAAAACCGAAAATTATAAAATCGGAAAACCAAAAAAAAATCGCCAAAAATTAAAAAAAATCGCCAAAACGAAAAAAATCGCCAAAATTAAAAAAAACGCCAAAAACCGAAAAAAATCGCCAAAAACGCGAAAAAGTCGCCTAAACTAAAAAAATTTTTTAAATTAAAAAAAATCGCAAAAATGAAAAAAATCGCCAAAAATAGAAAAAAAATCGCCAAGATGAAAAAACGTCAAAAACCGAAAAAATCGCCAAAACAAGAAAATAAAGTTTCAAAACTGAAAAAAGAGCCAAAACTTGAAAAATCGCCAAAACCAAAAAAACGCTATAATGCCAAAACAAAAAAACCGAAAAGATCCCAAAAACGAAAAAAATGCCAAAACTATATATTATATAGGATGGAGTTTGTATTAAATTACATATCTAGTGTTCGTACGGAACCCTTCGTGCGCTAGTCAGAGTCGCACTTTACTGAATTTATTTTATTTTGGCGTTACTTTCGTTTTGGGATTTTGTTTTGGTATTTGGCGTTTTTTGAGCATTGGGTTTTTTTTAATTTTGGCGACTTTTTCGAATTTTGACGATCTATTTTAGTTATAGAAATTTGTTTTTGTTTGGCGCTTTTTTTCGTTTTGGTGATTTTTTTGGGGTTTTGCGTTTTTGTTTTATTTTGGAATTTTTAGAATTAGCATGAGTTTGCCTCTTGCGGTTTCCAAGATACTGATTTGACTGATAAAAATACCTTTTTATTTTAATTTTTTAAATTTCAATATTAATCGGTGATGTCACACTAACTTTGAAAATTTCAATTGTCTATATAAATATTTGTATATTGAAATTGAATTTCAAAATTTGTCGCTGCTCGCCTTAGAAAACCCTTTAATTTGTATTTGCTGGTGCAGTGGCCAAAGTTTTACATATTCTGTAAAAAATTTCAGGTTCATAGCTTTTAAGAAAAAACAGCCTGTAACAGTCAGCCGCACATAGTAGCGAAAACAATAGGGTTCCTCTTCACCTTTAGTATAGCGAACCCTAAAAAAGAGCTATTTGTTACTTATGAAATGCTTGAAAAAGTCACCTAACCATTGTGAAATATGAAAATTATACTTTTTCCCAAAATTATTGTTAAATATAATTTTCAAATTAAAAAATAAAAACAAAGAAGCTCAAGAGTGTGCGAACATTTGTGACCTTGACGGTGCATGTACTAAAATTTGTTCACAGTCAAAATCAGAAATTTGCTAATTTGCCATGCAACCTGAAAACATATCTTTTGAATTTTAATTATTTTTTAACAATAAAAAATCTCTAACCAACAAAATCCCTTTTAAAGAATTCATATATTTTAGTCATTTTTTAGGCTTTAAATTATTACAAAGTTGTCTAAACTTTAGAAGCCAATTAGTGGCAGGTCGTTAACCCTTTTGATCTTAGCATTGGCTTATTAAACTCGTAATCAAAGAAAAATCTTCTTAATAAATAATTATTTTGTAGATTTGTTTTTTGCTCTGTTCTGCTCTGACAAAACCAACTTTGTAGGTTTTTTTGCGGCTGTGTGTGTGTTTTTCTTTTAACCGTCATCATCATCATCATCATCATCACCATTGTCAACCACATCTTCTACTTGACTTTTCTATTGAATTTTTTTATGATTTTTCAAGTACAAAACTCTAATGTTTGTTTAATTAAATTATTATTAATACTATTATTTCTTTTTTATTCTTTTGGAATTAATTAAGCGCAATTTTTTTTTATTTATTTATTCATTCACTAATTCATTCATTTATGTTAATGCTGGCGAAACAAAATGATAATAGCAATATTTTCGTTTATGGTAAATTAATTATTTAATTAAATATTTCTGCGGAGGTTTTCATTAAAAAAAATATATAGAATAAATTAGATCGGTTTTTCTTTTTTTTTTTTTTTTTGTAAAGTTAAAGTGAGATTTATGGCAAACTAAGAAAAATATTTATAAAATTTTATTATCTTATACAAATAAACAATTTGCAAGTTTTTGTAATAAAATTTGCATAATGTTTTGCTTTGGTACATTTCGATGTGGCCTCAAGCAGAGTGAATCATATTAGTTTTATTGAAATTTTTTTTTAAATTCAATATGAATTTTAAACTGATAGAAAAAGTTGTGGTAGGATTGATGATGATCTGTCATTAGATTTTTTTGGCATCAATACTACAAAAGCCCTCAGTAAATTATACTTTTTCACAAGTATTGTAACCCAACAAAAAATTTAATAATGACTTATATTAAGCACAACTTACATTTCCTCACAAACTACTTACCGTCTGCATTACTTTACAGCAGTTATTTATCAACTGCAAGATAATAAAACAAAATAAATTATTCTATGTGTGGTGGAGAACAGATTGTTCAGTGTTCAAACCCCGTCGAAGGCATATGTGTTCTTTTAACCGACTTCAAAAAAGGAGGAGGTTAACAATTTGTGTCTATTTTTTTCCGTTTCACTTCACAACTCGGTACATTTTAGACCGATTGTAAAAATTTCTTTTATTGTCTGAGATGGTGTAGCTTCCCATTGGTTCCATTATAAAAAAGTGGACGGGGACACGCCCACAATTTTTTAAATTTAATTTTATAATATTCTACTTATTTGATTGCTGCGAAACCTATAAAACACCTTTGGGTCTTGTAATTAAACAATTTGAAATTTAAAAAAATGGGCGGGGTTACGCCCATTAAAATTTATTAAAATATTTCACGCGGTTCTACTTAAACCGATTTTTACGCAACTTTCCACACACCTTTAGCTCTAAAATAGACACAATAGCTCTTTTAAAAAAATGGGTGGAGTCACGCCCATTATAATTTAACAACTTATTTTAAGTGGTTCTACTTTACCGATTTTTAAAAGACTTAAGACGCACCCTGAGCTCTGAAAAACACACAATCTTGCATTTAAAAAATGGGCGGAAGTACGCCCATTAAAATTTAATTTTTATATTTCACGTAATTCTTCTTATTTTCTTCTATCATATCTCTGCATTGAAGTCTTTTTTTTTTTGGCAGAAAAAATACTTTTATTTGTATGTGTTCGTATAAACAAGTCTTTAACCCGTAAACGTGTTTGTTTGTTTCTGCAAAATGTAGAGAAACAAATCCTATACCGAGAAAAGTTGGAAAGTAAAGCTGTTATACAAAAGTGTTTATATTAAGATTTTGCCACAAAGTTATTCAATTTGTCCTACACTCAAAATGCAATAAATAATAAATATAATAATAATTAATAAATATAAAATTAATTCTATAAAGTACCTTAGACACGATCAAGATGCCTGCTGTCAAGCTCGCTGAGTATCAAATTTCTCATACACTCAAAATTAAAGTATTAATAAATACAAAATTATTTCTATAAAGTACCTTAGACACTATCAAAATGCTTGCTATCAAGCTCGTTTTACATATGCTTGTTGTCTTAAAGTTATCACGCTTGATGACTCACTAAGCATTAATTTTTAATTTACTATTGTGCTGTTCCCAGCAAAAAATTTTAAAAAAGGTAATCGAGTTTGGAATTAAGCATTTTTGGTGGAAGCTGTTCCGTACTGGATTACTAACGTAATGATTTTAACAAGGCGTGAGACTAAAATAATCGATTCTTGAGAAGTACTCACCTTTTTTATTTGGAAACTTGTTCACGTAATCTATTTAATCTAAAAAAAAATCATTCTCTTCATTTAGCAACTTGTACATAATTTTTTTACATTTTAGGTAATGAGATTTGTAAGCGAGTAATGAAATTTGGCAATCAGAAAAGTAAGTCATTATATGGCAAGTAGTTCTGATGGTAATGTGTAATTTTTTGCTGGGTTCGTGTGGTATCAATGTTCTAAGTGAAAATATAATTATAATGAAAAATTGTTCGGCTTTAATGGGTTAACACTATGCATACATTAACATGTGACAGCAAGAATGCCAAAAATATACGTTTGCTGAGTGTCGGTGTCACCCATACTAATGCGTTTTCACTCATAATATATCCATGCAATGTAGGGTTTGCTAAAACCCAATAAATTTGAAAAAAAAACCTCAACTTCACTTTAGAATTTACCTAAACCGACCGACCAACCTGTTTCGGTTTTTTAAACCTGGAGAGCTATTGTGTAATTCAATTCGAAAGCAAAACTGTCCGGGGTTTTTAAAATTTTTAATTTTTGTTATTGATATTGATACATTGATACACATAAGATGTGTACACGTATTTATGTTTACATATATATATTATTTATGCTTTCAACATTGAAATTCGAATGCTTTTGCTTGTGGCGGCAAGCAAGATGCATTCCAGGAGTCAAACATAACAACAATTCTGTTGATAATATGCACTGCTGCTCTATTTGGCATTACAAGCCACAATATCCGAATAAAATGAAACATTGAACTCAATAAATTTTTGGTGTACAAGAATTGTGCAAATTGGCATTTTGTATATCGTCTACTTCTAGTACTAGACCACTTATTCATTGTTAAACTTTTAGGGTGCACGGAAAGAAAAAATATGGTTGAGGTAACCATAATCAAATAGCAACATACTATGATTGAATTATATGGTTGCAGTCATATCATATTATTGTTAATAGAAAAAATACTTTAACAATATTATTATCTGAGTTAATTATAATACTATCTGAGTTAATTATAATATTATCTCAGTTAATTATATTATAATCTTAGTATTGTAAATATGACAACACTATTGTTAGATGTGACTAAAATATAATTGAGACTCGCCATACCATGTTCTAATATTATATTAATATTGTTAAATACGACCACAGTATTATTTAATATAATAATACTATTTTATTTTTTAATCATATGTTTATTTTAGAAACAGCCGTGCGTTAAATTCGAAATAAAAATGAATTAATATTGCTGAAATAAATTGTATATATAGAAATGTATACTTACACGACGTACAGCCATGTCTGTATAAAAAGATACACAAATGTTTGTATATTTATATTGATCTACCCTTTTGCTTATACTTTATTTATTTATTAATTTATTTAACAGCACGCTTGCACTACCGATAGCTTACAAACGAAATACTGAACTGACAGATGTTTCTGAAAAAGATTTTTTTTTTAAATTAACATATTATGGTTTTGGAAAACATTGTATTGTTATTTACATCATATTATTTTTAAATAATAATACAAATTATGTTGTAGTCATAAATTTTTAACAAAACTATATTGTTAAACTCTAACCATATCACACTTTTATATGGATGTGATAATGTAATTATTAAATTCAAACATTACTCTGTTTGTCGTAACGAAATAAATATTTGAAATAACAATAACTAGTTTTCGACGACCACACATTTGTTTCAGAGAACATAATATTGTTATCTCAACCATTTCTTTTCTTTGCGTGTGGGGTTGGCTAAAATAGTTAGCACGTTGACTACCAAACTGAAGGCGCTGGGTTTGAGCCCGGGCTCCGACAGTCATTAAATAACAACACCATACATTTTTCTGTTGTTCATTAATGTCCCTTTGTCCTAGTTTACACTATTGCTAAGCTGATTAGTTTGTTAGGAGATAGAGAGGAGGGGAAAAGAAATGTTTCTATTCCCCTCGTCTCTCGTTCGTTCAAAGTAATCAACTTATCAAAAATATTTGTATAGTGTAAACTAGGACTTTGTATCAGTTGTTGCATAGAAGTAGAACAGTTCAAGTGGTGAAGGCATATTCACTGGTCACTGAACTTACACCAGCTTCAGCGGATACTAGTGTAAGGGCAGAGTGCCCTCCTTCATCAGTATTGTGCAGCAGAATCATCGGCGAACTAAAGTAATTTTAACTAGATATACCAAACGGGCGACACACTCGTCCGTATCCTAGAATCAAAATGTAAATAATTTAAGATTCAAAGAAAATCTACCTATCTAAACGTCATAAAGAATTCATTAAAACACAGCCACACACAAACTTACATACATATGCAAGCATAATTAAATGATACATGAAATTAAAAAAAAACATAAACAAAATCCCTTGAACCAACCTAATTCACTTTATTTAATTCTCTTCCTTTAAGTATTATGGCTTTCATACAACAACAAATAAAAGGAAAAAAATTGTTAGATCAAGAGAAATACTACAAACACACACACACACACACACACACACACACACACACACACACTATTGTTTTGTTTCTTTTTAGGGTTCCGTACACCGTAAGAGCTACGGACCTGAAATTTGGACAGAGTATGTAGAACATTGGCCGCTACAACAACAAATACATGAGAATTAAAAATTAAAATCCCATGTAATTAACATACAATTGTATGAACATATGTATATTGAAACTTCAAATTTGTAAAATTAGTGTATTTTTATACATACTACAACAATTAACACTAAAATTTTAAAACAATTTAAATTAAAGGGTGGTCCATCAGTTAATGCAATTTTGACTATGTAATTTTGACAATTTGCTATATCTTGGAAACCGTAAGAGGCAAACACATGAAATTTTCAAAAACGGTAAAACTAAAAATACCGCAAATTATAAAATCGCGAACCAAAAAAAAAAAAAAAATCACCAAAAATTAAAAAAAAATCTCCAAAACGAAAAAAATCGTCAAAATTAAAAAAAAAATCTAACACGAAAATACATCGCCAAATTCGGAAAAAATCGCCAAAATGAAAAAAATCGCCGAAATGAAAAAAACGCCAAAAACCGAAAAAAATCGCTAAAACGCGAATATGTCGCCAAAACTAAAAAAAAAAATTATATAAAAAAAATTGCAAAAATGAAAAAAATCACAAAAAATAAAAAAAAAATCGCCAAAATTAAAAAACGCCAAAAACCGAAAAAAAATCGCCAAAACAAGAAAATAAAGTGTCAAAACTAAAAAAATAGCCAAAACTTAAAAAAATCGCCAAAACCGAAAAAACGCCAAAAAAACCAAAAAAAAAAAACCGAAAGGAACCCAAAAACGAAAAAAATTCCAAAACTATAAATTATATAGGATGAAGTTTGTATTAAATTACATATCTAGTGTTCGTAAGGAACCCTTCGTGCGCGAGTCAGAGTCGCACTTTACTGAATTTATATACTTGTAAGCTAATAAATGCGTGTGTAATAGCAACTTTAAACGCTTATAGCTCCCAAAATACTAAACCGATTTCAATAAAATATAGATTCTGCACATCTGTACAGAAAATCCTTTAAAACCATATAAATTTTGAAAACGGTGTACCACAGCGAAAAAGGGATTACAAAAAACATGTTCGCCTATTAATTATATAGATACGCCTCACTGACACCAGAGGCGCTGAAACACTGCATTATAAAAAAAAACTTTCATAAAACGCAGGATTGTAAAATAATTAAGATTTCTCCTATCTCTTCCTTCACTATTTGTGTTCTCTATCACTATGCTTTTCCTAAAAAAGGAAACACCACCTAGTAGTAGTAGTAGTAGGCATTAATTGCCTGAAAGCTACTCCTCTTAAAAAAAAAAAAATATATATTTTGTCTTATTACTTATAGTTCTAGCGCAGTGAGCCTGGCAATAGTGGGATCGCGGCTTAAAGCCTTTAAAGAATTTGAGTTTTTTTTTTTTTTTTTTGTTTTTTTTTTTGGATAAATATCTAGCTTTCCAGAGTTCAAAGACTCTTAGTTTTAAATCTGATTAAAATATTCTTACTAAACATCATTTCACTTTGCCAAAGATGCCAAAAGATAATTTAAGGTAATTAAGTATGAAAAAGTCAAACAAAAAATTATTTAAAAAAATATATAAAAAAATTTTAAGAAAAAAAAAACTTTAGAAATAACACATAAAACGACTACGTGCTTTTGACTCAAATTATTTGTTTAGCTATTTCTATTATTTTCTATTGCTATTTATGTAAGAAAGATTTATCTTTATACAGAAAAAAAATATTAAAATAGTGGCAAACTTCATAAATAATAATTTTAAACTACCAATCTGCTGTATGTAGTTTTTATGTGTGAGACAAACATAAAAAAAATTATTTAAAACCTACACTAATGCAATAATACATGTTTGTAATTTTAGTATATCGTTAAGTAAAAAATTTTTTTAATCGACTTCTTTTATAAAATCCATGGTTTTTTATATATATATATGCTATAAAAAAATCAAATCTAGGCGAATAAAAATAAATTTTTTTTTTTATTTTATAACACTGCGAAACTTCCCTCTAAACATTTGAATATTTTCCTGCTTTCGTTAAATTATAAAACTGTTTGTTATGGCCTTTTAAGTTTCAGTTAACGATATTTAACATTTCTTTGGAAAAAAGAAAAGAAACAATTAAAAATGTAATAATATTCTAATTGCTTGAACAAGACACAAATTTGACTGACTGATTGCATGAATTGTTGTGCAGCATCTCATTAGGAAACATAAGACTTAAGCAAGAAACGTTTTATTTATGTTATGATTTTAAAACAGAAGACGTTGCCTTGTTTTGCACATACAGCACAGTGGGCTGTGGAAAACCAAAATGCTATATATAAAAATTTATAGAAAAATTTTATTAAAGCTTTTCTTTTGATTTATCGAAATATCGATAAAAAAAATTAATAAAATTGTTAATAATTTATAAAAGACCTAATAAAGCTTTAATAAAATTTTTATCTATATATATATAAAATAGGATGTGTGTATGTATGTATGTATGTAACGTATGGACTCCAAAACGGCTGGGCCGATTTTGATTTTCGGTCTGCGGGCGGAGGGGCGTGGCAAAATAAAATTTTCATATTGCACCACCAATGCGCAACACTTTCAAATCAATATAAATGAAATTGAAAAGACAATGGGGTTAGCGAAACACACCGGGTGTAGCTACACACAAAAAAGTAATATGAATGATTTTGTAATATTAATTAAAATATTTGTAATATCAATTAAAAAATTAATTAAATTTTCACCTATAAACAATTTGATAATATCAATTAAGTTTTTCCACTCAAATGAATTAATACAATTAAAAATTTAATTGAATGAATTAAATTTTTAATTGAAAAAATTAATTGGTGAACACTTTTTTCTGTGTAGTATGTTATAAATGTGAAAGTGACTTTGTTTGTTTGTTTGCTACGCTTTCACGCGCAAACCACTAAACCGATTTTGAAAGATCTTTCATCAATAGAAAGCTACACTACCAGCGTAAAACATATGATATTTTTTATCCGGTTTGGAACCGGCACGGATTTCCAAGCTGCTAAGCTGATTTAAAAAACTTTCAGCAACAGAAAGTGACATTATCAGCTGCAAACATCGACTCATTTTTATCCGGTTCGGAACCGGTTTTTTACTTTAAGTTAAGATATTTTCCGAAAAACATATTTTTGTGAGCCGGTTAGGACAAGTTTCGTTTTAAGTTTGATTGTTTAAACAGTTTTGAAAACGGTTTTTATTCTGTTTACAAACTTTTTATTGCGTTTTTGATGGTTTTTATCGTTTTTTTTTACATTATCAGTGAGTAAGAAAAAATTTATAAATTTTAAGTGTAGTTTCCAAAAAAAACGAGAGTGGAGCCGTGGGCAAAAGCTTGTAATAAAAATAAATAAAAGCTCAAATAGATTATTATAATATTTATATGTAATAAAAGTTTATAAAAGTTCATAAATTTTTTTTAAAGAAATTCTTTGTTTAGCTATTTTCTTTGTGTTTGATTTATGTTTTTTTCTATAATTATTAAAACGAGTGCTATGCTTAAAATGATACTGGTGGCTTTTTTTATTATAGTTGTAATTGTAATTATTAATGTGGTTGCAGTCAGCCGTTGATGTAATGAGATTTGATGCCAATTTTTTAATGACTCGTCGTTATTGCATTCATATTGATGGAGTGATTATAAGAAAATTGCATCTTTGTTTCATAAATGTAGTCAAGGTCGTAAAAAAAACTATTGAAAAACACAGTCGCACTTAGTTGTAAATGCCAACAAATTTATTAAGAAAATCATAATAGAATTAGAATAAGAGTTATTAAAGCAAAAGAAAAAGTCGATTTAATAATCGGAGAAAAAAGAAAATTAGAGTTAATTTCAAACTACATTCTTCAGACCGTGCCAATGCATTGTGATTACATCTAAGTGCTAATTACAAAAGTTCTAGCTGTTGTTAACACAATCCTGGAAATTTAATTCAATAGTTTATAGAATAATCTCTTAGAAAAGTCTTGCGTTTTGAAAAATATATAGATATTTGTTTGGAAATTCTTTTTTTTAAGCCCATTGTTTCTAACAATTTTTTTTCTTTTAATTTATCGTCTACTAAATATTATTAATTGTTAACTATTTGACAAGTATAATTTTTGTTTAGCAGCTTTATTAGCAAATAAATTGCATAACAGTTTACTTAAGCAGCAGCAATAGCATCTTTTCGTTAATACGTTAATGGCCTACGATTGCAAATGTCTTATACAAAATTTAAATATTAACACTTTACAATATTTTTGTTATGTGTTTATTTTCTTTTTTTTTCATTTTGTCTTATCTATTGACAGACGCAGCAAATTTGTGCCAAGTCTATAAAAGCAAATTTAACGTATCGTGGAAATTTTTATAAATTTTTGTTAAAAAAAAAATCAAAGTCATAAACTTACAATAAATTCAAGACTATAAAGGAAAAATTGTTTAACAAAAACAAAATACTGGTTTTTAAAATAAAGCCATAACTATTTAGAGCTCTAAAACAAATTGACCCATCAAACTTTATTTAAAATATGTGCTTAAGTTTCCTGTAATTTGCTGTTTTTTGTACTATTTTTACCGTAAAATAGATATTTCTGTTTTGAATAATTTTTTTTTATACTTATAGTTATAAAATATCTAATATTTATATTTCATTGAAATGTGAGAAAATCGTGATTTATTCAAAAATGGTCAAGAGTGAAGGTTTTTTTCCATTTATGCAAAAAAAAAAAAATTAAAGTCTCAAAGCGGATTTCCTTATTAATTTTTTTTTAATTGACATCATGTAGCCAAATAAAGAACTTTTACTTGGAATTTATTTTAATATGAAATTATTATTTTATTTTTTTTTATATTAAAAATATATTTTGTTTTATTTGTTTAATTTCCCGCTATCAGGAATATAAAGTTATTAATTTCATTTTGATTTTACGAAGTCATACTTTCATTAGATCTCTGCATTTTGGAGGTCATGCTAATCTATTGTGACAATTTTTATTATAACGTCCGTATGGATCATAGTCGCTCAGTATTGCAAACTTTAATCAGCTTCCTTTAAAAATTAGTACATAACTACATTTCTCTCGGTAACCAGCACTGGAATGAAATAGAGAATGGCAATGAGTACTAAAAATATATAAATAAGTAAATAGTCTTAATGTTAGTAATTGCATATAATCGTAATTTTAGCGCAACTAATTCGTAGGCTCGCATACAACTAAGAATAAAAACGCACATGCATATCAAACCCATTGTCTCTCTCTCATACTTATACTCACACTACGGATGTTTAGTCAGACAAGAAAATATACGCTTGATACTCAGGATATTTATTCATTATTGCCCACTGTATACAAACATTTGAGTACACAAAATTGAATGGAAAATGTGTCAGTGTGTGTATGGCTGTTTTAAAACATGCTTTGTATGTATATTTAAAAAAATATCTACGAGTAGCCGATTAATACTCAGAGTATTTTTATACTCATGCAAGTGATTGTACTTCATACAGACTGTAAATCTTAGCTGTTGTTGTTTGTATTGTGTAATTTAAAAAATGTCTGTAAACATAGTTGTTTGATGCTTATATTTATACATATTCAGTTTAGAATTAAGATGTGTATTTGCATATGAGCTTTTTTTATATTTATTTTAAGTTGTACTCATTCATAGTTGTTTGAAGGCCAATACTCAAAGAGTACCTACAACGATACTTTTGTCATTCTCTGGCATGAATGTATGTTTGTGTGAGAGAGTGCGTGTATGTATGTAAAACTTGCACTTAGTTTGCGTGATGTAATGAGAATTTTCGAACATAAGGTTTTTGAAATAAAGTTTTTTCAAATAAATTTTTATCTTCCAAACCAATTAAATCTAAAATCGAATGAACTCTTAAATTAAAAACAAAATATTAAGCTCAAAAAAATCAATAAATTCAGTAAAGTGCGATACGAATACGAAGGGTTCCGTACGGACACTACATGTGTCATAGTATGCGAACTAAAACCTATATGATCGAATATCTTACCTGACGGACACATTTTTTAAAAAACTTCAAGTACCCGGTAAACTTTTTTTTTGATTTTTAGCGATCTTTTTAGTTTTGGCGTTTATTTAGTTTTGGCGTTTTTATAGTTTATGGCGATTTTTTTAGTTTTGACGTTTTTTTATCCTCGGCATTTTTTCGTTTTTGGTGATTTTTTAAGTTTTGGAGATCTTTTTAGTTTTGGCGTTTTTGTGTTTTGGCGTTTTTTTTTTATTTTTTTTTTTTTGTTTTTGCAATTTGTTTATTTTTGGGATTTTTTTTAGTTGTAGCGTTTTTGAAAATTCATAACATATTATGAGCAAATTTCAGGTCCGTAGCTCGTAGCGATTTTTGAAAACAATTTGGCGAAATAGGTCGCAAAAATCTGGCAACCCTGCAGAGAACTAGTTTCTGGATATCATATCTCTCTATCAGGGACAGCATTGAGAATTTTAAAATTGTACAAAAAACTTTCAAAAATTGTAATTTTTTTACCTTAATTGCACTAAAAGATTTTTTTAATTCAAATTGCATATTTTTATTTGTTTTTATTAAAATAATCGTCTTTGCTGTGGCTGCCAAATCGATTTTAACAAAATTTGCTTGTAAGTTGGGATGTTAAAGCATACGAATTTGGAAGAAAAATTATTTGCAAATGCACGAGTTCAAATTATTTGATTTTCTCACTGCGTTTTGCTTTCACAAGACTGTTTTCAAGTGATAAGAGTATGAGTTTCACTGTTCAAATGTGAAAATTGATATATGCAATTGTTTGAAAAGACATTCCTAAAATGTACTAAATTAGTCATTGGTGTACTATTGTACTTTCCGAGTTTGAATAGTACCAAAAAAGGTACAATTGTACAAACTTTGCCTTCCCTGCTCTCTTTCATTCCTCTATCTCTCTCTCTATCCCCCATAACAAAGTCTGCCAGGCAGTCAGCGTCGCCATATTGTGTATCAAAAACCTTCAAGTCGAACAAAAATATCTTTTTTTTCTCTTTAAAAAATCTTTTTTTTGTGTGATTTTGCTTAAAATATATTAAAAAGCATTGATTTTAATGAATTAAAATTTAGGAAAAATTTATTTTGTTCCAGACTAACTAACAAACGTAAAGATAAATAACACAAAATATTTACTGAATAGAACATGTATAAGATAAATATATGTATGCATATAATTCATACTTTTGATGAAGGAAAGAAAATAATAAGTCAGTACTTTAGTCAAATGGACCTTAAATAATATACGTAAAGTACCAAATATCATAATCTTAAAAATTTTATTTTTAACAATGAAATCTTTTAGTCCCGAAAAACTTCGAAAATAAGATAAATCTTAACGTGTGGTAACGCTGCAGGCAGTATAAAAAAAATTTTGCCCAAAACAAAAAAATAATCAGCTTTGGTTTAATTCTTTTTAGGGTTCCGTACACCAAAGGTGAAAAGGAACCCTATTGTTTTCGCTACGCTTTCCGTCTGTCCGTCTGTCCGTCACACGGTATTTTCTCAGGAACCGTAAGAGCTACGGATCTCAAATTTGGACAGAATATGTAGAACCTTGGCCGCTACAACAACAAATACATGAGAATTAAAAATTAAAGGGCATCCCAAAACGAGCAACGAAAAATGTTAAAATCCCATGAAATATACATACAATTAATTGTATATTGAAACTTGAAATTTATAAAATTAGTGTATTTTATACAGACTACAACAATTAACACTAAAATTTAAAAAAAATTTAATTAAAGGCTGGTCCATCAGTTGATGCAATTTTGACTATGTAATTTTGACAATTTGCTATATCTTGGAAACCGTAAGAGGCAAACACTTGAAATTTTCAAAAACGGTAAAACTAAAAAAACCGAAAATTATAAAATCGCCAAACCAAAAAAAAAAAATCGGCAAAAATTAAAAAAAAAATCGCCAAAACGAATAAAATCGCCAAAATTAAAAAAAAAATTCTAACACTTAAATAAATCGCCAAATTCGAAAAAATCGCCAAAATGAAAAAAATCGCTAAAATGAAAAAAACGCCAAAAATCGAAAATGTCGCCAAAACTAAAAAAATTTTATATAAAAAAAATCGCAAAAATGAAAAAAATCCCCAAAAATAAAAAAATTCGCCAAAACGAGAAAATAAAGTGTCAAAACTAAAAAAATAGCCAAAACTTAAAAAAGTCGTCAAAACCGAAAAAAAACGCAAAAAACGCCAAAACAAAAAAACCGAAGGGAACCCAAAAACGAAAAAAAATGCCAAAACTATATATTATATAGGATGAAGTTTGTATTAAATTACATATCTAGTGTTCGTAAGGAACCCTTCGGGCGCGAGTCAGAGTCGCACTTTACTGAATTTATTATTTTTATACCCCGACTAAAAAAAGGGGTGTTATAAGTTTGAAGTGTGTGTCTGTGTATCTGTGTGTCTGTCCGTGTCCACGTACAGACCAAACGGCTGGACTGATTTTGATTTGATCAAGAGGGTTCTTAGCTATGTTTGAAGAAAATCGGTCTAGCCGTTTAGAAGATATCGCATCTTTTCAAGATATGTTATTTTTAATTTTTGTTATTAATAAAATCACATTTCCATATTTCATATTATTTTCAATTCGTTTGCTTTTTTTTCAAAATTTCATTACTTTTCAGTTCAAAAATTTCAAACATTAATTAAATACATATTCCTTTTCTACATTTTTTTTAAAACTTATGCGAGTTTATTTTTATCCTGTTTTGAAACTTCCTTTATTTTTCATTTTTGTTTGTCGGTGCTACAAAGCTCTTAAAATCTAAGGAGGGAGGAGAAAAGTCTTAATTAAAAGAAAAACTCAATAATTAATAAAGATAATGTGAAAAAATAAAACAGAGTGAATAAAGAAAGTGTGATTCGATCAATTACTGTTAATAATGATTTTCTTGTCTCTATTTGTTCTTATAAAAATTGTTATAAAAATTAATTTGAAAAAAACTAATTTAATATACGATTTTTTGGATTTTTAATTAAACCAAATATGTGTAACTTCTCTAATAGTTTCCAACTTTATTAACGGCCTGTCCCACGATGTCACTAAAAATTGTTCGATCGAATATTTATATTGAAAACAACAACAAATTTTCTAATGTTATTGTTGTTTTCAATACAAGTTGTCGATCGAACGATTTCTGTTGACATCGTGGGACAGGCCGTAAAAAAGTTTTATTTTTCCTCAAATTTTTGTTAAAAATCTAACAATCTTATACTTCTTTTAATGACTTATGGTTAAAGAGAAAATATTTTGCTCTCATGATATAATTTCTTTTTCTACTAGATTTTATTTGTTATGATTTGTTTTTTATTTATAATTTTCAATTATTTATGTTGCAATTTGCAATGTTTAACTTTATTATTACATATATTGTTCTTTGTGTTTCTTAGTGTAGTATAAAAAAAAACGTGTGAATTTTTAGTTGTTGCTTTAAAATCGCTGCTTTATTTTCCTCGATAAATTTCGATGATGCGATCCTGATCTACATATTCGAATATATGGGGGGCATCCATTAAAATGCCAATGGTGCCGGCAGTGGTAACAATAAAAAACAAATACAATTGTAAACGATCTATAACCATGGCAACGTATTTCCAATCTTCTCGGGTCTGAAAGAAGAATAAAAAAGAGAAGCAGATATTTTTTCAATGATTTTTTGTGGGAAAAAGCTTTTTTCTAATGAATAATCGAGATCCAATACTCTTAAATATACTTCATAACTTTCTATGCACTTATTAGTCCAGCAAATCTGATAATATGGCTTTTTCACAAGAAAATATTACTTTGCAAAACTTTCGAAATTGTGGGAGAGAAGGGAGAATGTGAACTCTTTTCCCTTCTCTCCTGCAAACTCATGATTGCGTGTTGTAAGGCCGTCTACCGAGATCATAGTGCAAAAAGAATATGAGAGGGTTTTGTTGTCAAGCTCTTGACACAAATTAGAAATAATCATTATCAGCATCAAAAGTGGTTTTATTATTAAGAAGTTTTTCAATTTTTTTATCTTAAAAATCATTTTACGGAGATAAATTAATTTGCCAACCCTCATTTATTCTGAGTCTGTGCGAAACGAAAGACGGACAATCCTTTAGAATTCAAATGTTAATAAAATACACCCAGAATTGATAGATTTTTTGCGAATTATAAAATCTTAAGTTTAAGATATGTGGGAAAAAAGATTTTCTAACCGAATTGGTTTTTTAATTATTTATTCGCTCGGTTAATCCGTTTATTCTGCTTATCAACAAACAGATTTTATTCTAAGAATGGCTCACCAAAAAATTTATTCTAGTTGTCGGGTAAATTGTAAGGTTTATCCGACTACTTGAATGAATAGCAAATAACAAAATTTTATTCGAATAAATTAATTTGTCAATAATTTCAAATCAAATCAAATCAAATATTTTGCTAAATATTAAAAAAAAAATATTCAATTAAACAAAAATTTTATGCGAATTTTGGCTTGGAAAAAATTTAAATTTTATTCTAAGTTTTTAATCGATTACCTGGATTAATAATGTATTAAAAAATTGTATACGAATAATATAATAAAATGTCTATATAAAACGTTTAAAATTTTAACATATAGTGGAAAACAAGTTTTTAAGTCCATTATTCGAATAAAATTTGTATCGTCATTTAATCGAATGATCGAGTAAGATTTTTTTAACTCTATAAAATTTTATGTAGGTTTTATTCCGCTGCTCGAATGTATAAAGAATAAAAAAATTTACCATAATAAGTAATTATTCGGTTAAAATAATTTTTATAAAAAATTATATTCGATTAAAAAAATTAATTTGTAATTTTAAGCGATTCTTTCAATAGAGAAAAGAAATTTATTCAAATAACATACATACTGTAAAATAAATTTCCATAGTTTTATTCGATTAAAAGTATGAATCGTATACTTTATTCAATTATTCGTATACTTTATTCATACTTTTAATCGAACAAAATAATGGAAATTTATTTTCCAGTCTGTTATTTGAATTAAACTTTTTGATCATTGGAATGATCGAATAAAATTCTAAAATAATATTTTTAATCGAAATCAGTTTTAGAATTTGATTTCAAAATTATAGTAATCGAATAATTTAATAAAATAACTATGTAAAATGAATAATAGCTTAACGTTAGGGGAAACCCAATTATTAATTTCACTAATAGGTTTTAAACTTTTTATATAGGTTTTATTCGGCTGCTCAAATTAATAACGAATAAAAAAATTTTATTCGAATAAAAAAATCTGTCAAATATTCGGATTTAAATTCTTGTGATAAATAATCAAAAAAAAATATTCCATTTACCGAATAATTTTAAAGTTTTATTCGAATATTTTAGCTGCCAAAGCAAGAAAATTTTATTCGAAAAAAATTATATGTGAATTTTAAGTTTTATTCGCTAACTAGGATGAGTAACATACAAAAAAATTTTATTCGAATAATTTAATAAAATACCTGTTTTGAAACGAATAATAGTTTAACATTTTATTTAAATCATTATTCTACAAAAGATATTAGAAAATATTAGACAAGCGAAAACCGATTTTTTCAATGCATTATTCGAATAAAATTTTTCTTTTCATATATTAAAAAAAAATCTAGTAGGATTTTTTTTTTTACTCTGTGAAGGTTTTATTCGGCTGCTCGAATAAATAACGCGCAAGCAAGTTGCATTCGAATAAATCAATTTGTCAATTATTGCAGTCCAAAATTATAATAATGAAAAATAAAAAAATTATTAGATGAAATTAATTTTTTTGAGTTTTATTCGATTACTTGAGTTATCAAAGAAAGAAAATTTTATTCGAATTTGAATTTCTCATATTTTTTTCTCTGCCGCTTACTTACTTGTATATACAAATCTTCATTTCTTAAGTGCTCAGCTATAAACTCTACCGCCTCCGTGGCTTTACTGGCCTCAGGCGATAGTAAAATCGAATCCGATGACTCGCTCTCGCGGCGCCCGTGATCACCAATCCCCAATTCAGGACCACTATTAACTTTACGATTTATTTTACAATTGGGATGATGTAAATCAGACAATTCCATGACTTCTAATTTTGACTGCTTTCCACCAATCGAACTGATCTGCTTAGGCATTTCGGCCGGAGAGCCATATGATGTGGGATACGGTTGAACACTGCTGCCAGGCATTTCCATCATCCAACGTAGCCGAGTCTTGCGTGGACGTTTCATTAGCAGAATGGCAGGTAAATATTGTAGAAAAGCCCTGCGTATCCAATTGGGCATACGATGGGTGCGGGGACCACGGAAATTCCAATTGATAATGACAACCGTGACCAAAATGGAAACGGTATTCATGATAAATGTGAAGAGTAAATATTTGGCTATCAGTGGCAGTACCAAAGATGTGGGCGGTAAAATTTTCGATACCAGCAACAGGAACACAACCAGTGACAGTAAAATGCTGATGCCCAAAGTAACCTGAAAGGATAAATTTATGAATTTTAGTAGAAAACTGCAGAATATTAAATACATCCTCCCTCCACCCCCCTTAACCTTTTCTCCGGCCTCAGCTGGTAAATAAAATACTAAAACGCACAGGAATGAAATCAGCACAGTGGGCAAAATTAAATTCACCGTATAGAACAAAGTTTTTCTGCGGATGATGATATAAAATGTAATATCGGTTTCTGTGGGATGATTACCATCACCTTCGTAGACATTTAGATAGGCGGGCACCTCGATTATGTCCCAAGTACCGGACTTCCAATAATCCGACAAATCCACAAAGTTTTTGTTGTTGTACAAGGCTAACGACACCTGATCGCCATTGAAGGTCCACGAACCGAATTTCATAATACAAGTCTGTTGATCGAAGGGAAAGTAGGTGACATCTATGGTGCAAGAGCTTTGATAAATGGCTGGGGGTACCCACAGCACCTCACCGGTAGGATAAATTAAAACGTTGGACTTGTAACGCACCTCGTAATTGCCATCAGCACTAAATTGTATGTGAAATGGAAAATTTGGTTTGCAGAAAGGAGAGTGGGAGAACAAAAATATTTATTAATTTGTGTTTTTATTTTCAGGAAAATTAGAAATAAATGTTTGAAAACTAACAAAAAAAAACTTAACTGTTATAATTTTTGTTTTTCACAAGATTTATCATATCGTTGTTGGACTTCAAAAGTTGTACATTTTTGCTGTGTTTTGGTGTTAATGACCATGATATATATTTTTTTTTGGTGGGTGAAAGGGGGCGTGCAAATGAGACTGTGTCTGATGACTTTCTAAATGCCTCCAGAATGATGCAAGGCAATCTACTAAGCAAAGCATGTTCAAGTGGAAATTATTTTTTAGGAAATAGCCGGGCCTGTTCACGTTTGAGTGTCGTTGAAACGTTAATTTTATATTGAAATGGTAATACGGTGCTAAGGTAATACGGTACATTTTCAATGTAAAATTATCATTCTATGGAGAATAGGGCCGATTAATCTTGAGTTCTTTATTGGGACAGGAATTGGAATATCTTTTTTTTTTAACTAACTACTGGTTGTTTTGTTTAGGTTTTTCTAAAAAGCGGTTATTAAAGAATTTACTTCTTATAGTTCAATATTAAGGGTTCTTTGCTGCAGTTTGTGTTCTAAGCTCCAAGTGAAAAAATTCTTGATTTCGATCAAGAATTTTTCTTGGAGATCTGCATATATTTCAATTTCTAATTTGTTATATATAACAAAACAAGAAAATCAAGTTTGGTATAACTCAAATAGGCTGCCATGTACTTTGTGGAGGCTTAAAAAAAATTTATATAAATTGTAACTAAAATGTTGACTGAAAATGAAAAGGATTTTAATGAAGTTATGCTATAGTTTTTATAATATTTTTAAGTTCTATCAAAAATCTTGCTAAAGTTGACGATCTGACTTATAGATGGCGGCAGTAGTTGGAACAAATTGTATTTTGGTAAAAAGTGGCAACCTTACAAATCATGTGTTTTAAGTTTCAAGCAGCCACATTGTTAAGTGCTTTGTTTTTAACTTGTAAACATGGAAAATTGTTCACTGTTATGTAAGTTAATACTTTCATTTGAAAGCTCTCACTCTAAGCAATATTTAATGCGAGCTAGATTCTATTCTTGAGGGAGGCTGCTGCTTCGTTTGCATTTAGAAATTATTATATTATGTAGCTTAAACGAGGCCGCATGAGCTGCCAAGCTGAACCAAGCTGCCAAGCTGGGCAACCAATTGAGATGTCTGCGCCAGAAATTGTTAAGCAAATGTCGTCACCTAAAATTCAAAAGTCCCTAATTGACAAAAAAAAAATCATTATATGTGACCCGGTCTATGAAAAGGTGACTTTTGACTCAAAAAATTATTTTTCACTTTTTTTTTTGCTTCGAATAGTTTTTGAGACGCTCTTTAACATGGTGAAAAGCAGAAAGTTTATAACTGAAAAGACCAACAGAAACAGAACGAAGGAGAACAACTACCGAGAAACTGACGAAATGCATTGTTTATCTTTAACAGCTGATTTCTCGATATTTTGTTTTTTGAGTCATAAGCCACCTTTTCATAGACCGGGTCACATATATTGAATTTTTTTCATTGATAATGATGTAAACAATAAAAATACACATTTCCTTAAAATTTTGCATGGATTCGTTTTCGAAAAAGTGTAAAAGAAAAAAAACGACTATTGTTTCTTCACTTTTTTTTCTTGGATCCTCCGCATTGGTTTTCTAACCTGAAATAAAAAATTTGACTACTAAGAAATAAATATTCTTAAATTTATAAGATTTGCCGTTTCTCCTGTAGAGAAAATAAACAAAAAGTGTAGTTGCGGCTTTTTGGATTTTAGATGACGATATGTAAATATACTGCCCTCCACCTCTTTCTTACACCAAGCTTGTATTGAAGCCTGAATTACATATGTGCATATGCTAGTTCAAGTTTCATAGGAGACGGTTAAATAGAATTACTGGAACTGTGATATTAAAATTCAATGGTCATGTCCCCGCCCCCTTTTTGTAAAAATTCAATCATTGTGTCATTCTGAAAGCCTAAAATATCTTTAAACTCCCATGGGAATCGATTCGAAGGAAGTGTATAAAATGAACTACCAAACTTTAAGGGGTGTGTCCCCGCCCACTTTTTGAAATTATTTTCTATGGCCCTACAAGAACCCAAGACATGCGCCAAGCTTCATAGGGAATGGGCAGGTGGAATTACATTAAATATAATTTAAATAAATTAATGGTCGTGGTCCCGCCCACTTTTCTAATAGCTAGATTTTACCATCGCAAGTGCTCTATTGGAGTTCCAAATATCTTAAGAATGTAAAAGAAGTACAATTTCGTAAAATTTAAAACGAAGTTGCCATGGGCGTGACTGCGCCCACTTTATAGAAGTACATAAAATTATGGCACAAATTTAAATAGGGCCACTTTCTTTGACAATAGGACCAAACGAGAGATATATAGAAAAATAATTTACAAAAAAAAAAAAGTTTTTTAAATAAAGTAAAAAATTACGGATTTATTTAGAAACATCCACACAATTTTAAATTTCCTTCTTTTTTGAAGTCCCTTGATAACAACCATGGTGTAATTATATAGGTGACTGCGTAAGGATTTATTAAACAAAAATACGGCAACCATAGAATGTCAAAAGCACAAAAATAATTGTACTAAAACTAAAACTAAATCGAAGTTTTTGAAATTCTTCAGCTACAAAGCACATAGAGCAATAAATTATCAGCTGAAGTAAAAAATATTTTTTTTTTCTTTTTAAGGAATTAAAAAAAATTTTATCTTAATACTTTTTTTCATTTGAGGCGACGACATGTGCGACGACATGTGCGACACCTGTCGCTAGTCTAACAATACATCTATCTGTGGCTCTAAATAAGTTTTCGTTACTATTTCTTATTTTTTTTCCTAAGACGTTAAAATGAGAGTGGATATGAAAATGCAGGTGTGAATGTCAAAATGATATATTGTTGTTGTTGCTATTGTTGCAGAATGTACTCACTTATTGAACAAAACAATATCCGGTTTCCAAACCTTATCGGGCGGCAGGCGTAACACCCCGATACCGCCATAATCAGCTTCATCCCATTGCAATTGATAATCATACCAAACCAAACGTAACCATACGTTTGATTTCATAATTTGATTTTTCTCATTCTGATTTGAAGTGGGACGTGGTGGTGGTGATGGTGATGGTGGGTGTGGGTGGTAGCGATATACAAAAAAAAATATTTATATTTTGTGGTTTTTATAGCAGGGAGTACGTACGGAGTGATAATTAAGCATTTTGTTTATTTAAGAATTAAATTTTACACACACACACACACATTTACAGGTTGGTTGTACATTTTTATTTGATTAGACAAAAAATTTGTTGATTAATTTGTGGTAACAAAGTCATAAGAAAATTGTTTGTTTTATGTTATAATTATTATTATTAAAATTTAATTAAATGTGGTTTTAAGCGACAAAGTCTAATAAAAGGATTTTATTTATTTAAGTGGGAAGGGAAGAAGAATTTAAAAAAATATTGTTGTAAATTTTATTTAAAAAAAAAAAAAAAAATTACATTAATTTAGTATTAATTTAGTAATTAATTAAAAAAAAACTGTTAATATCAATCACTAAATAATTGGGACATTAGTTGTTAATAATAGAAGGCGGGGGAGTTTGAGTTTTAAAAATATGTCATAAATATTAAGCAAGTGTGTATACGAGCGTGATCATAAAACTATCTCAGCTGAAGTCTAATATATTTAGTTGAATTATTCCCCCTTATCATGGTTGGCGTATTTCGTTTTTGACTACGATATTTTTGTAAAAGATTAAAGAGCACTTCAACAGATTTTCTTTAATCTATGACCATATTCTGGTAGTCGAAGTCGAAATGTTATTGCGGTAAACACAATGAGCAGCACACCGTAAAGATCTATTATGCCATGTCTGTCCGTTCAGTCTAGTATCAGTGAAAATCTGAATCGATCACTGCTGATAATTTACACTCATTTGTTGTATGTCGGTATTTTACGGTAATTGTAGGCGAGAAAGAAAATCAATTTAAAAAGCGAAAAAAGATTCTCAAGGCCTGAACAAAATGAGAAAGTGAGTAAGGAGTTGCTGGAAGTTGAGATCAAATTTTTAGAATGTCTTCAAAAGTTAGCTATACTTTATTTTTGATTGATATTGATACGGAACGGATGAGTGTAAATAAGAGAATGACATGATGTACTCCTTGAGTATTGGGCTTCAAACAACTACGAGTACAGATCATACTCATTGGCAAACATATGCATTAAACACATTCACCACAGCAGGCTACACGAACACACGACTTCAAATGCCGCTAGCAGCATTTGTGCCTCATAGCCGGCTACTTAATTATTTTGGAGACGGCAGCAGCACCATCTGCAGCTGATATACAAGTACAAATACATTGTTCAGTATTGCCACTTTTATATATTTTGCATTTATAAAAATCAAATTATTCTTTCGAAATGTTCTTATTTCACATAAAAGTACAAAAATGAATTAATGTATTCTTTACATCAATTTTTGGATATTGTTTCCGTTAAATAATATGAAATAATTAAATTAAATTAATTAAATAATTAAAATCATTCATTCAATATTTTCTACTATACTAGCAATACTGAATTTTCTCATTGTAGCCAACAAAATAGAAATTAGTTTAATTGGACTACAACGACAAAATCAGCATAGACAACAACCTGCCGCCATGTTGCCTTGCTGTCTTCAAAAGAATTATTCTCATATAAACTTGTGTATTCTATCCTTGACATTTGTTAGTCGGTAGCTTGCTGTGGTGAATGTGTTTAATGCTATAATCATCAAGTTTAGACTGAATACGTGCAACCATAAACAACTCAAGATTATGCTCATAATTATTTCTTAAATTACGCAGCTTTAAGAAATGTAACTTAAATTTGCACACGTTATATCTATAAAAATACTCTAAATACCTATTCGGAGTTAATCCTCCTTATTGCGAATGGCGTCGCTGAATTCATATCAAGACGACAGTAAATATTCACAATTGTCTACTTCTTATCGATCTTATTGACAATCTCTTACTAATATCTAATACTTTGTAAATGAATCGAGCAATGTTAATAGTAGTCAAATTTTGTCGACAAAGAGTAGACAAATAGTAATATTTACTGCAGTCTTGATGTGATGTCAACGACGCCATTCACAATAAGAAGGAATAATTCTCGACTGTGCTAGCTAAAAATGTTTCTAACTACATATTTTCCTGAAATACATACATATATTTATCAATTTAAAAATTATAAAATAAAAAAAATTAAAGCTTATACATATATATTCTAACTTTTACTTCCTTATGATCTGATTAAGGACATTTCCATTCAATTTCATACACATACATAAATGCAGTTGGGAGCGTATGATGAACAAATACTCTGAGTATTGTGGCACAGTGGGCACTTTTGCAAAATAATTGATAAAAATAATCTCGAACTTTTAAACTACTGATTGAATTTATATGAAACTTCAAACATCTTTAGAGCAAAATAAAGGCTTCATAACACATGTCTTGACGGCCCTCGAGAGGCACTACAGTGGGCAAAAGTTGACCATCTGGATCTCAAAAAAAAAAATTTTGAGCCTTGTAACTTTTTTTTAACTTTATCAGATTTTTATTGATTTAAGCACTTTGAGCTAAGCTAAAAATTCTTAAGAAATAATCTTTTAACTTGTGTTTCCGTAAGCCGAAAAAAAATTCAGGGCTGGTCAACTGTTTAAAATTTTTTTTTTTTTTTTGTTAATTCAATTGCGGACAGCAAAATAGAATATTGAAATACATATGAATTTTAAAAGTAATATCGCTTTTTGGTTGAGCTTGAACTGCAAGTCCCAGGGCTGGTAAACCGTTCCCAAATTTTTTTTTTTTTTTTTTTTGTTAATTCAGTTGCGGACAGCAAATTATGCAATTAACTAACAAAAACTGAAATACATACGAATTTTAAAAGTGAGATCGCTTTTTAGTTGAGCTTGAGCAGCAAGTTTCAGAGCTGGTAAATTTTTTTGTTGATTCAATTGCGGACAACAAAATAGGAAATTATACAAATAGCTAAGAAAATTGAAATGCATATGAATTTTGACATTTAGTCGCTTTTTGGTTGAACTTGAGCAGCAAGTTTCAGGGCTGGTCAACCGATTCGTTTATTTTTAATTCAGTTGCGAACAGCAAAATAGGAAATTATAGAAATAGCTAAGAAAATGCATACGAATTTCAAAATTGCTCAAGCAACTCTCAGCGATGGTAAACCGTTCCCACTTTTTTTTTTGTTAATTTAGTTGCGGACAACAAAATAGGAAATTATACAAACAACTAATTAATTAAGATTGATTTTTGGTTGAGCTTCAGTGGTAACTTTCAGCGCTGGTCAACCGATTTCAATTTTTTTTTTTTTGTAAATTCAATTGCGATCACTAAAATAGGATTTATAAAGTTTTTTATTGAGGTATAGAACTTTAAGTTGGCATCACTTTTTTAACTGGCGGCCATTTTGTCAGCTGTCAAGTGATTAATATTTAGTTTGGTTTGCCATTTCATCATAAACAGGTTAACAAAAGAACAACGCTTGCAAATCGTGCAAATTTATTTCGAAAATAATGGTTCAGTTCGCGAAGTTTACCGCAAGCTCCGTCCATTTTATGGTCGACATAATCGTCCATCAGAGCAATTAATTCGGTTAACCATGGATCGTTTTCGCACTACGTTTACTCTATGTGATAATACGCATCCGCAGAGACGTCGAACAGTGCGCACCGAAGAAACAATTGCCGCTGTAGAGCAAAGTGTTGAAGAGGACCCGAATGAATCGATTCGCCACCGTGCACAGCAATTGGAGCCGACTAACCGACTATTTTGTTCCCGAATTGGATGGCATGAATGTGGATGAGTTGTGGTTCCAACAAGACGGCGCTACATGCCACACAGCGCACGTCACAATCGATTTATTGAAGGAAACATTCGATGAGCGCATAATTTCGCGGAATGGACCTGTCAATTGGCCACCAAGATCGTGTGATTTGACACCATTGGATTATTTTCTTTGGGGATATGTGAAGTCGCTCGTCTACGCCAACAAACCAGAAACGTTAGGGGACTTGGAAGCCAACATTCGTGGCGTTATTGCCAACATACGGCCCCATATGCTCGAAAAAGTGGTTGAAAATTGGACCTGTAGAATTGGCTTTATTCGAGCCAGCCGCGGAGGCCACATGCCCGAAATCATATTTAAACATTAATGGCATAAAATTATCCTTCCAATAAAGCCAAATTGATGGACATTAAAACGATTTTCTTGTGTTTTATTTCAATTCGAAGTTCTATACCCCTGAAAAAAACACCCTATACAAATAACTAAGAATAGTAAAATATATACGCTTATGCAGCTGATTCATATTAATGACCTTTAAAATAGAATTTTGACGAAATTTTACAATTACCAAAGTTAGTAAGACAAAAATGTAAAACTTGCAATTTCGTTAGATGATAAATTAAATATTGATCGGGCTCTTTTCATCAGATTTTTCATATTGATTTAGGAGAATAATACAAACAGTCGAAGTGGTGTTATATATTTGTTAATCTCAAGTGTTTGCTTGTATTTTGCCTGTTAGTTGTTGGGATAGTTCTGCCACCACCCTCGTATATACATATATTTATAAATAAAAATTATATTTTAATACGATTTTTTGCATGAAAATAAGCTTATGGTAACTCTGTAAATGTAGGTGGCTTGTAGGGTTCTAATAAATTTCAAAACAAATTGGAGAAAGTAAAAAAAAAATATTAAATGTCTAGGAATTGTTTCTTAGACTGTACTTGTTATCTACATGTGCTTACTAAGCGAAAAAAAACGCAAAACGATGAGTTATTTTCTTTCTTCTTTTTTTTTGAGGAGGAAATGGTTTTATCTAACTTTAAATAAGGAAAAAATTAAGAGAATTTTGTGAAATTCTATGCAGGTTATACTACTACTGATTGGCTTTAGGATTGAAAATAAATGAAAAAATTATATCAACAAACAAAACAAAAAAACACTTAAAGTTTTTACCAAAAAAAAATTATGCAATTTTTTTTTTTTTTTTTTTTTGGTTTGAAGTTTTCACTTTTTGAAGGATATCTTATTAACCATAATTAATAGTTGTATAGTAGTATTATTAGTAGTAGATCTCAAACACTTACGACATTGATTAGCTGTACGAACGCCAAACCAAATCTTACTCCAACTTTTTGTGTCATATTTTGTACGGGACGTATGAGTTTATTGTAGCCTCGAAAGAGGTCGCGTACCAAACGCTCTTCATCTTCGGATGCATTTACTACATTTATGTTTTTGGTTTAGTTTTAACATAAAAATATATAAAAACAAAAACACAAATTTCGTTTTTTTTGTTGCTATTTTTGTGAATAGAGATGCAAATGATCTTTTTTGTTTTTCTAATGAGCCAAGAAGGAAAAGAAACAATCAGAAGTTAAATGAAACTGAAGAAACTATGAAAATATGAATTTTAATTGAAATAATAAAAAAAGACACTAAAAGAGTTTATTTTTGAATTTCGAAAATCGCAAGTTCCTGTGCGAAGATATAAGTCGCTTGGTAACTACTGAAGAGCATTCTATTCATGGAGTCTCACATTAGACACCCACTAATCGATAAATAGAAATGATTTTATATCGCCTACTCAAAAAAAACTTCAACTTATAAGTAATTCGAACTCGAAAAATCAAAACGCATGTATTACTATAAAAAAATTTTACAGAAAGAAATATTTTTTGCTAAGTTCGAAATTTCGAACTTAATTTCGAATTCTTTATTTTGAATAGAAAACTTATTTTTAAGTCTTAATAATGATAATATTAATTTATAAGCCTTGCAAGAAAATTTTACAGAAAAAAAATATTTTTGATAAGTTCGTAATTTTGAACTTAGTTTCGAATGTGTTATTTCAAATACGAAATCGATTTTAATAATAAATAATAAAAATATTAATTAATTAGTCTTATAAGAAAGCTTTTGGGGGAGGGGGGGGGGGGGGGAAATTATGTCATGATCAAACTTAATTTCGAAATTTTTATTTCAAATCGAAAATAAATTTTTAGTCCTAATATTAATTAAGTTTTCTAAAAAAAATATTTTTTGTTATGTTTGAAACTTCGAACTTAATTTCGAATGTCTTATTTCGAATGGAAAATTAAATTTTAAGTGTTGATATTAATTAATTAGTCTTATAAGAAAGGTTTTCTAGGAAAAAAAATTTTTTGTAATGTTCGAAATTTCGAATTTTAATTTGGAATTTTTTAATTCATATACTAAATAAATTTTTAAGTCTTAAATTAAAAATATATATTCCATCTTATAAGAAAGTTTTCTAGGAAAAGAAAATTTTCTTGCTAAGTTCGAAATTTCGAACCTAATTTCGAATTTTTTATTATAAATAAGAAATCCATTTTGAAGTCTTAATATTAGTAATATTAATTAACAAGCTTTAAAAGAAAGATTTCTAAGAAAAAAAGATTTGATGCTATGTTCGAAATTTCGAACTTAATTTCAAATGTCTTATTTCAAGTGGGAAATTAATTTTTAAGTCTTAATGTTAATAATGTTAATTAATGTTAGTGTTATAAGAAAGTTTTCTTGGAAAAACTATTTTTGGTAGTTCGATATTCGAACTTAATCTCGATTTTTTTTTTTTAAATAGGAAATCTATTTTCAATTCTTAATATTGATAGTATTAATTAATTTTCTAAGAAAATTTTCATTGAAAAAATATTGTTTGTTGAGTTCGAAATTTAAATTTGTAAGTCTTAATGTTAACAATATTAATTAATATAAGTCTTATAAGAAAGGTTTCTAGGAAAACAATATTTTTTGTTGTGCTCGAAATTTCGAACTTAATTGCGAATGTCTCATTTCAAGTGGTAAATTAATTTTTAAATCTTAATTTTATTAAATGTTGTTGCCTTAATAAAATGTATATATGTTTTTATATATATTCGAAAAATCCTAAGTAATTTCGAAACTTGCTAAACTTTCTCTTTTTTTAATTTAACAAAAAAAAACAAATAAAATTGTGCTAAAGTATGCCTACAGACTGAAATATCTACGAACATATTATGACAATAAAATAAGATATTTTAGAGTTTAAAAGAATTATTCACATTCCATGAATGATATAAAGAAGAGAAAACGGCAAAATGGGTGTTACAATGAGAGAAGGGGAAAAAGAGAAATACAGACAGCGAGAGAGTGATGTTAGAGTAAGTTGGAGTAAAATTAACCATTACACAGTGAAAAAAATCTTAATTCGATTTATTTAAACGATAAGCCAGATATATTCGTTATACAACGTGCTTTTAAAGCTGTGACAACCAGAAAAAAGTGCTTAAGTCGGATTCAGTACATTTTAAGTAAAGAACTAATGCTTTAAAATATGTTGGTGTTTTGCGCCATATTATTTGAGGAGTCCATTTAAATATCCCTGATACTAACTCAAGTCAAGCTCTTATTATTCCAAACCGTATAAAAGTTTTAAATTAAAGAAGCAAAGAAAATAATAATTTTGCTCATTGGTACTTTTTTGTTAATGTAATGTAATGTTAACATGTAAAAATAATTTACTATGACTCCCTACTGCTCAGTAGAAGATGAAATAATAAAATGTATGTTTTTCTAAAGGGACCAAAAAAAAGTACCAAAAAGGGTATATACGGGAAACGGTGCTAAATATGTTAAATTCAAGAGAAATCAGAAAATTGAAACATTTTAAATCTGAATTAAATATTATTAACTGCTGTAGTGGTGACTTCTTCTTCTTGTTCTTGAGCTTTGAAAAAATACTTTGCAAAAAAGGTACTTCTCGAAAAAAGTAATTTCTTCAAAAATAAAAAATAAAATAAAATTTTATTCTTAATGGAAGCAGCATATTTTTAAAAGAGTTCTGTTGTGGGAAATTACATTTTTTGTAATTGGTACTTTTTTTTAAAAATTTAATATTTGAAACTGTACCTTTGGGATATGAAAACTTTTGACAGAGATGTGTACTTTTTGAGAATGGTACTTTGTGAAAGTACTTTTAGGAAAAGGTATTTAGTTAAAAATGTGCTTTAAGAAAAAGTTATTTTGTTAGAAGGTACTTTTTGGGAAAGCTACTTTTTAAGAAAAATAATTTTTGAAAAAGTACTTTTCATATGGGATACGCTTCTAAGAAAAAGTACTTTTTGAAAAAAGTACTCTTTGGAAAAACTACTTAAAAAAAAATCTTCCTAAAAAAGGTTTTTTTTTTGGAAGAAGTACTCTTCAGAAAAAGGTCTGTTTTGAAAAAAGTACTCTTTTAGAAAATTTAGGTTTTGAAGAAGGTACTTTTTGAAAAAATATGCCTTAAAAAGTACTTTTTACTCTCTGGAAAAAATACTTTTTAGAAAAAATTTTATTAAGATGTCAAGTTTTTGTAAAAGTTACTTTATTTTAAAAGGAAGTTCTTGGAAAAAGTATTTAAAAAAAATATGCACTTAAAAAAGTCCTTTTTTAAAAAGGTACTTTTTGGAAAAAGTACTTTTTAAAAAAATTCTTATTAAAAAGGGAACTTTTTGGAAAAAGTACTCTTTTAAAAAAATATGCTTTAAAACGTACTTTTTAAAAAAGGTAAAACAAGGTACCCTTTGAAATAAGTTCTTTAAAAAAATTATTAAATAAGGTAGTTTTTGGAAAAAGTACTCATTTAAAAAAATGTAGTTTTTGAAAAAAGTACCTTTTTTAAAAAAGTAGTTTTAGAATTTACCTTAAAAAAATACTTTTTGAAAAAAGGTACTCTTTGGAAAAAGTACTTTACAATAAAATCTTATTAAAAATGTAGTTTTTTGAAAAATTACTTTTTTAAAAAAGGAAGTCTTTGTAGAAAGTATTTTCTTTTTATTTAATTTAGTTTCTTTTTAAATGGAGCTATTGAAAAAAAGAATTTTTCTAAATAAGTATTTTTGAAAAAGGTACTTTTTGAAAAGGGTGTCCCCAATAATATGAGAATTGAAGGAAATTTCGAGAAGAAGATAAAAAATTATAATATCTGTCGCTTAAAAACGGCGAACCAATACTTTTTACCCAGGGCCATGGTATGTTTGTTATATGAAACGATATTTTCAGATAAGAAACACCCCATATCAAATAAGTGGGCTTGATGTGTGGGCTTAAGGCAAAATCAAGCGCACACATACATACATCTCTATACCGAGGCTGGCAACTTTAAATAATAAGTGCCAACATTCTATTATTATTTAACGCTAAACCATCAACAAATATTTTTTTATTTAATTAAAAAATATTAAGAAAAAATCTGCAAAGCTACACAAAAATCTTTTGTGTTGGGTATGCATATACATATGTATGAGTTCTAACTTTAAATTTCTCATAAAAAGATGCCCTATTTGTACTATTTAAAAATCGTCAATTGTAAGGAAAAAATCGTCAAATCGTCAAATTGCTATTTTCGGCACTGCACTAAAAATCGTCAATATGACGATAAATCGTCACATCTGGCAGCCGTGTACATACGTGTGTTTAAGTATGTGTAAATAAGAGCATAACGAAGTGCCCACGGGCGGCCTTTTGCTTGTATCTGGCTTAAGGAATTAACACAAAAAGTGTCTCAGATGATACGTATCAATATCAAAACAGCAATTGGCTTGTACTTTTTATATTGGAACACTATCTCCGTGGTGTTTCAAATCAAAGATCAAATCATATATGCTTTGTTGTGATGAATTTTTAAATCTGTCAACGGTAACACTGTTTGGCAATTGAAAAAAAAGTCAGCAACTGAGCGAGAGAGTGTGATGGAGAGGGGGAAAGAGAAAGAATTTAAGACGTTGGTGTTATAGACAGCGATGCCAATTTAGCGCGTTTTAACTATGCCAAGCGCGCTTTCTTCCGTCTTAGCGCGTTTATTAAAAAAAGCGCTAAATTAGCGCGTTTTGAATAAAGTCAATAATATCTTTTTAATTCAATATTTTTTTTTAACTTTTATTTATGTAAATTTAACAATTTTCTAATATCCCAAACTCCGATAAAATTTTTTAAATAAGTTAATGTTTCAGCTGTCGCAAACAAAATTCGCTTGACTGTGGTTAGAATAAAAAACGCGTTTTAATACTGTAATGACAAATATTTTGAAATTTCACAAATAAAAATATGTACCACATACAATGACCCAAAAAATGTACATTACTTACAAAGCATCTAGTATAGCTGAAGTACAAAAAGCATTTGAATCGCAAAACTATTCGACAATTTATATGTTGTTACAAAGTTTTACAAATAAATTAAAAGTAAAAACTAAGCACTTCGATTATTGTGAAGGCGATTCTGATTCTGTATTAAATGATTTTAGTTAATTAAAACAATATTGCAAAATCTGAAAAATTAATTGTATATATATACGAGTACTAATAAATACATACATACATCGAGTTTTATTGAAATTTAATTTAGCGCGTAAAAAATAGCGCGTTTTTGATATAAATATTTAACAATGCTGTAACTTAGCCCGTTATAGCGCGTTTTGAGAAGGGTAGTAGCGCGTTTGGGTTATAAATAGTTGGCATCGCTGGTTATAGAGTAGGAGCAAGAGAAAGTAATAAAAACAAAATAGTAAACAAAAGCAAACATTGTAAACGAGCTTAAATAACCAACTTGTGTTAATATGTAGTAAGTTTAATTATAGATACATATGTATGTATGCATGTGTATATGTGAAAAGGTTGCTTTATAAGAGAGAAATTTTAAGTGAGAACGACAGAGATAATGTGGAAAATACAGAAAGAGTTAGTATTTAGTTAATGAGCAATAGCTGTAATAAAAGGTGATAACAAATGATTTCAGTTGTTAATCTATAACAATGTTTGTTGGAAAAATTCAAAGCATACTTTAGGGAGTTTAAAATGAATTAACTTTACACTGTAAGAAATCATGTGATTGCAATTGTGTTTATAAAATAGAGTGCAGGATTTAATAGAAGATTTTTTTTTGTGTATACTTCGTTTAGTTTTGAATTTGTAAGATTTTTGTTTTAAGAAAACTATTGTTGAATAGTGCTGCTAGTATTTAAGGTTTTAAGTTTTTAATAAATGTTAGATAATTAATACTTATCGTAGCTGTTATTATTGCTATAAAAGGTGAAAATATAGTAGTTAATTAAGTTGACTGATTGATTTGTTGGTATATCGTTTTTTTTTCAACAGAAGGAGTATGAATTAAGATTCGGCTGTTAATACAGAAATCTAGTTTTCTTTATATTAATTAATTTAAATATTCGGTTTGCTTTCAAATGTTTTATTTAAACTACAAATAATGTTCGTTGCTTGCGATAAAACATTAGAACGTTGCTATTTTTATTGTTTGTAGGAAACGCCGCCACCCTTATTTAGCATACAAGTTGGCATTTGCAGTTTTGCTGTTTTATTTAAAGAAAATTAGGGAAAAGAAAAACCAAGGGGAAGCATTTATAGGCAAGAAGAAAAATAGAGAAGGGATGCTTTAACAAAAAAAAAAAAAAAAAAAAAAAAAAAAAAAAAAAAGTTAATCTTAAAGTAGTTGCTAAATACAGTTTTTTCTACACTCTGCTGGTAGTCAAGTAGGAATTTAGTTTTTTAAAAAAGCTATAAAAACTTATTTTTAATAATAAAAGTATGTACTAAATATTTAGATAAGACTTTTTGAATATTTGATTAGTAATTTCGTTTATTCCAAGCAAAACTATAATATGCATTACTTAAAATAGTAGCAAATTTTTTTTAATGAAGCTCTTACTTTTTGCAGGGTCTTATGGATGATTTTATTAAATGTGTGTGTATTTTTTTTTTTTTTTTTTTTTTTTTTTTTTGATAGATGTAAGATTTTTGTTAAGAAAACTTTGGCAAATTTTAAAATTTCTTTTTTTTAGTGCTGAATGGGTATTGGTGGTTGTTTGTTTTTGACTGCTTTATGTAGTGTTAGAAGATCCTGACAAAGTATTAGAAAATTTTAAACAATTGTCAAAGTTTTCATGTATTGTTAATAAACTTTAGAAAAAAATCAAATCATTATTGTAGTCTATTACCTGAATTCTCAATACGAATTCATTTTTGTTTCATATGTACTTGTTTTTTGTAATCATTGTTTTGTCATATTTACTCTTCATGTTCGGATATTATTTATTTATATATTGGGAAGCTGTTACATAACTCGCTAAATAGGTTAAGGAGTTTTTAAATTAATACAAAATTAAACTGAAAAACTCAAAAATTAATAGAAGGAAATTTACAACTAAATTTTAATTAAAAAAAGAAATATCACTTAAAATCAAAACAAAAAAAACAAAACTGTTAATAAAAAAGGCATTAACTTTTAATAGAAATAATTAAAATTTTAGCTAAAATATTTCAAATCATATATAATCTAAACGTTGTAACATACCTGTGCTACAATAAATTGTTAAGAGCAAAACAGCCAGGGTTACGCCCAGACTATGTGATCTAAGGAAATCCATATTTCCTTAGGTATCCTGTACTTACTTCCTCTTTTCTTGGAAACCAATTAAATGGTATTCATCTTTTTTGCTTAAACGTTTTTTTTATAATTTAGGAAAAGGTTGTGCTTCGCTTGAAGCTGCTTTAATGAAAATTGATTTTTCCCACGATGTTGCGAGATGGCTTGTGCAATAAGAGACTACGCCTTTTTATACACAAAGAAAATACACATATTAATAAAATATTTATTTAAATTTATTTGATTGAATTCATTGAAATTCATATGTTTTATATTTAGAAAAAAGCACTTTTCTCTGTTACCTTCCTTTGAATTAAGAAAAAATAATTATTAAATTTTTTCATCTGCCTGCTTAATACATTTGTATATGTAGATACTAAAATATTTTTCACTTTTTATGCTGCTTAATTAACTATACGTGTGTCTTCTTTGAAACTGAAAAGCTGTGTGTTCTGTATTCGCGGATGTATCCAGTATTCTGTATAGAAAATCAATGTAATAAAATTTTTAGTTTCTCTCTAAACAGATGCTGGCTTTTGATTTGTTTTGCTGCGCAGGTTTGCTCAAAACGTGTTGTTTTAGTCTCTTATTCTCACCTATGAGGAATGTAAACAAATTCTTTTTTCATTTTAGTTTGTTTACAAAAATTGCACGTTTATGTTGTTTAGCATCAGCTGATTTTTGTTTACTGTTTTCTTGTATTTTAGGCTATTTACCTGATTCTCTTTACAAGCGCATGCTTAAGATAACTGTAATTATTGGTAGAGTGTGTCAATGCAGTTTTATTTTGCTAGCCTAAAACCATGCTATAAGTTAACTCATTAGTAGGGTAAAAAACCTGAGAGTACTGACAATGTGGCAGTACTAATGCCTGTGGACTCTATTTCAGCTTTTAACCATTTTTTATTCACTACATATTAGTGTGGAAATACTACTACCTGTGGAACTTATTTTAATTTTGAACCATTCTTTAAACACGCTTAAATTTCCCATTAGTGGTAAATATAAGGGAAAAATTTTAAAAATAATACAAATCTGCTGTTTCCAAGCAATTCGTTAGTCCCTGTCCAGACTTGCAATTTTTGTTGCAGCAATTCTTGAGTTCATTGGTGAGAGAGGTGAGAAGATTGGGGAGGAATACACAGTTTCATGTGCTCGGCAATTGTCTTTTCAATTGAAATTCGTAATTGTTAATTTCAAGTTGTTAGTTGTATTTGACGTTTTTTATAATTTTATTTCTTCAGTTGTATGAAAAACAAAAAAATATAACAAAAAATAAATAGAAATATTAATTTTTCAAGGAAATTTGTGGTGAAAATAATTTTTTTAATGCATAATTGCAATATTAGAATTTCATAATGTGGACACTTATGCAATTTGAGGGCAGAATTTTAAGAAATTGCACCAACAAAAATTGCAAGTCTGCACGAGGACTTAGATTCTGAGAAAATTATTACATGACTTACTGCCTGTCCCACGATGTCACTCGCAAACGTTTGAATGACAACTTGTATTGCAAGCAACAATAACATTAGAAAATTTGTTGTAGTTTTCAATATAAGTTGTCATTCGAAAGTTTGCGAGTGTCATCGTGGGACAGGCAGTTAATCTTAGTCTTTAATTTTATGGTAGATTAAGGGCCTGTCCCACGATGTCACCAACGTTCGACTTGTCGCACAGATACATTGGAAACAACAACGAAATTTTAAAATTTGTTTTTGTTTTGAATATAATTTTGAGACAAGTCGAAAGTTAGTGACATCGTGGTACAGGCCCTCAGTCTAATTTAGAAGGAGAAAGAGAGAAATTTTTAATATTTGAAAAATTCTAAAAAAAATACTTTTTTCATTAAAATCAAGTAAAATATTTCTAATTAAGTTTCTATGCCAATTAAGATAATTTTTTACGCTATAAAATTTTTTTTGGCAATATTGTCTACTGAAATTGTTCCCTTATAAATTCATTTATAAATGGCTAACAAAACAAGGACATTTATATCTGATGTGTTAATTCCAAAAAAAAAAAAAATAAGAAATTTCAAATTGGGATTTCTTGGTTTTTAAGCTTTACACTTTGCAAGTCTTATTGCTAAGCTGATTAGTTTGTTGGAGAGAGAGACGAGGGGAACAGAAAAGTTTTCTTTTGTCTGGGCTTTGTTAATTTAACAGCAATTTTGCCCGAAGTTGCAGACTTACTCTGTTCGATCATTAAAAATACAATCTTCAATTTAATTCTTATATAAGAAACTTTATTTCATCATGAATAATACTCGTGTGTAGATATTTATACATATATGTATATAAAACTAAAAAGAATATCTCTTAAACTCGAGTCTATTGCTTAAAATCTTATAAATATTCTAAAGACTAAGCTTAGCTCTTACACTCGCTATTAAAAATAATATTTACAGAGAAATTAGTTAATTAAAAATGCTCTTCAATCAATTTGCCCTTTATGCGTCACATACGAGTCATATAAAGAGTCTTTCTTGCGTTGTTTTAGACGCGAACAAGCCACCATCAGGGAGGCTGATAAAATACACAGCACTACGGAAAATGTGGCAGTCATAGCAGAAAAGGTGCTTGTCTTTAAACAAGTTTGATTGGAATTTGATTCCAAGCGGCGGGCATGAGCATATAAACCCTCATCATCAGCTTCGCCTTCTTGCAAGACACGCAACGA
This sequence comes from Tachina grossa, assembly GCA_949987645.1. NCBI lineage: Eukaryota > Metazoa > Arthropoda > Insecta > Diptera > Tachinidae > Tachina > Tachina grossa. Next base: position 18,866,187 of record OX465276.1, on the reverse strand, counting down.
CTGGAAGAGATTGACATTTTCCGATAGCGACGTTTCGGGCTTTTCGGTGGTATGCATCAAAACATCCGCCACTTCGGAAGTGGGTGAAGTATCCAAAGTGATATTAGAGACATCACGTTTCGTTACGGTTTTTAAGTTGCGCCAATGGCAGGGCTGACTCTGTAATTTTAAAACTCTCGAAAATACTGTTTGTAGTGGAAATTTCGTTAAACTTACGGGACACCTGCCATGGCACATGCGCACATCACATTCTATATATAAAGCTGGAGAGCCGGTAAATCGAAATGTTTTCATGTAAGCATAAACTTGGGTCTCAAACACACCCGCATCGGACCAAGAACCACGAAAACGGGATATAAGTTTATCATCCACCGGACAGCCATACTGGTCAATTAGCTGTATGCGCTTATTGGCGCCATTATGGGCATAGCAATCGTTGACCACAATGTCGAAGCCATCTGCAAATAATTATACATATTAATGGAGTAAAAATACAGCAGACTTGCTCTGCAACTCAAACTCACCATATTTACTTCGCATATAAATAATCAAAGTCAAAGGGTCACCCACCCTTACTGGCCCCGTCACCCGTGGTCCTCCTATACCATAACCATTTTGTATCTCCATATAACATTCGGGCGGACTTAGGGTGAAAACAACTGGATTACCGGTGGCCACCCTACGTTGTGAATCATATTCATTTAAATTTCTAATAAATTATTTTTTTTTCTCATCCTCATCATCTAGAATAATAGTTTTAATTTAAAATAAAAATATCTTATACTCACTCAACATCGAGAAAGGGAAATGTTACAGTCTTCCAAAAATCATAACCATATTCACAAGTCACCTTAAAATGTTCATCATATTCTTCCTCAATCAAGGGATTATATTGCACGGTCACGGTATTCCACATGAAATTCTGAAATAATTGATATAGAAGTATTTAAGAAAATAATTTTAAAAAATACTTAAGAAATTACTACCGTAGGATTTTTACGATTATCATCGTGTATGGCGTTTTTGCCCAAAGTACCACATCTATTCAATTGTATATAGAATTCATAGTAATCCCTGCCCGAACCATTAACATACATGCAATCGGGATCGTAAGCATAACCCGCTGAATACACCAAACCGCTAAAGGAGCCATTATAGCCAATGCGTATTTTCATATAATCATCCTGACACTCTGCCTCAATATCTATGGGGGATAGAAAATAAATAATTAACTTTAACCCAAAAATAAGCGATAAGTTAACGATTAACTTTAAGCATTTTAAGCTGCCATATTTTCTGCTGCAGATATGGCAACTTCAAACAACAGCTTTATGCCAGACATGGTGTAATTATACAGGTGACTGCGTAAGGATTTGTTACACAAAAATACGGCAACCATAGCTGTGTAAAGAACCGAAGAACGTCAAAAGCACAAAAATAATTGAATCAAAACCAAAATAAAACGATGTTTTTGACATTCGTCAGCTGCAAAGCACATAGAGCTAAAACTTATCAGCTGAAGTAGCGCTGCCACCTGGTTATATACACCTTCATGCCAGATGTATTGAATAAACTTTAATTATTAAAAAAAATATAAACAAAAAGAATAGTTCAATTAACGTTCAAATAAAAGTAATTCGGTGCCTTTCCACCAGTGTTACCTCCAAAAAAAATTGAAAACTATCCTTGAGATAAATTTAAATTACACGATTTCTCTGCAATGAAACCTGTTCACAATTTAACGTTTTCTATATACATATATAAAATAGGATGTGTGTATGTATGTATGTATGTATGTAATGTATTTTTTTTTTGCTTTTTTTATTTTATTTTATTTTATTTTATTTTTTTTTGAAAGCTGTTGTCATGTTTTTCAAAACGAGATATCAAACTCTTAAATCGGTTATGTAGTTCCGAAGATATTTAGAAAAAACCTATGTTAATAATAATCCAATATAAAAATTTTAAAACTTTCGAAATGTTGCATTAAAAAATCCGAGTTTTCGGTTTATTTACAAAATATTTACATTATTCGATAACACGATGGGGGTAGCGAAGCATACCGGGTGTAGCTAGTATTTTATAAAAAAAAACTTGTACAAAAAAGAAAAACATAAAAAAAATTTAAAAAAAAGATAACAAAAATAACATTAATACTTAAAAACTTAAAATAAAGCAACAAAAAAAAATAGGAAAACTTAAAATAATGAGTCCCACTTTCAAATTTGGTTGCATATATGTACATATATTTAGGAAAGCTTCAAATTGTTGGAATACTGAACTGAAATTTCTGTAATGATCTCAGACAACGCAGTGTTTCTCAAATCATTTTTGCAAATGAAGCATATAAAAGTGCGCCGAAATAAGAATTAAATTTATTACATTCCCAAGACTATCTTTCTGTTTCAATACACTTCTCTGATAATCTTGGGGTTATCATGAAGCTCATATCTAAATTCGATGTTTTTACAAATCTATATACATATCCTAAACGATGGAAATCTTTTCTTAGCATTAACAAGTTAAAAATAATTTAGATTGAGTTCAATAAAATATTTTTATATGTGTTATCTATAATGCTATTCAAAGTCGGTTCAGGTGAGTAAATTCTATATTTACTTGTATGTAGTATATACGTTTGGTTATTATTGGGTGCATTCATAAGACGTAGCTGCTGTGCAACCGTTGAGTGTTTGTCTTAGAAACGCATAGTTGAGTAGTTCCGCTCCACTCAACAGTTGAGTAATTTTCCATCATAAAATTTTTTCGCTACCTATAGTCAACATGTTGTGCTCAGCCTGAACAGCTGATCGAATAGAGCTTTATCTTTTATTTGATTTGTTAGGTGGCAGGAGCAAATATTTGTTAAATTTTACATTGCAAATGCGATGAAGCACCAAAATAAAGATATAAGATTAAATTATATCCATCAAGCCGTTTCTAAGACGTAACTGTTGGGGCCAACAGTTGCCAACGGTTTCACAACTGTTGAGCTCAACAGCTACGTCTTATGAATGCGCCCATTGTCACCAACTTTGCTTATTAAAATAGATATCAAAATATTTTATTTAACTGAATCTAAATTATTTTTAACTTTTTAATGTGTGTGAAGAACCAACAGGATCATCATTTTTATATAGTGGTATATATATAGAATTCTTCCATTGCCCACAATGACCACTTTAGTTTACCTTCTAAAATAGGATCTTTTAAAAATTAAGTTTCTGTATTATCGATATATCTGTTGAATATACAATTAGTATAATTTCATTATTCCAATCTCGGACTATATTATTTATTAATTTCAATATTATTATTTAATTTAAAAAATTTTTAATTTAAAAACATATTTATATATTTCTATGAAAATAAAAAAGTGTGTGTGTGTGTGTGTGTGTGTCTAAAAATGGCTAAAGAAAGCCAATAAAGCAAGAAATTGTTATTTACAAAATGCACAATTGCACAGCTTAAGTTTACGATTGAAAATTATTGGGCAAACTTAACAGGTTTGTGGAAATAAATTTCTTTACAATTTTTGATATTTAATTTACGACAGTGTAAAAATGCACAATTGCACAGTTTGCGAGACTTTTAAACATCATCATGAAAACCCTTAATAATAAATTTTTAATTTTTAATGGGCATTTTAACGCCCACTTCTTTAAGCACAAAATTATGTCATTCTAAGAGGCGAAATTTTTTGCCAAGTTTCGTAGAATTACATATAATTTAATACTAACCTTTTATGGGAATGACCCCGCCCACTTTTTTTTGAACACAAGATTAAGTATTTTTCAGAGCTCAAGGCGTGTGTAAAGTTTCGTAAAAATAGATAAAGTAAAGCACGTAAAATATAACGTTATATACAAGCAAATGAAATATTTTATTATAATTTAATAGGCGTGGCCCTGCCCATTTTTTAGAATGCAAGATTGTGTCTCTCTTAGAGTTGAGGACATGTGCCAAGCCTCGTAAATATCGTTCAAGTAGAAGCACGTGGAATATAATATTAAGTTTTAATGGGCGTGCCTCCGCCCATTTTTTTTTTAACTTAAAGCTTCTGTGGCTCCGAAAGCTTAAAGTGTTTGCTAATTTCTGTAGCAATCGGACAAGTAGGATATCATAAAATCAAAGAAAAATGTTAGTGGACCTGTTTAACGCTTTTGTGTAAAACTCTACCAGGAACACTTTTGTAGATCACTTTAACCTTACAACTTTTTTCAGTATGGGGCTTTTGTGTCCCTTTATAAAATAGCACTCAGTTAAGTACCCTTTAGCAGCGATATAAGGACTCAAAATACTCCACAAAAATATTTTCATTTACAAGGGAAAATATCGAAAGTAGCTCACAATTTTATCGAAGTAATGTTAAGTTCCCTATAGCGATGCTCCTAGTGAAACTATTGACAATGAGTAAAAATATACACTGCATGTGTATACAAAGCTAATCAATATTTAACTAATTCTTTATTTTATCAATATTTATATACATAACAGTCCCACTGTGCAGCCTCTAACAAAACACTTACGTTGTACTCTAGTATTATTGTAACCGAATTGTTTGCTATAGTCACGATCCCAATATTCACTGTGCCATTTTTCCGCTTCATAAGGTGGGCCGGCGTGATAGGCAGCACTGCCCGTGTCAGTGGGTGAACTAGAACCCGTACTGTCATAATCGCCGGCCGATGGGGGAGGCGGCGCATGCGGTCGACTAATGCGATAAGGTATGTGACCAGAAGAGTCTGGTATGTGATCCTGCTAAGAAATAACCATAAAAAAATATTATAACTATGGGAACTAATTCTATTAACTCACCACTTCCAGCGGCAATTTGGAAGATCTCTCAGTTTCCTGCGTACGATTTCGTAACTCCTTTACAGGTTTCTTTAGCTTCAATTCTGCCGTTTGGCCAGAACGTTTAAGCAGTTTGGGCGCATCTGTGGTTGGTTGGGAAACATACGATTTCGCGGGTGACACTATTAAATTTATATCATCGTTGGAAGTTAAAGCCTGATGTTGCAAGTGTTGGGATTTGGCCAAAGCTGTGGGAGGTACTGGCGGCGGTGGTTGTTTCAATAATTTGATTTTGGAATTGCGTGCTGCTATGGCAGCTGTATTCTTATTTATTGGTGTATAAACGGTGGTTAAATCTATTGTTGTTGCACCAGCCGCTGCAGCGCCCACCGAAACCTTATTAGTTTGCTGTGTAAGTGCCAACAATAGCAGAAGCTAAAAATACAAAAGAAGAGAGAGAAAAAAATGCACAAGTGTCATTACATTGTATGAAGAAGTTTGTATGAGAGTGTGCAGTATCTATAGATACCAAAGCGTGTAAATATGAATGAATTTTGTAATTCTTTGTGATCAGCATGTTAAATGTTGGCTTTGTTTATGAGAATGTTTTTTTTTGTATTGCTTTTTTTTATTATTATTATTATTATTTTTTGCTGCAACGGATTTTTTAACGCGTTTTCTGCGCAATATTTCCGCATGAGCAATGCAATCCGTTTAATGTGTTAAATGTGTGTTTGTGTATCAGTTTAAAGTTTAGACTCTAAACAAATTATCTATCAGCTTGTAGTCATCATCATCATAATGATAATGATGATAATTCCACATATTCAGCAATATTTATGCTGCACATACGGGCAGAACAATGGCCCATTAGTTAAGTGTAAATGCATACGCAGGCGGGTGATGAAAATGAAAATTCGAATACAATTGTTATCATCATCGCAGTCGTCATCATCATAATTTGTATCTATTAGGGTGATCGACTCGGTTTTTCAACCGGTTTTAAAGCCCGGTTTTTTTTTCAAAATACGGTTGTCGGTTTTTTCAAAATGATTATTTTTCGAATGTCGAATAGTCCGGTTTTTTTACAATTTAAAAACCGGCTGAGTCGAATACTTTTCGATTTGTACATTTTGAATGTTTTGTTGATTTTCGTAAGTATTTTTTAGTGTAGAAGCTCAAGGCTTTTTTAGAGCATTTCGTTTTTCGTAAAAAAAACGAAGTCCGAAAAATGTGTCGCTTAAGCTATTTTAGCGGTTATGGCTCGATATACATATGTTTATACAAAAACTAAAATATTAAAAAATAATTACAATAACAAGATAATAGACCATATTTGGGTGCCATTTGTTGACGGCTTGGTAGCGGAAATCACACAATTTTCAAACAAGTTGAATACATCAAACATTTTGCATTTTGCTTATTTTAATTCGCTGACCTTAAAAGCCCATTTATAAAAAAAAAATTTTTTTTGCACGTATTTTTCATGTATTTTATGCCTGTATGTAGACCAGTGATGGGAAATGAGATTTGCATTTCGGTATCAATAAAAAAATTTTGAGTACTTTTTTTTGGTTCCGAGAGTACCAAAAACTATTATTTTTTTTAATTTAAATTTGATTAGCAAAAAATTATATAAAATTTATTTACAAATAAAATAAGGAACACATAGCATATACGTATGCATGTTCAATAAATCGATTGTGACGTGCGCTGTGTGGCATGTAGCGCCGTCTTGTTGGAACCACAACTCATCCACATTCATGCCATCCAATTCGGGAACAAAATAGTCGGTTAGTCGGCTCCAATTGCTGTGCACGGTGGCGAATCGATTCATTCGGGTCCTCTTCAACACTTTGCTCTACAGCGGCAATTGTTTCTTCGGTGCGCACTGTTCGACGTCTCTGCGGATGCGTATTATCACATAGAGTAAACGTAGTGCGAAAACGATCCATGGTTAACCGAATTAATTGCTCTGATGGACGATTATGTCGACCATAAAATGGACGGAGCTTGCGGTAAACTTCGCGAACTGAACCATTATTTTCGAAATAAATTTGCACGATTTGCAAGCGTTGTTCTTTTGTCAACCTGTTCATGATGAAATGGGAAACCAAACTAAATATTAATCACTTGACAGCTGACAAAATGGCCGCCAGTTAAAAAAGTGATGCCAACTTAAAGTTCTATACCTCAATAAAAAACACCCTTTAGCATATACGTATGCATGTTCATCAGAGATGGGAATTGGAAATCTTGATTTCTTGCCGAGTCTGTTTTTAAATATTACCAAAATCACTTGAATAGTGCCAAACCACTTTTTATTCAATTTAAAATATTTCAATAATAATTGATTTAAGAATTTCCAAAATTATTTGTTTACAAACAGACATATACATATGTATGTATACACCCAGAAAAAAGATTGGTTGGAAAACGGTTAGTCCAATAAAATATCATTTGCATTAACTATATTTCAGTTCACGCTATCAATTTTCTGTTAATCCAAAAAACAATCCATGTTCATTGCCATAAGGGCATAATTGTAACAAAGATGTGATTGTGACAATACTTAAATTGATTGCATCAACCGAGCGTATGCTTTTGTCATGACTAATTAACTGATTGGCTAACCCAACCGAATAAAATATTACGAATTAGATTTTACTACCAACTTTTGGTATTAGCAACTAAAAAATTGTTGTTCTATATTAAAATTAAAATAAAAACGTTCAATCAGTTGCTGCAACTAAATAGAGGTTGAGTTTACTATCATAGTTTATAGCAGCAAATTAAAAAATTAACTTTTGTGACTTTCAAAGATATTATGATTTTTGAATTCTCAAATGGTTTTTGAAAGTCTGTGCATAAGATAACAGGTTTGTGGCTTTTCAAAATGTGTGGTTGAAGAAATGTATATAGACATACTTCGCCATTAGGAAATAAATTTCAATTAAAATAAACTTATGACAATATGTCAAATAATAAATTTCTTAAATTGTGTATTTTTATTTGTGTTTATTGTTCATTTTTATTTCAGCAAGGAAGGCCAATTTTTCTTTTACAGGTACCAATTATGATATTGTTTCAATTATATTAACCAAATTTTCGGTAGCAAGAATAAAATTTATGTCAAATTCCATACTGTCAACCAATTCTGTTGCTGCAACTATTGGGTTTAGGGTTATAGTTAAAATATAGTGGTACCACAAGAAAATTTCAGTCGCTATAGCAGAATTCTATGATAGTTGCTGCAACTCAACAATTCAATTGGCAACAAATTCGGTTGTCACAAAGAATCTGTTTTCTCTGTGTATGTATAATTTATTAATTCTTTCTATTTACTTATTTACAAGAAATACAAATACCTGTGATCTGTTTACTTATTATTGGAATAAGAAAAGTTTCCATATTAATACGAGCCATAACCGCCAAAGAGCTTAAGCAACATAATTTTCGAGCTTAATTTTTTCATGAAAATCGTTTAGTTACGATCGCAGATAATCGATTTTCATTAAAAAACGAAGTTAAAAAGATATGCCGCTTAAAGTTTTTTTTGGCGGTTATGGCTCGAATGGACAAAAAATTGCCTGTGCCATCTAACATCCAATAGGGCCACCAAATGGCACAATTGCGCCACATTTCTCATCACTGATTTTCACAGGTGCAAATGTTAAAGTTATAACAAGAAGAGTTTTAGACTTATATAAATTGTTGGCCTGGATAAGACTTGATACTGTCGGAACATAAAGTCTGTTCCTATGTTATGTTTTCATGAGATTTTTTTAAGAAAAAATTCTTTCGACATTTGCAGAGAAGTGAGGTATAGACAAAATTCCGCAAGCTACTTTCGATATATCAGGAATCATGTATTCATCTAATGCGTTTTTAATTTTAGACACTCTAGACCAGAAACTGCATATATTATTTTGTTAATGGTTTCAGTTCTTCCATATTAGCCAATGATCTATATTGGTTGTTAATATTTTCAAAATTTAGCTTTTCGCTGGGAGACATTTTAATTAAAAGTGGTATAATGCTGTTGGTTTTACCAGATAAAATCTTATTAATCCAAACTAACATTTCATTGTCAAAGTCCACTTGAGTACTTTACAGAATTTAATATATAACTTTTTACAATTTTCTTTAAACTGATTTAAAACAGTTGTTTCAACATGATTTCTGTTTATATATAGATCAACTTCTGTGCCGCAGAAAATATCATTTGTTCAAATATGTCGAAAAAGAAATTTAATTCTTGACAAAAATATATGCAAACGCGCGTCTTCTAACTGCATTTCTAAGTAGACCGTGAGAGTATCAAATGCGCTGTGGGAGTACTACGGTACTTTTTCATGTCAAATAGTATCAAAAAAAAATACGATCGTACCAACTTTCCCATCACTGATGTAAACTCTTCTCCTATGTATTTTCAATATTTTTGCTACTGTAGGTGTTATAATTATTTTTTTATTTTTTTGTATAAACATATTTATTAGCAACCTGAATATTGGCACATTTAATTTTTTCAATTTCTTCCCAAGTTTCCACAAACCCAAAAAATTATGGTTGTATGTAGAGTTTATTCCTCAACTGTATATTATATACAAATATTTATGTACTATACATATGTAAGTATATTGTTTTATAGTAATTATTTACAAGAATTTTTTTTTTTAATAAAGCAATTTAAAATCAAAACTTTTGTATAATAATTTTTTACTTAAAAAAACCGGTTGACCGGTTTTTCCTGAATTGTAAAAACCGAAACCGGGTTTTTCATAATTTCAAACATTCGAACTATTCGAAAATCGGTTTCCGGAAAAAGTCGAATAATCGATCACCCTAGTATCTATTTAGGCTTTTTTCCTTTTAGCTGTCAGTAAGAATTTCATTTTCATACGCATTTTTTATTTAATGCCTTTCAATTGAAAGATAATCGTGCGAGTAGATAACAAAGAAATGCTCTTCTCGGGAAACAAAGAAATCTTTGATTTCTTTTTATGGTTTCTTTGGTAAGCAGTATTGTGAGGGTAAACAGGCAGCCAGCCCCCTTTACAATTGCAATTTTTGCCGTAATTTATTGTAAAACGTAATGGATATTATTTATGCTTAAATTGTGCTACAGTTATTGGAATAGAATTAACTGCTTAAAAGAGAAATAAATATGTGTGTAGATAATTAAGAAGAGAAAACTGTTCTTCTTGTAAAGTGTTGGGAAATATAAAATGTAAGCATATGTAAATGGAAAAGTTTTGCTAAAAGCGTATATACATATGTATGTATGTATGTATGTCCCGTCCCTCACACGGTTTGGTTATCTTTAATGTACGAGAAAAAAGTAACTTTTTGAAAAATTAAAGTTTTTAAAATGGTACTTTTTAATCACAAAGTAATTTCCTTCAAAAAATAATTTTTGTAAAATTATTCAGGGCTATCATTAGCGTTGTCAACTTGGTGCGTTTCGCACCATTTTGGGTGCTTTTTGAAATTTTTTGTGCGAAAAATTCCTTAGTTGGTGCGTGGTGCGCTTTTTTTTTAAATTTCGGTGCGTTTTTTAATTTTTGGTGGCACCAACGCAAATTTAACACAACAATGGGTTAAAACCGGAAAATTCTTGTTGTGAAACTTATCAACTTGCTGATAATGTTAATTATCATATTAATACTAATGATGTTTACACAATATCACAATTTGAAATAAAATCTGTTGTATGGCCCGATGATAACAATAATGATGAAAATATTGGGTTTATTTATTTAGAATAATTAATTTTTGTTCTCTTTTTAAACAGAATTTATAAAATTAATGTACAAAAATGTATCATCTTGTACAAGTGAATGAATGTAAACATATTTATGTGACCTTAATTACGAAAGTTGCATAAGTCATATATTTCTTTGGTCGAGATATTTAGTATATTACATTTGAACAAATCTAAAAATATTTTTGGATTTTATGCAATAGTTTAATTTAGAGTTATACTAGTCTCGATTAATATAAATTTATTTTACTATATCGAATCAAAAATGCGTATGACTTAGACCACTTTCATAATTACGGGCACATGTATACCATGTATGTACGAATTCGTTCAGTACATATATTGTAAAAGGCTATTTCTTTTAATTGTGATATTTTTAATATGGATATACATTAAACTTCTGATAAAAAAAAATTTAAAAATATTTGAATAAAATGAAGTCTTATTAGTTTTGAATGCTTACTATTTATTAATCGTTGATATCTTTAAAAATTTTTGTACAGAATTTATGAAATTAAAAAAAAAATATTATCAAACATATTTGTTTAGTTTTTTTTAGGTTTTACCCTTTTAACCTTGAACTGTAAAAACCTGTTTTAGTGTTAAATTCTTAATACAAAAAATATAATATTATACTTTTTATGCAAAATCAATTCAATAAACATTTTAAACTGAAGAAATCTTGGTGCGTTTTCTTTGTAAATGGCGCGATTTTTCTCCATTTTGGTACGTTTTGAAATTTCAAAGTTGACAACGCTGTTCGTAAGGTACTATTTTAAAATGCTCTCTCTCTTCCCAAAAAGTAATTTTCGTCATAATATCAAAAGGCATTCTATTCAATAATTACTTTTTTCAAAAGGTACTTTTTCAAAAGATACTTTTTTCAAACGGTAGTTTTTTCAAAAGGTACTTTTTTCAAAAGGTACTTTTTTCAAAAGGTACTTTTTTCAAAAGGTACTTTTTTTAAAAGATCCTTTTTGAAAAGGTACTTTTTCCAAATGGCACTTCTCTAGAAAGGTACTTTTTCCAAAAGATAATTTATTAGAAAGGTGCTTTTAGAAGAGTAACATTTTTATAAGTTAGTTTTTAAAAAGGTTCAGCCAAGAAAATTACTATTTTAAATAGTTACGTTTAAAAAAATTACACTAATAAAAAAATACGCTTTTTTTAATATATGCGGAGTTTGTGGAACACACTTATTAAAACTTATGTAAATCATTTTCCGGTATCTAATAGGGAGATACAAATTTTTATTATTGAAAATTTCATTACGAAAATATAAACTTAAATATTGAAGAAAAGATTAACTTCGAACATTTTATATTAAGGATGCAACACCATTCTAAAGGACATTGAAGAAAATATTTTTTTTGTTCTGTAACTGAAGCAGCAGACACGAACGAATGCTTTTATTTTATAACAAATAATCTTGAGAAAAAAAGCCCCTGAAACATTCTATTATGAATGAAGATGATTTGACACGAATTGAATTGTATAAAAGATTATATTAAACTGTTAATTGTTTAAGCATTAAATAAAGAAAAAAAATAGGAAAAGACTCAAAAAGAATTGAAATAATATTACAGGGAATATTCTTATTCAGTCGCAGAGATTTATATATGTACTCGTACGTGCAAAATTTCAATCTGCCACATAAAACCAATAAAATACTACTCGTTCGTACTTTAGTTTAATTTTATTATCGTATTTCTTGTTATTTTTTTTTCTCTGCTTGCAACAAAAGCCTAATCTATTGTTGTACAGATGATACTGAAAAATGAAGAAGAAGAAGAAGAAACTTAACAGAAATCAAAATGCGAACGTTCAGACAAGTGAAAAAAATGGTCAGGTTGGGGCACATGAACCGTAACCAGTATTAGCCAATCTTAAGTCATTCTATGCATGATTTTTTTCGGCTTCTATGTCTACTTTTTTTTAATATGTAACTTATGTGTTTATGTATGTAATGTTTTGTGCTCTTCATCTTCTTTTCATAATTCTTTCAAATAACGGAAATACGCAATATTGTACGAATAAATGAATGATACATATAAAACGGCTATAGGAAGATACATATATGGTGGCTGATTGTAGTTTGCTGCTGCTATTAACTGCTCTGGTCTCTATGCGGCTTTAATATTTTAATGATGGTGGTAAACATTTTAAAATGATGACTCTTACAATAATTTTGAGTGAATTATTTTTTTGATGTTCTTATTGATTCGCCTAGAAGGCTTTGCGATGTGTATTAATTGCATTTTTCTAAACATTATTTTATGCCATTCTTGTTTGATATTTTGCATAGTAATTATTTTTATTTTAGTTTAGTTGGAAGTTTGTTAGTTTTACTAAAAAAAACGCGAAAATATTGTACGCAGTCAGCGGAAAGGGTTTTTTTATTATTTATTCTTTAATTTTTTCATTTGTTTTTTTTTTTTTTTGGATTTTTGTATATAAGACATTATGAAAATGATAATGTTCAAAATTTTTTCAACACTTTAAGATCAGTTTATAAGATGTCTGTCTATAGGGTGACCGATGACATTTTTTAAAAAGAAGCAAAAAATAGAAGATTTATCAAAAAAGGAGCTACATTAACGTCTAAAGATATTTCGCAACCCCAGCTGGTCACTTGAAATTCATGCGAAAAAAGAACGCATGGTTTCATGGGACACCGGGTAGAAACTTAGTTCCTTACGTTTTACTTTCCTTAGAAATTGCCACTTACCCCCTAGTGGGATTATTTTTGATAAAATAAGTATCGTTTGTGTCCTTCCAGACTCAGATCTATGTTTTGAATTTCATAATAAATTCAGTAAAGTGCGACTCTGACTCGCACTAGATATGTAATTTAATACAAACTTCATCCTATATAATATATAGTTTTGACATTTTTTTCATTTTTGCGATCTTTTCAGTTTTTTTGTTTTGTGTTGTCTATATAATCTGAAAGAAAAAATATAAAAAAATTAATAAACAAAAAAGTTATTAAACTTTTACACCCCTTGGTTTCTCTTGGCCCACCCTGTATATACATATATTGCTTTCACATTAAAACACTTGTATGTGCTCAGAGGAATATTTTTTATAATTATTATTATTATTATTTTTTTTTTTTTTTTTTTGTTAAAAACCTCTTATAATAATAACAAAAATTAAGAATTTTATAAGCCCCCGACTTTTTTCAGAAAAGATGTTATATCTTCTAAACGGCTAGACCGATTTTTCTCAAACATAGCTAAGAACCCTCTCGATCAAGTCATCTTTCAAACAGAAGAAAAGAAATGAAAATCGGTCCAGCCGTTTGGCCTGTACGTGGACACGGACAGACACACAGACACACACTACAAACTTATAACACCCCTTTTTTTAGTCGGGGGTTAAAAATTTCGTTTGACCTATAATTACGCTCAATCAAATAAAGTTAACAATAGAATATTATTTGCCAAATAAAACTTAAAAAAATTAGGTAGAAAGGCATACATACAAACATATGCACATATGCACATACATATGTGCCCAAGAACTCTTGTTGTCTACGCTTGAATATAAAAATAGTGGAGTGAAAATGATACAAAAGCCCCACTAAATTGTACTCCATTATTAAGTCCAAGAATATCTTTTGGCAAACAGGGCTGTCAGGTGTGGCGATTTCTCGCCAAACGTGGCGACTTTAAAGCTAGTTTGGCGTCCTAATTTTCGATTTGGCGACATGGCGATATTTTGGCGTTTTATAAAAAAGTTGGCGATTTTGTTGGCTATTTTTGATGAGCCATGATTTAGCTTGAAAATCGTTAAATATTATTTTTATTATGGTATTTGTCTCGTGTAGATAATGTGCTAAGAACATTTAATACTGGTAATAACAGCAACCGTTTTAGAAAACTTGGGAAAATTTCTGCAACTCGTTGGTTGTTTTATGGAGCGGGTATAAGACGAATTTTGGAGTAATGGGTAGAGCTTAAACATCATTTTTCACTTATTTCAACAGCCGAAAATGATGAGACTGCCCCAAACATATACAAAGAATTTTGTGACGAAAATACAAGAATTTTTTTAGATATTTATAAATCCAATAGTAAATGAAATAAACCATTTAAATCTTGAATTTCAGTCAGATAACATGCATGCAGGCAGTATGCATCAGAGGCTATATTCTACTCTTCTTTCATTTTCCTCAAAAGCTTTCAAGCCAACAATTTCGAATGAAACTCATAATAACGAAAAATTGATAACCAATGAATGTTATTATAGCTATTGATATACCAAACACTTTTCTCCCACTAAATGCAATCGATTTTGGGTCAGCATTTGAAACTGAATTAAGCAATGTTGAAATGGCTGATGAACATTTTGAAATACTTGGAGAATATTGTTTTTCGTATTTTAAGTTGCTCGTGAAAGAATTAATAAATAGAATACCTGAAAACATGAATATATTTAAAGTTTAAGAACATTTTTCCATTATAAAATGTTGCAATCCATTATCACAAACAAAATTTGTTTTTGTTAAAGATATTTTTATTATTTTTATGAATCCTAACATGCCGCTAGATGTTTATGAAACACAATGGACAAAATTACCGCTTGTGGATTGGAAAGATTATTTTAATGGTGATATTCCATCTAACTTAAATCAGTTTTGACCAAAAGTTTATGATTATAAGGATACGGTAGTCACGTACCATTTTATAGAACTTGCTTTGGCTGTACTTTACATGCTGGTAATTCCAACAACTACGAGTAATGCCTGCGTTGAAAGGGCATTTTCAATAATGAACTCAACTAAAACGCGCTTCCGAAATATCATGCAATATTAACTTCTTGACGCGTTATTACGAGTTATAAATTATATGAATGTAAATAGCACATGTTGCACTTCTTTTATACCTTCGCAATATATGTTGAAAGAGTTCAATTCTCATACGATGTATTCAAAAGAAGAAGACAATATGGAATGTCTTGACGATGAAGTATATATCGTTTTAGATATGTAATAGAACTGCCACTACATACAAATGTACATACATATATCTAATATTTGATGAATACTAAGCTACTTTACATTGTACCTTTTTATGTTCATAATCATTTTTACATTGTTATAAATAAAAATAAACAAAATATATATAATGGCGATATTTTCCCCATTTTTGGCGAATTTTAGCGATTCGGAAGAATTTAATTTTTTATAATTTATAAAATAAATTTTTAATAATTTATAAAATACATATTTCAATAAAAAAATGAGACTTTGGCGATTTTGGCGATTTTTGACATTGGATTTGGCGGAAAAGGTGAAAATAAATCTGACAGCCCTGTTGACAAACTCAGTCAATATCTCAAGAATATAAGAAGAAATGAAATTTATATTTGCGCTCTTACTTTTAACCCTACTTGCGGTTACCATTAGCCAAGGTAAGTAAAATTTATTGTTAGGAGCAACTATTACTAGGTGTTACCTTCTTTAGGAAAGTGATAGCGATAGAAGACAGGCGGTGAAGGAAGAGTTAGAAGAAAGCTTCATTCTTCTACAACTCTGCTTTTGCACGCATTTTTTTTTAATAATGCAGTCTTGCAGCGCCTTCTGGTGTTAAATGAGGCGTATTAAATTTTTGAAGCTGTGTTTAGTAGCCTTTTTATTGGTTATTTTACTTCGCCGATGATTTTGCTACACAATACCGACGAAGGAGGGCGCTCTGATGTTACATTAGGATTAGCATCTGCTGAAGTCGGTATAGTTCAGTGACCAGTGATTATGCCTTCATCACTTGAACTTTCCTACAACAACTGATGCAAAGGGACTCTAATGCACATCAGAAAAATGCGTGGTGTTGTTATTTTAATGACTGTCGGATACAGGGATTGAACCCATGATCTTCAGTTTTGTAGTCAACGTGCTAACTACTTCAGCCAACGCCACCCTCAATCAATCAATCAATATTTATTAGCAAAGTTACTGCATTTAGTTTTCTTGGAAAAAATTTTTTTAGTTTTTGCTCAACGTAAATTGTACGAATGTCGCGTGCGCTGCATGGGAATTTTCCCACTCTTATGCCGCAAGATTTTGGTGGAACCTGTAATTTATTTTCAAAGTTATCCACATCAAACTTAGTGCGCCTCACTATTGTAATTCTGAAGATCACGTAACTCATTTACCGTAACAAATGCTCCCGCCTCATTTTCGAAAAACAAACTAAAACCTGCACCAAACACTCACTCCTTGAGGATGGAGAGGTTTTTCGAAAATAATTCTTGGTTTTTATCGCTTTGTGAGCCAAATGTTGTACATGTGATAATTATTAATGAACAAATAACACCAAAGTTAATTGTAAATATTCTGACAAACACTTAGTAGAACGGAACAACTAGCTGTTTTCGAAGACCACTAAACCTTCATCATCAGCGTTATTTTTGTGTTTGGTCCACTATGTGTGGTGTCAGTTGATGTAGATTTCTGCTTTATATACGCAACTTTTATGCAAGTGGAATATGTGAATTGTTTTGATTCATCGTATTTCAATGTGCTGAAAGATTATTTGTAATGAAAGGTCAATTTTACCATCTCTAAGTCTACAACAGTCTTGTGTCGTTCGTTTTTTTACTAATTATGCACATGTTAGTTAATTTGCTTATTTTTTTCTACTAAAGACAAATTTTTTTGTTTTCTTACTATTAAGTATATTTTTTTATTTATTTTTTGTTAACACATGGCTATTAATTTTAGTTAATTTTCATTTTAATTTTCTTGGGTTTGCCGAGTCATAAATGTAACAATTCGACTGGTTAATATATGTAGTTTCCGGGTTGAAAATGGGCCTCATCACCAAGCTGATTTTTCGATAAAATTCCTTATCAGTTTGATGCATTTCAAGGGCCTAACCAGCAAAGACACAACATTGTTGACGGCCGTCAGGAGTGACTTCTTTTGTAAACTGACAAGCCTGGGGTTTCCTCAACGCTGTGGGCTACACAAGCAATACTTTCGATTGTTCTTCACATCATTAGTTTGTCCCAGTAGCTCAAATTTTTCCGCCAGTCCCACCCACAATTGCTGGCCAAGAAAAAGATTCAAGATGACCTATAAATGCTTTACTTTTAAAAACTGGGTGCGCGAAACTTTCACCATTTTAATAACGAATTTTAATAATTTCAATGCGTGGTTGAAATGTCTATCGTTAAGTGTTAATTAATGGCGTGGTTTTTACTAGAGCATGATAAAAGTAACGTTTTAAGTACACTTTGAGTCTTAGCAGTCAAACAACTATCAATGCAGCTAAAACACGCAAAATTCAAACACTCGCATTAATTTTAAACCCAATAACGATGTTTATACACATTTTTTTTAAATTACGCAGCACAAACAACAGCAACTAAACTTTATAGACTATGTGAGCTAAAAACACAATCATGAGTATAAAAAAAACTCTGAATATTAATCGGCTACACATGCGTATACACAGTGCTATTTTATTTACACACGCACACATAAAGCATGTTTTCAAACAGACACACACCACACCTTAAAATTTTACATTCCATTTTATATACACAAATGTATGTATACGGTGGCGACTAATAAATAAATATCCCGAGTATCATGAGTTTTTTTTTTTTTTTTTTTTTTTTGTTAGATTAAATATCCATGTCCTGTGTATAAGCATACCCAGACTGTAAGTATTATAGAGAGTCAGTGCACTTGATAGGTAGTTATAGCGTATTTTAGGTCTACCCATAAACGACGTAGAGGTGCTCTTGTATGTTGGTATCTGCTTTAGTCACAGTTACTTGAGAGAAAGTACGTGAGCGTACAAATTGTTTGCGCTACAATTAAGATTATGCGCCACAGTTACTCAGATTAAAACTGTTTACTTTGCATAGTTTTTTTGAGTGCTAATTGTCATTCTTTGATTTTAACTTTTCATCTTTTAAAACGAACGGGCTATTCGAAATGAAACGTCTTACGGGAACACCCAGTATTTAAGTTTAAAAAAATACTAGTACATAAAATACTAATACACATATGTATGTTATTTATTATTTATTAATTTTATTATTATCCAAATGAGAATTATGTCATCCATTATTTATTATACACAGTGTGCAATAATTGTGAACATGCTTATTTTTAGCATTTGTTTTTTTTACAAAGACGATTAATTTAATCATATTGATATCACTTTCAATCCAATGAAAATGTTTGCTAAATAGCAATTTTATTCTCTTACCTGTGACATAAGCGACATGCTCATAAATATTTTCAATTTTGTGCCACTGATAAGACCGCTTAGCAGACAACCGCAAACCATCTGCATTAACATTGTGCACTTCAGTAAGCGTGTTTAAATAAAATTAACTGTAATGAAAAAAATGAGAAATATTTTTAAAAGTTGATAACAAAATGCGCTGACTTAATTATTAACAATAAACAAAACAATAACAAATAAAATAACAAAATAAAAAAAAAACTGGGCATACAGGATATTAATAATTAACACGAATTTTTCTTTAAAGGTTAATAACAACCTTTTAATAAAAATAGAAATCAAAAGAAGAAAATTATAATTTTAATTAAATTAAAAACAATAAAACTGAAAATAGCTAGTACGCGGTTTAAAATAATTCAATTTGTTTTCATGATTGTAATTATAAAAAAGTTGATTTAATAAAAATCACACTTCACTGAAATTCTCATGTGCACCCACACATACACGCACACAAACACTCGCACATATACTTATACTCTAGACAGGGTCTTATAAATTAGGGGTGTAACAATGAAAATGTGAATACAAAAGCGTGTGTTTTTTATATTGAATAATTTTATTTTAAAGCTTAAAGCTTCTATTGTGAAATATTGGTAGACGGCTTTTAGACACGCAAAGTGTATTTTTCAGACTTAAGTTTGTAGGATAAAAGGGAATAGAGCTCCATCCTATTTTAACTTCTCTCCAGTAAGCCCACACACACAGAAAATAAATACCAATGTAAAATCATCATGCAAAAATTTTGATTTCAAAACATATTAAAATTACAAGAAATAATTTGTTGTATAAACTAAAATTTTATTAATGATGGTATATATTTAGTGTATATCTGAAGAATATTTAAACATCTAGTGGTTGCGTTAAATACCTACCACGCGATGAGTTTTGAGTTCAAATGGAATTGGCTGGAAAATCCAATTCTTTATATACAACAAAAAATTTTCTGATACCTATGCCAAACACACGTAAGTTAAATTAAATTAAATGCATGTTATTTCGATTTGAAATAGCTTTGATTCAGCATGGTTTGTAGTATTATTTCAGTATAGAATTTAAGTTGTCCAACTTAAAACAACTTTGATTAAAAAGATTCTTCATTTTGATTTTAACAGTAAGTAAATGTTAAATCAACGTGAAATAAAGTTATTTCAAAAGGAAAAATTTTCTTTGAAAATTACTATAAATCATGTTAGATTAACATGAAACACATATGAATCGAAATCATTGCCGAAAAAAATTAAATTAACCTGTTTTACGTAGATTTAAAGTTGACACTTTTCTGTGGACCAAAATCCGCACCAAAAAGTGACTCGTTTCGTGTGCGTCGGCTTTTCAATGCATGCGTACGGGTTTTCTGTTTCAAAATGGGCTTATCTGAAAAGATGATTTTTTTTTGGCAAAATCGGCATCTTCTGTAAGTCGATCGCAGGCCCACTTAGCGAAGCGAAAACGCATCAGCGGAAGGATAATACTAATTATTTGTCAAATCAGACATGAGCTAAGTGTTACCATTCACGAAATAAGCACTAGTTGAAAAAAACGTTAGATGGCGGACCCTTTATAAATTTATTCAAAGTATTGGCCACCGTTAGCTATAACTTTTTCCCACTCCTCTGGATTCCGCACCAAAAGAACTGCTCATTTTTTGAGACAGAGAATAAATCAAGTCAATTTCATATATCCTATAGTGAAGTCAAGCGTATTAGGCCATCCTTCTATCATTTGTTGGGATCTCTGCATCATTCGGATGCACCAAAGTCTGGACAATAAAGCGCGTGCGGGATAACTTCTCAATTCCCATTTTTTAAATAGTTTTTAACTGGTCTGTCAACATGTGGTAGAACGAACGTTGACATGACGGAATATTATTGATTTATGCTTAGTCCCATATTCCTGGTCTTGTTCTCTTCAAACGAATCAATTTTGTGCGGTATAATTACCTTGAGATAGTCCGGCCCGATTTGAGAGGCTCATAAGAGATGCCACCAAATGCATCTTTGATGTAATTTCGGCTGTTTGGCCAGGCTTCATATTTCTTGTGCTTTGAGCTGTCGAAATGAGTTCAGTTTTCAGTGCAATTAATGACTTGATTTAGTTCTTTTTATCTCGTTGAAGCAGCATTGCGAATATGCAAAATCCTTTTTCAACACCTTCAACTCATGTGGTATGCAATTCCCTTGTTTTTGGATAAATTCCGCTGCTTGCAAACGTGAGCGAGCGACTCTCAATGATTTCGCAAGCTCTTCTTGAATGGGGGCGAGGTTTATCTTCCGTGTCAAATTCATTACTTCTGAACCGGATGAACCGTCTCTCATAAGATGAAATAGATGTGCTTCAATATTTGTGATTTGAACGGGCTAAAGTTCGTATCGCTTTTTAAGCCAAATTACATGTGATAATTATTAATGAACAAATAACACCAAAGTCTGTTGTAAATATTCTGACTAACAACACATAGTTGAACGGAACAGCCAGCCGTTTTCGAAGGCCACTAAACCTTCATCAAAAGCGTTCTTTTGTGTTTGGTCCACTGTGTGTGGTGTCAGTTGATGTAGATTTCTGCTTTATATACTTAGAATTATTGCAAATGGAATATGTGAATTGTTTTGATTCATCGTATTTCAATTTGCTGAAAGCTTTTTTGTATTGTAAGCTCAATTTTACCATCACTATATTTGCAACAGTCTTACCATTGTCGTTTTGTTCTTTTTACTAATTATACACATGTTACTTAATTTGCTTATTTTTTGTTCTACTTAAGACAAACTTTTTTGGTTTGTTACTATTAAGTATATTTTTATTTAATTTTTGCCACAGGCCCATGGCTATTAATTTTTAGTTAATTTTAATTATTATTCGAACTCCATTTGTTTCTATATGCTTCAGCTACACTTTTGTTTTTCAAATTTGAAGAAGTTAAGCAGAACTTATCAAAAATTATGCTTAATTGGCAAAAAAAAAAATTCGAAAATTTCGAATTTGTCTATGTATTTGTATTTCGTTTGTATTTAAGAAGATTCCACCTACAAATTCTTGAGAAAAGCTAAACTGCGATAATTTATAGAAAAACCCTCAAAATGTTATTGAAAATTACGTGCACATACATTTACAATAAGCGAAAAAGCCTCACTTCACAACAAACATTTGTATCCGATTCTGAATCCGTTTTTAATTTTCAATTCGGTATTATATCACAAATTTTTTTTATTTATAACATAGTATTAGGGTTTCTAATTTCCCCGACTTTTCAAATTCCCGAGAATCGAGAAAAGAAAGGTTCTATTCCCGGGAATTCCCGGGAATTTCGAAAACATCTGAATTTAATTAAATGGCCTCAATAAAGAATATAATTTTATGAAAAAAAAAACATATAACATTGTCATAAGTTTATTTTTATTGAAATTTATTTGCTGGTGGCTAAACATTGTCTTTGATTTTCGAAAATATTATTATTTGTGAATTCTCAAATAGTTCTTAAAAGTCTTTGCATAACATAAGAAGTTTGTGACTGTTGAAAATGTGTGGTTGAAGTCTACTGATGATATGGTTAAGCCAATGAAATATATAGACAGTGCTTAACCACCAGCAAATAAATTTCAACTAAAAACAATTAAAAATTATAAACAATACAAATTCATTCGTTCATTTCAAGAACAACAATATTTCAAAAATAAAACAAAAACAAATAAATTCATATGCTGTGAGTTGTAGCATGGATGGAAATTCCATCTACAGGGTGGGCCAAAAGAAACCAAGGGGTGTAAAAGTTTAATAACTTTTTTGTTTATTAATTTTTTTTTATTTTTTCTTTCAGATTATATAATATACAAAATGGAAATTTTTTTACACTAAGTATGAATAATGATGTCTCTTAAATGACCACCGTTTTCAGCTTCGCACTGATGGGCTCTTTTAGAGCATTTTCCATAACATCTTTCAAAACTTGTGGCTGTAGCGTTCGAATTTCTGCAACAATGTTTGCCTTGAGTTCAAGGATTGTCTCTGGCTTGTTCACATACACTCGCTCCTTCAAAAAACCCCAAAGAAAATAGTCGGGTGCTGTCGAATCTGGCGATCGCGCTGGCCAAATAATTTCCGAATTTCGAGAAATTATTCGCTCTCCAAAAATTTGACTTAAAAGTGCCATTGTGTCTCGGACAGTATGGGCAGTGGCTCCGTCCTGCTGAAACCACATACCAGGTCTGTTTTCAAGACCAGGACGTAAAAAATTTTCTATCATAAACCGATACCGCTCTCCATTTACGGTTACAGCACTTCCATCTTCATTCTCGAAGAAGTAGGGCCCAATGACATTTTCAGATGTGATCCCACACCATACTGTACACCTGATGGGGTGCAATTGGCGTTGATGAATGGCTCTTGGATTTTGAGAACCCCAGAACCTACAGTTCTGCTTATTAACAAAGCCATTCAAATGAAAATAAGCTTCATCACTCATAATCAAATTTTCATCTCTGGTTTAAATAATAAAATTCTTTGTTCTGGTTCTCTGTTCAGTTGTGAACCTCTCCATTATAAATTCTCCAATTGTTGTCTATATAATCTGAAAGAAAAAATAAAAAAAAATTAATAAACAAAAAAGTTATTAAACTTTTACACCCCTTGGTTTCTTTTGGCCCACCCTGTACATCTGCCAATCTAGATACTATCTCCCGTATTTTAGGTTGAAAATATTTCGTACAAAATGTATTTTTAAGTAATAAAACAACGAACAGCAATGTAAAAAAGCTAATTCCAAAAACGTAAATATTAAATTCCCGAAAATTCGCGCTGAAAATTGCCCATGATTTGTAAAAAAAATAGTTCCCGGGAACTCCCGGGATTTTTTTCCGCGTAGCAACTCATAACTCACACATAATATTGAAAATTAATTGAATTTTTGTATATTTAGTTTGATAGCTGTCCTACGAGAAAATGAGAGAGAGAGAGAGAGAGAGAGAGAGAGAAATTCAGTATAGACCATGATATAAATATAGAAGGTACTTCCATTATCTCTTTGTTTTTAAAAATAAGTATATTTGAAGCAGTGTGCACACTTCTACCGATATTCGGTAGATTCTACCGAAATAATTTTTGAATAAAATTTTCAAAAAAAAAAACAGGAAATAGAAGGGGAAATATTAATATAATACGGTGGCACGATTTTACCGGAAACTTCACAATACTTGTCAGATGGTGAATGTCAAGAAAAATTGAGAGAATGGAAGTACCTTCTATATTTATATCATGGTATAGACACTAGTTACCCAGCCACTGTTGCCAGAATTGACGATTTCTCTGCAATTTAACATATATGGCAAATTTTTTTAGTATTGCATTTTTAGAGTTGGTTTTTTGTTGTTATGATTTTTTTGTGTTCAAAATGTTAAATTCTGATATTTATACATAAACCCCCATATTCATAAAATTTTAAACGAATTTGAAATGTATTTTATTTCAAATTTTCCATACAATATTTTCCTGAAATGAATTTCAAATTCATTTTATTTTTTTATAAATATGGGGGAAAATGTTTCTATAACAAAAATGCTAATTATTTTTTTATAAATTGTCTGTTTTAAAAATAAATATATATGTAAGTATGTGAATTCTGATTTCATTCTAAGTTTTTTTAACTTTTATTTTTAATTTTAGGAAATATACATATATTTAATGTATATGTGTATATTTGTTGAAAGCATAGTTAATAAGTTTGAACCATTGTAATAGTTTTTGTAATAAAACAATTAAAATACAAAAAAAAAATAATATTTTTGATTTGACGTTTTTTTTTGACGACTTTCTAAAATGACTTGACGATTTTGACGATTTATTGCACAGAAATCTGCAGTTTTTGACGATTTCACCCCTAGAAGTTCTGGCAACAGTGTGTACCCAGCTAGAAAAGTAGGCATTATTTACACATTGATTACCACGGACATGTAATGTCCCAGTAATAAATTCTGAAATGAAAAGGTATACATGCTGTGCATTACCTTCTCTTTTACTATTCATTTCCTTTTCCCACGGGGTATAAAGAAAAAGTTGTCGGCATCAAAATTTGGCCTGAAAGAAATAATTGATTGTAACTTTACAAATTTTTCAATGAAAGTTGTGTGTTGTCGCTGCCTTAAAACGAAATGAAGAAATTTTAGGTTGTGCTGTAAATTGGTTGTCAAATTAAAAAATATCCAGAATTCAGAGGTCATGCAGAAGACTTACGAAAAAAAAATTAATTGTTCTAGTTTCGAAATTATCGAAATTCTTTCCTAGCAAAATTTAATGCTTTTTCATATAAATTTTTTTAAGTGTTCTGACATTAGGCTCGTACATTAGGGAAGTGAAATCTCGTGGATAGTCCTTACAGCAAAACATCGAAATGATACATCATAGTTTAAGATCTGACTACAAACCACGAAGATATAACGAAAAGTTCATAAAAGCAATCCCTACTTTCTGCAAAAAGTTTTATTTTGTACTTTCCTTGTAAATATTCTTTAAATTCTGTAAGGTTGTATGTTGTACATGTTGTAATATACATGTACTCCTAATTAACAAAATTTTATGAATTTCAAACAACAAACATATGACAAATATTGTTAAAATTTCCCCTTGAAATTTTTTTTAAGTACATTCATTCCATCTAGCACTCGCATACCGCCCTAATTTACTAAAAGAAACCTGTGTAGACACGTTTTGTGTACATGAAAATAAATCCAATACCATGACAAAATAAACCGTTACAATCGTCGCTTTTAAAATTATAGTTCTGCCAGCAATTTGTATGCTCAAGTTAAACTTAACAATCGCGTTTCTGTAAATGATGTGAGTGTGTGCGTGCGTGTGTACGTGTGTGTGTAAAACTACACTTAAAGACTTAATTGCACCCCTGCTTTACTGCTTTACTCAGTGTTTTACATGTTAAAAGTCATTAAGTCCTCATGTGAAAAGCAAAAAAAAACATGAAAACGAAGGTCAGAAAACTTTAGCAATTTGTTTTGAGCTGAGTTAAAGAATTTAAATGAAAAAGTCGATCAAATGAGTTATTTGTTTACAAAAAGTTATACATACTAGCTTGAACATTCCATATTTTGTTGGAAAAAGTTTGTATTTTATTTTATTAGTTTTAAAAGCAATGCCATTAATTTGAAATTAAATTTAAAAAAAAAAGCATTTGAAAAACTAAGTATACTAATACAAATGACAATTGGTTTCCCATCGAAATAGTGAAGCATAAAATCTACATATCGAGCCATAACCGCTAAAATAACTTAAGCGACACATTTTTTGGACTTCCCTTTTTTGACGAAAATCGACTATTTATGATCGAAAATAATCAATTTTGGACAAAAATTGAGTTTGAAAATTATGTCGCTTAAGCTGTTTTGGCGGTTATGGCGCGATATATTGAACTTATATGCTTTCACTAAATTTATTTTAATGTGAGCTTAAAAAAAGGTATAAAAGTACCAATTAACGATAGTGGAAATAGCATTTATCCAAATCACATATATATGTACATAATTTTCACTACAATTATTTTGTAAAAATATACTTTCGAGCAAATAGTTTTATAATACTATTTTTAAAAAATTATTTTCAGAAAAAGTATTTTTATTTATGCTAAAAGATCCCTTTTAGAAAAACTTCCTCCTTAAGAGAAATAGCTCTTTTTTATAAGAGCCTCTAAACAAGTTTCTTTTAAAACAAAGTATTTGTATAAAAAGTACCTTTTTGCAAATACATACATAGTACTGTTTTTTTGTTATAAAATGTACCTTTATAGAAATGCTCAGTCTTAAGCTACGGTCACACTTGTCAAAAATTTGCCCAAAAAAACGTAACCAACAAACACTAATGAAACAAGTTTTGATCCAGAGGCGTGTTTATCAAATTAAACAGTTTCAAACACAACTAATAGATAATGTCATAGAATCCAACACTATTGGCTACTCTTCAACTTGACAAACTTTTATCTAAATTGAAAGATTTTGCACTAGCATTTAGTGGTTACGCTTTTTTGGGCAAATGATTGACAAGTGTGACCGTACGTTTAGAAATAAATTCAGTAAAGTACGACTCTGACTCGCACACGAACGGTTCCGTACGGACACTACATATCAGTGATCGTCAATGAATCATTTTTTCGCTATTCATACTGGCTCATGAAATTTTAAATATAGGTGAGTAGACATCATTTGATCTCAACTACTATGAATTACTCATACTCACGACGAAATATGAATGCGACGTCGACATCATAGTCATACCACACTCGCACTCATAAATAGGGTTGCCAGTTTTGAAATCGTAGAAATCAGTACATGAGAGAAAAAAATCAGTACAATTGAAAAAAATCAATATAAAAGGCTTTAACTAGGAATGTAACTATTACCAGTTTAGAGCATGCGAATGCGAATACTACATTTTAATTTTTGCTAAAGCGAATGCAAATATTACAATACGTTAAAAAATCACATGAAAATAAATTTATATAAGAACATGAAGTTGTATTACATACATGGATGTACTACATATAACATTTTATTTAAACTGAGTCTTGCATTGAGCAAATATGTATTAATTTATTAAAAACATGAATTCATAAAACAGAAAGATACATACATATGTTTGTATATGAAATTAATGAGTGACACTTGTTTCGCGTGGAATTTACTACAACAATGACTAGTTAATATTGTTTGCGATTCAAATTTGTTTGTACGAAGTAATGAATGCTGCTCAAAACATTTTTTAAAAGTTTTAACAGACTAGTCTTCAGTAGAAAATACTGCTGCCGAAAATACAATGCCTTTTCTTTTTCAAAAAATTAAATAGGTATATTTCCAAACACCGCTGGACCTTAGTTTAATTTTGATGCTTATGAGAACTTTTTTATAGAAAAGCTTTCTGATAAAGCTTTGAAGAATGCCTTACTTATAAGTCAGCTACGTCCAAGCCATGTGCACAATGTGCAAACTTTTATAAAGAGTTTTTTGTGCTTTCACATCGACGAGATGACAACTTTCTTAAATAAAATTACTTTCCGTCTTTAAAATTGTTTGCAGTTCGTTCAAAAATGCCAACTATGCACAGATATTGAGCAGTTACAAAGCATATGCAACAGTTGATCACGCATACGCAGAAAAAATTCGCAGAACTTCTGCATAAATTTGCTGAATCTACGAACATACCCTATATGTATATTTTTCATGCTGGCTTAAAATAATTTTCGTGTTTTTGACGTTTGTTAATGGCAATTTTTTTCGTAAAAGAAGTACAACATTTTTTTGTCTTAAGTATTCGCATACATTTTAGCAAATGCAAATAGCAAAAATAAGCGAAAAATTTGCAAATGCGAATATTCGTTACATTCCTAGCTTTAACCATTCTTAAAACAAAACATGAATTCAATGTATACTTTGTACCAATGCATATGTAATTAATAAAATAATATTTTCCAAAAAATTTTCCAAAAAGTATCTTTAAATTCATTATTTGCATGTATCAGAAATCACTTATAGCAAATCTTTCTTGCAAATTTAAATTAAAAAAATCTCAATAAAATTAACATTAACTTGAACTAAAATTTATATGATCTCTGACAGTTTTGGCAGAATTTGCCTGAGCATTATATGGAAACCACTTTGAAAATAAATTCGCCTTAAGGCGAACGTAAAGTAAAGATCACTGGTGATTCAAAGAAAATAAATAAACACTATGACAGGCTTTCTTATACATTGATCATAATTAATATATAAAAACAGTATAAAAACAGTACATACATGAAAAAATCAGTACATTTGCGTACTGATTTGTTAGTTATGCATAAATTAGTACTTTAAACAAAAATCAGTATATGTACTGGCAAAATCAGTACGACTGGCAACCCTACTCATAAACCACCTCAGTTTGAATTAAAATTTCAGGAAAATACTTATACTACTCACATTGATTCAGCTCACTCAACTCATGCATGTATCTTTATTTAAAAGTTTATTCATTAAACAAATTGCAAGTAGTATACAGTAGTAATAAATAGGATTGTTTTTCAATTCCTGCAAAAAAAGAAACAAACAAAAAAACAAAAACAAAAACAGAGAAACACATAACCTCATAATGAGAACTTTAATGTTCGTATGCGAAGTTCGCATTGTGTGTCATACTTATTTTGCACCGTCCATAGGCATTGAGTTAAGGAGAGTCGAAATCAGCAGCGTCATAAATGTTGCTAGTTATGAGTTCGATGCGCACTTAAAACTTTCGAGTGAATATGATTCATAGAAAACATTGCAATAGGTATGAGTGTGTATAAGTACAAGAAATTATAAGTCATAATTAAACTCTACTTTTCTCTCACTTTTTCACTACTCATTGCTGTCCTCTGATACATATTTATATGTAATACTATCCGAACTTCAGCCTATAAAATCAAATATTTTAAATTATGTAGACATTAAAAAAAAATTAAGTACCCGGTGAACTTTATTTCGGTTTTGGCGATTTTTCTAGTTTTGGCCATTTTTCCCCATTTCTTGGGACTTTTGGGATATTTTTTTTTTTGATGTGTAAACATCTATACGCTAGGGGGTAAAAATCTCTTGACTTTGATTCTTTGCTGAGATTTCTTTGCTTTTGCTTTTGCTTTGCATTGTCAAATCGGTGTGAGCTATGTATAAGTGTATTAGTGTTTGAAAGAAGCAATACCAAGCAGAGAAACAAGTCGACCGGCTCGAAGCCGACGGTGCGCCGCCGCCGGTTATTTTTCTGTATATTTCCGTAGACCAAAGGTGAA
Organism: Tachina grossa; assembly: GCA_949987645.1. Classification (NCBI taxonomy): domain Eukaryota; kingdom Metazoa; phylum Arthropoda; class Insecta; order Diptera; family Tachinidae; genus Tachina; species Tachina grossa. Next base: position 18,836,564 of record OX465276.1, on the reverse strand, counting down.
AATGAACCGTAAGAGCTACGGACTTGAAATTTTGACACAATGTGTAGATATTTGGCCACTACAACAACAAATACATGAGAGTTAAAAATTAAAGGGTGTTCCAAAACGAACAACGGAATATATATATATATATATATATATATATATATATATATATATATATATATATACACTTGAAATTTTAAAAGTTAGTGTATTTTTATACAGACTACAACAATTAACACTAAATTTAAAAAATTTAAATTAAAGGGTGGTCCATCAGTTAATGCAATTTTGACAACTTGCTGTATCTTGCAAACCGTAAGGCCAAAACTCTTGAAATTTTTAAAAACGGTAAAACTAAAAAATCAATAAAATATAAAATCGCCAAATATAAAAAAATCGCCAAAAACAAAAAAAAATCGCCAAAACGAAAAAAGCACCAAATTAAAAAAAAAAATCTCTAGGACTAAAATAAATCGCGAAAAACCGGAAAAATCACCAAAATGAAAAAAATCCTTAAACAAAAAAATTGCCAATATGAAAAAATCGTCAAAATGAAAAAATCGCCTAAACAAAAAAAAAACCCCAAAAACAGAAAAAAATCGCCAAAATGAAAAAAACCCCAAAAAAACAGAAAAAAATCGCCAAAATGAAAAAATCGTCAAAATTAAAAAAATTGCGAAAATTAAAAAAACCCAAATAGAGGGAAAAAACGCCAAAACGGGAAAAAAGCGATAAAACTGAACAAAAATCGTTTAAACTGAAAAAACTTAAAAAAGGAAGAAAGCTAAATCAAAAAAAATATCAAAACCGAATGTGCGCGAGTCAAAGTCGCACTTTACTGAATTTATTTTAATTGCAATGCGTACACAACAACAAGAACAGCAACAACTAAACGATGAACAACAGGAATTAAAAATTAAAAAGCAAAAGTCAAGGCATTTACCATAGTTGAGCACTGCAGTACCACTAAAGTTTCAGTAAAAACAATAAAAAATGTTTAACAAGTAAATTTTTACTGATTACTACAATTTTTTTCTACAATTTTTATAAATTGCCTAAATGATTTGTTGTATGATGAGGTGCATTGAATTGTTTGTATTTACAATATTGAAAGTTTTGATACTTTTAATTAATTAATTTAAAAAAAGATACTAAAAGCATAAGTACTTCCAACTTAAATAAAAATTTTCATTACTAGATGTTTACACATCTCCTCTGTGATCGGATTCACATTGGTTTTTTTTTTTTTTTGGTTTTTGGCATTTTTTTCATTTTGGCGATTTATCTTAGTTTAGGAGATTTCAGTTTGCCGCTCTTTTCGTTTTAGCGATATTTTTTGGTTCGGCGATTTTTAAATTTAGGGATTTTTAGTTTTAGCGTTTTTGAAAATTTCAAGAAATCGCCTTTTACGGTTTCCAACCGGTTTTAACGTATGCTTTGAACTTAACAACCGTTTTTGTATAAGGGGATAAATCTTTGAATTGGGTTTGCTATTTTATATCCAAACAACAAACGTAATTTTATGTGGTTTTTTGCCTGTTGCCTTCAAAAGCAAAAGGCAAGAATATCCATGAATTTTGATTTATACAGTAGACAAATAATTCCATTTGTGGAAACTTTATATGATATCCCTTTCTTTATATATGTATATATTTTTTTAATATTTATATATTACTTTATTTTTTTTAAATTTCAATTAATATTTAATTGAATCTTTAAAATTATTTGAATACATTTTTAGTTAAATATTTAAAAATATTTCAATTATTTGATTAATTAAATTCTTTAAACGATTTCAATTAAATTTTAATTGAATCTTTTAAAAAAAACATCAATTAAATTTTAATTTAATTTAATGCAAAAATTAAACAAAATTTCAGTTGAAATTGCTGGAAAAATTTTTAAGTTTAAAATTTTTTACATTTTTTTGAACAAAAAGTTTTAAGAAAACTACGCGCTATATTATGGACTCAATACATATACATAGGTATTTGTATATGTATATGAGGGTGGCGTTGGCTGAAGTAGTTAGCACGTTGACTACAAAGCTGAAGATCCCGGGTTCAATCCCTGTATCCGACAGTCATTAAAATAACAACACCACGCATTTTTCTGATGTGCATTAGAGTCCCTTTGCATCAGTTGTTGTAGGAAAGTTCAAGTGATCAAGGCATAGTCACTGGTCACTGAACTATACCGACTTCAGCAGATGCTAATCCTAATGTAACATCAGAGCGCCCTCCTTCGTCGGTATTGGGTAGCAAAATCATCGGCGAAGTAAAATAACCAATAAAATTGCTACTAAACACAGCTTCAAAATTTAATACGCCTCATTTAACACCAGAAGGCGCTGCAACACTGCATTATTAAAAAGCGTGCAAAAGCAGAGTTGTAAAAAGAATGAAGCTTTCTTCTATCTCTTCCTTCACCACCTGTCTTCTATCACTATCCCTTTCCTAAAAGAAGGTAACACCTAGTAATAGTAGTAGGCATTAATTGCCTGAGTGTTACTTCTCTTAAAAAAAAAAAAATATACATAAGTATTGAACGATAATTCTAAATGTAAAAAACAAATTTCAATATATATAAGAAAAGTTTAAATACTGAGCTAATTTATTTACCCGCGTGCAGTTGAAAAACTTAAGACATCTTTATTTTAAGAATCATTGCATAAGTAAGGGGTGATTTTTTTCAACTTTCTTTTTGGCAACACTGTTTTTAGGAACTCAGCTGTTTTCATGTATCATGTTACTGTCAAACATGTTCAGTTTGGTCTATAATTTAACCATGAATCGACTTACAATTAAACAACGCTTGCAGATTGTTAAATTTTATTATCAAAATTCATGATCGGTTAAGAAAGTGCATCATGCAATTCTTCCATTTTATGGTCAGTTTAGGCGACCTTCTGAAGCAGCTGTTCGGAATCTTGTGATTACATTTTGCACGAAAATTACGTTATTCAACATTAAACCACCAAAAAGCATACGCCAGTGTTGTTAATGACCTTGAATTATCGATTCGGCGCCATTCGCAACAATTGGGTCTCTGTTACTTTGTTGTTGCTCAAAATGATAGAGCTGGACTTGGCTCACATATGGTTTCAGCAAGATGGTGCCACATGCCACATGCCACACACCACGCTAAAAAAAAAATTACCCAATTCAGAGAAGAGTTCGATGAACAATCAATTGGCCGCCTAGATCGCGTGATTTAACGCCTTTACGTCCCTTTTCACAATGTATGGTTAAGAGTTAACGTGAAATTTAACCGCAAGTTCTTCATACAAAACATGCCGTTAAAGTCCCTGTTATCTTTTAACGATACATTGTGAAAAGGTACTTTAGACTATTTTTTGGTGGGACTATGTTAAGGCTCATGTCTATAGGGACAAGCCCGCAAAGGTTGACGTACTGGAAGACCATGTTGAAGAATTTACTCGTGAAATACCGGGCGATGTGTTAGATAGAGTACTGCAAAACTTAACCCAGCGTACGAATTATTTCACACATATCCGCGGTCAAAATTTGCATGAAATCATCTTTATACGAGTACATTGAATTATATAGATCGTTCTACTGACTCAAATAAAGATTTCATACATTTCTCTAAATTTTATGTGTTTTTTTTTTAAATCGCCGCACTTTCCCCAATAATTTGGCCACCTACTGTATTTAAATGTGTTAAAGTTAAATTTTAAATGTGTCTTACATAATTGCTGTAGACATAAGTAATTATAAAAATAATTAAACCAAACAAGAAAACTAAACAACAACGGCTTCACACAAGAAGAAAAAAGATGCAAACATATGTATGAAAAAGCCTGCATAACACATCTGAAGAGACATAATAAAACAAACGTTACTGACGCACTGGAGCATTTCTTTAACAAAAAATTAAAACAATTTTTACAAAATTATTCCAACAAAATACGCCGCGATTGCAACCTTAAAGCTGAAGATGAGTGAGCATTATCTAGAGAAAAAAATTAATATTATTAAAACTGTTTAATATTTTTCTAAAAGTAGTTTTATAGCCAAGGCGTTAAAATAAATCTCCAATTTAACGTTGTATTGTTGTTGCGATGGATGACCTTGGCTTTCAAGCTTTAATGATTTATATAAAATGTATTTTAAAAATTTTCTATTTCACACTTAAGTACTCGTACATACATACACATACATACAAGTTTAAGCGCTAGCGGTGCCCATAAGTGTGTGTTTTATTTTATCTTCTATTTTCTGCATACGCATAAAAGTTTATATATGATTCTTGCATTTTATGTTTCTACAAATTTCCGTTTCCGTTTGTTTATATATTTTTTTTTTATTTGCCACAAAACAAGCAACCAATCGCCTGCCAACCTACTAATGGCGCACTCAGCTTAATACAATCAAATGTACACAAGTACATGTTTACCATTAATGTCCATGGCTTTATGGAGCCAATGTAAGTAATGTGCCCGTACCGTCCGTCCCCCTTCTGACAAAACATTTCCCCTTCGATTAATGTTACTACCGTATCTGCATATGTTTACTTAATGGATGGTCGTCATGTCTTGTGGCAGAGATTTCTGTTATTCTCTCTTGTTTTATATTTTATAACGTTTGTTGATTGTATCTTGTTTTTTATCTTTAAACTGTTCAGTTTTTGATTTGATTGCCATTTATGTGTCATAAATGTAACATATGATTTGTCGAACAATGCCAATGGATGGCTGCCATGTAAAATGTTATGTTGTTTTTTATATGTATTTTTTATCTTAATATAAAATCTTTTAAGTTTTCTGTTGTTTGTCTTTTTATTTCAGTGTCATCACTTGTTGCTGCTGCTGAGTATGTGTAGATGTTTTGTGGTCATATTGAAGGTTAACGGGTGCGTATTGACAACACTCTTCACTCAAGGTATTTTTAATTTTTTTAAGAATTTATTGGTTATTGTTTTTTTTTATTTTTTTTTTATTTTTTTTTTTCATTGATCTTGATACATCCGCTAGACGAGTGTGTAACGCTCCATTCTCTGAAAAAGTTACTCAAGTGTTGAAATAAATATTATTCAATATTACATAATAATTATGAAAAAATTATTTATATCAGCGCAATGTTTTGTTTAATCTCAATGAGTCCCCGAGTGGCGGTGCGGTATAGCAGCACCCTTCCTAACCTAATGTTTTGTTTGACATTTATGTAACTCAAGGCGTTACTAATATTTTTATTTTAAATGCATTATTTATATCAATAGATTTTTGGAAAAAGTTCCACATTAACAAAATTATTTAGATTAGGCTAGGTCAATATTGATTGACCCAATCCGTTCCACAAAATTTACTTAATCAGCACCGGGCGTCTGTCACTATTCCTTGTTCTCCTATTTTACAAAGTCATTGGCCAGTTTCAGCTTAAATAAAACAAATATAATCAAAAATAGCTGACTTTGAAATTCTCTCTCACTCCCCATTTCTCTCGCCATCTGTTAAAAATAGAAGGATTTAATGTGCGGAAAAAAATATATCCCTGGGAATTATTTCCGATGATTTAATAAATTATATTAATAATTTTTATTTATTTATTTATTATACATATTATATAAAGTAAATTTGCATAATATGGTGTTGCACAAATATGTGCGGGGTAACTGGACCATATGCCCAAGATGGTATTAACATTATTTTAAAAGGTTTTATGACTGACTGTATACATAGGTCGTATAGGCCTTCACGTAGGAAGTAGCAACGTGGTTGTTAAAGAAATTCCACAAAAACCCGCAAGATTATACGGTTATCCGTGGCAGATCAGTCAACCAGTGCGAGCGAGACGAAAAACTGTCGAAGGCCAAACAACATACACAAGCCTGACCGCACTTAAGAAATAATTACGATGACGCGAGAGATGTTCCTCAACCCAGAGCTGCTTTACGACTGCGTTATATTAAAGGTAGAATTAGTAAAATCGTATCGTGATGTTGCGTGTCAGCTGACAAAAACCGTACCATATACAATGCATGTTACTAGTTATAAAATATGTGGTGGTAGCACTGCTGGCGTAGGAATCTGCAGAAAACAGATTTTTCTGTAGCGAATGTCAAAAACGCCGCATTTAATGCCAGACAAAGAAAAATGTGCTGTGCAATCTGTTACATTTTCTATAACTTGTGCACAAAGTTGAACGATACGGCAAGCTGTAATGTAGCATGATACGATTTTACTAATTCTACCTTAATAATATCATTTAATAAATAGTTTATTACTCTGCACCACGGATGGCAAAGTTGGTATAATTGTACCTTATTTGGTACTATTCAAACTCAGAAAGTACAAAAGTACACCAATGACTAATTTAGTACATTTAAGGAATCTCCACAGTTTCACTCCGCATTTATTTTCAAACGATTGCATATGTCAATTTTCACTTTTGATCAATGAAACTCATATTCTTCTCACTTAAAAACAGTCTTGTGACATCAAAACGCAGCGAGAAAATAAAAACAAAATGTGAACTCGTCCATTTCCAAATAATTTTTCTTCTAAATTTTGATGCTAGAGCACATTTACATTTTGAATTTTAATTTAAACAGGTGTAACCATATTCTTTAACATCCCAACTTACAAGCAAATTTGTGAAAACGATTCGGTTGGCAAAATAATGTCGATTATTTTAATAAAAACAAATAAAAATATGTAATTTGAATTTAAAAAAATCTTTTAGTACAATTAAGGTCAAAAAAGTAAAATTTTTTAAAGTTGTTGGTACAATTTGAAAATTCTCAATGCCATCCCTGCTCTGCACTATTTCAGTTTTGCTGCAGCAAATAAAACCAAATTTTTTAGCTATTACTAGAGTATCCAATTACAGCTAACCCTCCTATAACGAGGCAGATACCTACGAGTAGTTTTGCTATATTAATAAGCAGAAAAAATAATAAAACAATATATCATTCCAAGAAATAAGTTCGTCAATTAACTTTTGTTTGAAAATCTAGTTGATTGAAAATTTAATTTAAAATTTAATTGACTCAATTATACTTTTCTCTAAAAATTTCATCTATTAAAAAGTTTAACTGACACAATGAAATATGTAATTGATTTTTGGCTTTTGATTTCAATTATACCTATTGATTGGAAACAAAAAATTTCTGTGTTGCTAACTCTGAAAAAGCAACACCGCTCCTGTCAACAGGCAACTGTCAAAAATTTAACAAGTTGTGTCAATTAGTTTGTGTTTGACAGCCTTGGCAGCATCGTTTGGTTTGAGTGATTTGTTAAGAAAATGGTAAAAAGTGATTTTTTTGGCTCATTAATAGTATGTTTCCACTATACGTGCTTCCCTCTCTCTTGGAGTTTGGGAAACGGGAATTCCCGGGCGGGAAATCCCGGAAAATGTCTGCCTGATATTCCCGGGATTTTTTGGATTTTCCCGGGAAAAAACGAGAAATTAAAGTGCACGTTATTTCACAAATATGTAGACTTTTGTGAAACACATATTTATTAAATGGTCTAAAAAGTTTGTTTTATAATTTTGTTGTAATTTAATATCAACGTTTTCATGTTTCTTTTTATTGCAAGAGGTCGTTTGAATGATTGATTGTATGACTAAATTTACACAATGAAATTTTTTAAGTTATCTTTTAAAGTTCATACTGATATTTAAACACTAATACCCTGTTTATCGATGTCGAAGAAAATTTTTCAGTGTAACAATTTCATTTAAAACAAGAACAAATTCTAAAATTGTAACTGTAAGGGCCCTGCTACACATTCATCCCCATATTCATAAAATTTGAAATGTATTTTAGTTCAAATTTTCCATACAAAATTTTCGTAAAATGAATTTCAAATTAATTTTATTTTTTTATAAATATGGGGGTCAATATATATTGTGATATTTGGATCGCAATCCATTTTAATGGGTTGATGGATCACTAGCGTATGCTACATGTTCAATATTTATCGCGTCAGTTTTTACGTTATTTTTGTGCTGTGCAATGCCACCAAATTAAAAATAAAGTCTCAAAATAATTTTTTCGGTCGTTAATTCCGATTCCACCGGCAGAACCCACTCCCTTTAATAAAACAAACTTTACACAAATGTAATAAACTTTTTTTTGCTTTTTATTTGTTAAATTTTTTTGCACTGCGTCTTATATTTTATTTGTTTTATTTCACTTCTTATTAACGTATCGCCATTATAATGTCATAAAAATGCTACACGTTCAATATTTATCACGCGATCCGCGATCCATAATTTAGGCCATTCCGCATGCTACACGTTCAATAAATATCGCGATACTGGATCACGTTCAATATATATTGAACGTTTAGCAGTGGCCTAAGAAAGAAATAATTTCTTTGACATTGATAAACAAGCAGTAAAATATCCATTAAAGTTTTATTAATATAATATAAAATTGTGAGCTGTTCAAATTTATACGGAAATTTCATAAAATTGAAGTCATGCCATTTCTCCTAATTCGTCTAGCTACGAGAAAAATTATTGTTCTATTCGAAAACTACATGCAAGATGCATTTAATATTTCAGACTATAATACAAGTATTAATACTTTTATAGAAAATGAAACTCTGGCATTTTAAGCTGTTTTTTAACCCCGAACTAAAAAAGGGGCGTTATAAGTTTGTAGTGTGTGTCTGTGTGTCTGTGTGTCTGTCCGTGTCCACGTACAGGCCAAACCGCTGGACCGATTTTTATTTAGTTTTTTCTGTTTGAAAGATGACTTGATCGAGAGGGTTCTTAGCTATGTTTGAAGAAAATCGGTCCAGCCGCTTGGAAGATATAACATCTTTTCTGAAAAAAGTCGGGTTTTTTAAATTTTTAATTTTTGTTATTTGTTGAGATTTTTTAAAGAAAAATAAAATCAGGGAGGCATTTTCGTCAAAAGCATTATACAGGTAGTATTAGATTCTAAAACAGCCTTAATGACTATCCTTTTACCACTATAACATAAGAAAGTGGAATACTTTGTATAATTATCAATGATTGCAATGATCAAATCGTTTTCTTAAGTAAATAATGCAATGGTTATCAAACTTGGCGAGATTTTTCGGGGATTGGTGAACAAATGTTGGAAAGTGCAGTGAAAATTCTAAATTCATAGAAGCTGTAAAAACTCTGAGTTGGTAATACTTAAATTTATTATTAGTGGACGATATTATTAAAACCCTTAAGGAAATATTTTAGGAGAAATCAAATTATTAAAATTAAAAACATTTAAACAGACTGCTGCCCATGGTATTTAAAATTCGGTGCAGCTGAGTATAGTACTGTAACTTGCCTGATAAGATAAGAATCCTCCTGGACATTTTTCAAGAATAATGAGAAACAAGCAAGGAAATTTCTTAATAAAATGATCTGGAAGCCTTATTATAAAATTATTTACTAATTGCGGTAATACTGTGTAATAGCGCGAAGTATTGCTTGAATTCACTTGAAATTTTTTACAAATTTATCTTAGAAGTGCTTTTGTATTAACTTTTATTTAAAAAGAATGCTTACACTAATAACACAATTGATATTTCGCCAACTTTCACTTAATAAATGTACTTAATTTAGAAAATTAGCTTTTCCCGGGAACGCGATTTTTTCATTCCCGTTTCCCGGGAATGGAAAGCTTTCCATACTATTTAAGTTGGTAGTGGTGCTACCATACTTGCATCGTAATTAAATAAGAACTTTAATTAAGCACTCAAAAAATTAAAGAGTATTTAAGTAAATTTTAAATTTAAATTAAAACTAGTTAATTACATATATAATGTTCAAGTAAAAAAATGGGGATAGTTATGTGATCGTTAAATAAAAATCTTCAAGTTTTATACCAAATCCATGCTTTCAAATAGAAGATATTTTGGATAGTCGAAAGAGAGAGGTTTTAATGCGTACGAAAATTATTTATGAAAACTTAAAATTTTTAAAATTCGGAAATTTAAGAAAAGATTATAACAGACGATCCATATATGTAAGTTCCGCGTAATTGTCACGTTTGACTAATGTGAACAATAAAAAAAGATCATAAAGTAATTAAAAATTTTCATCGGATTATTCCGATTTCTTTTTTGCATTTGCATTTTCATTTCCATTGTGTTTAAATTGAGTTAAATCGATTTTTTTGTATATTTCGATAGAAGAGTATCTTATGTATGGAAAAATTCAAAAATCTTGATTTCAAAAAAATTATAAGTTAGGGCGTTTTGACATTTACATTATTGCTTTTTTATGAGACAATTTTTTTTTTCTTTTTAGATTTAATTGAACTGTAGTGAATTTTAATCAGAAATAATTTTTTATTCGGGCTTAAGTTCAGTAATTTCAATTCTTATTGAATGAAATATTTTTATTAATTAATGTGAGTTTCTAAAGAAGAGAAGAAAAATTAAACTAGACTTTTTATTAGCTTTGTGAAATACCGATATTTTTCTGTGCAGCCACGCACTTCATCAGCACCCTAGTCTATCTACTTGGGTAGAGATTGTTATTAACATCAGCTATTTAACGTAAAGTTTAATGTAACGGAATGTGAGAAATGATTGTTGTGTATACAATTATTGATTACATTTGTGAGTGTCACTATTCACTCCCTGTTTTTTTAATTTTTTAGGGTTCCGTACTCCAAAGGTGAAAAGGAACCCTATTGTTTTCGCTACGCTGTCCGTCTGTCCGTCACACGGTATTTTCTCAGGAACCGTAAGAGCTAGGGACCTGAAATTTGGACAGAGTATGTAGAACCTTGGCCGCTACAACAAAAAATACATGAGAATTAAAAATTAAAGGGTGTTCCAAAACGAGCAACGAAACATGTTAAAATCCCATGTAATATACATACAATTGTGTGAACATATGTATATTGAAACTTGAAATTTGTAAAATTAGTGTATTTTTACACAGACTACAACAATTAACACTACAATTTAAAAAAAATTAAATTAAAGGGTGGTCCATCAGTTAATGCAATTTTGACTATGTAATTTTGACAATTTGCTATATCTTGGAAACCGTAAGAGGCAAACAATTGAAATTTTCAAAAACGGTAAAACTAAAAAAAAGCGAAAATTATAAAATCGCTAAACCAAAAAAAAATCGACAAAAATTAAAAAAAATCGCCAAAACGAAAAAAATCGCCAAAATTAAAAAAAAATTCTAACACTAAAATAAATCGCCAAATTCGAAAAAATCGTCAAAATGAAAAAAAAACGCCAAAAATCGAAAAAAATCGCCAAAACGCCAAAATGTCGCCAAAACTAAAAAAAAATTTCAATAAAAAAAAATCGCAAAAATTAAAAAAATCGCCAAAAATAAAAAAAATCGCCAAAACAAGAAAATAAAGTATCAAAACTAAAAAAGAGCCAAAAATAAAAAAAAAATCGCCAAAACCGAAAAAACGCGAAAAATTCCAAAACAAAAAAACCGAAAAGACCCCAAAAACGAAGAAAAAATGCCAAATTATATATTATATAGGATGAAGTTTGTATTAAATTACACATCTAGTGTTCGTACGGAACCCTTCGTGCGCGAGTCAGAGTCGCACTTTACTGAATTTATTCATTATTCTATTTAGGTTAGTGCGAAGTTATGTTACTCTACCTAAGTATGCTTAACTATTCTTGCTTATTTTTTGCGATCATCACATTAATTATTTTTACTTATTCGATGTACCTAACGAAAATAAAATAAAACTCATCTCAAAACTTTAATAAGTCTGATATTTTCCTTATATGAGAATCATTAAAAATGACCTTAAAATGCAAACAAACCTTTAAATCAAAACAAAACCATTAACGTTGGTAAATGTTTTTTTTTTGATGACACCGCACCACCGAGCAGAGCACATGAATTACACACAGAGATAGATCAAAAGCCAAAACCGCAGACTTCATTAAACAAAGTTACTAAAAATTGATACATTTAAATAGAATCTAATATATTTTTCTCTTTTAATTTTGCCCAAAACATGAATTTAATTGGGTCTGCATATGCAATGATTACAGATATTTTTTAACGTTAAATTCTGGTTGAAATTTTTGTTTGGTAGATAATTTATTTTTTTTTTTGCAGCTTAAATATTTTTGGAAAAATCACTCATGTGAAAATGTTCAACAACAACAACAATAGCAGTTACAAAAACAAAAATATGTATGTCTGTTAGAATTGACCACTTGCTTGCTTGTTAGCGGTTATTTTAGCCACTGTTTTATTTCTGTTTTAATATTTCGTTTATTTTCTTAAAACAAGATTATGTAATTTTCAATGCAACACTCCACTTTGAAAACAAACCGCTTTTGTTTTATTTATATTTTTTTTGTGCTTTTTCAAACTTTGTTAGATATTGTTTTTGATTTTCTCCCTTGTATCGTTGTTTGTTGGTGCTAAAAGAAGCGCTTCTTGTTTGGAATGAAAACGTTTCTTGGCTCGTACCGTTTAAGTGTGAAACGAAGCGCAGAATTATCTATATTTATAAAGATTTTCCAGCTTGCCAGTGAGAGAGTTTTCCATGCATTATTAGCAATTGCTTACTATAGCAATAACTAAGTAAGTAATCGTACTCATTGGGTGCTAAAAAGAAGTTAGTTAGTTACTGTTTTAAACGAGTGCTTAGAATTGTAAATTTTTTTTCCTATATTTTGTTGGTATTTTTGCAGAGTTTTTTTTTAGCGGCTTTTGTTAAGTACTAAAACTTTTTAGTACAAATAAAGTTTAAGTGGAGTGTAGAAGAGCATAGATTATGCTAAACTAACTGTGTTTAAATTATGTCTAAAAATTTATTATTTAATAACACTCCAGTTAATAACTATATGAAATTTTTATTTATTCGTTTACCAAAATCAATAAGATGTTTATAAATTTAAAAGCTATTTCTTTCAAGCATAGCTGTTAAGTAATGATTAGTAATCGTAATGATTACTAATTTGATTATTTTTTTTTTAAAGGTGAAGCAATGATTAAATTACGATTATATTCAGTTTCGCACTTAGTAATCGTGATTATGATTACTAATAATTGAAAAATAGTCTAAATTACTCGAAATTACTACAAAATAATCAAAAAGAATCAAAAGTATTAAAAAAATAATCCAAATACTTCTAAGGATTACTTTTAATTCTTTTTGATTATTTATTAAATTTATTGCATTTAACTTATATTAAAATTTAAAATATTTAATAATTTGACAAATGAGCAAAATTTTGAGGAAAGATTGAAAGATATCTGTTGATAAATTTTTATAGTCTTTCAAAAAATTGGCGTTTATATGTTTTTTTTTCTTTTTTGATTTTCAAAAATATTTTTTGTGAATTCTCAAATCATTCTTTAAATGTCTGTGAATCAGATAAGAAGTTTGTGGCTGTTCAAATAGTGTGGTTTGACGTCTACTGACGTTTTGTCGAAGCGACTATGAAATGCATACAGACAATGCCTAACCACCAGCAAAAAATTTCACTTTATGTTTGTCTTTATATTTTTTTCTCAGATTGATATTATTAATGTTGTTATATAAACGATATGTTAAGAATTTTTTAAACAAAAAACATCTAATTATATAAGTTTCTTTCGAACTTTTTCAAAATAAAGTAATCTTAATTCAGAATGATTGAAAATAATCATTGTTGTAAGCATAGAGATGGTAAAATTGCGCTTTCATTACAAAAAAGCTTTCAGCAAATTGAAATAAGATGAATCAAAACAATTCACACATTCCATTTGCAATAATTCTAAGTATATAAAGCAGAAATCTACATCTACTGACACCACACACAGTGGACCAAACACAAAAGAACGCTGATGATGAAGGTTTAGTGGCCTTCGAAAACGGCTGGATGTTCCGTTCAACTATGTGTTGTTAGTCAGAATATTTACAACAGACTTTGTTGTTATTTGTTCATTAATAATTATCACATGTAATTTGGCTTAAAAAGCAATACGAACCTTAGCCCGTTCAAATCACAAATATAGAAACAAATGGAGTTCGAATAATAATTAAAATTAACTAAAATCAAAAAGAATTAGAAGTAATCTTTGAAAGTAGTCCGATTACTTTTTGATTAATTTTGATTCATTTACATTAGTTTGTAGTAATTTCAAGTAATGCAGAGATTATTTTTCGATTATTAGTAATCGTAGTCAATTATTTGTCAGAAATTCTTTTAAAGGGAATTATATAATCAGTACAATTCTTTTTAAAATGTAATCTAATTGATTACTAATCGTAATCGCAATTTAACAGCTCCGCTTTCAAGTGAACGAATGAAAAGTTTTCTAGCAATACAAAGTAGAATAATTCCGATTAATATGTTTTACTTCAAAATAGGCAAAAATATCTAATTTCAGCAAAATATGCATTAACAACAGAAGGACAGAGGGCCACTGCAGATAGTTCCTGTAATTGAATATATGTCTGTATATTTATTTATTATTAATAAATAAATAATAAATAAATGCATTAACAAATCAATTGATGCTACTATTTATAAGCAAATTCATGGCTTCTTAAAGTTATTTTGTTTTTGCTATTATCAGGGTTAATGAGGAGAAATAAGCATTTGCCTGTATCCACTATCTCTGATATAATATGTTCATATGTCTCTATAATAACAGTATTTTCACTCTATTCCTATGGTGAATCTTACGGGGAAATTCTTTACGAAAATTTTAATGCAAATTAAAATTCCAATTTTGGAATATTGTTCAACAATTTGGGACCCACAATATAGTGTTCACAGTGACCATATTGAATCTGTGCAAAAACAATTTCTGATATTCTGCTTGCGTGGCTTGTCTTGGAATTCTGAGTTTAATCTTCCACCCTATCACTGTAGATTAAAATTGATTAGACTGCCGACCTTGAAAAGTCGACGAACAATGCTTAATATTACTTTCGTAATCAACTTAATATTTATTTCAATATTCCACCACACTTAACACGACGATATCAACCGCTGTTTTTACAGTTCCACCGTAATAATTATTCCAATGCAGATCCTATTAGGAAAATATGTAAAGATTTCAATGAGATTTATATGAATTTATTGATTTTTCATTATCTTTGAATGTTATAAAACGAAACATTATTATTCATTTGAATAATTAATTTATTACATACATACACACATATTAACAAATTTCTTTTTATTGTATATTTATGCCAATCTATGTGTATATTAATATTAATTTTTATGTATTTTTACCATTTTTATAGTCTGTAAGGATTAAATCCATAAATCAATATAAATAAATAAATAAAAATAAATAACTTTTCCTCATACCTTTCCTAGCACAAGCAACCATTGGGGTGGGGGGGGGGGGGGTTAAGAGGGTTAAAGTGTTTCCCATATGATTCGTCATAAAAATTCAGTAAATGTTCTTAACAATAACACATTAATAATAGTACTATAACGTATTAAAAAAATTCTTCTTTCGAATTACATATATCCATATAAAGAAAATCTGTACCTGGATTCAGTAACTTTTATTACGATAACGATTATCGCTATACTAAATATAACGAAAATTTATCGACTGTGCTATTCAGTAACATATTTAAACGATACTCGCTGTCAGTTGAAGTAAAAAAAGTAAAATAAATCACTCGAATTAATTTAGTTTTTCTTTAATTCTTCTATGTAATGCTTGCTTATTTTGCCATTTTGTGTGCAGGAATTAAATTGAATGTCGAGTAAAACAAAAATGTAGACTATCGCAAAAAAAAAAAATAAAGAATCACATTATCGTTACAGAAACCAATAAATAAATAAAAATACATAACGATATATATTACAATTTTCAGATCGCAAAATGTTACTGAATCCAGGTATTGGAGTGCTAATATATTCCTCGTGGAATTAAATTGCTGGACATTTCTTTTACTTGCGGATTGCTTATTTGCATATGGTCCTTCGAACTCACAAAAATTTATGACCTTTGTTATTCCTAACTGCACGAAGTGTCAAAGCGACATTTTGTTTCTTGCTTATGGCAAACTTTTTTACGTTTTATTTTGTGAAAGTGATTTTTACACAATTTTAAAAAATTAAAAAAAAGTTAGATCTTTCATACAAATTCTAAATATTATGAAGGCTAAGTAGAGGCAAAAGTTATTTGCTTTCCTTCGGTGATGAATTTGTATTACAGTATTTCTCACTGTCGGCAATAAAGTCATAAATAATAAATCAAAATTTCATAAATAATAAACCAAAATTTTTCATTTAATTACAGAATAAGTTTATATTGCTTTCTTACCAATATAGTGTGTAGCAATTATGTCCTTATATTTCAGTTAATTGAAAAATAAGGTCTATTTAGCTTATTACTAATATAATATTTTAGTGAGCTGACGATACATTTTATCGGTACATGGTGCCGGTAGTGGGATCGACACATAGAACAACATTTTATTTTCGAAAATTGCTATTCCTTAATTCTTCTTTAGCAGTGTTTAGTGTAGTGAATCATTTTGGGCCATTTTATCAATATCGACAAAGTTAAACTTGTCGCTCATTTTTACATTTAAAACAACAACAATTTTAATTTTATTTTTTTATAAGAGGAAGTGTGATTTAAGTCAAACGCTTACGACATTGCTAAACCGACCCTTAATGTAAATTTTGGTCTCATATTAAAATTTTCAATAAAAACAGCATACGAGAATTATTTTTATTAGGCAGGTATGATTTACTGAAAGCTGTTTTGTTAATAAAGCTGAAAGAGGAATGAGATTTTGGGAGAAGGGACAAGACTTATTTGGAGAAAAAAATATTTCAAAAAATATATATTTTTTTTCAAATAACGATTTAAAAAAATAAGGACTTATAGCCTTTCTAAATTAAGGTAACGATATATCCACCTAAAATTGAAAATTACACTGTTTGTAACTTTTTAAGTCATGGAAATATAAAAAATATAAAAGACCAAAAAAAGACCCGTCTCTGCCAGTTTTGCCCCTAAGATTTGGGGCCTCGGTGTCATTATTGCATTTTCTTAGGCTCATATCTTGCAAACCGCTTGGAATTTTGATTTTCTCTGTGAGGCAAAGTTGTAGTTCTTGTCATAAAGAACAAAAATTGCGCACATGTAAACTCAAAAAAAATTCACCTTCAAGATCAAAATCGCAAAAAATTTTAAAAAATTCGATTTGCTTTACCATTTTTTCCCTATTCAGCTCCATAGGTAGCAAACCGTTCAAAATTCAAGGAAACAATTAACTATAAAAATATACCTAAGATCTCAATAAACAACTTTCTAGAACATATGAACTTCTTAGGAATGATTCTTAATACCGTTTAGGTAGCGCTTAGGTAGCCGCAAAAGTAAAAAATTTCCCGAAAAATTTGGGAATTTTCGTGTTGCGCTGTATTATTAAAAGTTCAATTCCCCTATGCAGTGTCTTGAAGGTGGCTGCAATAATGCCGCGGCCATCATCCTTTTGTGAGTCATGTTTTTATACAACCAGCCATATCGTCTTATTCATCCAAATTCAATTACACAATATTATTCAGCTTAGGGCCCAATGTGTAAATACTATATATTTGTGCATACATACATACATACATACATATGTACATTCATACATACATGCATATATATGTATTCAATATAAAGGGTGTTTTTTATTGAGGTATAGAACTTTAAGTTGGCATCACTTTTTTAACTGGCGGCCATTTTGTCAGCTGTCAAGTGATTAATATTTAGTTTGGTTTGCCATTTCATCATGAACAGGTTGACAAAAGAACAACGCTTGCAAATCGTGCAAATTTATTTCGAAAATAATGGTTCAGTTCGCGAAGTTTACCGCAAGCTCCGTCCATTTTATGGTCGACATAATCGTCCATCGCATAATTTCGCGGAATGGACCTGTCAATTGGCCACCAAGATCGTGTGATTTGACACCATTGGATTATTTTCTTTGGGGATATGTGAAGTCGCTCGTCTACGACAAACCAGAAACGTTAGAGGACTTGGAAGCCAACATTCGTGGCCTTATTGCCAACATACGGCCCCATATGCTCGAAAAAGTTGTTGAAAATTGGACCTGTAGAATTGGCTTTATTCGAGCCAGCCGCGGCAGCCACATGCCCGAAATCATATTTAAACATTAATGGCATAAAATTATCCTTCCAATAAAGTCAAATTGATGGACATTAAAACGATTTTCTTGTGTTTTATTTTAATTCGAAGTTCTATACCTCTAAAAAAAACACCCTATATATTTACATTCAACTTTTTTTTCTTTAATTAAACACTTGATGCATCAACTAAAAACAAACTAATTAAATTCATCAAAATTAATAATGTTAAGCCTTCGCAATATAATCAACATAACAAAGGAAATTCATAAATAGATTGTTTTCAAAAATATTTGTAAGGACCCACAGCCAACAACATGAATTATTAATGTCATTAACAGGAGGAAGTGATTGGAATATGAAATAGAATGAATAATAAATAAGAGAGTGTAGAAATAACTCGAGTGATGAATGCACACAGAAACGAAAACAGTTTAGTTTTAATGATTCCACTGCATGGCTTGTAATTAAGGGCCTTGAGTTATATTTTTTCTCAGTGTAAAAACAAAAAAATTAATAACATTTTATACATTACATGTGTGGCTGTTTCTGCTTGTTTTTTTTTACTTTCAATTTACAAATTTTCCTGTGCACATGTAATTGTGTATGTATAAGTGATGCTGTGTGTTAATACAAAAATGTTTTTTTTTTTAAGTTTGGCACTACATATTTTTTGGAGCAACGATGATTTAACAGGGTACAGAAAATATGGAAAATATTAATAAAATATAGAAATATGCATTAAATGAAGATTAATCAATCAATGAAGTTTAACGTATCGTTAATAAAATGAAATTTATTTGATATGTAATAATTTTTCAGTAAGAAGTATAGAAAAGAAATATTTTAATAATTGCTAGTGTTTAAATCAACTGACAAATATTTTCCAAATAGAACCACATGTTCTTCTTTTGAAGCTTGTTATCTCCTCGTATCTTTTTTTTAATCAATTTTAAAGAATTTCAAGTTTCAATCGAATTGAGATACGAGAATTATTTTCATTAATAATCTTATATTTTGAAAGGATTTTTCTGTAAACAAACAAACAAACAAAATTTAATTTACATTAAGAAATTTTTCATGAAATTAGTTGCAAGAAATTTTTTTTCATTTGTCAAAATCAGGTCTGGAGAACCCAATGAGACCAAAATTGTTTCCAAAAATGCTTAATTTTTTACCCCAATGTTTTCGCTACGATGTCCGTCTGTCCCTCACAGCCTGTTTTATCGAGAACCTTTAAAGCTACGGACCTGAAATTTTCACAGAACATGTAAAACCTTAGCCGCTACAACGTGTGATAGTTAAAAATTATAGGGTTTGTTCTTAAGCGAGCAACGAAATATAGGGTGTTTTTTTAAGAGGTATAGAACTTCGAATTGAAATAAAACACAAGAAAATCGTTTTAATGTCCATCAATTTGGCCTAATTGGAAGGATAATTTTATGCCATTAATGTTTAAATATGATTTCGGGCATGTGGCCGCCGCGGCCGGCTCGAATAAAGCCAATTCTACAGGTCCAATTTTCAACCACTTTTTCGAGCATATGGGGCCGTATGTTGGCAATAACGCCACGAATGTTGGCTTCCAAGTCCCCTAACGTTTCTGGTTTGTTGGCGTAGACGAGCGACTTCACATATCCCCAAAGAAAATAATCCAATGGTGTCAAATCACACGATCTTGGTGGCCAATTGACAGGTCCATTACGCGAAATTATGCGCTCATCGAATGTTTCCTTCAATAAATCGATTGTGACGTGCGCTGTGTGGCATGTAGCGCCGTCTTGTTGGAACCACAACTCATCCACATTCATGCCATCCAATTCGGGAACAAAATAGTCGGTTAGTCGGCTCCAATTGCTGTGCACGGTGGCGAATCGATTCATTCGGGTCCTCTTCAACACTTTGCTCTACAGCGGCAATTGTTTCTTCGGTGCGCACTGTTCGACGTCTCTGCGGATGCGTATTATCACATAGAGTAAACGTAGTGCGAAAACGATCCATGGTTAACCGAATTAATTGCTCTGATGGACGATTATGTCGACCATAAAATGGACGGAGCTTGCGGTAAACTTCGCGAACTGAACCATTATTTTCGAAATAAATTTGCACGATTTGCAAGCGTTGTTCTTTTGTCAACCCCTGTTCATGATGAAATGGCAAACCAAACTAAATATTAATCACTTGACAGCTGACAAAATGGCCGCCAGTTAAAAAAGTGATGCCAACTTAAAGTTCTATACCTCAATAAAAAACACCCTTTATGTTGAAATACTAATGTAATATAGAGACAATTAATTGAGATAAAAAAATTTTCTTGAAATTTTTTCAATTTTGCGGCTACTTAAGCGCTACCTAAACCGTGTTGCGAATAATTCTAGAAAGTTTATATGTTCTAAAAGTTGTTTATTAAGATCTAAGGTACATTTTTGTAGAGGACTGTTTCCTTGAATTTAGAACGGTTTGCTACCTATGTACCTAAACGAAGAAAAAAAGGTAAAAAAATCGAAATCGAATCGGAGCAAAACTGGGAGACATGGATCTTTTTTTGGTCTTTTATCACGTAATGGTGGTGTCCGTATATGGTTATATCTTTTCGCACATATTAATTTTCAAGGTTAGTGTATTTTTATGCAGACTATAATAATTTACACTGAAATTTAAAAATTATATATATTTTATATATTATATATTATATAATTTTCAAGATTAGTGTATTTTTATGCAGACTATAATAATTTACACTGAAATTTAAAAATTCAAAATTAAAGGCTTTTCTGTCAGTTAGTGTAATTTTGACAACTTGCTGTATTTTGGAAACCGAGAAATTCTCAAAACCGCTAAAATCGCCAAAATAAAAAAATCGATTAATTGAAAAATATTCGGGCTTCTTCTGTAAATCACGATATTTCAAATCACGTTGATTTAAAAAAATTAATAAATTGCGCGATCTGTAGCGTTGGAAGTTAGAATAATATATTTTACATATGTTAAATGAAAAAAATACAATAAAAACCCACTATAAAGTCAGCTATTAATAGTTTTTTTTTAATCACGCTATTTGATATCACCTTGATTTTCAGAACAGGCCCGAATATCAAAATTAAAAAAATCGCTAAAATGCACAAAAATCACTCAAAGTAAAAAGGTCTCCACAAAACCTTAAAAGTCGTCAAAAAACGAAAAAATTGTCAAAAAAAAACGCTGAAACGAAAAGAAAAATACCGAAAAAAATTGCCAAATACCGAAAAAAACGCCAAAATTAATAAAAGCGCCATTGCTAAAAAATCGCTAAAATTAAAAAAAAAATAAAACGCTGAAATTTAAAAAAATTGCCAAAAGCCGAAAATGTCTGCAAAACAAAAAAAAAAAAAAGCGCTAAAACTAAAAAAACGCAAAAACAAAAAAAATCTTTACATCGGGTAAGAAGTTCGATTATATAGGCGTCAAAATTCATATAGTGCTCGTTTACTCAAACAACGGCGAAAGTAGAAAATCACTAAAACAGAAAAATCGCTATAAAAACCACAAAAAATTGGCAAAACGAAAACAAACGCTAAGTCGCTATTCACACTATGCCTTTTTAGCCTGCCTTGTATTGACAATTTTCTTTTGAACCCCCTACGAAAAGTCACACACATTTACATTAAGCATTTTTTATTGATGCCTTTTTGGCATTTATATACACGTTTAATGCAGTGAATACAAAAAAGGCAGAGAAACGTCATAAATCCCCTCGAATTTTCATTTTGTGCCTGTTGTTCTACACCGCAAGTTTCTCACCCCCTCTCACCAATAAACTAAAAAAGCCTGCCTGCACAGGCAAGCAGAAAAGGCACAGTGTAAATTGCATCTAACACAAAAAAAAAAAAAAAAAAAAAAACCTCAAAACAAAAAAAAAATAAAATGTCCATATCCTAGATTTGGAAAACTATCGATAGTTTCACTATCTGAAATTTTCGATAGTTTCAAAAATTCGATTCGATTTAAGAATACTAAAAGTTAGAAAAACTATCGCGTTAGTAAGAAAATTGTATAGTTCTCGTATTTATACTTAAAATTCAAAACAAAATATTTTTTAAACAAAACAAAACAGAACTTCGTTTCTCAGTTCAATAAAAAACAAAAATAAAATAATTCTATGAATAATAAGTGAGATCTGTGGAAGAGATTTTAAGTCAGCTAGTTAATTTTATTTAAGAAAAGCAATAAATTTACATTCTGTTTTGATTTTAGTGGTGTATCATTTACTAACGATCGTGACTAAAAAATATCGATTGTTTTTTAGTTTTAATCGATTGCAGAATTAAAACATCGATAGTGACAAAAAAAAATCAACTATCGATAGTGCCATCGATAGTTTTCCAGCTCTTGTGCATCTGGCAAGATACTCGATTATAGTATACACTGAAAGGAAAATCATTCATTCAGAGAATGAAACGGTTTCATTAAATGTTCTCCACTATATTAATGAAACTTTTCATAAATACAATGAACAATTTCATTGTATGCATGAAATCTTTCAATCTCTGCTCTTCATGTGTTCTTCATAGTTCATTGTATTAATGAAAATCGTTGAAATTTTCTCTTGATTTGTATTCTCAATTTCGTAAAAGTG
This sequence comes from Tachina grossa, assembly GCA_949987645.1. NCBI lineage: Eukaryota > Metazoa > Arthropoda > Insecta > Diptera > Tachinidae > Tachina > Tachina grossa. Next base: position 18,813,906 of record OX465276.1, on the reverse strand, counting down.
ATTTAAAAAGTAAAATTTCATTTTCAGTTTGTTTCAAATCAAATTGAAGTGTTCTGTAATCCAATTTCACTACAACAAAAGTAATTTGAATTCGGCAGCAAACAACATAGCGAAAGAAAATACTTTTTGGTAAAAATAAAATATTTGTAACTATTTATTGCAAAAACACGAAAATGTAAGCACATAAATAACATTTTAATATAAATTATCTTTCTATTGTTTATTTTATTTGTGTTTTAAAGGGGTAAGAACAAAAACCCGGAGTAAGAGGTGGCGTTGTTAAAATATGTGGAAAAAGTCCGCGATTAGCTAAAGGGTTCTGTAAGTGATTTCCTCAATGCGTTTAGAAATTTTTAGCGAACTTGCGATTTTTCGCGTTTTTTTCGAGTTTATTTTCCTTTTAAAAGCTTTGGCGACTTCTAATGAATTTCAAGGCTTGTTTCCGATTTTGCAACCTCTCGAAAATTTTTACATTGTTCGCAATGAAGTTTTTGCAAGTGTTCTGCTTCCTATGAGTTTTCGCGAATTTTAAACAATATTAGACTTTGGTATTATGCCACTGTTATTAAGGTTTTGTGAATTTTCGGGATTTTTTACCGAATTTTTAGCATTCCTTAAAGTTTTAGCAATTTTTAATAAAAATTATTCCTTTTTTAAACTTTTGAAATTTTTCGCAAATTTCTGTTATTTTTGCGGAAGATGTAGTTTTTGCAAAGTTTTTGGCTTTCTTTATCTATTTTTAATTTTTGCAACGGTTTTGGCTTTCTTTACTTATTTATATTTAGGGACTTAAAATTAAAATTTTTGCAAGCTTTGGCCAATTATCATAATGTTTTGCGCTTTCTCCCGAGTTAACCTAAAAGTTTCAGCGAGTTTAATCAATTTTAGTTTATTTTCCACATTTTCGCAATGTGTGATTTATTCGACTTTTAATCAAGTTCATGGCTTGATATAGATTTTTGCATTTATTTTTATTGCAAGTTCATAATCATAATTTTTTTGGTGTGAATATACATATATGCAAATATTGGGTCGTCGAATTTAATTGTGCTTTAAAAGACGAATTTTCGCAACGAATTCTTTAACTCGCATGGTTCGCCATTAGTTCCAATTATGTTTATAGCATAAGATGTGTTTTTTCTATGTTGCTTGAAATATTTATTTGAAATAAACTGGGAATGAAATCGTCGTGGAAAAAAAGTTTCATTACTTTTCTAGAACACAGTGATATCGACTTTTCGGAATTAAAAACGTTTTTATTTTCATATTGTAGTGGAATGTAGAACCTGGCCGTATATATCTTTTATTACGTAGGTGGTTTCGAAGCGATTATATTTCGTTATATTTATGAAATTTTCTTTATGTTAATGAGTAAACTTCATTTATAGTATGTAAAAACTTCATTAAATCAATGAAAAAACTACATTATATTCATGAAAAAGTTTCATTGGGCTAATGAAATAGTTTCATTCTATTTATGACATAGCCGCCAAAATTAACTTCATAAATACAATGAATCATTCTTCATTGATCCAATGAAGGGCTTCATTAGCTGACTTTTAATGAAACATTTCATTAATACAATGGAGAATTTCATTGTCTGAATGAAGGTTTTCCTTTCAGTGTAGTGTTCATACAAAGCCCTTCTCTCGTGTGCAAGTCAAAGTCGCACTTTACTGAATTTATTATAATGGTTTTGAGCGTGGAAAACACAACTGGGCCTCCAGAAGGTTCGGCCTCGTTCGTGCTTTTACGGCCATAGAGAAATTCCCTAAATCACTAATCTGCTATCAATGGCTGCCAAGCACAAACTAAATGACGCAGCTTGCTAAAATTTTGATAGAAGTCAACTGCGAAATGCTTGTTGACTTTAACATTATTTTTCTTTCTTTTAAGAGGTGGTAAATTGAAAAAGTGTCGCGACTTATTGATGTGCTTATATGCGTATTTAACTGGTGTGCTTATTTCCCTTCATTTACAATTTAAAAACTTTTTCCGCTAGGAAATTCTAAAACAAATGTCTGGTCAGAATTTTATGTGGGACTTTTTTTTCCAAATCAAAATGCATTATTACGTCTATAAGCTAAAATTAATGCTGATGACTTAGGGCCTATTTCACCAACTTATTTAAATATGAATTCATATTTAGAAGTCATTTTTCAATACAAAAATTCATGAAAATCGACATTTAAATATGAATTGATATTTAAATAGAGTTGCTAAATTCATCATATCAATTTAAACTAGGAAAACAAATCTCTGAATATATATAAAAAGTAGTATTAAAAGCATTTTTAGTTAACCTTGCGAACTTCAAAACGTACACAGCCAAACAGCTTTTGGCAGTTTTTTTTTTTAACTTAAATACTTTTTTATAAAAGAATATGCTAAATTTAGCAATAATTGTTGCTAAAATGCCAAAAATGCATTCAAGATGCCAAATTTAATGTTTAGTGTTAATACAAAACCCAGCTTAATATTATGATGATTGATTGATTCCCGAAATCTAAATGAATTAGCAATAAATTAGCAAATATTAGCAAAATGTTGAAAACCCTGCTAAATTTATCAAAATAAAAAAAAAATTTTTAGAAATTGTGTTGTAATTTTTACAAAAACAGGCTGTTATGACTTTTGACTATTGGACATTGATCTAGAGGCGTCCAGGAGTCTCCTCCAATATTCTTTTTTTCCCCATCTCCTACCTAAAAACCATATTTTGACTGTGGGTTACGACATGGATTTTTCATGTTGTTGGATGTACTAAATGTTTTATGTATATAAGGGAGGCATAGAGAAGCCTTTCGTTTAAATTTTCTGATTGATTTTACTTGAAAAATTGGGTAAAAACTAATTATTATTATTTAACAGAGGTATGTTATTTTGTTAACAGAGCTCTGTTAAACAAGGCGGTTTGTGTCTAGGGTTATAAATTTTAAAATTTATCTTCACGCACATCGTTTATATGTGGCAAAAACTTGCCCAAAAACGCGTAACCACGAAATACTAATGAAAAACCTTTTGATTTAGCCACGTGTCTATTAATTGAAACCATTGCCAATCATCTAAGACATGATCTATTAGTTATGCCTAAAACTGTTTAACTCAATAAAGACGTGTCTAAATCAGACGGTTTTTTCATTAGTATTTGGTAGTTACGCCTTCTTGGACCTAATTGTGAACGTACCTTAAACCTCGAACATTTAACACTTGCTTTGATATAAATTTAAAAAAGTCACTCAAAAGTAAATTGGATTTGTTAATATGCAATGATTTCTTTCCATATTTATAGATTGATTTATTTTTTGTTTAATAGCCTTAAAATCATCAAAAATGCCTGTCTCAGAATTGAACTCCTGCCTTCTAAAACTCGCTACTTCGTTTCAAATTCATTAACATAAAATCGGCAGCATATCAAATATTCCCTATCCCTGTTGCACAAACATTTTATTGATTTTATTCGTACGTTCCTCAAAATTACAATCCTCACAGATACAAATACTCGTATACCAATATTTTGATAACCTGCGCATGATCCTAAAAAATAATTATAACGAAGTAGAAATTGTGTTGTGTTCAAGTTTATTATTGTATTTATGTATTTCACTCGCTGTTGATTACTCCAAGAAAAAAATACACATAAAATTCAGCTTTTCTGAAAATCAAAAAAAAAAAAAATATATAAAAAATTACAATAAAAAATAAATTGCACGGGTATAGAAAATAAATAAAAAATAATAATCTGGGAACAAACTAAAAATATATGATAAAAGTTTAATGGAATATTCAAAGGAAAAAACGAATTATATATTTAATTTAAGTAAACGATAAAGTTTAATAATGGTGTTCATTCGTATTCTGTTAGCAATATTACTTTATAGAGGAATCGAGTGTCAATATAAAACCATTGAAAGTGATTTTACAATGAATCAAGACGAACTAAGCAAACAAAATCAAAATCAAGACATTTACAAAATGCACAAACCCCTGGATAGGGGACCATACTTTGATACCTCGGCGACCAAGAATGTCACCTCGCTGGTGGGCAGGACGGCACATCTGAATTGTCGCATTAAAAATTTGGGCAACAAGACAGTATCCTGGATACGTCACAGAGACTTGCATTTGTTAACAGTGGGTGAGACCACATACACATCGGACCAACGTTTTACGAGTATATACAATAAGATATCCGAGGATTGGTCGTTGCAAATTAAATATCCTCAGCTGAAAGATTCGGGCACGTATGAATGCCAAGTCTCGACCACACCACCCGTTGGCTATACCATGGTGTTTTCGGTCGTCGAGCCCATAACAACGATACCTGGTGGACCCGAACTTTACATAGATGTGGGATCAACGGTTAATCTAACATGCGTAGTTAAACACCTGCCCGACCCACCCACTTCGGTGCACTGGACCCACAACAATGAGGAAATTAATTATGATTCACCGCGCGGTGGCGTGTCAGTGATAACGGAAAAAGGCGACATAACAACCTCTTATTTATTAATACAACGTGCAACGATTGCCGATTCTGGCATCTACACCTGTCTGCCCTCGAATGCAAATCCCAAACTGGTCACCGTACACATACTGCAGGGTGAACATCCTGCCGCCGTTCAAGGAACCAAAAAGCTAACTTCATATGTCATCAATATCTTCATTATTTTAGTCTTGAATTTATACTTGTTATGACCAATAATAGGAAGGGTTTTTTAAAAATAATAACATTTACAACAAAAAAAAATATATAAAAAAATACAAAACCCAAAAAAAAATATTAATTTATTTAATAATATAATAATAGTTTAAATGTATAAAAAAAAAACAAAAAATAAATAAAAAAAAATTAAATATAATATTAAAAAAAATATTAAGAAACCCCTAAAAGTATGTTGTATAACATATTGAGATTTACAAAAATTTATGCGAAGGTGAATGTGCGAGTTGGTGTGTGTGTGTGTTTGTGTGTGTGTGTGTGTGAGTGCAAGTGCAAATGATTGCATGCAGAAGAGCAAGAGTTTATTGTTCTAACAGTGTGTTTGAGTGAGTGTGTGTGCGTGTATTCATTTTCAAAAATTTGTATTTTTTTTGGCCCCCGTTAATGCTGCTGCTGTTGATGCTGCTGCTGCTTCTGCCTTTGCTGTTGCTGCTACACGATTACGTACAAATGAAGAAGGTTTGATTTGCAGAATTGCAAATCCTTGCTTGCACATTCCTTTTAGTGTTGAGCATTTAATTGGCTCGTCATTTGTGTTGTTTGTTGGTTCATGCTGCTCTTTAAATAATTCAAATGCTTTCGAGTGCAGCAGAAAGGAAGTGGATGCTGATGTTGAATGAGGCCATAGATAATCATTTTATATGGAAAAGGAAACAAAAACAATATTATTTTATGAATTCATCTATGTATGTATGCATATATTTATATACTTAATGCATAGTTGGTTATAATCATAGGAGGTTTTCTTTTGTGTCCTTTTAATTACTAATGACGTTTTTATGACTTCCCTGAAGCTGCTGCAAGTTTCTGCATCAATTCGCCCTTTTGAATAGCATTTAACAAAAGCATTGTTCTTTCCCGCTAAAAAATAATAAGTCTGTGTACAGTTTAGGCACGTAATGCAAATATTTATAAAATGTTTTTATTTTTTCAAAGAATTTGACAAACTAAGGCAGTTTATTTTTCAATAAAATAGTTCTAAAAAGTAAAATTCTCATTTTATGAACTTTAACGACTTCTTGGCTGAAACTACATCTTACAGAATGCGTAAGTTTTTTTTTTTTTTTTTTTGTTGACCTTATTTTCTTCAATATGCTTAAGTGCTGTTGCTTAGTATTCATGTCTAACGCTACGGTCACACTTGTCAAACATTTGCCCAAAAAAGCGTAACCACTAAATGCCAATGAAAAATCTTTCAATTCATACAAAAGTTTGTCAAGTTAAAGAATAGCCAATATTGTTGGATCACATTTTCCATTAGTTGTGTTCGAAACTGTTTAATATGATAAACAAGTGTCTGGGTCAAAACTTTTTTCATTAGTGTTTGTTGGTTACGCTTTTTTGGGCAAATGTTTGATAAGTGTGACCGTACCTTAATCATCAGGAAATCTTGCGCCATATTTCTGTGACAATTAAAAGTATTTTGATAACAGTTTTTCCGTTAATTTAAGGAGAATTCAAAAATAATATTTAAAAATTTAAGGCTTATAACCATCGTAAATGGTTTTATCGCCGATATTAAGATATTTTCTAAGTAACGTAACCAAGTATTGTTATACACAACATGATAAAGTTATGGTGATCATGCCACCATCACCTTTATGATAAGATTTAGTGTCATAAATGAATTTTACTAGTTTTATTACCGTATTTAACATCTTCTTACAGTCAGCAAAAACTAGTCGACTAGTATACTGTAACAGTTTTTTCTTTACCAAATTAATATTTTATTTGAGATGAACCCTTGATTCACAAGAACATCAGAAACAAACATTTTTGCTTGGTTTTATTAAGACTAAAGCTAGTATTTTAAGGAAGCAAAATGGAACAATATGCTGCAGAATGGAACAACATGCTGTTTTCTTCATCAGCGTTCTAGTGTTTGGTTCACTGTGCGGGGTGTCAGCTAATGTAAATTTTAGCCTTTTATGCATATTTTCAATGCAAATGAAATATGTGAATTGTTTTAATTCAACGTATCGCGATTTGCTGAAAGCTTTTTTAATGAAAGCTCTGCTTTGCCATATCGAATTAACAGCAGTCTTGCCATTGTTGTTGCGCATGCCTGTTAATTTGATTATTTTTGCTTTCCTTAAGACAAAACCTTTTGTTTTATAAAAAGTTTTTCAAAAATTGTTATACAATAAATCGAAACAATTCTCATATTCCATTTGCACTGAAAAAATATGCATGTATATAACGCTAAATTTTGTATCAACTAACACCAATGCTGCAACACATTAAATTCTGCTTCAAAAAATTTCCGAGAACTACAATTTTTTTTAATTGAAAGCAGACATTCACATCTTTAATTTTTATGAAAGAACAGGAGAAGAGGGTTCATATTAGGGCATTCCATATCGTTCGAAATTTCCATAAAAACACAAAAGTGTATGAAAATTATTTCGATATCGAATGCCGTTTATTGCCCCCAGTTTGGACGAAAGTGGGGCTACATAATTTTTTACATTGAAAATCAACAAAAACTTAATTTTAAGAGGCTTATAGATTTCTCCTAAAACAAACATCAAAATAATTTTTTTTTTATTTTATAAAGAAATCATATATTTTAATGTTTAAATATTTCTCTACAAAACTGCATCATTCGAGGTTTTGAAACTGAGTGGTTGAACAATATGGGTTTTCTTACACTAAAATCCTAAAAAGTTTTTCACTGGATTTGCAACTAGTGGCCGAGCATTGTCATGATGGGATAATAAATACGTTTTCATATCTGTACCTGGATTCAGTAACTTTTTGCGAACCGAAAATTGTAATATTTATCGACATAATTTATTCGCTTGCGATAACGATAATGTGATTCTGTAATTTCTTTTTTACGATAGTATCCCGCTTTATCTGATTCACCATTTAATTCAATATTATGTGGTAGCTCTGTATAGAAAATGTGAAAATAAGCGAAAAGCACAAAGAAAAACTCAACAAATTTGATTTTGTGACTTAATTTTTTTCTCTCCAACCGACAGCGAATATCGTTAAAATATGTTACTGAATAGCAAAGTCGATAAATTTTCGTTATATTTATTATAACGATACGATTATCGTAATAAAAGTTACTGAATCCAGGTACTGGTCGCTTATTCCAATATTTATTCGGCTAACGCTCTCTTCATGCGAAACAATTGTGTGCGTTACAGTTTTTCTGTGGTTGTCTGTGGTTGCCGATTTAAAAAGTTCGCACCAAATGCCGAGCATCATAGATATTTAACTTTTAAGTATAAACGACTAGCTTAGCGGGCTTCACATCACAAAAACAAGTCCTGTTGCTGTGGCTGATAGCAAGCTGCAAGGAAACGAAAATTGCCAGTGGCAAGCCGACAAAAATACGACGTTAGCTGCTAAGCCGCCACAACCGATAGATTTTAGCTATTCAGCGCCGCAAACAAAAATTATTTGGGTTGCTTCTCTGCCTCACATGCAATTTTTTTGCGCTTCCGATTGTCGTAATGGCTCCATTTTTAATCACAAGTAATAATTTTATGGAAAAAAACATTACATTTCATTAAAAATTCATATTAAACAGCTGATGTTTACAAATAATATCTGCCCAAGTAGATAGACATGGGTGCTGATGAAGTGCGTGCGTGGTGGCACAGAAAAATGTCGGATGGCACGTGGTGGCACTGAAAAATGTTGTGCCTTTGTATCGAAATCATCATTTATGAATTGAACAAACTTTAGACGATACGTTTATTTTTGCTCCCAACATACTTACATACATACGGTTAAATAAGACCCATTGACTTAAACAACGTCACAACTCAAAATAGCTAGTATTCGTATCACGGAAATCTAGTTTAAAGTTTTCAATTTGCGCATCAAGTGGATGGGAAAAAATTATTTTTCAACTCATTCAAAATATTTGTATGCAATTTTTACTCGATAAGAGTTACGACGTTGTTCAAGTGATATGTGCATCATGAGTATATATAATATTTGTTACATTTTAAAACCTCTAAGATATGTTCTTGTATTATTTAGTTAAGGTTATTTAAGTTCATTGTTATTTTATATTTTTGCATGACAATAAATGCGGTAATCTCCTAAGACATGTGCCAAACACGTATTGTTTCTATGTACCAAGAATTTTGCAGCCTCCTTCTTTTTTAATCCCTCAAAGCTAACAAATCTAAAAAAAGGATTTGTTTTTATTTTTATTCGGATGAAAACAATCTTGTTGAAATTTTGAAATCCTGTGTTGAGTAGTTTAGTTTTGGGATTTGATATGTACATCAGATAAATACGCACTAATGTTATAAAAATATAAAAATACGTACATACACATATATATGTGTGTGTGATACAAAATATACATGTGTGTGTGTGTAATTATAATACTGAGCATAGATAACAGAGAACAGCAATGAGTAGTGAAAAAGTGAGTAGAGTTGACATTTTTTTTTAATGCATGTTGTTCTCGTTGAGATTGGCAATGTTAGATTCAATATCATTTGGTGTTCTTAGCTTAATATTTTCCGTACAATGACTACTAACGTATTTTTTGAACCCCAGCCAATTAACACGATTTATCATCTTCATATATGGATGAGGTAAGTCACTTCTTAGTTGGCTACATATTGTAACGATCGTGGGAGAGTGATCGGACGAGAGATCTAGGGAAGCTTCAACGTGAATTAATTCCCTAGAAATACTTTTTATGATGCCAAAGTCTATAACATCCGGAATTTTTTGTATGTCAGTAGGCCAATAAGTGGGCTCCCCACTCGAAATGACATCCAAGCCCATTTTTGAAATAGTGTTGAACAATGCTCGACCTCTGGGGGTAATAAGACGCGAACCCCAGAACGTATGCTTAGCATTGTAGTCCCAGCTGCTAAGAAACAAGGTCCAAGAGATTTATAGAATTTCTCGTATTGATCCTCAGTGATTGAAAATCTAGGAGGGGAGTAAATTGAAGATATCACGAAATTTGAACAAGAATTCTCAATGCAGATGTTTGTTGCTTGTAGATGTTCTTCACAAATGTTGTTAAGAATATAGTGCTTGAGTCTTGACTTTATTAGAATTGCTGATCCAACGCATGCTCTCCCTCTAGGGTCCTTTGTATCATATAATGTGTAGCCATTCATTTTAAAGAGGCTTCTAGAAGTCAAATGAGTCTCAGAGACCAACATTACATCAATATTTTTTTCCGTAATTAAGTGCTCAAGTTAATTTTTATGTTGGCGAATGCCGTTTGCGTTCCAGAAACATATTTTTAACGAGTTCATGGCTTATTAATTAATGCTTGAAGCAGAGTATTCTGCATTCGCAGCATTTCTTGCATCATGCTAGTCATATTTGTTGTAAAATTGTTTATAGTTTGCACCAGATTTTCAATAGTGGCTTCAAGGCGATTAAAATTAAAGTTTGAGTTTGTATTTGTTGAATTATTTAGTGGGGAAACATTTTGTGTGGGAATTGAATATGTCTTAGCAACATCTGCATACGATACACGGGAAGTAACTGGTTGGCTAATTTGCGCAAAAGTGGCTGAGGAAGCGTTTGTTGTTTGAACTGGAGCTAATTTAGGTTTTTGCACCATAGTCTTCCTTACGAAAGAGTACACAGGACAACCTATGTAGTTAGCGGTGTGATTACCTCCACAATTACTGCATTTTTTTCCACTTGATCTTTTGGTTTAGTACAACTAGCAGTGCCGTGTAATTCGCCGCACACAACACAAACAGTAGGTAAATTGCAGTAAGTTTTTGTATGGTCATATTCTTGGCAATTATGGCACTGCACGGGACCTGAACGCTTATGTGGCTCTTCAACTGTGATTTTTCTGTATAAAAGGTATTTTAGGCTATAAATAGGATGAGTCTCATTTTTTCTTAGTTTTATATCATTCGGCTCCAGTTCAACACGAAATAGGGGTTGGGGTACCTTTTGTCTGCTTATTATGTTAGAAACATTTTTTACCTTAAATCCCTGGAGGACGAGTGCGTCTTTTATTTCTTCAAGAACAACATAGGAATCTATTCCTTTCAATACGATCTGCAGGCATTTAGCACTCTTAAGCTGGTATGTGTAGAAGATTGTTTTATTTTTTTCAAATTCAGAAACCATTTTGCGGAAATCTTTTTCGTCATAAATTTGAATTTTCGTTTTATCGATGTTGCCACGTTTTATTGGGACAATGTGAAATTTATTCTCACCAATGACCGAAATTAATTTTTTTATAAGGGCATTTGAATTTTTCTCTCTCAAATAGATTGGTGGCGGCTTGGATGTTTTATTCGAGGATACATCGTGTTTGTCGTTTTCATCTTGCAAAATTTTAAAGCGGTTTTGGCGATTAGTTGAGGCTGCGCTGTTATCCCTAGACATTTTTGGAGCAGATGAAATTTTTGAAGAATTCGGGCTTCGCCCACGCTTTACTACGGTTATATATCATGTAGAGTTGACATGACTTATAATTTCTTGTACTTATGCACACTCATACTTATTGCAATATTGTCTATTAATCACATTCACTCGAAACTTTGAACTCATACTTAGCACATTTATGACGTTGCTGATTTCGACTCTCCTTAACTCAATGCCTATGGGCGATGCAAAATAACCATGATTCACAATGCGAACTTCGAATACGAACATTAAAGTTCTTATTATGAGGTTATTTATGTATTTTTCATTTGCTGTTTTTTTTTTGTTTTTTTTTTGTAGGAATTGAAAACAACCCTATTTATTACTATTGTATTGAAATTCGAAATCAAAGTGAGGTGATTTATGAGTGTGAGTGTGGTATGACTATGATGTCGTCGTCACATTCATATTTATTTCAACCTATACTTATAAATCAATGTCATCGTGAGTATGAGTCTACTCACTTATATTTAAGATTTCATGAGTCAGTATGAATAGCGAAAAAACGATTCATTGCCGATCACTGATAGATAAAGTAGCAAGGACAAGGCACACAAGCGGCAAAGCTTGTTCTTAATACAAAAGCTAAAATACAAAAATCAAAGGCAAGGAGAGATGAAAACAAAATACATCAAATTATGAAAGGATTTAAAGTAAACCAGCCGTTATCACCAGTGCCAGTAAAAAGTATTTCAATATTAAAAGCGGGTTGTCCTCAAGATATACATTTGCTGTGCACGTCTTTATGTAGGAATGTATGTTTGTATGTTGGAGTCATTAATATCAAAAAGCTAATAAGACTCAAGGCTGAGCTGAACGCTTTAGTCGATGTATTCCTCTATACCGGAGAAAAGCAAAAGGCCGCCCATGGCACTTGGTTATGCTCTTATTTACACATAGTTACATACTCAATATCTCATGTTGAAGAAAAATTAGTAACAAATAATAAAATATTATTAGCCTAGTGATGAGATCGCGTTCAAATTTAACACTCAAGATAGCGTTTTATACCGACGCTTATAAATGTTCACGTTAGTGTAAAGACGTGCCTATTTCAATCGTTAACTTTCAATGATTGCAATGTGTCGTTACATATACCGTGACTAAGAGGTAAATGCCAACTCAATTAATATAGGGTACATTACTATTTTTTTACATTGTTGGTTGAAATTAATTGGCTAGAATTCTCATTAATTTATTGGGTGGAACTATATAAGGCTTAGCACACAGAAAAAGTACCAATGTAAAATCAACATGCAAAAATTTTGATTAGAAATCATGTTAAATTTATTTAGTAGAAATAAAATGTGATACGGAAAGTTAAAAGAGAAGCACCTAGGCTTAGAAAATAAGTTTTGGAGTAAAAGAACTTTGAAGTTAACAAGTTGATTTTGATGCGCCTGACTGCTTTTATGGCTTGGAACTCGTTACCTGGGATTTTCGGAGTCACTGATTACGAATCTGTTATTCGATTTTGAAAATTAAAAATGGAGGATTTAACATGGTGGACTATTTCTATTAATATTATTGGAATTGCTTGAAACTCGCCACTCATTGGTTTTCGGGGTCGAATACAAGAATTTTGGTTCTGGTATTGTATACTTATTTATTTCTGCTTCCACTTCTACTTTCACTTTATGTTCCAGTTACCAACATAAGTACAGTATATATATTTTTAATTGAAAAGAAAAATCCCAGACATAAATATACGACCTGTACCTGGATTCAGTAACTTTTTGCAAACCGAAAATCGTAGTAATTATCGACATATTATTCCTTTGCGGTAACGATAAAGTTATTCTATAATTTCTTTTCTACGATCGTGTACATCTATGTATATTTTACTCACCATTTGATTTATATCATGCTTAAATATATAAAATTTAAAAAAATTCGAAAAGCACAAAGAAAAATTAAAGAAAATCTAAATGCATATGAGTCGTCAAAATATGTTACTGGATAGCAAAGTCGGTAAATTTTCATTATACATATTTATTATAACGATACGATTATCGTAATAAAAGTAACTGAGTCCGGATTAGAGCTGCAAAACTATCGATAGTTTTATTTTAAGTGGATTATCGATATTTTTTTTCGATAGCGATACTATCGACAAAAACACGCTACTAAAAGAGAAAAAAATCAAAGTCAATAATAACGGAATGATGGCGACTGTGTAATAAAAAATGCAACATTCAAATTTCGCCGCTGGTAAACCCTTATAATAAACCTTTCACTACATACATATATAAATGTGAAAACAAATTAATTAGTTTTGATTTGATTCAACATCAGTCAGTTTTTATCTACTAGATGCAAATTGCATAGAAATACAATTATTATGTACCAACGGCTTTGATTACATGAAGAAATTTGACGGCGGCTAAATTTGACGACTACTTTTAAATAAAAGGTGACGCTAAATAGTTTGGCCTCTTTCAGATTAGGCAACTTTAATTGCGCAAGTAAAATTTTTATTTTTATTTATTTTCTTTTGAACTTGCTTTTATGTTCACATTCAGCAACTTTGTTGAGCAAGTTTAATTTTCTTATGCTCGAACTTTTTTAATTTGTTGACGTTTTGTTTCATTTGTATATTCATTGTAATTGTGAGTGATTTGAAATTTGGTGTATACAATGGAGGTTGAAGAAAAAAATAATTTAGTTAAAGACAAGTACAAGAATTGCCAAGTACAAGCCAAGAATAACAAAATTGCCAAGTACAACAAGCAATTCTGTACTCAAATCTCAGCAATTATTTCTCCTTCAAACCGACCTTTCCTCTCACACCACCAAAAACACAAGACTTGCGCAAGTAAAATTGCCTAATCTGAAAGGGGCCTAAGTAAATTATGAAAGATTTTTTTTATTTTATTCCTTTTTAATTTATTTTTTATTGATCCATCTATCTGTTTGCTTTTTCGTTTATTTTTTATAGAACTGTGCATATAGGTTTGCTAAATATGTTTATTAAAAACATTGGAACCAAAAGTTTTGAAAAAATCAACTTTCTTTTTACTTTATGGAATGATTAAAAAATTCTAGATTAAATAAATAAATAAATATTAGAAAAATACACAATTTATAAGTTTCTAAGAATCAAAAACGATCGATAGTATCGATGGCATCAAAAAATACTATCGAGACTATCGAATGGAGCCACTATCGATAGTTTTGCAGCTCTAGTCCGGATACTGACCAACGTTAGCAAAACATTTTTGGAGATGGACTAACTGGGTTAAGCTTTTAGCAAACGCATTCTTTTTTATTATTTTTCCATGCCATTATATTTTTAGGCAGATTTGTATTTTATCATCTAAATCTTCCATTCGTTAACAAAAATAAATAATGCTGAATAAAGGTTTAACTATTGCTGTTCACTTGATATGAAAATTAACAAGATTTTACTTTTACAATTCACGTATTCTATTTGCTTTGAAAAAATTTCTTGTTTATAACTAAGATTTGCACTTACTGACACCACCACAAACAGGGTACCAAATAGGCAAACCCCAAAGGTTTTTCAAAATAAGTGCAACTTTCTTAAGCTTAATTTTTTCCTCAAAAATATCACATTTAATTTGGCTTCCTCAAATTACTATATTCAGCCTTTTTAAATCAAATAAAGAAACAAAACAAAAAAGAAGAGAGGTGTTTTGGGACACCCTGTTAGAGCTATAGTGCTTAGTTATATAAAACAAATTTCATGTGTTAAATAACAATGCAATAACATTTTATTTTATAACAATGTCAAATTCAAAACATTTCCATTTCGTTTCCATTGTTTTCTATTCTAGCTCCGTACGATTAAATTAATGTATTGTTTGTGCTCATGTGCAAAAACAATACAAAAACAAATTGAGCAGTCGTTCTCATTGTATTTGTTTTGTTTTTGTTACACTCACTTCAAAGAACGAAACAAAACAAATTCAAACATTTTGTTTCGTTTATTTTCGTATTCAGCTTTTAAGTACAAAGAAAACAAAACAAAAATAAATTTATAACTGCAATAGTGCCGATTATTTTGTGTTACAAAAATCACATCCCAGCTCCTGTGTCGTGGCATAAAGAGCATAACTCTAATAATCTCTAACAGAAATTAAAAACTTTGCTAACATAACATTTCTGATGATTGATTCAATCAATGGCTTAATTAAACTCAGATACTACATCTAATAACGGCGATAATTGAAGAAAAAAAAATCTAATGATATTTTAATTGCGCCATGAGCACTTGCAATCCTGGTTGCTAGTATTTTTCCCAACTCTGTGTTTTCTACTTAAGAAAGATTATGTTGTGTATTATCACAATACTTAGCTTAAGGATATACTAGTATCAAATATGCGTATAAATTAGGTTTGTATGTGTAAATATATTTAATTAAGAAACAAATTTAAGAGAAACATTATTATAGAAATGCAGATGTAGCATTTGCAATGTCCATCTTATTTTTGATTTAATTTGTTTGGTTTATGCTGCTGTAACCACGTTTAATACAAAAGAAATCTATTATTAATTGAATTTTTCCCATAGAATTATATGTAATTAAATTTGATTGGTTTTATTGCATAAACACTGAGCTTGGCAAGCACATAATTCCCTTTCAATTATATATTGAAGAATATAAATAATATAAATCCTCCACAAATTCCTCATCGCTATCGAAATTATAATTTTAAATTCTTGCTACTCAAACACAAAGAACAAAATTGAAATAAATATATATATATATATAGGATATAGGCAGGGTTGTCAGACTTTATGCTAACTATTACTCCAAAATGATTTAAAAATTACCATAAATCGCCAAAAATCAATTTTATGTAGTTTTTCTTATAGGCAGATTTTTTAAAACATTTCCTTTTTAAAAGTTTAAAATTTTTATGAAAACTAACGAAAATTCGTTTCAAAAAAAAAATTTCCCAAACAAATTTCAAAACGAAAAAATCGTTAGAATTTAAAAAATCTAACTTTTAATATAATTTTCATACTAATAAATTTGTTTTTATATATTAATAAATTATATATTCTTTAATACAAATTTTTATAAAATAATAGCAAAAAAAATTTGCAGAAAATAGTCCAGTACCCATGTTCTGTAACTCTCGTCGCGAGAAATTTTTCACTTGGAACATGTTATATGAAACAAAAATTCCATAAATTGAACAAACAGCTGTTTTTCTCACTAATCTGTGTCTATTAGTGTCCTGCACAAGACTATTTATGAGACCTTTCAAGACATAAGAGATTTTTTCAAATGCTTTACTACAGCGAAATATTCTAAAAGAATCGCTAAAGCCGCGTTCAGACTATTATACTTTGTATTTATACTTGTCAAAAATTCAAATAATACGTGCAAGTGTGATAGTCTGAACGCAAAATGTCATCAAAGTGGCAAATAATACGATAAAAATTTTGACATCCCATAAGACTTTTTCGTTTTTAGAAAGTTTTCTAAACGATAATACATTTCATTAGATCAGGGTTGCATTTTCACACAAACCAAATTTCCAAGTCGGCTGTTTCGCCGCCGATAGCGTGTCGTCATTGATGTAATGTTTTGTCATATGTATATCGGCTCAAAATTTTGAATAAGTGAATCGTATGGAAGTATATTTCGTTGACGTAATTTTTTAACGTTTTTGTAATATCTTTTCTTAAATTTTTTTCTGTTATTTACATAGAATATTTTAAACTGCTGAACTTTTTCAAGTGTCGACACGTCCCCGCCTGCATGAAACCGTTTCATTGAACAGCTGTTTTGTTTTCTACTTTTATTACACATTTGATTTGAAGTGTGATGGTTTGAACACAGTATGTGATTTTACGTTAGATTTTTTTGACATTCGCAACGAATGTATTTAGATTTCTGTATCGTAAAATGTGATGAAAGTATTAATACTTGTATAATAGTCTGAACGGGGCTTAAGCAACACTGTTGGCAAAGACATTATTTTCGGTTGTTTGTCTTATCAACAGTGTTGTTGTTTTTGAATATTTCGCTGTAATAAAGCATTTTAAAAAATCCCTAATGTCTTGAAAGGTCTTATAAATAGTTTTGTGCAGGACACTAGTATCTATAACTTTTTTGACGAGTAACAGCTGTCACGTAAGGAAATTACTCTGCAATTAACAGAAAAAGTGTGCCTGTAAAACTTTCGTGAGAAAAGTTTCCGCTTTGTACTGTCAAATATACTCGCAAATAAAAAGTGGGTGAGTTAAAATTTTAACCAAAAAATACATGTTCAAAATTAAAAATGCAATGAATAATAATGCAAGAAAGGTAAGAACTTTGTTCTGA
The DNA here is from genome assembly GCA_949987645.1 of Tachina grossa. NCBI lineage: Eukaryota > Metazoa > Arthropoda > Insecta > Diptera > Tachinidae > Tachina > Tachina grossa. Next base: position 18,796,488 of record OX465276.1, on the reverse strand, counting down.
AGTGATACTTTCATTGTTAAATTATTTTAACATCTTCTATTTTATTCAACAATTTTGTAAACAATAATCATCAAAGTCGCACTATACATTATTTGGTATAGCCGACGGTTGTATTTTTGCCGCCGTCGTTGAATGTTTTCGAATTTTAGTGCATTTTTGTCGCCGTCAAAGACATTCTTGATAAGCGTTCACAAAGTCTGCGATTTTAAATCGGATTTCAGTTATATAATATGACATTTTTAACTTAATGACATAATCAATGTTGATCGTTTTCGCCATGACTTACAGACACACTTTTTTCTCACTTTTCGAGAAACTTTTCACATACATATTTTCGAAGCGAGAAATTCTCACAACAGTTACAGAACATGGGTACAGGTTAAAATAAATTCGCCAAAAATTATTTCCTGTAAATTTTTCTCATCCAAATCTAAAACACTTTATTGATTTAAATTAATATAAGAAAAATAAAGGGTGGGTAAATTTAAGGTTAGGAAGTAAATTGGCTTAAAATTCAGTTTTATTGATACCATTGCAAAATACAAATGGGGGAATTAATAATGGAATATGATGTTGGGCAAATATCCACTTTTAGCCCCTCAGCAGGCGTCCGTTTTTTCACAAAATTGTTAACAACATTTTGCAACAAAGCTTCGCTTATCTCGTTAATGCAGCGCCGAATTTAATTTTTCAGAGAGTCAATTGTTTATGATTTGTTCACGCAAACCCAGTCTTTGAAATGGCCCCAGAAAATATAGTCCATCGGCGTTAAATCACAAGAACGAGGCGGTCAATTGATATTGCCAAAACGAGAAACTATGCGACCGGACAATTTCTCATGCAATAACTGAACTGTTTGGCCGGCTGTGTAGCTGGTGGCGCGGGCTTGCTGAAACCAAAGGTCACTGATGTTAACATTAGCCTATTGTGGCCACAAAAAATAGGTTATCAAGGTTTGGTAGCGCAGAGAATTCACAGTGACGGCACTTCATTGCCGATGTTGCCACCTGACCACAAACTGCATCATAGCGTAAATTTCTTTGGATGTAATGGTTTTCCCAGGGCTGTTTGTGGATTTTGTGAGCCTCATATGCTATAATTTTGTTTGTTTACATAACCGCCTAATTGAAATTGGGCCTCATCACCAAAGATGATTTTGTTGAAAAATTCATTGTTTTCGGTCAGTTTTTCAAAAAGTCAGTTCACAAACACTCGACGCAAACAATGGTCGGCCGGGTTTAATTCTTCAACGAGCTGAACCTTAAGCGTGAAGATGAAGATCTTTATGCAAAATGTTGTGGGAAGTGCCTTTGGTGATGACCAATTGTTGCGAACGTCCACGAGTTGATGTTCCAGGCTCATTCTCAGCACTTTGCGTACAGTGCCTATTTAGCGATTAAATCACGCACAGCGGCCTCTGTATGGGCCTGATTACGAGGAAAAGCTGCTCGAATCTTACGAGATGAAACAGTAAAACTTTTACCATTTTTATAGTAAATTTTCCCAACTAAAATTCATTGTATAAGAGTGTAGTATTCCATGGTTATACCTTCCCAACTTTTTATCAAAAGATAACAGCTATATTTTCGACATTTCATAATTTGACAGCCTGACCTGAAGTTTGCCCAACCTTTCTATGTTTAGCAAGAACTTTAAAACCCTTAAATGCATCTTACTTTTATATAAATCTTTCAAAAAATTATTGCGTATTATTATTATGAAAGCGGTACATTGGGTGAAGTAGTTACGTATTTTTCTGATATGAATTAACCAGCGTCGGTGTCACTTGTTGCGGGAAAGTTCCGCTAAACAATCGGTTGGATCTTGTGCAAAGAACAAAAGAGTTAATATCGTGGTGTTCCAGTAGTAAATAACTTAATATTGTGTGCTTAAAAGCTTTGAATATCAATGTTGAGTAAATAAGGTATTCCGATCATATAACAATGGCACATTGAGGAACTTTTGAGCAATTATTAAGGTATTGTACAAATGTCACCGAAGTTAACATCGTGGTATTCCAGCATTAAATAAATTAACACTGTGTGTACTTAAAAGTTCTTTATATCAATGTTAAGTAAATAACGCATTCCGATTTTATAAGAATGGTACATTGAGGAACTTTTGAGCAATTAGAATAGGATTGTACAAAGGTCACAGAAGTTAACATCGTGCTATTCCAGCAGTAAATAACTTAATATTGTGGGCTCAAAAGTTTTTAATATCAATTTTGAGTAAATAAAGTATTCTGATTTTATAACAATGGTACATTGATGACTTTTTGAACAATTAGTAGGGTATTGTGCAAATATCACAGTAGTTAACATTGTGATATTCCAGCAGTGAATAATTTAACAAATCGCATTGTTTTAATTTCGTGTTAATTTTTGAATAATCTCTTTCAACAATTAATTCTCCTGAATTATAAAAATCTTGATCTTGATCTTGATCGCTAACAAATTTAGTTATCGACAGAAAAATCGATAACTAACTAAAATCAAAAATTTAGACGCCAAACAAGTTGAAAAAAGCCACCTTTGGCGAGAAATCGCCATATCTGACATCTTGTGAATGTCACATTACCCTGACAAAGTCTCTCACTTAGTGATTGTGAGTGTAAAAAAATTTAGTAAAATTTTTTTGAAAATCAAAAACACAAATTGCATATTAGGGTTAATTTCGCACTCATTGGTGAAAAAAATTCCCAAAAATGCGGAAAAATCATTTACAAATTTTAGTAGAAATTTCCAATAATATTCCCCGCTAACAGGGAGCACAATAAATTACAAACAATACATTTAATTTAATTTATAATATTATAAATTATTGCATGAGCGTTATCAAAATACAAAATCACGCAAAGTGCTTGCTCTTGAAATCTTAATTATAAATGAAAAAAAAAAATTACAAATGATTTCATCTCAATAGTACAAATCATACGTTCTTTTATTGTTGTCACTTGGAAAAATTATTGTCAAAGTAATAAAATTACACACATTCGTTTTATGTATGTTTGCTTGTAGTTATGTATTACCAGTTAAAATGTTCAAACGGAAGTAAAATAATAATAAAATAGTCACTCATTCATTTTCGCCATTCATACATAAATAAATCACATGTGTTTGATGTGTCTTTTATTATTTGAAAGAATATTACTTATTTTCCGTACAATTAATATTTAAAATCTATTGTTCTTTGAAAATCTATTGTTTTCGTAACACACAATAAATTAGAAGAACAAAAAAAAAATAAGACATCTCATCACAGGAAGAACTTGTACGATTTTATTCTTCCTCATAAAAACTAATCCATCAATAAATATTGTATGAATGCTTTTATTCATGAAACATTGATGATGTTGGATGATGTTGTTGATTTTGAAGACAAGATAAGTTCAAAAATTGCCACAAAGACCAGCAAATATTTATGAGCGTTTTCTTATGTCTATATGAGCAATTATGGGTGTGAGTGTAAGTAAAATGTGTGCCTGTAGGGGATTGGTTTAGGGAAAAAGTTATAAACGAATATTGTAATAGTGGAAAAGAAAGCGTAATTTTCTGCAAACAATTCTTTAGCATTACATATTTTCGCCAATAAAAAAATATCAACCGTTTTTTAATTATTTTATTAATTCCGTGTTAAAAAGAAAAAGTGCTTAAGTGGAGATTAGCTAATTTTGAGTTAATGTCAGCTCCTTACCCTTCATATTCAAAAATACCTCTGGGAAAAATCTCAATTATTTTGTGCGATTACATAAGAAGTTATAGATTAATTACTTGCTGCTTATCTTTTTTCGACTTATAATTATATATAGTATGTAGAACAATGTTTTCCTAAATAAAATAAAATTTGTAATCGATTTTTTTAATTTAACTATAAAAGAAACAAATTTTTGAAAATCCACTTGAAAGTTTAAAAATGCTCTCCTGCAAAACTGTAAAATATGACTTAAACACATCTTAATTGTTTCCATAAAATTGTTTTCATTATTATAATGAATAGAATGCTTTATGTCTTATTAAACAAACTTTTTAATTTACTTTGATAATACCCAATTAAAATATTAATTATTTTAATCATTCCAAACAATGTTATATTTTTTTTAATTTAATTAATTTAATTTTTAATTCTTGAAAAAAATTCGAACACTTTATTTATTCAACATTGATATAAAGAGCTTTTAAGCACACAATGTTAAGTCATTTACTGCTAGAATACCACAATGTTAACTTCTGTTATGTTTTTACAATACCCTACTAATTGTTCAAAAAGTCCTCAACGTGCCATTGTTATATAATCAGAAAACTTTATTCACTCAACATTGATATTTAGAGCTTTTAAGCTCACAATATTAAGTTCTTCACTGCTGGAATACCACAATGTTAACTTTTGCATCTTTGCACAATATCATTCTAATTGCTCAAAAATTACTCAATATACCATTGTTATAAAATCGGAATGCGTTATTTACTCAACATTGATATAAAGAACTTTTAAGTACACACAGTGTTAATTTATTTAATGCTGGAATACCACGATGTTAACTTCAGTGATATTTGCACAATATCTTAATAATTGCTCAAAAGGTCATTAATGTGCCATTGTTATAAGATCGGAATACTTTATTTACCCAACATTGATATTCAGAGCCTTTAAGCACACAATGTTAAGTTGTTTAATGCTGGAATATCACGATGATCTTTGCACAATTCCTTTACCAATCGATAAAAAAAAAGTCACCAATGTAACACTGTTATAAAATCGGAATACTTTATTTACTTAACATTGATATAAAGAGCTTTTAAGCCCACAATGTTAAGTTATTTATTTTTGGAATACCACGATGTTAACCTCTGTAATCTTTTCACAATACCCTACTAATTGCTCAAAAAGCCATCAATATACCATTGTTATGAAATCAGAATACTTTATTTACTCAACATTGATATTCAAAGCTTTTAAGTACACAATGTTAAGTTATTTTATGATGGATTACGACGATGTGAACTTTGCTATGTTTTTGTACAAGACCCGACTTATTGTGTAGCGGAACTTTACCACAAGAACTGACACCAAGGCAGCCTGAATCACTTCAGAAAAATGCTTGATGTTTTATTAATTTAGGAGTTTGTTGGAGACTATGCTCGAACCCAGTACCTTTGTTTAAGTAGTCAACGACCTAACTACTTCAGCCAACGCCGCTTTCCTAATAATAATTCTCAATTGTTTTTTTTTTTGAAATTTATTTAAAACTTTTAAGGCTTTTAAGAAAGGGTGGGAAAATTTCAGGGTAGGAGGTAAATGAGCTGTCAAATGATGAAATGTCAAGACTTTAGCTGTCAACTTTTGACATTTCTTTAATAAAAAGTTGGTAAATTTTAACCACGGAAATGTTGCACTCTTTACTATCAAAATGGTGAAAATTTTACTGTATCATTTCGAAATATTTGAACACCTTTCCGCTGTACGTAATTGAATGGTCAAGTTCGATTCTCACGGTGCTGCTGCTGACAAGAGACCAAGACAATACGCTCGTAGTGGACGCAGTGAGAATTAGCCTGGAACATCAATTCGTCGACGATTGCAAGAATTGGCTATCAGCAGAGGCAGTTTGCTCAACATTTTGCATAGAGATCTTAAAATTTACGCTCATAAGTTCCAAGTCATTCAAGAATTAAAGCCGGCCGACCATTGTTTGTGTCGAGTGTTTGTGAATTTTCTGTTTGAAAAACTGAACGAAACAATGCATTTTTTAACAAAAATCATGTTAAGTGATGAGGCTCATTTTCAATTAGGCGGTTATTTAAAGAAATCAAATTATCGCATATGAGGCTCACAAAATCCAGAAACAGTTCTATAAAAACCATTAAAATCAACGGAAGTGACCGTATAGTGTGGTTTGTGGCCAGGCGACATCATCGGCCCGTATGTTTTCGAAAATGAGCAAGTGAATTCTCTGCGCTACTAAACCATGATAACAGAAGTTTTGTGGCCACAATTGGCTAATGTTGACATCAGTGACCTTTGGTTTCAGCAAAATCGCGCCACAAGCCACGCAACCGGCCAAACAATTCAGTTATTGCATTAGAAATTTCCTGTTCGCGTAATTTCTCGATTTGGCAATGTTTCGCCTCGTTCTTGCGATTTAATGCCGCTGGATTATTTTCTCTGGTGCCATTTGCAACGCTGAGCTTACGTGAACGAACCAGAAACAACTGACGCTCTGAAAGATGAGCGAAGCTTTGTTGCTAGAGAGGTGGACATTAGCCCGCCATCATATTCCATTATTAATTCCCATGTTTCTATTTTATGTGTGAGTGTTTTTAAGTCCATTTACTTCCAAACCTTAAATTTGCCCACCCAGTACAATTTTTAAGAATAACCCCATAGTTTCAGCGCAGAATTCTACTAGATTTTATTAGAAATCTACTGAATTTTGTCTGAAATCTCTTAAGCACTACATTTTGCTTAAATGTAAACTCCACTTTAATCGAAAACATGGAACAAACTACGGCACTCAATATTAATAGAAGCTTCGAAATATTTTCACTTAAACTCCATTGAAATATGAATTTGAGAAAGTTTCTTTGTTGCTGATTCGTCATTTGCTTCAGGTTTCTTTGAAGTGTTTTAAAAATGTTATAATACGAAAACCACTTGTGCACCTACCCAATAAATATAATTTTATAAGTATTTACGTATGCAATTATTCATATGATTATATCTTAACTACAGCAATAATGTTTACAACATTGTGTTTCTTTTTTTTTTTTTTTTTTTTTTTTGTTCATGTTTTTATTACCATAAAGCAACCACAACAATATTTGCTTCAATTCTTTATTTTACTGCTGTACATTATTATTGTATGGCATGCTTCCTTAATATTCTGAATTGTACATTAAGGTGATAAAGAAGTCGTTATAAGTCAATTAATTAACCTTCGTTAATTTAAAACATGAACTCTTACACAATGTATGTATTTATTTTAGATTAGACAAGGAAGTGCAGTAAATTTGAATGGGATATAATAATAACAAGTTAGTACATGTACACACACACATACACACACACATACATACATACATATGTACATATGTACATACCACATACATACATAAGTATAGTATACTTACCGTAATGTTACAAAGCTTAAATCAAACAATTTAACAATATGAGGTTTATGACTTTATTCTAAGAACATAAAATGTTATAACAAGAGCTTACAAGGATTGGTATTGATTTCACTTGTAGAAAGTTGTTAATAAATTTATGAAACATGTGCATAAATCGCTTTCACCAGGATATATATGTATGTATGTAGTATGTATGTGTATGTAAGTAGGAGGGTATAAATTGGCTTAAGGAAATTAAATTTTTAAAGCCATAAAAAATTTAATAGCTAAAAACATAAATTTCTCTAAGTGATTTGCTTTTTGGGAAATTACAATTATACAAATTTTATTATCAGACTGGGGGAATGCTTTGCAGATACATATCGTTGATCTCAAGTAGAAAGTCCCTAACTCAAATAGTTGTAACTTTACAGGAGAATGTAAAACATAATATTTATAATGTGTAATATTCAAAATGTAACTTTTTTGTACAACTGCTTCTAAAAGCGTTAATTTTTACACAATCGCCATAAATTTTTGTGACGAGGTATATTTGTGTGAAATATATTGGAATCAGTGAAAAACCCAATTTCGTAAAAAGATACGAGTTAGGGCCTTTCTACTTGAGACAATCGATATGTATGTCTACGTTTTCTTGAGGAAAATTTCCCTTGGCCCTGAGCTGTAAATCGTCTCGGCTTAAAAATAAAAACTAGTTTTACAAATGAAAAAAAATTTGTTATAGGAAATTGTTGCTTGTTATTTTTTGGTTATGTAATCTCTAGATGCTAGGGATGCCAATCGGTATCGATTTTTGGAAATCCCGGGATTTTCGGGATCTCGGGATTTTCAGGATCTCGGGATTTTCGGGATCCCGGAATTTTCGGGATCACGGGATTTTCGAGATATCGGGATTTAAATATTTTTCGTAAAATAAATTATTTTTTTAAATAAATATAACTTTAACAACAATTTAATGCATCTTAAAAGGTTTTATGTTCATAATTTATCATTGCACAATTGTCTTTAAAGTGAACAATTTTCTAATACGAGTATGAAATAAAAATCAAAAGAATTTTTCTCATCTATTTTTAAGTTGATTAATCACATTTGATGTTAGAAAATTTATAGTGAAAACAATAACTAAATATGAAAACTTGTTTTTGTTTTCAATATAAATGTTTTTCTATTATCTAAACCAAAACGAATATACATATCGGTGGATTTTTAGCACTACCGCTTAAGTTGACTTACGAAAATTTTTAGATTCACTTTCATACAAATAAGTTGGAAAAACAGTATTGTTTTATTAAAAATATATCTACTAACGTTTTTTTAATTGCGATTGATCAACAACAAGTATAATGGTTGTTACATATGTATGTATACCAAGCATTATCTAATTTTTTATCGATTTCATTACGACTATGACAACGATAATAAGGCTGAACATGTCGAAAAATTAAAAGAAATGTATACACTATTCTAATCAAATTCGATTAATTACGTCTAAAGATCACATTTTTATAGGCACATACATTAAAAGTTTGCTTGAGCACTTGAACAGTATTAGACTTGGGTCGAACTCGTTCACTAGTTCATTTTTGCCACAAACCAATGATCAAACCCATGTAATTTAAATGGGTTTGATCAGTGGTTTGTGGCAAAAATGAACTAGTGAACGAGTTCGACCCAAGTCTAAACAGTATTTTTGCTCTACTGAAAAATTTTAAATTCATACATAAGTTTTTTTCTACAAGTTCAACAGATACATATATATGTATTCATACGTTCGCTAAGAGGAGTATGGTTTATTAGTGTCCTGGCCATCTACTCTGCAACTCGAATACAACTATAATTGAGTCGAACTCATTCAGTTGGTCGGTTTTGACTAAAACTATTTATCAAATCCATGTAATTTAAATGGGTTTGATCTTAGGTTTGTATCAAAAACGACCTAAACGGTCTAAATAAAAAACAAAATAATTTTGAACTGCAATGTAAAAAACATACATACAGACTCGAGCAGTTTTTTAGACAAAATACTCCGCATTATTCTGTAAATATTTCTCGCTTTTACGTCAACCCGACAACAAAAAGTTTTCACTTGCCTTGTATTGTATTCTACACCAATTGTAAGGAGGTGTCAATAGTACTCAATTGTTACCGACAAGTAGATAAGTGCTAATTTTTTTTAGCGTTGAGGAGTCGACATATAGATAGTTATACACTGCAATTATGAATAAATTTCCGCAAGAAATTTCTCCTTTTTCCAATTAGATTTTTTTGTTTTCCCTATTATTTGCTACTGTTTGAAATTATTCCCCGGGAAAAATTTCTCGTGGAATTTGAATTATAATTGTCCTCATAATATAGAAGAAGACGGAATAGATTTGTCAAACTTATAAATTTTTCAAATGTTATTTTCCTGCTAAAGGTAATATGTTTCTTTTGTTTTCAAAATAATTCTAAAATGTATATATATTCTAGCACCTTTGACAAAAGTAACCGTAAGAAAGTAGTTTATTTATTTTGCTCTTGTTGTTAATTTATAAGAAATATGTCACGAATAGTCATTAAATTGTTAAAACTGTACGTATAAAATTGTATGGGACTTTTAAATATTATAAAAAATACCTTAAAATCAACGAAAATTTTAATCTATAAAGTTTTTATATAAAAATTGCTAAGAAATCTCGAAAATGAAATCCCGGGATTGAATTTTACAAATCCCGGGATTCGGCATTTGCCAAATTCCGAAAATCCCGGAATTTCCGGGTTCGGGATTTCCCGTTTGGCATCCCTACTAGATGCATTTCGTTCCTTCCTAAGGGACTCATCAGTGGTTATGAGCTTTTGAAATAAGTTTAAAAATTTCATATGTTTCAGGCCTTAAAACTTATTATGTTTGATTTTGTGTTTGATATATAATATATAGTATTTTTATTTAATATTTTAAAAGGCGTCGGATTTAAAACAATGCACATCTTTCAACTGATGAGTTGATTGAGCAGCAACGGAATGCAATAGATATGCTAAGCCAAAAACAAATAAATTTTTTAAAATTATTATTACATTTATAAATTTCGATTCTCAATAACATATTAAGAGTTGAATTGATGAGTTCCTTAAACAGGAACGAAACGCATATAGAAGTTAAGTTAGGTGAGGTTAAAGAGGGTGGTGCTATAACGCACCTCCGCTCGGGGATGCAGTTGGATCCATTCTAATTCCCTTACCCTGCATTTGTACTCATGAGTGACCCTTTTATCCGTCATTAAGCCAATGAATTCTCATGATGAAGGCCCTGGACCCTGATGTTCTCTTCCCGATATCAGTAATGCTCTCATGGAAACGTCTGCTCAGTCATCTGAGCCTATGACCTTACAGCTTTGAGCAGTTTTAGATAATATGTTTCAGATAATATGTGACAGATAATATGTTCCTCTTCATCCCCGCACATCCTACAAAAATCTGGAGTGCCATTTTCCCAAATGCTGGCCACATACTTCTCTAACTCTATAATCCTTCTTACTTAGCCATTCCTGCTCTCCACGAGTACTTAGTACTCGTAATAACCTATCGGTGGTTTCACCGATCTGTCACACATTCCCTTATCTAACGCCGAACCTATTCTTGCCAGCTCATTGGCGATTTCATTTCCCTCAACACTGCTCTGGCCAGGAACCTAACATGGTTGGCTGGTTGCTTTACGTGGCTGCCTACTACACGCAGACATTCAAGTAGAATGTAGATGATTCCTTTTTGAAAGGACCACTGCACTCACCGGTGTCAGCCTATGTAGAACCGTATCTAAGTATTCTTATATGGAGATCGTTACTAGATCCAACCCGTCTCGTTGAGATATCTGATAAGATCACTCAACCCAATCTCAGATAAGTCTGAAAGATCGTCTAGTGCATGGCTTCCTAAAAATTTGTGTCTCGAGAGATGCAAAGCTGGACATTCGCAAAGAAAATGGAAGATTGTTTCTTCTTTGCTTTCTTCTCGACAACTTCGGCAGAACTCATTATGGGACAATCCTATCCTACTAGCATGTCTGCCGACCGTTCAGTGCCCCATCAAGACTGCAACGAGCCTCGAGATGTCCTTACGGGTGCTATTTGTTAATTGTATTGAGCGACTATCATTGTAGCAAGGCCAGATTTTCTTAGAAACTTTGCACATGACTATATTGCGCCATCTGTATTCAGTCTTATAGAGAGAGTGCTTGAGTATACCGCTTCTAATAGTACCAAACGGCACGGCTAGCGATTCGGCATTGGAGGCATTCTAGCAGAGCCAGCTCTAGCCAACTTGTCCCAACCTTCGTTACCTAAAAAATTACAATGTTCTGGAACCCAGATAAGCGTGAGGTCAGCCTGACTACCCAGCCTAGATAGCAAACTCTTACACTGCCCGACAGATGTGCAATAGCTTTCCGTGAGCACCTGCCATTATGGCCTTATGTCACGGTTGCTAAAGCACCGGGTGCAGGTAAGACGCCAGACCATCGCCACCATGCGCCCTTTTAGATTGGGCAATCCTCAAGGCACATAGGTTGCAATCTTTGATATAGTTATCCCTGTACTATATTCAATTACCTTGCTGAGGTAATTTGAGCTATCTAAACTCTGCTGCTATGTCCGTGCCCATAGCAGCTTCTGTTGAATGGCAACAGCACCTATAATATTGTCTGGCTGACCGCGTCAGACCAACCACTAGCATTGATTTCACGCCAGCGATTTTGGTAGCAACCACAGCCACCACGATAATTCTCCGGCTTCCACGCTAAGGGGTATACACCCATAGCGAGGCCCCCAAGAGAATTCCTCAACCATTGCCGGCACAGCTCAACCACTCATCCGAGATGAACCCATGCCTGTGTCGCCAAAAATCCAGTGCCTACTCCACACATACCAAAATCATCCCTTAAACCCCGTGGGGTAGGTCGAACTAGGCATTTTAGTAAAGGATCCTGACGACCGCTACATGCACTCAAAACTTCAAAGCTGCTCTACTGTCGGGCAACCGGCACCCGTGGCACCATAAGTAGCCTCTGGTCAGTTCCACCACAAGGGCTTCACCTCTATCGTCTTTTGAACTCAGGGGCAGTTCTAGGTGACGCTACACCTAACTGACATCAACAGGAACCTGTCTGCTTTTTATAAATATGTGCACATCCTTTACTCTGTTGCCAGAGATCGGGTAGTGACACATAAGTTCTATGGGTAATGTACCAAAGGTACGTCAATGGAAAAAGCCACATCACCCCAGCTGGGGCCCCGGGATTGCCATACCCGTAGTCAAAATAGACTTCCCTGGGGGGACCCTGCCCGACAGAATAGACGAAGTGATATGTGATCTTAGGGATAGCAGCGCTGCTTGGCTGTCGACAAAGATACATTCCTATCAATCAGCACTCTAGCCGCTTCCTTTACCGCTAAAATTTCAGCATAAAACACTGTAGCTTCGTTAGGGAGACGAAAGGAGCATTCTATACCAAGATCATCCGAAAAAACCCCAGAGCCGACACCGCAGGCCATTCTTGATCCATCAGTTTATGCCCTGACGTCGTATTCTGCTACTTTTGTGTCTTCCATCCAATCTCGCCTGGATGGAATTAGAACTTTAAATACCTTATCAAAGTCCAGATGTAGCACCATGTAGTCAGTAGATCATGACCATAAGACCTTGATCTGTACCTCCCAGATGCCGCTAATCTTGCTGCACTACTTGAGGATACCTCCAGTACATGAAGATCGATCGAAGTAAGGTTTAGTATAGCATTCAGAGCTAGTCCGAAGGACTAGTACGTAAATATCCTGTTATCCCTACACAAGCGGATCTCTGTATTCTATAAAATTGGTCAACCACGTATTTCTATAATTTGACACTATATTTGTCCATCAGCAAGTTGAGGGCTCTCCTACAGTCACTAACGACTCTCGATTTAACATTGTGCCCCTTCAAAGCTTTTAGCACTGCCTCGCTAGCGCTGTAGACAGTTACATTCCCACCTTCAGCTATATTCCTGGCCACCAGTTGCGTGGCCAAGATCTCAGCTTTGAAAACGCTACATTCATTCAGCAATCTGAAAGAACTACAAATGTTCGTTCCCAAGATATAGATACCATATAGAAATTGCTTAGCAAAAAAAAAAATCAAGCAGAATTTCCGAATACACAAAACACTACATGTCAAATAAATATACTTCCCCAGCTAAAAAAATTGTATATGATCCACATATTTTTAATATATGAATGAATATAACTATATATGAGTATGTATGAATTCATGTATGGAAATGTATGGGATTATACATGGCAAAACTATTATATATGAACTAATAAATATATGGACTAATATATGAAATGTATTATAATACATGAGCTCATATATGGAAATTTAATTATGAAGCTCTTCATATGGGGATCCATATATAGATATAAGATTTAATATATGGAGCCATATAAGAATGTATGCTTACATGATATCTCACATAGGATCGTTTTTGCAAACAAAAAAGTTTGGATTTTTATCACTGGTGAATTGAAAATCCATTAGAAAATAGATGCGGTATGTAAAGTTTATATGCGTACCCTTAACGTTTAAAAAAGAAAAACTTTTGTTACAAAAAAAAACCATTCTTGTGTGGCCCCATTTAATATATTAAATAACCAAAAGGATAATCAATTAATTTTATAGAAAATAACAGAATTCTCTAGATAAGAAACAAAGTTCATATTACTGCAAAAAATTATATTGAAAACTATTGTTACGACGGATTATTTTTTCTTTTACATATAATTAATTGCATTACTTTCTAATATGATTTCTTAAATTAAGTTTTATGTACGAATATGAGTTTTGTGTTTTTTAAATAATTGATTCACCTTTTGACTTAAAATGATGAATGAAATGTTTTTTAGTTCGTTTTTCATTATTTGTCCAAACAAATGTTTCATTAAATACAACCTTCCTGTTCAAAATCTAAAAAAAAAGTAATTTTAGTAATTTAATTTATTGCACAGCAGTGCGCTTTTGTGAATCAAGAGAGTATGAATATGAAATTTTCATTCTGTAGGGGGAAAATTTACACATACATGTATGAAAATGTATGAATATATATAATCATAATTATATGGTCATATACCCTCATTTTTCGGATCCGAACCATATATGGGATATCATATGTGCTCCATAGATATTTTTTTAGCTGGGTCGGTACTTATTATATAAAATTCGCCATATATTTTATATATGCAATTTTGTGGATCATTAAGTTAAATTAACTTAACCTGCGAGTAAATCCTGTATTGCTGAAGTTACATACACATACGTTTTTTGCTATATTTTTAAAGAAAACTAAAACTAATATTACTAGGTGTTACCTTCTTTAGGAAAGGGATAGTAATAGAAAACACAGGTGGTGAAGGAGGAAATAGATACAACTCTCTTTTTGGATGTTTGCTTTGAATAATGCAGATTTGCAGCGCCTCTGGTGGCAATCAGACGTATTGAATATTTTCGAAGCTGTGCTTAGTAACCATTTGATTGATTATTTTACTTTGCCGATGATTCTGCTATGCTAATTTGTGTTATTTAATTTTATATATAAGTTTATTTTATTTATTTTAGTTTTCCTTAACTTATTTTGTACATTTTTTTTTTTCTTCTATCTTTCTGATTTTTTTATATTTTATGGGATTGAGATTCCTTTTGTAGACTTTTAAGAATTCGTTATAATTTTTATTTATGTCTTATGGCAGCTAAGTTTTTTCCATTAACTTACATGCATATATTCACAAAAAAAAATTTATGTAATATATTTTTTTTTCATAAAGATCTTGACTAAATATACTTTTTATTTTAATCTACATCAAAGGCGAAATTTTTTTTCGCATAGTGCCTCTTTTAGCAGCCCCTCAAGTGCATTAAATTCTAATAAAAAAACAAATTTGAAGCAATTTCAATTTCATAGACATTATACATACTGCATAAGAGAACGTTCAACCAAAACAAAAAAAAAAGAACGAACGTTGGAAAACCTGCATTAATTAGGTCATTGAAAATGTGTCACTGACGACACAATTTTCCTTCTTCTTCGTAGAGAAAATACCAAATAAAAACAGTTTTAAAAACCTGCACTAAAGCCAAACAATTTAATTATGATTTTGAACGCAAAGCAAATACATAATTATTTAATTTGCGAGATTGTTTGTTTAATAGAACATTTTAGTGAAATTATAGCGCCGCAAAATGCAAACGTTTGAAAGAATCACTCGCATACAAATAAAAAAACAATAATTATCATGTGTGCAAAACAATCTGTTCTTCCATGAACCAAATAGCAAAAGTGTGCAATTATTCTGGATTAAAAAATAATTAACAATATTCGACACATAAAGAATGTTGAATGTGCACAAGACTTTTGTATGCATTACAAAATTAATAGACTGTAAAAAGTTTTTTTTTTATTATGATATTTTATTTAACAAAAAGCAATACATTGTATTAATAAGAATATGTAATTTTGAAGAAATTTAAGGCCCTTAGAATCTTAATGCATATATACATCGCTCATTTAAATATGTACATTAGGGAGATAACTTTTTAACATTTTTTTTAAAATATCAAAATTGGCATAGCACAGTCCGGTAGAGAATAAAATACTATAAGAGAACGTATATTTATATTTTCGCTAAGTTCAAAAAAGTTCACACAGCAACCGCGATGGAGTTTTGAAAAATTTTAATTTTCTTTTTGGTTAAGAAAAATTAATAAGTTCTTGTCCCGACTTGTAATTTTTGTTTCTGCAATTTCTTAAAATACTGCTTTGAAATTGCATAAGTGTCCACATTATGATATTCTAATTTTGCAATTATGAATTTGAAAATTCAATTTTACTTAACAATTCTATTTACTTTTTAATATATTTTTTGTTTTTTTTACAACTGAACAAGACAACTGAAGAAATAAAACTATAAAAAACATCAACCACAACTAACGACTTGAAATTAGCAATTAAAAATTTCAAATCAAAAGAGAATTGCAGACCACATAAAACTGTGTACCCCTCCCCAATCTCCTCCCCCCCTCTCACCAATAAACCCAAGAATTGCTGCAACAAAAATCGCAAGTCTGAACAGGGACTAATATGTTTATTTAAAACAAAAAATAAATAAAAACCAATATATAAAATTATGAATATTCAATATTCACACAAAAAAGTAATATGAATGATTTTGTAATATTAATTAAAATATTTGTAATATCAATTAAAAACTTCATTAAATTTTCACCTATAAACAATTTGATAATATCAATTAAATTTTCTACTCAAGTTAATTAATACAATTAAAAATTTAATTGAATCAATTAAATTGTTAATTGAAAATATTAATTGGTGAATACTTTTTTCTGTGTTGCATTAAGAAAGCCTCGAAGTAATATTAGATTATATAAAATATTATTTTTGTTAGTTCAAGTTCGTGCTTTAAGTGTTCCACATTCTGAAAAAACCAGTTAACTATATTCAAAAACAGTTTAGTAATGCCGCATAAAATACAAAACATTGATTTTTCACTAAGTTAGGATATTTATCCTTTCTGTAAATCTCCTCGAACTTTAAATCTTAAATTTTTATCTTTCAATATCTAACTCATAATTATTCTTGTTTTTGTTATACATATTTATATATGTAACTTTGAGTAATTTAAAAAATAATAATTTTTTATACACCTGTTTAGAATAACCAATTGGTGCGTGAACTTTTTTGAGAAAAATTACAAAAGATTATGATTTTCGTGGTTACTAGGACATGATTGACCTCATGGCACTATGCCAAAAAATTCGTTATACCCCTAATGTATTTACATGTGTACTCCTACATAAGTATATATGTACATGCATGTAAGTTGCATGTTGAAAGCAGCAGCAAAGTAGGTTAGACTAGGTTAAGTTGCATAGGTTGCACTGAGGTTCTAGTTGGTCCCGTTGTGTTACCTGGAACCAAGATGTGAATAGAGGTAATTTCTTATATGTTTTTTCATTTAGTTCAGTGCTGAACCAGCCTGATGACCGGATAAAAGAGTTAACCCGTATAATCCCACATGTTGACAAAGCATACGAATCCTGCAGCAGCGGACTGAGGGTGGCGTTGGCTGAAGTAGCTAGCACGTTGACTACAAAGCCGAAGGCCTTGAGTTTGAGCCCTGTTTACGATAGTCACACAAATAACATTATCACGCATTTCTCTTATGTGCATTAGCAGTGTTCCTTTGTATCAGTGAACTATACCGACTTCAGCAGATACTAATCCTTATTTCACATCAAAGCGCCCTCCTTCGTTGTGTATCAGAATCATCGGCGAAGTAAAATAAAATGGCTACTAAATACAGCTTCAAAAAATTTAATGCGTCTCATTTAACACCAGAGGAGGCGCTGAAACACTGCACTGATATAAATATATCAGCTATAGGTTTCGTTCAAAAAATGTATTATTCGACATATTCGGGCATGTTCTGCATTCCACGTGAAATTAAAACGAGTGGAATTGCCATACAATTGTTGTTGGAAATATGTAATTATAACAACAATGCTATGGCAATTTCATTCGTTTTAATTTCACGTGGAATGCAGAACATGCCCGATTGTCAAAATTCTATTATAAGCTAATTTATTCAGAATTGTTATTATGGAATTTATTATAAGTTGCATTCGATTTTCGATCTTCGCTGGCTATCGAACATAGCAAAATTTAAAAACTAATTTGTGTGATATTCCTTGTCGAATGTTCGTCATAATGTCAAATGAAAATTCGTTCGATCAGTACTTTCGACTACAGTCGAAGATCGAAAGTTACTCATAATAAGGGCCTCTTTGTTAGGAATGTTATTGTTTGTGAATTATCAAATAGTTTTGAGAGTACATATATGAATAAGATAAGAGGTTGGTGACTGTTCAAAATGTGTGCTTGAAGTCTACTGACGGTTTTTTAAAGCAACAATGAAATGCATATAGGCAATGCTTAACCACCAGCAAATCAATTTCACTTATAATAAAGGTTTCGTCTTTAAAATGAAATTTTTTTTTTTTTTTTTGCTGATTAAAAACATTTTTTTTGTGTAAATTTAATTTCTTTTATAAAAGATTTATTTTTTTTAGTCTAAAGTACTTCATTTGGAAATGAAATTAAATAATAATAATCCACCTGCTGATTAAATAACGGTTGCCCACCTCAGCACACGCATGCACACATATTTAGCATAGACACAAACCCACTGTCGTGTATTTGTTACCAAATTTCCTTAATATTCGCAGTCTTGAATGAAAAGTCTAAAATTTATTTGTTTTTCAATAAACATTAAAATCTTTTTGTTTTCCATTCTGTTTTATTTATTATTTTTTTTTTACTTTTATTTATTTTATTAATTTTTTTATTAGTTTATTTTTTTATTTTATTTATTTTTTTTCTTCATTTATTAATTTTTTTTCTTTAATTTTTGCCTAAAAATATTGCATACATAATTTGAAAAAAAAGTAAAGATAATCATTAAAATTATTTTGAGACTGGCCCAATATTTTTAAGTGCTCAAAACTAAAAAAAGGCGTATAAATTATTGCAAGAAAATAATAGTTTATAATAAAAATAATACGTACTTATTTAAATATTTTAAAATAAAAGTTAATTGTCATAAGTCCTGCCATATTTCGCTTTACACAATTTATTTATAAGACAAATCGTTCGATTAAACAAATTATTTTTTTCAAATACACATATTCCAAAACATTTTTTTTTTATTAATTTTTTGTGATTTTTTTTAACATTAATTTATTTGTATCATTTTATTGTTATTGTATGATAATTCTAAGATAAAAAGATTGGTTAAAAAATAATTTTCAATTTTTGTTTGTGTTTTAGTGGAAGTGAACATTTAAGATCTACTTTGTTGCATTTTTTATACATAATTATTTTACTTTACCACAAATATATAATTATATGTATGTATATTTTTTTTATTGTATATTTTTGTAGTTTTAAATTTTTTTTTTTATAAATTTTCTAATCGTTTTTCTAGTAATGCTCAATTAAAATCTTAGAATTATTTAAATTAAATTAATTTGTTAAAATTTGTTTATAATTTTTTTTGTGTGTTATTTATTTAAATGATTGTTTTTTGTTTAAATAGTAAAATGGTGTTGCTTATTGGGCTTTCCTAATTGTCTGTAAAGGGAAAACCTTAAAACTAAGTATGTATGTTTGCATGTATTGCCATTTGAAATTTATTTAGTAGCAGTTGGATTTGCGGTTGTTGTTGGCGTTACTGAAGATTTTGCTGTGCTGGCGATCAGAACGACGCTTAGTGTAATTCTTGGACTGGATTTCACGTGCCTTATTGGCACGTTTAACTGCAGTACGGAAAATATCCTTACCTTCGTTTTTATTTTGAATCTAAAATTAAAATTGTTTTAGAAAGTGTTTTATTTTCAAAAATTTTAGAAAGTGGTTCCACAATTAAAAGATCTGAAGACAAAATTGCCTCCAGCAGTACAGCTGATGTGAGAAAATTTTAAATTAATTACTCAAAAAAAAATTCTGCATGGACAATTTTTCCTTCGACATATTTTCCCCTTTCTCAAATTGCCATAATAATATAATTTTTTTTTTTCGAAATATTCCCCTTATATTCAATCCCCTTATCACAAATGATATTTTTCAGGTGGATTTTTTTACTTTTGTCTTGATTATGTGTACTTAATTTTTGCAGGCGTAATTTCAATATTTTTTCTCGAATTAAATATTAAGGTAAAACTATTACCCCTTTTAGACCGGGAAAGTTTACTTTGAAAAATCTTAATTCAGCTGGGAGAAAGACATAATGTTCCTCTCCCTGTCTTTTAAACAGCTGAATTAATATTTTGCAAAGTAAACTTTGCGTGTCAGATCTAATACTGTGCTGATCAAAAGGTAAATTGTCAAGTTCACACAGTTGCATGAAATTTTTCATAAAATCTTACAATTTATTGCCAGATAATTTCATAAAATTAAATGTATCTGATAATATCGGCAGCCAAAAAATTTTCAGTTTATGCGGTTGTTATATGCAAAAATTGTGAGATTTATTGTCATGCGTTGCCAGACTCATAGAAATTGTCAATCGTTTGTCAAAAGTAATAATATAAATTAATATAAACCATAAAGAAGTAATTGTAATGATTTTGGCCACATGTATTTTATTATAGGTTTGTAAGTTCCTGTTTTTTTTTTAAATCAAGTGTGTGCAGTGTTGCCCATAGAAAGCATTCTCCCACAATGATGTCATTGTTAGATGCTTAAACTTCGCACATCTCTCAATAATTGAATTTCGGACAAATATCTGGCAATAATTTGACAATGGCAATGAAATGTATTCGCACAATTGTCATATGTCTGACAATTTGATGACAGCTGCTGGACTGCTCAACACTTCAAAAAACTACAACAAAAAAAAAAACAAATAAATCAGCACATTTGGCAACGCTGGGTGCAGAAGAAATTTTTTTTCTTTCTCTATCTTTCTCTCTCTCTTTCGCTCGCTCTTTCTATGTGCTTCGACCTTTTTACATGAATTCTTCGTAAGGTGGCCGGTACACGATCCAAGTGCTTGATGTAAATTTTGTGTACGTATTCGTGCTGAATGTTTTGATATACACATGCTGGACTTGCTGTCAAGCATTAATCTTGTGTTTGATTTTAAGCTGTCAATATCTTAGCGGAGAATTCATTATCAGTTAGATATGTATTTTGTTGTCAGTATCGTAAAAATTGCAAAATTTAATAGCCATAATACGTCAGTTTTTTTTTGAAGAAAGAAATAAAGGGAAAACATTTGTAGCTGAAAGATTGTCTTAAAAGATAAACAAACTTGTTGTTTCGTCATTTTTAACAACCGCTCAACTTAAAATCTTCTCTAAAAATTTGTTCGTGCTGGATGAACAAGCGCAAAGAAACACAACAAAATGTGACCTCAAGTATGCCAAAAATTAAAATCATTGTTTTCACAAATAAAAGGGGATGATTGACGACTATTTTGACAGTGTGTAGACCGCTTAAAAGCGTAGATATGACGTGATGGGGAAATGTTTCTTTTCTGCTTTCAACAAAAGAAAATGTTGAAGATGTGCTATCAAATTAAGATATACATTGAAGATATTTGGATATATGCCGACAACAAAACCGCTGCAAGATCTCTATAGTGCTGCTACATCCAAACACACATACTGTAACACTTACATTTGAGGTGAGTAGCTTTGAAAGTTGTTACAATTTGTGCTTGTTCCTAAGAGAAAAAACTTTCATTCAGCTAATGAAGTAACATCACTAATAATTATTTATTCTGTGAATGGAATTGTTCATTAGCTTATGGAAAGTTTTCATTATGTGCATGAAATTCTTCATTACTACAATGAATTCTTACGTTAGCTCGTTACTAATGACAAAATTCATTGATCAAGTGAAGGTTTTCCTTTCAGTGTAAGAGCAAGCATTGTTGTCACCGAGCTGCTATAGGGCATCTATGTCCTAGACATATGCGCAATATGCAAGCCTTTACAAAAGAGCTTTATATTTTCACACCGACGAGAGCACAACAGCCAATCAGAGAGCCAATCAGAGAGCAACAGTCCTTGCTGCTTACTTTTCAAAGAACCAGGAGCAAATTGTAAGAGCTTTCAAAGCTGTTCACTTCAAATGCAAATATCAGAGTATGTATGCTTTGTATGTAGCTGCTATAGGGAATATCGCCCATTTGCTTCGATAGTGACAGAGCTGGAAAAAAACACAAGCTTTGCAGAAAACGCGTTTAAAGTTCTCAACCTGCATACAAATCATTGAAGACATGAAAAAATTGTTCTTTTCTCAGGAGGTGGTAGTACACGATATTTATTTTACTCTAGGGGCTCTACTCTACAAAAGCATTTGTTGTCATTTCGAGTTACAGAGTAGAACCCCACGTCAAATATGAAATGTCGAATTATTCTGCATTACGGCATGCTTGAAAATAATCAGCCTGATTACGGTTAGCGTATTACGACTACGCCTAATACTAGCTTAAAAAGAACACCGCAATATTATCGTATCGACGATCAAATTAAAAGACATGTCAACTGGTCTTAGTGCAGTTGAATACTGCAAATCTCTAGTAAAACAATCACCCTTATTGCAGTTGTCAATATCGACGTCACGTCAAGACAATACCAAAAAATTTTGTCTTGTCTACCCGCTGTCGAAAACGACTGACTGCTTTGAAAGACTAATGCTATTTTCTAGACCTTACGGAACTAAAATCGACTGTCAATAGCACAAAATTGTTCCTGAGAGGAAGTAGATCAGCCACAATTTTATTTTTATTGCATTGACGTGACTTCGATGTTGCGAATTGGAATAAGGGTGAATAACTCCTGGGAGTCACTCAGGTTAGAGTGTCAAATGCGATTACTTCCTCAACTTTACCGCATAACAATTTCTGGAGTTCACTGTTAAGCTCTCGCTTTAAAAATGGGATTTTTATGGGTGGAATGTGACATAACAATAGTAAATTTATCTCTCCAGAACTCAAATGAGTTCAGCACTGAGCAGAGAAGGTAAGGTATAGTGTTTTTTATGCAGCTCTTTCATCCAGATAATAGATACAATGGCACCTAATGTATCCCAAAGACTTTCAGGTACATTAGGACATTTGATATCGAACGAAATGTTCACACAAACGCAGTTAAAAAATTGTATGAAGATTTGTTCGAAATCGAATGCCGTAATTTGTCCCTTGGTTCCTACGTAACTCGTAATTTACAAACCTTAATGTGTCTGTCTTCCATTTGAAAATACGAAAAGTTCTCTCTCTATATCTCTGTCTCTATCTCTCTCTCAATATAATAGTGCAGATATTAACACCGGGAAAAGTCTATCAAGCCGATGGTTAGAAACCAAGATTTTTTTAATTTCATCAGATCAGATAATTGTAGACCCATAATTTAAAACATATGCAAATTACCTTTTGGACATTGCGAGCCATTGATTCTTGTTTCAGTTGTACCACAGTTTGACGATCCAAATGATAGCCCGGAGAACGTGTAACCGTAACCCTTTGAGAATTCTAAAAGTTAAAAATTTATTTAGAAATATTTCCTCTCTTTAGGATTTTATTATTCTTACATTCTCTTTTGCCTTCTTGGGAGCGATCTCCTTAGGTTTTGGCTTCTCAGGCATTTTGTTCATTTTATTAACTTTATTGCTTTCATTTAGGACCGTATCGAGTTTAACGAAAGTTGCAGCGGTCTCTTCAGCCGTTCTAATACTATGGTATACCGACATGCTAAAAGAAATAGAGATAAAAATTAATCGCCTCTCTCTCTCTCTCTCTCTTTCTAATAAAAAAAAACATTTATCTCCCACCTTGGATGTTCAATCAATAGATTTTCATAAGGGGAAGTTGGCATGTTGACCGGTCCAACAGAGGTGAAACATGGCGGTGGAGTTACGAACCATGATTCTTCCATCTTGTTGATTGCTTCTACAACGCTAGTTGGAGCGACTGCCTGTTCATCACTTTTTTGCGATAGCATCGGAGCCACATACAACGAGCGTGTCATACCGCCATCAGCTGAGGCCTCGTGGCCGCAGCCATTGCGGCCATGGTTGACTGTACGCGATGGACTTAATGTTGAAACACTTAAGCCGTTACTAGGACGCTTGTTAGTATGATTGCGGGTTTTTTGCACGTAATTACGCGGCTTTTGTGGCCGTTCTCCACTGTACAGGGAATGCGAATTGATATGTTGAGTACGCCGTTGCTGGCCCAAATTGTGGGCAGCAACAGCGTTTAGAGGTTTGATGGTCTTAGCGACCTCGGCCACAGGAACGTTTTCCCTCTCGGAATCAGAGCGAGTGATGGAAACGTCTTGTTGTTGCTCTGCTGGAAAGGGAGTAAACATGTTTATTATTTGTGAAAGCTTGATAGAGAATAAACTCAACTCACCCTCCTTCTCAACAATAAACCAGTCGTCTTCGTCAAATTCTTCGTCGTCACAATTGGTTGCCTTCAGCGGCAATGGCGCTTTAATTACTTCACGTTTATGCTGCTGACGAGCGTTGTTGCGTCTATTCCTGCCACGTTTGATGGCACGTTGTCCCCTGTCACCAGCACCAGTAACCGATGGCGTTAGTGATGTTACCTCTATAAGATTATCGTCATCCACTAAATTAACTCTCGTTTCAGGTTTTTCGTTTTTCCCAATCGCAGTCGCAGTCGCAGTAGCAGTCGTATCACTATTCGTTTCACAATTCGTATTCGATCCAAAGAGAAACGATGCAAGACTACTAAACATTATACTACGAGTAGAGGAGAGTTTGGAAAGCTGGTAGAGCTTTTAATCGCGTAGAGTGTGTGTTCGGAGCTTTTGTAATTAAATTTTGCTTTAAATCGGATTTCTTTTTACTGGCTATATTAATGATTTAACTCTAATTATTATCACGTTTGAGAGCTTTTTGAGGTTTATTGAAAATTAAAATATTGCTTAAAAGTTTAGTAGTTTTTTCTTTTTTGTTGAGATCAATTTGTAGCTTTTGTTATTTTGTGTATTATTAAAATCCTTTAAAACAAGAATTTTTTTAGAGTTTGTATGTTGTTGTTGTTATTGTTGAGGGCGCTTTTTATTATTAAATAGTTTGCTCTTTTCAGTCTTGCTTGCTTTAAGCTTTTGTTACCTTGTTTCTGTTTGCTGATTTTTTACTGGTACTATTTGTTCAATAAATTCAAATGAGTCAGCTAGCTGCAAGTAGAGAAAGTAAAAAAAATAATTAAAAATTAAAATTATGGTTATTAGTGTTTCGGTTTTGCTTTAGTTTGCAAATGAAATGTTTAATTTCATTTTAGCCTTGTACTTGTTGTTGCTGTTTTCCTTATTCAAAACCACCAGTTAATGACATTGAACAAGTCATTTGCTAACAATAAGATTGTGGCATGCCAAAAGTTTTTCTTTGTTCTTGTTGTATTTTATGACGCATGTTATGTTATTAACCAATTTGGAATAACATTTTCCAAGCATTCACTGAATGTTTTTTAGTCATTCTTTATTTGCAAAAATAAAAAAGTGTAATTAACCCTTAACAGGTGAATTTTATTTTAACGTTTTATTTAAGTCATAGGTATAAGGTACACAGAAAAAAATATTCCGGCAATAAACAAGTTTAATTGAAACTAAAACCAAAAATTAATTAAAAACGTATTTAAGTCAATTAAACTTTTGCTTAAAAATTAATTATTTTTGCAATAAACAACTGTAATTGAAAATAAAACCAAAAATCAATTTAAAAAAAATGTATTTGAGTCAATTAAACTATGTAATTAGTAAAATTTTTAAACAAATGTTTAATTAACTTAAATACATTTTTAATTGACTTTTGGTTTTAACTTCGGTTGCCAACCATAACCGAGCCATATATTACATAATATGTAGCATTATTACAAACTAGTACCGTTTTCTGTTAAAATTAAACTTTATTTAAATAAATTGAACATTGGTTTAAAAAAAAATATGTAAACTTGCCAGTGTTGCAAAAGTGATTATTTCATTTCTTCCATTTGACAGCCCTGCTGCACGTTTAAGTGTTAAAAAATAGTATTTCTAAAGCACACGCCATGCAGTCTCGAATGATTTAATAGGCACTTTTAGCTTTCTTATGCATATTAGACAAGAAAATTATTTTTTTTTCAAATACATATGTACATATATATGTATGTAAGTATGTATTTATGTATGCTTATATATTACATTTCATTTGTTATTTATTGTTTGTAACCAAATGTCTTTTGAAACCATAAGAGGTAGTCAGCTTAGATTAAGCATATGGAAACACATACATACATATAATAATATAGTGTTGCTTGAGAGGGTCGGTCGGTCGCAAAGTATTAAAGAAAATTAAAGAAAAAGCCCTTAATATTTCTAAAGTACTTTGTTTAAATTAGTATGACGGAAGTAGTTATGTTTGAGTTATAAGTAGTTTTAAATATGAAAAACTATTTACATATAACATAATTAAATAGATTGACTAACAGTGACAAGTAAAACGCCGAATTAAAAATTTAATAAAATGTAATTTCTAAAAAGTGTAGGTTGATCATTTTTGAAGATTATATTAACAAGAAAAATTTTTAATAATTAATAGTTTAATTAATATAAAGAACAGGCCAAAAGATATTTTTTAAATAGAGAATTGATTTTAGCAGCATTAAGATATATATATCTGTGGCAATAAGGAAAAAGTGCTTAAGTCATATTTTACTGTTTTGCAGGAGAGCACTTTTAAGCGTTTAAGTCGATT
Organism: Tachina grossa; assembly: GCA_949987645.1. Lineage (NCBI taxonomy): Eukaryota > Metazoa > Arthropoda > Insecta > Diptera > Tachinidae > Tachina > Tachina grossa. Next base: position 18,770,013 of record OX465276.1, on the reverse strand, counting down.
TTCAGAAATTCATTTCATTTACAATTAAGTTGGGAAATTTTCTGTTCACCATTATTTTTTTAATCAAACATCGATCTACACACTAGAAGTAATACATTTGAGTTGAAATATACCAAAGTATAACCTAAATTAAGCTATTATTCCAAATTATATTAGACGTCTAAAAAGAGATAAGTCCCAAGTCATAGTGCTATAACTTCCTGAAAAATCACACAAATTAATTGAGATTTTGACCAGAGGTACTTTCAAATATGCAGATTACAGAGTTACCATTAACTCAAAATCAGCTTATCTCGACTTAAGCACTTTTTCCTTTTTGCCACAGATATATTGGTTCCTTTGGCTTCTTATAAGGAGCATAGGGCCTCACTACTAATGGTGTAATGATGCGCCCTCGCAGCCTCTCCAGCACAACTGCCAACCTCCCCTACACATGGCGTACCCCCTGTTATTAGCCGAGGAGGCTCTGACGACCGACCATGGGCGATATAACCCTCACAAACTGTGGCGGATAAATCTCCACTGTCGACTTTCTTCCTGGAGACGTACTGGTAGCCCCAGATCCAGGATCGGATGCGGAAGCCCAATCAGCTACTCATCTTAAATTAAGCAAAGATTAACGAAACCTCATTTAGATATATAATTATAACTAATAAAAATCTACTGAGACTTTTAAAATTAATGTATTTATCATTTTAGAAAAGCAAATACTTCCCGTTTTCTATTTCTAAACCTGAATTTAAGACTATATTTCTATTTAATTGCTGTAAAGGAGAATTGCTTTTCTATAATCAAAAAAAAATAAAAATACTTGAAATAAAATTTTGTGGATTATAGGGCGACTTTCAGTAAGTGCTTCATAATAATAATTCTTTCCTGGACAACATTTTTTACTGTAAGTTTTCTGCAGCACGATTTAACCATTTTGAAAAATTTGTACGCAAAAATATAGCTACCATTTCAAAGATAAATTTTTTTCCACAATTTTTGAAATAATGCAATGAAATCAATCCTCAACGGACCACACAGACTCCATTACATCCAGAAAAATGCACTGTTTGATAAGGTTTACATGCTGGTGGCATTATTGGTCCTGATTTCTTCCAAAATATTAGAAATTTCGGATGATATTGATCTGGGCGAAGTATGGTTTCAACAAGGCGGCGCCAAGACACATACTGTGACCGCAACCAACGACTTATTTAAATAAAAATTTAGCTATAGCTGACTGCGAGAACTGGACTTGGCAATATTCCTCAAAAGTCTAGATTATTTCCTGTGAAGCCACCTGGATTATGCCGATAAGCCCAAAACTAGACATCCCGAATGGGCTGCGTTATGAACAGCTGCGGTGGCCATATGATTGAATAATTTTCAAATTCGAATGATAAAAACAATTTGGATTAAAATTTTATTTTTTTATCTAAAATTGTATCTATATTTTTTTTTTTTTTTTAATTCATATTAATGATTTTTCTATAAAATTTATCCCAGCTGCCCAGATTCTTTTTTGTTTTATTATGATTTTTCTCTAATGTGAAACGTATACCCAACTCTTTCATTATCTATTAAATGTTAAATATTCTCCATTGACCTTTTTTCTTTTTTTTTGTATTAGCAAACAGTAGTTATGGTGCTTGTTAAGCCAAACAATGGCCATTATTTGCTTAAATCTTTAAATTGTAAATTTTCTGGTAATCTTAAAGTATTGATCGTCAAATTTATGATTATGACCAAAACATGACAACTCCAACTAAATATGTGCATGTTACAAGAAAAACAAAAGTCACCGACAACTAAACACTGGCTCTTAAGGATTGCAGGTTCGTTTTGTGTCCATGCAGGCAGCCAATACCATTGAAAGCTATTGACACACATCTCGTATGTTGAACATGTTTTTGGTAAATGACATCTTTTTCAAAGCATCAAACATTGGACTGCAGTTTAGTCGTTGCAAATAATTGCTGGTGCTGTTGTTTATTTTAGTTTGAGTTTTTTTTTTTGTTGTTAAATTTCTATGGCGCACTTCCCGCCAATTTTCATTTCCATTGTAGATGTCAGTTGCTTTAAATAAAGTAAGCTAAAAAAAAATCATTTAATTTATATTTTTTTTTTTTTTGTACTTTGCCAAGATTTAAAATTTTAATTGTTTGCGCTTTATATTTCTATGCTTTAAAGTTTATTGTTATTGTTTCTATTTTAGTATTTTTGTTTTATTTTTTTTTTTTATAATAATTGCCATTGTTCAATCACGTTTTCTATTTGAATTCTCATATATTACTTGTAATTGCCTTTGTTGCTGTTGCCGTTTTGGATTTCTAACCAATTTAAGCGTTTTTTTTTCTCTTTGTTTTTGGTTTTCTGGATTAGTTTTATTCGGTTTTGTTGGTTGTTGTGGTAAAATGATTAATTTTATTATTATTTCAACTACAATGACCCATATTGTAAAGTTTAAAATAATCGCTTTGTTTATTTATTTATAATTTGTGAATAATAGAAGTTTTCTAGAGAAATTAAAAACTTAAAACAATTGTTTTCTAAAGCTAAAATGGAACAAAACAGTTTATTTTGCAAGATGACCTCACAAAAACAGCTGATTGCTGATTGTATTGTCGGTTTTAGGAATTCAAAATGCGGGAAAAAATTTTTGATATTTAAAAAAAATATCCCCCATTTTTATTTTTGGAATTCAAAGGGAAGAATTTAAGACATCATAATATGAATTGGTGAAAGGCATTTCCCAGTACTACAGTTCAACCGTAACGCCAAAGAATCATTAATTTTTAAAGTGAACACTTACCTTAGGGAACAAAATGAGACAACAGTGCCAAAAATTTATCAACTCGTTTTGGTGTAAATTGTGTTCATTGAAAACTACCAAATAAAACCCGTGCATGAATTTTGTTTGTCGTGGGAGTTAAATACTGCTCCTGGCAAAATTCATCGACTGTGTTTTTTTTTTTTTTGGCATTTTTAATGAAGTCATTGTTCTCGAAAACGGCTGGATTTATTGCCGGGCTGGAAATGAATTTTTTCCAACTCCCATTCCCAAGAAATTTCATAACAATTTTGTTCCTCAAATCGAAGCTAATCCGTTGACACTTTTTTGGCGCAATTTTTTGTTTGTGTGTATATAGTCTGTGGTCAAAGGACTTGGTCGAGTGATTTTTTATTTGACATAAAAACGAAACGAAACATTGAGAATTTGACTTAAACTCAAATGAGGAATTAGCTAATGACGATCAAAATAAAAATTCAGTACATCATCAACCCATTTGCTGCATTTTATTATAAAAGTCTTTTTTATCTTTAGCTGAATTCACAGAGACACGTTAAACTTAATAAAAAAAGTTTTTAGTCTTACTTTTATAACTGAAAAATAATCTCTATGCGAAATTTTGTTTGATAGAACATGCAAATTTTACTGGTATTATCATTCTATAATACAAATTCGAATATCAAATGAAGCATATAGATTAACAGCTTCTTTGTATGAGACATTGACGTTAGAAATATTGGTGTTTGCAAACTTGTGCAAGTTTCTTTTAATCTATTACAGAAACATCAATAATTCCATTTTCAATGTCTTAACCAAACAGGCAATACGATCGATTTTTTTCAGGTTGCACTTTTGTCCTATTAAGTCCCATTGTGCTAACGGGAGGGGAAAGAATGATAGAAAATATGTCCTTCATCATGATATTTACTCAATGCTAAGCAAAACTGAATTTTGACTGAAAACATTGGCTTTTCATTTGTGGCCTGCAAATTTTCCGATATCTTTTATAAAATTTTAGAATATTTAGGGCGACTTTTTTTTAGAGATTATATTAACCTTAATCTTCATTTGTGATTTTTTGGTAGTCGATTATATGGTTTTACTTGCTAGTTTAAGCGGGCAATCGTGGTGGTTTAATTATGCATTAATATTGACATTATACACTTGAGAAACATATAACTTTTGGTAAAAATTATATGATAAAATAATTTAAAAACACATAAATAAATATATACATATATTTTATATTAAGGGTTTTCATGAGAATGTTCAAAAGTCTCGCAAACTGTGCAATTATGCATTTTTACACTCTCGTAAATAAAATGTCAAAATTTTTATAGAAATTTATTTACACAAACCTGTTAAGTTTGCCCAATAATTTTCAATCGTAAACTTAAGCTGTGCAATTGTGCATTTTATAAATAACAATTTCTTGCTTTATTGGCTTTCTTTAGGCATTTTTAGACACACATACACACTTTTTTATTTTTATAAAAACATATAAATAAGTTTTTAAATTAAAAATTGCTTGAAATTTTCTTATTTAATTTTTGTTAAATGCACTTTTTGACGTTTGTTTCAAATTTACATAAACTGTTTGCGCAAAGGTTCAAATGGAGCTTCATGAAACAAGTCTCGCAAGTTTGCCCAATTGCACAGCACAAATGGCAATTTTAAGAGTTCTCATGAAAACCCTTATTATTAATATATTCCCTTTAATACGCTCAATATTTTACTTTAAATAATAAAACATGGCAGTTTCTTCTTCTTTTCACAAAAAATCAAAGTGTGTTGATAACATGTATGACATTTGCACAGAAAATGTTGCCACTATTTTGTTGCTCAGTATGGTAATACTACACATAATAAGAAGTTTAAACTACCACTCAAAAATATCAAACTAAGTTTATGTGAGATTAAGTTAATTTTCCAAAAAGTCGCCCTTAGTATTTTTCCAAGAATTTCAAAGGGTTTACATTTTTTTTACAAAATTTTTGCAACACATAAAAAAATTTAAATTTCTTAACCTTCATAGGGTCTTTAAAATCGTTGACGTTAACGATCTTCGGGTCAAATTTGACCAAAATTGAAAACTATGTATTGGTTTCATTTATTTGTGATTCATTTATTGCCAATGAACGAGAACATTATTTCATAGATTTAATAAGATTAATACATGATACACAAAAACATAATATTAAATCGGTATTAATATTAATTGTACATAAAGTAATTGTTTCAGAGTGCAGTTTTCATATAAAGTTCTTGCAAGTTATAATAGTATCTAATGATGTTTTATTTTCTATGTTGAGGATAAATTGGCAACGACTTTTTTTGCTCTGTTTTTACCCTGTTCAAGTATTTTTTCTTTGGATTTAGTTGAAGTTTATGGCTACTCATTTACGTCACGTAGTTTAAGTGCAACTTTCTGTCAAAATGCTGATATTGATAACGTCTTTTGGTGCTTTATATATAGAAGAGTCAACGTTTTGCAAAACAGTTTATTTCCAGCCGCTATTAGCTGATGTAAATATCACAAAAGCATTGTGAGCTTATACAGGGTGGGCCAAAAGAAACCAAGGGGTGTAAAAGTTTAATAACTTTTTTGTTTATTATTTTTTTTTTTTTTTTCTTTCAGATTATATAGACAACACTTGGAGAATTTATAATGGAGAGGTTCACAACTGAACAGAGAACCAGAACAATAGAATTTTATGAAATCAACTTTATTGAAAATTTGATTATGAGTGATGAAGCTCATTTTCATTTGAATGGCTTTGTTAATAAGCAGAACTGTAGGTTCTGGGGTTCTCAAAATCCAAGAGCCATTCATCAACGCCAATTGCACCCCATCAGGTGTACAGTATGGTGTGGGATCACATCTGAAAATGTCATTGGGCCCTACTTCTTCGAGAATGAAGATGGAAGTGCTGTAACCGTAAATGGAGAGCGGTATCGGTTTATGATAGAAAATTTTTTACGTCCTGCTCTTGAAAACAGACCTGGTATGTGGTTTCAGCAGGACGGAGCCACTGCCCATACTGCCCGAGACACAATGGCACTTTTAAGTCAAATTTTTGGAGAGCGAATAATTTCTCCAAATTCGGAAATTATTTGGCCAGCGCGATCGCCAGATTTGACAGCGCCCGACTATTTTCTTTGGGGTTTTTTGAAGGAGCGAGTATATGAGAACAAGCCAGAGACAATCCTTGAACTCAAGGCAAACATTGTTGCAGAAATTCGAACGCTACAGCCACAAGTTTTGAAAGATGTTATGGAAAATGCTCTAAAAAGAGCCCATCAGTGCGAAGCTGAAAACGGTGGTCATTTAAGAGACATCATTTTTCATACTTAGTGTAAAAAAATTTCCATTTTGTATATTATATAATCTGAAAGAAAAAATAAAAAAAAAATTAATAAACAAAAAAGTTATTAAACTTTTACACCCCTTGGTTTCTTTTGGCCCACCCTGTATATCTAGCATGTTACTAACCACCATTTGACAACATTGATTAGTCTTTCTTCTGCAAGTGAAACATGATCTAACTTTATCCAGCAAATAAACCCTTCCCTTTTATTTTTTGTAATCTAATCATATTTACAGTTTTTTGTCTTGGCGATTACTAACTTTAGAGATATGATGCAAAGTAGTTACTAAGAAGGTTATGTTAGGTTAGGAAGGGTGGTGGTTACATTGTGATTCCCCTCTGTTGCCCAAAAAAGTAATATTTACCCTCCATACCATATTATACTAAGAAGATTGACAGACTTTTTTTATCGGAATATATATAAGAAGGGTACGAGTACTATCTTTGGTAAAACAAAAATAATGATAAACACGAATGATAATAACACATATATTATCTCTGGTAGTAGTTTGAACTAAAGTGATTTGTGATCTCAGTATTTATTGTTCAACCGATAAGATGTAAAAAAATTATCTGCAGTCGTGTTAGATTTTCGAAATCGTCTGATAATGTATGCAGGCCATTTTCTATTTCACTATCTTTCGTTATTCTACAAGAAATACCAGACACAACACTTCCAAACTTTAACACGGATCAAATTTGACCCGAAGATCTCTAGTGTAAAATCTTGCATACAATTTTCTTTGGCAAGTTTATATATCCGCAAACCTACTATGTCTGTTAAGATATAAAATTAAATAAAATTCATAAAATATGACATAGATCAAATACTAATTTTCAGAAAAAATCAAAGTTTTTTCCTGAAATGGGTCAAAATTTACCCAAAAACCCTATGAAGGTTAAAATATTGTTTTAAGGGTTACTTGCAGTAGGAAAGCCTAAAACAAAATCGACGTGTAATCAGCGTTTTGAAAATTTTCGCTCGAGTGATATTTGTAAAGGGGTTCAAATCCCCCTCCTCTTTGCAGTTTGTTGTGGAAGTTGAAATCGTAAACCAGAGAAAATGTTTATTTTAGGAACTGTAAAATTTCAGCGTTTTTAAGAAAAATGTTCAGGGAACATTTCAAGCCTCTAATTCCACTCCGTGGAAATTTGGTATCTTTTTGGAAAAAGGGTTCAAAAAGGTACCCTTAAACGGGGTATCGGTGATTAAAGGGTTTTAGAAACAAGGTTCATCATAAATTTCAAATTTTAAGTCTCTAAACACTTCAAAGCTTTATATTAAAATTAATCACTGGAAATTTATCAAAACTTTAAATCCGTTTCGGTGTTAATGACGTACTCTTTCACCTTTCTATTTTAGTTATAGAATATGTTAGGCAGTTTTGTGCAAAATTCTATGAGAAGTAGTTTTTGTTGAACATGTATGTATATGATTTTTATGCATGCACTTAAAAAAAAAAGGTCATATAAATACCCTCGAACCGAGATTTAAAGGTTTTAAAATGTTTTAAAAAACATTCGCTGTAAAATTCTATAAAGAATCTTTGAACCATAGCTGTTAAGTAATGATTAATAATCGTACTGATTACTAATTTGATTATTTTTTTTTTTTTTTTTTTTTTTTTTGAAAGGTAAAGTAATTATTAGATTACTATTATATTCAGTTTCGCACGATTACTAATTGATTACGTTTACTAATAATAGAAAAGTAATCTGAATTATTCGAAATTATAACAAAATAATCAAAAAGAATCAAAAGTAATCAAAAAATAATCCGATTACGATTACTTTTAATTCTGTTTGATTATTTATTAATAATCAAAAGTAATCTTTGAAAGCAGTCGGATTATTTTTCGATTACTTTTGATTCTTTTTGATTATTTTTTGTAATTTCTAGTCATTCTGATTACTTTTCGATTATTAGTAATCGTAATCAATTATTTATCGGAAATTCTTTAAAAGCAATTATATAATCAGTACAATTTTTTTTAAATTAATTTTTAATTTAATCGTAATCAAAATTTAACAGCTCTGGTTTGAATATACCAAAAATCGCAACTCAACTTGAACCAATCAAATTTTGTTTTAAGAGACTTTTAGGCAACAATTGAAAAAATAGTACTAAATTAAACCTAGAAGTACATAATTAAATATATTAACTTATATCTGTTGTTATTAAAATGTTAATAACAACATATATACTTATGACTAGGGATTGCCGTTCGGTTTTAACCGAAACCGAAACCGCGGTTTTTAACCCATAAAAACCGAAACCGACAAAAAAGCGTCGGTTTTTTAAGTTTTACTTTAACATTATTATCTTGTTTAAAAATACATCAAATGTACTTCACATTGAAGACTTTTATACATTACTAAGCATTCTGTAACAATGAGAGGTAAAAAATTGTAGAATTTTAAGAAAATTATAACAATTCTTTGCAGGAAGAATTGTAATCTGTTATCAAAAAATCTCTAGCAGATGTAAAGCAAAAAGACGATAATTTTAACGTTCTTCGGCAAGAATTTGTACTTTATAAAAAACCAACAACAAAACAACCAAAATATTCTTACTTCACAAGGCAATAACACAATAAAGCCCTCTTCAACTGAAAGCGAAAGAGTGTTTTCTCTCACTGGTAACTTCTGCACAAAAATAATATTTCGTTTAAACGACTCTAATTACATTGACCGCTTTAACGTTTCTGAAATTTTATAATTTTTTTATTCTTAAGCTTTTTATACACATATTCACTACCAAATGTTCCTTTTCTAATATAAGTACCTGAATTGAATACAAACCAGAGAAACTCTACCACCCCTATAGTAACTATTTATTCCTCGAAAAATTTTTCCCAGAAATATTTTACCTTTTTTGGTTCCCCTTATCATGAATAATCTGCCTTATCGTGGTTGGCGTATTTCAAATACAAATACGACTGTTTGGCAATAGATTAAAGAAAACTGTCTTTACTGTACTTTATTTTTGCAGGCGAACTGAATTATTGCATCGAATAATTTCGATATTTTTCTTCGAATTATATATTAAAAGTTATAATTATTTATTTTTAGGACAATAATTCCCCAAACGCACATTTTTTCATAGAGTATGAATCTCTTTGGTGGTGCACCACGGTGGTATACTTAAGGAAAAAAAATAGCTAAATCAACAGAAGCACCTCCATGAGTAATACAACTTTATAATTAAATAAGTTTCATTTATAACCTAAAATGTGTGTGATTTTTTTATTCAACTTAAATTTGTTCGATTTTCAATTAATTTTTAAGCCTTACAAAAATTCTTCCTTTTTTACATTAACGTGGACTGATAGCGGGGAAAAATTTCACGGGATATTCAAGATAGCATTTTTCTCTTCGAGGTGAATGAAAATTTCACATGAAGAAAAATTCCATTTGTTTTTCACGATAAGGATGATTATTTTTAAATCATCATTTATCTTTCCAGCATACATACATATTTATATACATGCATATTTTTAAAACCGAAACCGACCGGTTTTAGTAGCTTAAAACCGGAAACCGCGGTTTTCTAATTTCCACGGTTTTTGGCAAACCCTACTTATGACCCTATGAAAATTACTTAGCATAAGAGGCTATTCATTTCATTTTTCTATTTTGGCTTGGATATTGTTTTTAATAAATGCAAAAATTCAGCAAGAAATGAGATTGTGTTTACAAAACATTTAAAATTAACTGATATCTTGAATATCCTTAATGTTTTTGGCTTTCATTAAAACACGCTTTAAAAGAATCGATTATTGTCATTTTGTATTGGTGTTTTTATAACCTTAATCATTTGTATTGTTAAATGTAACCTTAATTATTGCTGAAATGTGAAACTTTGCAAATAATTCCTGCACTTCACACTTTAGTGAGTTTTATTTATAACTATTGTCCTCCAATACAGCAAGAAGTCGCTAAAAAAAATTATTTTAACTCTTTGGAAACCAAACACAAGCATTTAAAGAAATTACATCACAAACAAAAGTTATTTTTAACAAGTGGACGAAACATGAATATGCGCCCGGCCCAGGGTTAAATAAAATAAGCAAGTGCATAATTCAAATTCATTTCAAAAGACATGCCGACATATCACTTTTTTATTTTCTGCTCAACAGAGAACGACAACTGAAATAAGTTTACAATTATATCACCTTTGACAGCCAAGACTGTTTATTATCCAGCGTTTTTTTTTTGCTCCTCTTAATTAAATTTAAATTACTACTTGGGGATATATACACATACGAGTATATATTAATGTTGATTTCTCCTACACTAATTAATTAATTGTTACGAATTTTCGTATTTCTTTTAAGAAAAAATAATCTATTTCGATTTTTTTTTGCATTTGTCTTATAACCGCAACAAATTTTCACGTGATTTACAAGTGATCACAGTGACATAGTGAACCATTAAATAGAGAAGAAAAAATAAAATACAAAAATAAAATTAAATATACACAAGCCCACAATAACATAAAGACGAACTAGAACAAAATCATGTCAATAATTGCAATTTAATTATAGACAGAACAAAGGAACACTTTGTCTATCTCTGTATAGATATTTCTTGTGCGGCTGTGGGAGTGTATGTATAAGTATTTCGTGCAAAAAAAGAGCTTTTATTTTTACACAATTGCAATAAAATAAAGCTTTATCTATCTCAATATTAATGCATGCAGCAGCGTAGGAACGTTATTACAAAATACAGAGTTGGATAATTGATTGCTAAGAAAAATTTCTTAGAACTATTTGTTTTCTTGATAAGTGATTTATTGGTGGGTAAAAACATGAATGACATTTACTGTAATTTATCTCTGAAAGAAAAAATCTGCTATAAATATTGTTAATTTAAAATAGTTTCATATATATTTTGTCTCTTTATTACTGGGCATTTAGAATTGTAAAATTTATGTCATGACATATGTATGTTGTGATATAAATTTTGTATGCATAAGCAGAAAATTAAGACTTAAAAGAGAAATCGCGATATATGTATTATATTATACCGTTTGTGATGAAAAGAAACAAAAGTTATAGAATATAATTTTAATTATATTTTAATGCACTTTTTTACTTTATTTTCTTATGTTTGTTAAGCTCGAGGTAATTTTTATAAAATTTTAATTGATTTTTTATTTATTTTCAGTATTTCGTCAACAGTTTGTTAATATCTTCACAAAAAAAGCAATTGAAAGTGATATGTGGGACCTAATGTGTAAAAATTAAGTTTTGAGAAAAACGCATTTAAAAAATAAAATTTTAATGTTTTTCTAATTTTTATCGATTCTCCCAAGTTCCCGTTTTTTGACACACTAGGTCCCTTTTCTCGGAGAAGGTCACATATTGTAAATAATAATAATAATAATGATAATATGTTAACAAACTTTTAACGAAATATTGAAAATAAATAAAAATCGATAATAATTTTACATAAACTACCTCGAGGCACGCCAGTTTTATATATTAAATGGCACGTCCACTTTCTTAATTCTGAACTTTTCCAAAGACAATGCACTATATCCACAGAGTTTTCCCTACAAAATTTTAAGATTCTCTCTATTATAGCTTTCAAGATATTGCAAAATAAACATATACGGTCTAATTCATAAAAAATATTTTAGGTTTATTACAGGTTTATTTGACAAATTTCCCATAGAAATCTGTCAAATAAGCGCTTAATAAATCTGAAATATTTTTTATGAATAAGGCAGATAATATTTATGGGAGGTGCCACCCACACCCAAACTTTCAAGCTTCTTGCTGCATTAGCTCAAAATAAAAAATTGATATGAGGGATGCCACGGCTACTCATTTTCTTCCTACTATTTACATTAGAAGAATTCATTAAATCAATGGAGTAACTCCTATAAAATCTCAGGTACTTTAACGTATTATATCCCAAGATACAATTTCAAAATATATATAAGCTATACATGGGAGGTGTCACGCCCACTTGCCCACTCCCTAATACTAACAGTTACTTGCTGCATTAAAGCCATACTTAAACAGTGTTGTTTAGAGTTTCTTTTAGAAGATTTCGCTGTAGCAAAGCATTTGAAAAATCCCTTATATCTTAAAATTTCTTGTAAGTGGTCTTATGCAGCAATTAATCCCCATAATCTTATTCATATTGTGTTAAAGTTTCTCTAATCAACTGCTGAGAAAAAAAATTTAATTTTCTTTCCCCAGTAAGTTGTAAATTAAAAACTTTAAACTCATTTTCTGGGAATCTAGTTTTCTTTTTTTTTTTTTTTTTGATTTACGACGGTTTTTTAATAAACAAACATTTTTGGCAAAATTAGAATATAAAAAATAAAAATAAACTTATAAAATAATAAATGGAAGTAAAACGACTAAAAACAAACGCAAAGTTTGAAATAACTACATTTCCAACCCTGGTTCACTCGTTCAATTGACATTTTAATGACATCAAAAACAATGATAACATTAGCAGAAAAACTATAAATTCGAAATGAAGACTAAAGTTAAGGCTTTTTAAGCAATTGGCATTTTATTAAATTTCATAACGCTAGCGTAAAAGGTTAATGATTCTGGCAGATTAAATAAAAGAATAGTTTTTAATAACAAATTATATGTAAGTCCTATGTACATACATATCACGGTCAAAAGTTTACAATATTATCTGGTCTAAAATAAAAAATAAATTTTATATATATCTTATAGCGTTGCTTTAGGAATTCCTATAATAATAATGGGGGTAAGATATCTTGAAGTCGGCTTAAGCAGATTCATTCCCCTTGCGGGTCCAATTCATTACTTTAATGTGACTTAAATGTTACTTTCGTCATTCTCCTAAATTATTTCCCTCAATTAAATATATTATTGTAAGTCTTCAATTAATCTTCTTGCATCACTTTGAGTCTTTTGTTTTTAAAGGTCTATAGAAAATCTTCTTGTGTGTTTAAATGGGAAAGGTTATCATATCTCACATTAATGTTACGATAAATGCCATTTTTTAATTAATATATTCATATGTATATATATATATATATACATTCTATATGTATATTAACAAATTAAAATTTAACAGGGTAATAATTTAAAGCATAAAACATACAACCATATTCGAAATCGTTATTTGAAATCAATTAAAAATTATTCGTGAGTACTACGCCCGTTACACTACTTGCTGTAAGTACGTAAACTTTCTAAGTAGTTTGAAATGTTGGCGATAAGTATGCAGCACATATTTCCATTTATAAAGTATTTCTATAGGTAAGATAAAAAGAATAGAAATTACGCCATAATATATTTGGAGTGACTATATTAGTTATAAAAAAAAAATAGTATCATACTAAAGGCGTGCAAGAGTACACAACAAGCTATAGTTAAATTACGACCGCAAATCAGAGAATAAGTATATATTTTAATTAAAATCTTTATGAAAATCTATACCGTTTATACCATGTTTTTTTTACATTTATCAATATTTTTTATCCAAAAAAAAACCCATTAACCGAAAAATTTCCAAAACTACAACCAAACAACTGCAATGTAGCCAATTCACACACCTTTTTAAGCAGACCGTAGCTAATTCAATCACAAACTTGATTTTGTTTTGTATGGGAAATTAAGTAAAAAGCAGTTAGATTTAGCACGAAATCTCGTAAGTAGTAGATTTCGAGATAGTGTAAATGCATTATAACAGTAGGCTCTTCAGAAAACGAAAAACGAAGCATTTATTTGAAACGAAACCGTTTTAAATTGAATGTTCGGAATTATTAATTTCTGAAATAACTTTATTTCAATAAAGAAAAATATTTTTCAAAAATTGATTTAAATTTTTTTTGTACTACTCGTAATTTTTACAAATGAAAGGCATTTTCTCAAGTCTGAAAGGGAAAAATGCACCACATTCTGGATATGAAAGTGGATCTGAAGCATTCTTCAATCATCTTTGCCCAAATGTTTTGCAGACTGTTCCAGGCATTTCTTGTATTAATTTTAAAATTGCGTTCCCTTCCGTGAAAAAATTGTTTGCGCGTTTTATATATTGTTTTTATCTTTTAATAAGCATATCGTGCCATAACCTGCAAAAAAAAGCTTAAGCTACATAATTTTCGAACTTAATTTTTGACCAAAATCGACTATCGAAAAAAGAAGGTCCAAAAAATGTTTTTTGTTTAAGTTTGTACAATATTGCGATCTCGAAATGCTCTCCATAATCGAACCATTAAATTCGAAACCAAACTTCGGTTGCCATATTAACTGACAACGAACTAAAATTAAAATTAGTAGTATGTAGGGCCTCTTTCTCTATTATCTATTATTATGCCAATCTGTAACAAAACAAAGCTTTAAAATATCAGTGTTAAAAAAATTGTTGTGTAATGAAATAATATATTTGTGCAACAATTGGTATTGTACAATAAAATTGCCTGTTATATTATATTGACATATGGCATAATATGTATATTGTATAAAATCAAAAGTATTTTGATTTATATTGCGCAATAACAAATATTTTGTAATGCACAATAATTATTTCTTTTTACATATATTGTAAGAAAAATTGCGCCATATATTTTTATATTATGCAATATATTGAATAGTGTGGAACAAACCGACAATAATAATAGCAAAAAAGTACTCAATATTATTGCATAGTTTATGTTTACCGTAAGAGTGCTTACAAAATTACATAAGGATGATTAGTTCAATAGACTTATTTTTCGATAAAGAGGGCGGAGGAAGTACAACATATTGACAGCACTTGTGGGACAATTTAAATTATTTATAATTGTCGCCTCCACTCTTAGTAAATGGTATTGCTTAAAATCATTTTTAGTTAACAATTTTTTCCTTAAAGCTTTAAAGCATGTTTTCGCCTTAAAGCATATTTTTAATTTTACCATCTGCTTTTACCACCCTTTATAACTATGAAGCAGCTAAACACTTGTGGCTGGCAATATTATTGTATATACAGTAGTTTTCGCTTATAGTCACATTTAAAATTGCACAGAAATTGTGGACTATATCGCTAATGTGACTATAAGCCTAATTTTTTTACATGCCACACAGAGGTATACAAAAGAATTTCCATACAATCCAATTATGTCAATTACAAAACAATGTTGTATTTAAAAGGCAAATTTGTGTGGCCTTTTATGCAACAATGTTTTGTTCTAAAGACATGTTGTTCTACTAAAGAGTAGATGGAGGTTGAAATTTAGATTTACTTTTTGGTTTTTGACTTAAATAAATAACTAAAACAAAATCTGTTGAAAATTTTTGTGACTATAACGCGAATTGTTTGCATACAATTTGAATTTTGACAACCACAAAGATGGTACATATATGTCAAGTAAATGGACTATATCGTCAACTTTTTGAATGAAATTAAGTTCAAAAGTCACAAAAAACATTAAATATGGACTATATCATTAATGTGACAATAAGCGGTAGTGACTATAAACGAAAAGTACTGTACGTAATAACTGGCAACTGGCAACGCAGCTAACATTATTTGCTCTATAGGCTCATTTAGCCGACTGTAATGGAATGTAACTGAATGTAGCACGCAGCTGATCGATATTGTTATGTGAAAAGTAATGCACAGATTCTAAAGGCTCAGTTAGCCGACTGTAATGTAAATTAACTGTAACGTAGGAAACAGCTGATTGACATTTTTGTATGAAAAGTAGGTTACGTTACATTACATCTCTATAACCATTTTCATTACTTTTCACATAACAATATCGATCAGATGTTCCCTACTGTTGCAGTTACATTACATTACAGTCGGCTAACTGAGCCATACCTTATAAGTCAAACATAATGGAACTTAAAATAATAGCCAATGTTACCACAACTAATTATCTTTTGCAAATATTTTAATTCACAATAATATGCAAAAGTCACCTCAAGGAAATGAAAGAAGAAAATAAAAATTCAAAATAGGTATTCTCTAGTTTAATATTAAAAAGCTAAAATTATTTAATTACCTGTATTTAATTTAATGTATGTATTAAAATATAATCCCAAAAAAATAAACAAACCAGAAATAAATAAATTAAAAAATATTGACATAATTTTATTTACTATTCCAACTATAACGGCAAATCTTTGCATTACAGTCACTTATAATATTTAATGTTTCTGTCTGTAATTAATTCCCAAGTCATAATTTGAACCAGTTTTTAAATATATGTTTCAATTATTGCTTTTTATTTTAATAACCTCTCTTTATGATGGTTATAAACAAAAATAGTGATTAATAATTTTTTTCATTATTAATTAAATTTAAATTTATTAATATTAAAAACGAAATTATAAGGAGACTTTGAGATAACTGGCTTAGGTATTGTAATAACTGGAATATACAATAAAATTCATTATATTTAAACGGTGCCATATTTAGAAACTTGTTTAAATTAAGCTGCACAAAAATAAATCTTAATGACTTTGAATAATTTTTATTATTAATTAAAACTGGTTAGTACAAGAGGGCGCTACGCTACTATGCAAGTTCATTGAGGTTATATGTAATTGTGTGCAAGCAGATGATGATTATTAAGTATATAAATTAAATTAATATAAATTAATAACATATAATTAAAATATAAACAGAAACAAAAAATGTTGTCTTAAGTAGAACAAAAATAAGCAAATTTAATAATATGTTCATAATTAATAAAGAGCAAACGACAATGGCAAGACTGTTGTAAATTTAGAGATGGTAAAATATAGCTTTCATTAGAAAAGAGCTTTCAGCAAATTGTAATACGATGAATCAAAGCAATTCACATATTCCATTTGCACTGAAAAGCTGAATATATAAAGCAGAAATCTACATCAACTGACACCACACACAGTGAACCAAACACAAAGAACGGTGATGATGAAGGTATTATGACCTTCGAAAACAGCTAGTTGTTCCATTCTGCTAGTCAAAATAATTACAATTTAACTTGTGGTTTGTTCATTAATAATTATCACATGTAATTTGGCTTACAGAACAACGATACGAACTTTAGACCAATTAAATTATAAATATAGATGTAAATTGAAATCTTTAAATGCATTTTCTGCAAAACTAGCTTTTTTAGAGTTATGACGCTATTGAAATAAATGATCAATATGTAAAAATATGCCTTCAAAAAGCTAAGCTGGCAACGCTTTAACTGAGTACAACATATTTGCAATGTAGTTGTTGTTTATACATGTGGCGAAACATGTTGCTAAGAAGACTTGAATATTATAAAACAAGGCGAAATCATACTTGGTATGATTCAGGAGTCAAAAATCAATACAAAATTTTCGTATATTTTATGACATTAAGAAATTTTACAAATATACGTGTTTTTTCTGAAGTGCTGAATTTCGTATAAAACTAAAATCACTTTACTGATTTCGCCTTTTTTAGCCTCCCGCTACAGAAAGTATTTTTTTACCATAATTTTCAAAAATCGAGTTTTTATCATATTTCGACGCATTGAGGTCCTGGCAGTTGATTCGGAATAATTTCGCGATAATGTCCGTATGTATGTGTGTATGTATGTAAGCATCTCATAACTTAAAAACGGGTCGTAGCTCATTTAGATGTCGTAAGATAGTCATTAATCGCTTCGATCGCGAGAGCTACATACAGATCGATGATAAAAATTTTCTTTTAGATGGCATTGAATGATATGGACATTTTAGATAAGCGGCACCTAGCCGAAGCCGACCCTTAAAAATTGCTCATAAACTAAAAATAGTAATTTAATAAATGACTAGATGCTTACCAAATTAAATATATTTGAATAGAATTTCAAATTAAACTTACGTTTGAAAAATGAGGTGTACATTTAAATAAAAAATCATCGAGACTTACCTAAAAAGAAAAAAAAAAAGAAAAAAATTTAGTTTATAGCAGAGAAATATTCCATAAAAATTCTTACTGATAACACTATAATAATATTTAATAATAATAAGTAAAATTGTTAGACATTTTGTCTAGACTTATGACACTCGTACTAACTACTTTACCGATAATAAATTTATAGTTCCTATCAAATATTTGTTTTACTTTCAAGTATGATATCATTTGATATTGACATGAGGTGTTTTTTTTTATTATAAATGTTTAGGCGTAAAGTTGTTATATTCACTTAATAATTTCACATTTTATTTATATTTTATTAAAGTGCATGGCAAAATAAAAGTATTAAAACCGTTTCCTACATTTGACCAAAAAGAACTCACACGTAACAACTGAGTGCACAAATTAATATTATTATTATATTAATACACCCAGAGAGTAAGTTTTTATGAAAGAAAAATAATTTTTATTCTCTTAAAACCTTAAGGCAGATTTATGTTTGTTGTATTTCGCCTTTAGAAAAAATTTAATAAAAAGTAGGGGAATCGGTTGACCGTCCCTGAAACCTCATCCTGGCATCCGATATACTTTTTAAGTCAATGAATATGTAAAATTTATTTGAGGAAGACATGATATTTTTTATTAGAAAAAAAGCGATATTCTTTGATTTCAAGCCATGTAATGTTCAGAAGAGCATGCCTGATACATATATAAAGTTTATTTTCTTTTTATTGTTGAAATTTCTTCGATCTTCACCTTTCTAATTTTGATTTTATTTAATGAGTCTTGAGATCTCGAATTTCTTGTTTTTTACCATATTGATTTTCAAACATCGAACCATGTTGCCAGATTAGAGAATTTGTCTTCAAAACTGTGTGTTTTCTACTCTAAGATGGATGAAAAAAATTTTATTTGTGTGTTGGGAAATTTCTTGATTGGTTTCTTCTGCGCTATATAGAGATCGATATTTTTAATTTTGCGTTACCTTTTGGAAAACATCTGGCAACACACAAATGTACACCTACATGCATACAACAAATATCCTTTAAAATTTCCCTCTCTTTTTCGTCTCATGTTTTTGTGACTCAAAAGGAATTACCACATCACCGTTAACTTTGGCCATAAATCAACAGGCAACAAACTGACAGAACCTACAACTACATTTGTATGTACATACATACATACGTTCATAAAACATTAATGACAAAAGTGAAATCCTTTAATATTATATAATAATAATTTGTTTTAATTAAATAATAAATTCTATGTATGTAAATAAATTACATTTCTTAGCCATATAAGAATTAAATTATTCTGTTTCTGTGTATATGAGCAATTTGTGTTTACACATTCACACTTTTATATGTTATTTACACATCTGCACCTACACACATATATACATACTTACATTCATACATACTTACTTTTATGATTACGTCAGTGTTGACCTTGAATAAAGAACCATTTAGAAGAAAAAAACCTAAACAAAAGCAACATCTCGTTTTTAACATTGCACAGTGGGTTGGAATGTTAGGCTGAGTTTACATCTGTCATTTCTTGTGTGTCATTTGCACAAAAAAGCGTAACCAACTAATTACTAATGAAAAACTGTTTGATTCAGACATATATTTATTGATTTAAATAGTTTGCAATTATGTTGGATTCTATAAAATTGTCTATTAGTTATGTATGAAACTATTTAACTTAATAAATTCGTGTGTGAATCAAACTGTTTTCCATTACTAATTAGTGGTTACGTTTTTTTTACGCTTGTATGGCATTTGGCACACAGATGGAAACCCGGCCTTAGAAAAAAAAAATTGTCAATTAAAAAGTGTTTAAGTGTTTAATTTTATAATATTTGAGCGTTGCAATCAACTACATATATAAATGGGATTGTTAAAATGAAATAAAATGCCGTATAGAAATGCTTCGAAATAAGTTTTTAAGTACAAAAAAATACTAACAAGTCATGATATTCATCTTGACATAAAATCACAATTCATTAAAACATATGGGCACTTCCATCGACAGGTCCAGCGACACCTAAAAATTTCATTTTCATAGACAAAGCTTGTTTATTTATAACTTCGTGAAAATAGCAGCAGAAGCAATGTAAATACCATGATGGAAAATATGTCACGTGCGACTGTTAAAAAAAAATTTCATTTAAAAAATATATAAATAATTTTTAGGTTAAATCAAAACCTTGTTAAAAAGACATCTTTCCACAACATTGTTAAACTAGTCACATTAAACTACTGCTTCGGATTTCGCTGAAATCAGCTTTTAAATCGTTGGCAGAGGCGAGCCGATGATGGACTTCATTCTGAGCCCACAGAGTTTAATACATAATGCGTGCCATCGAAAGTAAGTCTTGAACTTGGAAGAAAATGTGACCATGCATTCACGATAAATGCTCACGAGAAAAGAGTAAGCAAGAACATGAAGAACACCACGCGGACGGGTCCCTGTGCTAGGCTAGGTCTTTCCTATAAAACAGTCTGTTGCAGCTCTCAAAAACGTGACAAAGAATAGACATATACTAGAGGACCTTTCAGAGGTATCACAGGTTGGTATAGGAGACCTCATGCGGTACCTCAATGCAACGGGTTGGATCTAAATCTTTTTCATTAGATTGAATCAGGCGATTGAGTGGCATTATTAAAACGAAATCTCAAGATTCTACTTGACTGCTTGAAGATTGTTTTTATGCAAAAATTACATAAGAAATATTATATTTAATAGTTAACTTTTATAAATACCCAGTTGCTTTCATTTCACTGAACACTGCATTTCGTATTTTACGTCATGTTTGCAGTTTTATGCAATATGAAAACTTTTGGGTATAAAATACCCGTAATTCGAAGCATGTAATTGTTGTTAACAAAATTCCTCTGAGCCATTTTTCATTGTTTAGAATTAAACAAAAAATAAAAAATAAATTAAGAAGAAAATATATTGTAAAACAATAGAAATATTAACATACATATGTAAATAAATCTTAATTAAGATGCATACATATCATTAGATAAAATGCAAAAAGGCGTAACTAACAAAAATATAACTTTACCTGAGAAGCAAAAAACTACACAAAAAAATTAAACAAACTTGTAGTTAAGTCCCCTTGTTTTGTGTGAAATATTGTTACTGGCATTCATAATAATCATTCAAATTCTCGATTTTAAATTATTTTGTTAGCTATGCCTTTTTGTATTTTAGCTAACGATATGCATTTATTTTATTTATCTCATGTAAAAGCTGCAGAAATTTTAAAAATTTTGTTAGAATTTATTAAACATTTCTTTTTTTTATATGCGCCGTTTGATCTTTATTTTGGCAATACAAATGTAAAATATTTCTGCTTTAAAAATTATTTATGTAAAGAAATAAAAACTTGACGGTAGTCGATATCATTTCCAGCCATCAGGGTACAAGTCTGTGGTAATAAGTAAGAAGAGCTTAAGTCATTTTTTCAAAATTATGAAGGACAGCAGTTACAGACTTTCAAGACAATTTTCAGAAATTTTATTTTCTTACAGGTAGTTTGGAGCATTCTGTGTTCACTTAAATTTTTTTATGGAAACATCAACACACTATAACTGTTATATTCAATTTGCAATATATCATAATAATAAGCTTAATAAATAAAGCTTTTATTCCATATGAGATTGTGAGTCCAAAAAAGATATGCAGCAAGTCATTGCGCCTGAAAAATCGCACAAAATAATTGAGATTTTGCCCTGTTTTTGAAAATCACAAAATTATCTTAGACAAATAGTCGACTGGCGTTTGCTGAAGCAGTTAGCAATTTGACTACAAAACCGAAGGTCCTGGGTTCGATCCCGGTATCCAACAGCCAATAAATAACAACACCACACATTTTTCTGATGTTCATTAGTGTCCCTTTGTATCATCATTTGTTGTAGGAAAGTTCAAGTGATTAACCATATTCACCCCTCCTTCGTTGTGTAGCAGAATCATCGGCGAAGTAAAATAATCAATAAAATAACTAATAAAACACAGCTTCCAAAAAAATTAATACGCCTCATTTAACACCAGAGGCGCTGCATTATTAAAAAAATAAATAAATGAAATAATGTAAAATAATGAAGCTTTCCTCTATCTCTTCCTACACGACCTGTCTTCTCTATCACCAGTGATGCCAATTTAGCCATTTTCTGGCTAAATTTAGCAGTGAGTTTAGCTATTAGCTATTTTTTTTAGCCATTTTTATTTTAATCTAGCTATTTTTAGCTATTTTTCCAAACATGAAATTTGTTTGTGATTTTTCACAAAAAATTTAAACTCGAAACATGGGAACATTAATTAACTACCAAAAAAAACACAACAGAGTAATATGTTATTGTTTTCGCATTAATATCTATAAATCCCGGTTCAAACTTGCCATTTTTGTTGCAGCAGTCTAAAATCGCTTATATGAAAGAGATGGCTCAATTGGTAACAATAAGATTTGCTACAGCATTCTTATAATCGTTGCAAAGTGTTTATAAGTTGTCGGGTCTACAGTGAAACCTCTCATAACGGACAGCTCATATAACCGGACACCTCTAATAACCGGACAATTTTTGTAGATCCAAATGCACTCCCATAACTGGACACTCTCATAAAAGCACAGAAGCGGTGAAACATGGCAAAAAGAGTTGCATTTAAATAGTAGGTCTTTCTTTATTCAACTTTGATTCCTATTTATATTAGTGTCAATGATATTGCTGGTTCCCTGGTTAACTCATATGTAAATACTGATTCGTTGGAGACGCAAAGAAATTGCTGTTTATATAAAGAAGTTGTTTGCTTTGCTTGCTAGTGTCCCAAAATGGCAGTGAAAAAATTGTTTTTATCAATTACAGGAAAAAAATTATATTTTAAACGACTTTGAAAAAGGAAAATATTCGGTGCACGAACTTGTGAAGATATAAAGTTTCTTGTGTATTTTAACAATTCATATTTCTACATTTCTTATACAAACTGCCTTTTCAAAGCATTTTTCTAGAGACGACTTTGTTGTATTCCAACAAATAAAATCATTGAAAGTCATTTGAAACCCAACAGGTGAAATTATACCAATCTAATTTGAAGAATTCTACTCTTAAAATAATTTTTCAACTGCAATGAAATCCAAAAAATGTGTAGCTCTCTCATAAGCGGACACCTCTAATAAAAAGACAAAAACAGGGCGACCGTGAGTGTCCGGTTATGAGAGGTTTCACTGTAATTGGTAGTTTGTGATATCAATCAAACAAGGGTCATATTTGTTTTACACGAGTGAAAATATCAAGAAAAATAAAAGTTTAAATGAAAGTTTAAAAAATAGAAAGTTAATAAAAAGTATAAACAAAAATTTCGCAAGGAATGGACTGGTATCCCAAAAATTTAAAGACTTAATAGCAGAATGTACAAATGAATAGAAGGCGTAATGCAAGTATTGTAAGTTTGCACTATATGCGCAGTTTTTTTTTTATTACCTAAAGAAAAATTATTTTATTTATTACTTCAATTTATGGCCTGTTTCACAATAACGAAAGAAAACTGAAACGAAACTTTCGACTTAAAATTTATATTGGAAACAACAATAAAATATGAAAATTTGTTTATGTTTTCAATATAAATGGTAAGAAGAAAGTTTCGCTTCGTTATTGTGAAACAGGCCATTGTTATCTCTTAGTTATATTGGCCAGTATTTAGGTTTAAGTTGATTTCCTTTTAAGCTAATTGGGCCTAATATTTCAATGCAAATAAAAATCCATTTATTTACAGTTTTTCCTGACGTTTCGTAGATTTTTTGTCTACTTTTTCCAGGGATCGTAATTTATGGAATAATTAATTACATAAGTACATATACATATTTTACATATTGAATAACAATACTCAACATTAAAACATATATAAACAAATATAACATTTTTAAACACAACTTAAATTAATATCACAGGTCCGTTTCGTTTAAAGCTACTTTGTAGTTTTTTGTTGTTTTTATTTATACAATATATGAAATACCTTCTTGTTTTTGCTAAAGGTCATGATTTTTGCATTCGATTTTCTTAACCATTTTTCAGCTAGTTTTTAGCCATTTTTTAACCATTTTTTTGTCTACATTTAGCCATTTTTGGTGGAGGAATTCTGGCATCACTGTCTATCACTATCACTTTCCTAAAGAAGGTGGCAACTATTAGTAGTAGAAGGCATCCATTGCCTGAGTGTTACTTCTCTTTAAAAAAAAACAAACAAAAAAGTCAATTTATAAAAAGTTTCAGGGTTTTTACAAATTAATTTTTGCATTACACAAATCTTCATAATTAACTTTTTATTTCAAATAAAATAAAAAAATATTTTATCCAAAACTCTTTAAATAAGATTTGTTGCGTCATAACTTTTTTCACGAAACTAAAAATTGAAAAAAAAATTAAAACCTAAAAATAACCACTGAAGAAATAGAAATATGTAGTTTCAATTAAATAAAACAGTTATATATATTTTACTAGCTGATTCCGGCAAACATTACCTCACCCTCAATTATGATCTTATTGTTTTAACTACAAATTACACCACACAAAATTTATTTTTTTTTTTTTTGTCAAAAATAAAACAAAAACCTACCGGTTATTCATCCGAACCTGTGTTGAAAATTTCGGCTCCACAACTCTTATAGTTCCATAGATCATACGTTACGAACAAAGAAACACTACGATTTTATATATTTTATCGTGCTTTTTTAAGTCGGTTAAAATGTTTTCAAGTTTTTAAATATTTAGTGCCAATATCAAAAGTTCAGGGGCACCGCCACGCCCACTTTTGCAAATATTAGCAAGCACATATCATAGACCTCCTACTCTTTTAAGCACAAGAATATGTCATTCCAAGAGCTCAAACTGTTTGGCGAATTTCGTGAGAATTGGATAAGTATAAGCACATATAATTTAATACTAAACTTTTATGGACGTGTGCCCGCCCATTTTTTTAAATGCATTGTGATTGTGTCACTTTTAGCGCTCATAGTGTTAGCCAAGTTTCGTTAAAATCGCTTAAGTAGAAGTATGTGATATATAATATTAAATTTTAATGGGTGTGACTTCGCCAATTATTTGAAGTTTGAGATTTTGTCATTACGATAGAACAAGTTGTTTCTGCATAACTTTGAAATAAAGTTAATAAAGCATTTACACCTGTACGAAATCTAGCAAATTTTAATAAAAAATGATAGAAATCTATATCGTTTACAACAAGCTTTTTTTTTTTTTGACATATGTCAAGATTTCTTATTGAAAACAAAATCCATTAACTGAAAGTTTTCCTAAACTCCAATTCAACAACTGCAATGTAGCTAATTCACACACCTTTTTAGTAAAAAGTTGAAAAAAAAAAACATATATGTATATGTAGTGGTATCACTAACTTCTAATGTGGTTCGATTTTTCATTTTCTTTTACCAAAGGTAGAGAGAGTTACTTAAGGCTCAGTTAGCCGACTGCAATGTAAAGTAACTGCAACAGTAAGAAACAGCTGATCGATTTTGTTATGTTAAAAGTAATGAAAATGGTTATAGAGATGTAATGTAACGTAACCTACTTTTCATATAAAAATATCAATCAGCTGTTTTCTACGTTACAGTTACATTACATTACAGTCGGCTAACTGAGCCTTTAGGCTTGGTTTACATCTGTGTGCCATGTGCCACACAAGCGGAAAAAAACATAACCACTAATTACTAATGAAAAACAGTTTGATTCAGACACGTATTTATTAAGTTAAAAAGTTTCATACATAACTAATAGACAATTTTATAGAATCTAACATGATTGGAAACAGTTTAAATCAATAAATACATGTCTGAATCAAACAGTTTTTCATTAGAAATTGCTGGTTACGTTTTTGTGGCCACATGGCACATAAGAATTTCAGATGTAAACTCAGCCTCACTATCTACAAAATTATATAGAAAAATAAATAAACATATAAGTTTTCTCTAATAAAATTATTTTAACAAAAAATTTACTTTTCTTTGGAAATGCCCATATGAGGTGATTATAAGTCGAAAAAGATAAACAGAAATTCATTGGGCTATATACATATATACATATGTGACAGCGCATAGAGAAAGGGACCTAAGGGCAAAAAAAAATCAATTTTCACTTTTTTTTATGTGGACAACATCTGAGCATCGAATGAGACCGATCCCATGCCCCAAAAGTGTTCCTTCCAAGAGATATGCGCGTTTTATGATGTGATGGTACACCAAAGATACACGTATTTAAATCTTTAAAACGGCTCTCCTGAACAAAAACGGTTTTTACCCTTAGGTCCCTTTTTATTTTGCGCGTCACATATATATGTATATGTATGTATGTACTTTTGAATATGAAGATCACAAGGGTTACATTAACTTAAAATTTCTTTATGTCGACTTAAGCAGTTTTTCCTCTTTTTTAACTTTATTCTTTTTTTATTATACATATGTATATTGATATGGATTTTATTTAGAAAATTACTATGGCCGTTTCTCTAAAAAGTAAAATAATTTCCGTTATACAATTTACATTCAACGAAATCTACAAAAACTTGTTTTTGTTTTGTAAATAAAATAGTTAAAAATTGTTTTACGTTTTAAAGAATCAGGCAGCATTTTATCAAACAAATTTTTGATCCATATTTTTTAATTTTTTAGTAGCTTTTAGTTTTATTTATAAAAATTATTCAATATTAAAACATTTTTTGTGATGCATCAAATTCTCAACATTTCTTTTGTTATTTTCACCCTTATTTATTCCATGCACTCTTATGCTCTTGTTTACTTTTCCAGTTGTTATTTCCACAGCTACTTATTTTGTCTGTGTTTGTATCCTTTAAGGACTTTGTGTTATTTCTTTCATTTTATAAATTTTCTTTAGCAACCCACCTTCTATATTTTTCACTCTTATAAAAACACTTCTTCAGTTTTCTCAACGGGGTTGTGGTGTAGAATATTTTTTTCTTTTTTTCTCTCTGGAGGGCTTAAAATCGTATTAGATATTTAATTTCTTTTACTGGAGGTTTTTTTTAATTACGATTTAATGTAGAATTATCACACAAACACGCAGATTTTAAGAATGAAATACATATAGAAAATATCACAAGCGATATATTGATAAGTCGACACTTGATTGCCAACTAAATACAACAGAAGTTTGTTTTGAATGTTACGGTCCCCCAAAACGAAAACAAAAAATGTATACAATATGTATATACAAAATACAAAAACACAAAATATAAAAAACAAACATTAAAATATTAGATGTATCTATAGAATACGTGTGTAAAAAAAGACACACACTCACACACACACAAACAAGCAAACAACTTGAAAAAAAAATAGTTTTTGTTAAAAAAAAATTGTACATATTTATGGATGTGTGTATCTGTGCACATACACTCAAAAAACAATGATGGGCGACGGTGCGGGAGGATGATGGTGGGTTTGTTGTTTGGTTAGCGCTGCATATGAGAATTAAAAAGAATACAAAATAATATACATACATATTTACATACATTTTATACCCTATACCTACTAAAGATAATATTATATACCGTAGTAGATTTTTATGGGCAGTAAAGTTGACTAAAAGTTTTGCGTTTTCGCAATTGATTTTTTCGCACGATGAGAAATTTTGCTACAAAGTCTGAAGCTTAAACTGATTTTGTGTAATAGCTAAAATTGATCTAGCTAGGTATAGATATACGTATGTATGTATATGTATATGGTACATAGGCCACATATCGCTCCTTCACTGCAACAAAAACATATCCTAAAAAAATGCTCTTTTGGATTTAAAGCCCAAAAAAAGTGTTATAGGTATCGCACTTAAAATTGTGTGAAAATATTTATATAAGAGACTTATACAAGCATCTCTTGAGATAAGAAATTTTTGATGTGTAAACATCTATACGATAGGGGGTAAAATTCTTTTTCACAATACAATCACAAATTTTGCTGAGATTCACACCGCGTTGTCAAATCGGTGTGAGCTACATATATATGAGTGTATTAGTGTTTGAAAGAAGCAATACAAACTTATTTAAAATATTGTAACTACATAGGAATTTGCTGGTTTTTGTTTGTTTTATTTAACTTGATAATTGCTTTATTAGGGTTCCGTACACCAAAGGTGAAAATGAACCGTAAGAGCTACGGACCTGAAATTTGGACACAGTGTGTAGATATTTGGCCACTACAACAACAAATACATGAGAGTTAAAAATTAAAGGGTGTTCCAAAACGAGCAACGAAAAATGTTAAAATCCCATGTAATATACATACATACAATTGTATGTACATATATACACTTGAAATTTTAAAAGTTAGTGTATTTTTATACAGGCTACAACAATTAACACTAAATTTAAAAAATTTAAATCAATGGGTGTTCCATCAGTTAATGCAATTTTGACTTTGAAATTTTGACAACTTGCTATATCTTGGAAACCGTAAGAGTAAAACTCTTGAAATTTTCAAAAACGGTAAAACTAAAAAATCAAAAAAATATATAAAATCGCCAAATCTAAAAAAATCGCCAAAAACAAAAAACATCGCCAAAACGAAAAAAGCACCAAATTAAAAAAAATTCTAGGACTAAAATAAATCGCCAAAAACCGGAAAAATCGCCAAAATGAAAAAACACTTAAACAAAAAAATTGAAAAATGAAAAAATCGCCCAAAATGAAAAAATCGCCTAAAAAATCCCAAAAACAGAAAAAATCGCCAAAATGAAAAAAACCCCAAAAACACAACAAAAATCGCGAAAATGAAAAAAAATGCGAATATTAAAAAAACCCAAAAAGAGAAAAAAACGCCAAAACGAGAAAAAAGCGATAAAACTGAAAAAATCGTTTTAACTGAAAAAAACTTAAAAAAGGAAGAAAGCTAAATCAAAAAAATGCTATATATATTTATTTTTCCTTTTTGATTATCACTACTTATGTATTATTTATAACTATCACTAAGTTTATGCCCGACTCTGGTCGGGCCTAATAATTTTTTTTTATAGATTTAAGATTTGAATACTTATTGTTAGTTCACATATGAAGATACAATAAATAAATACACGTATTAAAAAAATAAAAAATGCTCAAAACCGAATGTGCGCGAGTCAAAGTCGCACTTTACTGAATTTATTTTAATTGCAATGCGTACACAACAACAAGAACAGCAACAACTAAACGATGAACAACAGGAATTAAAAATTAAAAAGTAAAAGTAAAGGCATTTACCATAAATGAGCACTGCAGTACAACTAAAGTTTCAGTAAAAATAATAAAAAAATTTTAACAAGTAAATTTTTACTGTTGACTAAAATTTTTTTCTACAATTTTTATAAATTGCCTAAATGATTTGTTATATGATGAGGTGCATTGAGTTTTCAGTAATCAGTAATGCTTGTATTCATAATGAAATTCTACCAAGTGGCTAAATGTTTTTCATACAAAAGTTTAAAAATTTGAATGAAAAAACTTTGCCACTTGCTACAATTTTATTATGATTACGGCCCTACGATTTTACTGGTAATGCAAATTAAATTTCATTAGCAGTAAAATTTACTGAATTTTTTTAGTAATCATTAAATTTACTGCTTACTGCAATTTTGAATGCAGTACATATACATAAATATAAAGCAGTGGGCCCATTTACTAACCAAATAAGTTTAATAAAACAAATAAAAACCAACAAATTCCTATTTATTTACAATATTGAAAGTTTTGATACTTTTAATCAATTAATTTAAAAAAATATACTAAAAGCATAAGTACTTCCAACTTAAAAAAATTTTTCATTACTAGATGTTTACACATCTCCTCTGTGATCGGACTCACATTGCTTTTTTTATATCTTCACTGACTTGTATGTAAATTGAAAATTTAACACTTAATTTACGCAATACTAGCTTTTTTAGTTATACTTTTGTTGCAATAAAGGAGAGATTTGTACATACAGTAAGCAAAGAAAATATTTGTACAGCAAACGCTCCGCTCTTCTAGTGAAAGTATCTCTGTTGCTTTGTAAGATTTTAAGGTAAAACCAAAAGCAATTTCAAGACAAATTAATCAGCTTTCTGGGGAAGTCTCTAATTTTGTTAACAAATTTATTTTAATACTTAAAAAATAACCTAACATAAAATAACACTATTTTCAAGAGCAAAAAAAAACTTGTACACTAACTTTTCCTTCAGGAAGGAGATATGAAATAAGGAATACACTAAAAATTAATACTAACTGTGGCCATGTCTAGCGTCTAATGGATTATTCTCAAAGAATGAACTGGGTTTTTGGTAATTTTGGGAGGTATATGCTCCCATATGCCCTGGAAAGCACTTTCGAGTTAATTTTTGGCCCTAATCTACAGCTCGCTCAATTTTTTCTCCACATACGCCCAAAGGATTTCCTTAGTACTAAGACTTAGACTCTAGGGAGGATGTGCCTGCACTTTTTTCCATTGAATGAAAATCATTCTCTTGCTATTGATGGCAAATTTTTCGGGTATTTAACTCTAACTAATCAATCATCTCCAGTTATATTTATTGTGGTGGCTAACTATTCTAAATTATCTTTTAGTATTTTAAAATAATCCATTTTAAGCTTAAATTAGACGTGACATAGCCATAATAACATAGCCGTAACCAAACCAAAATTCAATTGGTTTCTATGGTGAGAGTTATGGAGTTATGGCGAGTCATCTATAATCAAATACAGTGTTGCCCATTAGTTTGGTTCGAATGGCTGTTTTCTATGGCTATGGTTATGTCACGTCTGATTGAGCCTTCACTCCTTGTAAAGGGTCCGCCAGATAACAGCGAAGCGAAAACGCATTGGATGGTCAGTTGGCTCGTTCAGCGGAAGGATAAAACTAATTATCTGTCAATTTAGACATGAGCTAAAATCACGAAATAAGCACTAGTTGAAAAAAACGTTAGATGGCCGACCCTTTACTTTCTATAAAAACGGGATTTTTTACACCATACCTCCATATTGAGACCCATACCACCACATCACATCGGTAAAGCATCGCCGTTTTATTCAGGCCTTTATCGTTAAGGCTATGGCTTCTATTTGCCACACAAAGAAAGATTATATTAATCACTATGATGCCTTTTGGGACACTGCTGAGTCCAAACTTAATTTATTTGGATGATAAATATTTTCCATTTTAGTTTCACATTCGATATTCTATAGAATTGGTAATTGCAAACGAAATTAAAATTATTTTCTTCAAGCCATAATTTCATAATCAGGCTGAGGTTTAGTGTTTTTAAATTCTTGTTTAGAATTGAAAATGTTTAATTATTATTAATTAATGTGATTTTACTTTGTCGTATTGTTTTCTATGACATACGCATATAATAAGTATCTGATAGTTAAATGCAGGGCATACAAACTTCGTTACAACGCAATACACATGCATACATACACAAATAAGTATGTACATACATACATATGTACATATGTATATACAGTGTATAAACATGTAAGTGTGTATGAGTGCAACTCTCTTAAAACAGAAACAAAAACTTTTTGTTTAGGTTTCCAAACAAAAGCAATATGTAGACATTTTTTAATCTATTGTTTATAAAAATCTTTGTTTATTTTTCTTCTTTTCAAAAGTTCTTATTGTTTTAATAAACTCAGTCAGCCAGATAAGCTAAAAAGGAGATTTTAACCCAAAAAAAAACTATAAAAATTCACTCTTCATTACACATAATATTATTCATTTTTTAAATAAATTTGTTTAAAAAAAGTGTATCTTACTTTTTTATTAGTTCCTGTCTAAGCACTTTTATTTGTGTATTTTATGTATTTGTTAATACAACTTTTGATTATTTCCTCTTTCCTTCTATTTTCCGTTTATGTTTATTTTATTACTTTTATTTTGAACTCTTCGTGAGACCTGTGTTCTTTTGTAAGTTTTGTTTATGAATGTCAAGGGGAATGATTTCAAATGTATCATTAAGCTACAATGAACTGTGTTTTTCTTCTATTTCTTTTTCTGGATGTGTATGCAGTGTGACCGTTGGCGAATTTTATGGTTCGCCACTGTGGCTGAGTGGTAGCGATGCTAGCTTCTCAGTCCAGAGATCGTGTGTTCGATTCCCGCCATAGACCATGGGTGTTTTCCGCAGACAAGCTAATCGCATCGCAGGTTGTGCTGTGTTAAAAATATAATAAAAAAAAATAAATATGGATGGCAACCGTACTTTATTTGCGTTGCCAGTTGTAAAAATGCTATTACGTGCAGTAACTAATAACTCAGTACGTCTATAAGAAAACGTGACAAGCAAGCTATCCTTGTAATACAGAAGATAATAACGGATATATGTATATTTACTTCTTTATATGGGGAAAATGTTCTTAAGTAAGCAGGTTGCCTAGAAATGATATAGCACCCTAACGATTACAAATTTATATAATGAAAAGCAGATTGTAGTGATATATACCTGTTGTGGCAAAGAAGAACTTGGCAAGAAATTTTATCTCACTACTTTCAATGGCCTAAACTTTGAATAGGAACTTGGCATTTTTTGTCACATTTATGTTTTTGTGAGGATCTCAGTGTTAATTGATTTTCTGTATATAACATTAGGATGTCCACTTGTTTCGTTAATCGCTTTAGAACACCCTTTAATTTTTAACTGTCATTTATCTGTTGTTGTAGCGTCCAACGTTTTAGTTTTTACTTAGAAAATAATAAATACTTATGTGTTATTTTTGTTTGAAATAAATTATTTTTATTTTTTTTTTTTATTTTTTATTCTAAACAAATCATTGGAGTTTCATTAGAAATTCTCTACATCGACAAATTCATTACAAAAACTGGTCCACTTTAGTCCCACAACGGTCACCCTGTGCGGATGGCTTAAAATAAATACATACACATACAAACATAAATGTATCTATGTAAGTACTTCAAGTTAAGAGAAGTGTAAAGACCAAAACAGAAATTGAAATAAAGGCAAACATTGGATCATATGTATGTATGAATGCAGGTACAGTGGCTCAATTTAATAGCCATACACCAAGTTAATAAAAACATTTTAATAAAACTCAAAATTTCTGAAAGCAACTAAAAAGTCTAAAATAGTATTTAATTTATTTATTTAAAGCTTATAAAAAAACTTAAACAACAATGTAAAAAATGTATTTCCGCTTAGCTTGACAACAAAAACATTGTGATAAGCAAAAGCAAAAAAAGAACATAAATTAATAATTGAACACCGAAATATTTCATTTCTGTAATGATTACATTCTTGTGTTTAATATGCCATGGGCAGTTCCTTTTGTCTACGAATGGCATCTTATCTCTTCGGAACTGATTTTACGAGTTTTTTGCAGTAATCGGGCTCAAGTTTTTCTTTGGGAGATAATTCGATGTTATTTTTTTTGCTTGTCACAAATTAATTATTGTGATAATGTGATAGCGGAAATATTTTTTATTGAGGTTTAAGATTCTTATAAATTTTATTTTAATAAATCAAATGCTGAATTACACTTTGAGTTTTTATAAATTTTATTTTAATAAATCAAATGCTGAATTACACTTTGAGTTTTATTGAATAACTTATTTGTAAACATGCTGTCCGTTTATTAAATTAAGCCACTGTTTATAAATAGTATGTGGGTAAATAGGTATGTAAGTATGTAGAAAGTACTTTTGTTTGTTTATGTACAAATTACATAGTACATATATACAGGGTGGGCCAAAATAAACCAAGGGGTGTAAAAGTTTAATAACTTTTTTGTTTATTAATTTTTTTTATTTTTTCTTTCAGATTATATAGACAACACTTGGAGAATTTATAATGGAGAGGTTCACAACTGAACAGAGAACCAGAACAATAGAATTTTATTATTTAAACCAGAGATCAATTATTTTAAGCTCATTTTCATTTGAATGGCTTTGTTAATAAGCAGAACTGTAGGTTCTGGGGTTCTCAAAATCCAAGAGCCATTCATCAACGCCAATTGCACCCCATCAGGTGTACAGTATGGTGTGGGATCACATCTGAAAATGTCATTGGGCCCTACTTCTTCGAGAATGAAGATGGAAGTGCTGTAACCGTAAATGGAGAGCGGTATCAGTTTATGATAGAAAATTTTTTACGTCCTGCTCTTGAAAACAGACCTGGTATGCGGTTTCAGCAGGACGGAGCCACTGCCCATACTGCCCGAGACACAATGGCACTTTTAAGTCAAATTTTTGGAGAGCGAATAATTTCTCGAAATTCGGAAATTATTTGGCAAGCGCGATCGCCAGATTTGACAGCACCCGACTATTTTCTTTGGGGTTTTTTGAAGGAGCGAGTGTATGTGAACAAGCCAGAGACAATCCTTGAACTCAAGGCAAACATTGTTGCAGAAATTCGAACGCTACAGCCACAAGTTTTGAAAAATGCTCTAAAAAGAGCCCATCAGTGCGAAGCTGAAAACGGTGGTCATTTAAGAGACATCATTTTTCATACTTAGTGCAAAAAATTTCCATTTTGTATATTATATAATCTGAAAGAAAAAATAAAAAAAAGTTAATAAACAAAAAATTTATTAAACTTTTACACCCCTTGGTTTCTTTTGGCCCACCCTGTACATGCATATGTAGGTACTTACTATGTAAGTATCTATTTACTTACCTGCTTACATCGGTGGATATGTATATACATACATACTTACACATGTACACAAGTCAATTGAAATGAATGGAACACTATGTAATAATAATAATAGAAATGAAAGAGAACGCCGTTGATATTCTTTATCTCTTATTCTACTCTATTTACTTATTTATTCATACAAACAATGATTTCAATTTGGCGCTTTTGACTCTTATTTTAGTGCTTTTCATGTCTAAAATGTATGTAGGTATAATCTAAATGTGTGTATGTAAGTAAATAATTTATCGATTTGCCTGCTGGCTTGCTTAATTTTACAAACTAAAATTTCAGATTTATGTAGCTATATAGGCACTCTTTATCGAAAGAAATTACGAAATCTTTCAATAGAGTTTATATGGAAATATTTTAAGATTTCGAATCGTATCGAATCCCGTAATTTGCCCTCTGATCTTTCAAATAAATAAAATCATAGCAATTCATTAGTACTGATAGTTTAAACGGAGTTATGAAAAATTTAAAGTTATAATTGTTCGATATTACTTACCAAAGCAGAGTTTGTAAGTGAAATGTTCATGTATATACATATGTATGTATGTTCATACTTACAGTGTATGTATGTATGGATGTACATAATTTATTAGACGCCAGCAAAACGGTGTATGTACAAAACAGTTTCTTTGCAGTTACGCATTACGTCAGCGTTAGGCTTCAACACCCAAATAAGGTATAGTTACATACAGACATACATATGTACATACTCGTATATATGTACATACATATGTATGTATGTAGATTGTGTGTACACAATCCCAAAACAAACCCAGCTATAATCTGAGGGAGGTAATATACCTACAGTACTACTGTATGTAGGTATGTGCATATAGTTACCTTAATATAGAAAGGCCTTAACTCAATATTTTTTTTTTATTGAGATTTTTGCATTTTTCGATACATTAGATGTTCTTCTGTCAAAATATACAGAAAACTCGACTTAAAAAAAGAATGAGTTAGGCCCTTTCTATATTAGGTTAAAGATATGCACATATGTACATACATACATATTTACTTTACTAATATATAATAATGTTTAAAAAAATGTGTTCTTATGAATATTTGTTCATGCATACTTATGTATGTATGTATGTATGTATGTACAAACATATATACATATATATGTATGTATGTCCATATAGTATATAATTATGTTATTTAGGTATGTATATATCGATAGTCTCAAGTAGAAAGGCCCTACATGCAAATACGCCTATGCATGACGTAATATTTTTACAGAAGTTTTGACTAACATACACACATGTGTACACATACGTATATGTACATATGTACATACGTAGTTATCTATGTATGTATGTACGTATGTATATGTAAATATCTATATCGTTACAGAAAATGAAAACCGACCCATCTAATATTTCAAAAAAATTTACAAGTGAAAATCATTAGCCCATTTGCTACAATATCGACATAACTGAAAAAACAACAATTTTACAGAAAATGGGTTTAAAGTTTTCATTTTAATCCTAATGTTATGCAACTTTGTTTATTGTTTACAAAAAATTTGACATGTAAACAATGTTAACTTGCCCTTGAAAATATGCTACAATTTCTTACGTTTGTAAAAACGCATCATACACATGAGAGTGTGTTTGTTGTAAGTTCCATGTGAAACAAGTTGCGTTCATTATATTCCGCATGAAAACTCATAATGTTGAATATACATTTTATATGTTCTGCAACATATTTTCATAAATAATTCATATCAAGTTTTTATATGTATTTTGATATTTTTTCACATGAAATGCTGAACAAAATTCTGTGGTTTTTGATTAATAACAGCATATGTCCAAAAATTTAATTTTTCAGGAGAGCCAAAACGAGTTATTTTTAAAGCTGCGGTCTCAATACCAAAATTTTTCAATATTTTTTACACTATCATTTAGATCTAAGCCTGGTTCTCAGTTCAACATTTCACGCGAAATGCTGCCAAAGTACATATAAAAAAATTTGACACGAGTTGTTCATGAAAGTTTTCATACGAAATAAGTAGAGTGCCACTTGTTTCGTGCGGAATTTACAACAAAAACATGGGATGTTTCTATAAACCTAAAAAATTGTAGCATAGTTTCAGGCGACAATTAATATTGTTACATGTCAAATTTTTCGTACGAATTAATCAATGTTGATAAACATTTTTCACAAATTTGAACAGAGTACTATGCTTTAGGTAATGATAATATTCCAATTAATTTTTGGAAACAATTTCGTAAGGATCAGATCCTAAAGAAATTTAAAAAACAAAAACAAAATAATATAAACATCCAAATTGTGTTCTGACAAGACAAGTTATGTCAATGTAAGTGATTTTGGCTGCAGAAAAATAATGCCCTTTCGCTAGAGTTTCTACGCGGGAAAAAAATCCCGGGAATTCCCGAGAATTATTTTATTACAAATCCCAGGAATTTTTCAACGGGAATTTAATATTTACGTTGTTTTGACTTAAAAATTAAATTTTATAACGATGCATAATATAAGCATGGAAACAGATGTAATAGAAGTTTCCGAGGTGAG
Organism: Tachina grossa; assembly: GCA_949987645.1. NCBI lineage: Eukaryota > Metazoa > Arthropoda > Insecta > Diptera > Tachinidae > Tachina > Tachina grossa. The sequence continues at coordinate 18,732,787 of OX465276.1, read as the reverse complement.
ACCATCAACTTCAAGAGTTACGAAATATTTTCAGCCTAAAAACTATTTAAAGGAAATAGTATCTCGATTGGCAGATGTAGATATAAATTCCATCCATGCTATAACTCACAGAATATGAATTTATTTATTTTGGTTTTTGAAATATTGTTGTTCTTGAAATGAGCGAATGAAGTTGATTTGTTTTTAATTTAAATGTATGCAGGTATTTTAATTGAAATGTATTTGCTGGTGGTTAAGCATTGTCTATATATTTCATTAGTGCTTAGCCAAATCATCAGTATACTTCAACCACATATTTTGAACAGTCACAAACCTCTTATGTTTTGGAAAGACTTCCAAGAACTATTTTAGAATTCACAAACAATAATATTTTTGAAAATAAAAGACAATGCTTAACCATCAGCAAATAAATTTCAATTAAAATAAACTTATGGCAATATGTCAAATAATAAATTTCTTAAATGTTGTTTTCATAAAATTATATTTTTTATTGAGGCCATTTAATTCCCGGGAATAGAACATTATTTTTTCTGGATTCCCGGGAATTGGAAAAGTCTGGGAAATTAGAAACCCTACCTTTCGCTTAAGTCTGATACCTATTAGCTTAAGCCAGCTTATGGATATTATAGTTGGGCCTTAATTTAATTAAGTTATGACTATGTTCCAACAAAGGACCGATATGTGTGTTAGCCTTATTTATATGCAACTTATTGTAGATATGTACGTACATACATACATACATATCTATGTATGTATTCATTTTATTTTTCATTACTCTTCAGGCATCAAAAATCTACCAATTTTATAGTTCGTGATGCAAAAACAAAATTTAACAAAACAAAAATTATGATAATTTTTCTTTTACATAAGTATTTGTGTTTCCAAACTTTTTTGTTTGTAAACAATCGATGTGTGTGTATGTGTTTATCATAAATTTAGGTACGCGCAGTGTTGAAATACATACGAAGATACCAAAAGTAAAGCAACAAAATCAATTCAAAACAAGAAAAAGTGAGGGTTGTTTGCTTTTTGTTGGCTTGTGTTAATTTTCTACTGATAGCACTGGGCAACAAAAAAAATTTTGGTTATCGTTGATGTGTCACAGCCAGTTAATTGGCGTAAGTTTCAAACATTAATGACTTCTTTTGCACCTGCAAAGTTTACTTATTGACTTCCTTGGAAGCTCTTGTTTTACTGGATATTGAAGTAAATGAGCGATATGTAATTTCCCTTGAAAAAAAAAACATCCATCCTGTTGCACAGTGTAATCACTCATACGCAAAGCGAACAAAATCAACAAACATACATACATACATACTATCCAAACTGCTGCCTGCCTGGCTGACTGATTATATGACTGACTAACAACACATTACTGACGCTCATGACATACATTTCGTATAGAAGAAAATACAAAAAAAACAAACAAAACAATTAACAAAAAACAATAGGAATAGTAATTTAAAAGAATTAAATACAGTGGTTGTTTAAAGTAGATGTACGTTTATTAAATTCTTATAGAATTGTAGGTGGGTACATATAAGAGAATGACAAAAGTATTGTTTTAAGTACTCTTTGAATATTGGCCGTCAAACAGCTATAAATGCATGCAGCTAAAAATATGTAAAGACCATGTAATTTTAAATCGAATACATGTAACTAGAAACATATAAAAACTATGTTTATATATGTATATTTTTTAAATTACGCAGCACAAGCAACTATAACTAAAATGTATAGAATGTGTGAGCTACAATTACATAAATGAGTATAAAAATACTCTGACTATTATTCGGCTACACGTGTGTATACACAGGGCTATTTTAATTACACATACAAATAAAGCATGTTTTCAAACAGCCACACACACACGCACCCATACATTTTCCATTCCATTTTATATATACAAATGTATGCATACGGTGGCGAATGATTAATAAATATCCCGAGTATCAGCGTATTTTTTTTTTGTCCAAATCCATAGCCTGAGTTTAAGTATACTCATAGGCAATAAGTATGACAGTATGTCAATGCGCTTGTTACACATGTGCTTTTTTATTTTTAGTTGTAGCGTATTTGAGTTTGTCGCATAAACGAAGTAGAGATAGTTTGATTTATGTTTGTTGTTTGAGTAGAATTTCAAGCTTTGTTGTATTCGTATAGTTATAATTAGGGCTAATTAAAATATGCAAAATAAAATTCAAAATATGCGCCAGAAATAGCACGAAAAAAATTTCAAAATATGCACGGTTATATGCACATGCAAAATATGCAAGAATAAAATCAACAATTTTGTTACCTTAAAGTATTTTTATTCAAAGAGATCTTTATTATAATGAACAATTATTTGTTTTTTTAAATTTTCAAAAAGAAATTATCTTCTATTGTCACATAAAACAGATGAATAAATGGAAAATATGCGTTCAACATCAGTAGATGTAACAGGAGCGTATTTAAATGCGAGTATTTCAGAAGGGGACAAATTTTCAATATATTCATCGGTTTCGGTTTTATTGAAATATATATAATTTTTAATTTTGATTAAGGTCTTCAGACCTGTGTTTCTGTTCAAAACTTTGTTGAATTTATCAATGAATACATTTTGGTTTGTATTTTCAATACTTTCTTTCACACGTTCTATAACAGCTAAACTTTCACTAATAAACAATCATAAGCCTCCGGCGGTAATAGTTTCGGTTCGACTTTGTGGTAGAAGTTATAGAAAAGTAAAGAAAAAATTAATAACATGCAGACAGAAGAGGAAAGAAATATATTTCATGTGAATTTCTTTTACACCAGCTTGAGTTATATGAGTCGTTATATATTAATCGCGGTGCCAGAGTGAAAAATAAGCTTTTTTATGCAAGGTGATCCAAAATAAGCATTTTTCTACAAAAAAATTAAAATATGCAAAAAAATGCTTTTTCTGGCAAAAAGCCAGAAAAATTAGCCCTGGTTATAATACAATAGAATTTCATGGCGAATATTATTGTTGAATATTCCTTCACTAAGCGCATGATTTATAAAATTCATATACTTAATTCATGAATTTTGGAATAACTTTTATAAATATACATACATACATATATACATAATATAATATTATGTAGTTACATTCACATAAATCCATCTCTGGTTTTCAATTGGAAATATAAGCTCTCCAACTTAGTGACTGCATTAGCGGCTGTGTGAGTCAACTAATGCCTTGCCAACTGTCAAACATAATACAAAAACAGTAAATACAGACAAATCCCGGTATAACTAACGATATAATATCATGCCCGTTGTGCCGAAAACTTCGTTATATTAACAATTTTTTCAAGTGTTATTTTAATTATATCTGTGGCAATAAGGAAAAAGTGCTTAAGTCATATTTTACTGGTTTGCAGGAGAGCACTTTTCTTTTTCTTTCTTTTACAGTTAAATTGGGAAAACTGAGAATTTCTTAATATTTTTAAGCAAACACCGTTTTACACACTACAAGTAATACATTTAAGTTGAAATATACCAAAGTATAACCTCAATTAAGCTATTATTCCAAATGAGATTAGAAGTCTAAAAAAGATAAGTCGCAAGTAATATTGCTATAACTTCCTAAAAAATTACACAAATTTATTGAGATTTTGACCAGGGGTACTTTCGAGTATGCAGGTTGCGCAGGCACCATTAACTCAAAATCAGCTTATCTCGACTTGAGCACTTTTTCATTTTTGCCAAATATATATTATTATTGTAGACCTGATGCAACATAATCAAAAGATTGACAGCAATTTGCTACAAATAAGTTACAAAATGCAAACTATCAGTGCCACATTTTTATGCCGTTCGTTATACAGAGCACACACACATTTATCAAAACAAGGTAGTAAATGTGAAAAATGTGTTACTAGCAAGTTTTTGTTTATTTCGTGATGTTTTTTATCACTCGTTATATCCAGTATAAAATAAATATAGTATTCGCTATATAAAGTTGAATGTAAACAATTTTGCTGTTCGTTATATCGAATTTTCGCTACATCGAGATTCGTTATACCGAGATTTGCCTGTACATAGAATAACATATTATTTGATTTTTAGGTATAGATTTTGACAATTGCATTCAGGTGTTAGTACAATATATCGATGGTTTACTAACGCAACCTCGTAACTTAAAAACTACTACTTTTCAGGAGAGACAAAAAATGATTTATAACAAGTATTTAATGAAAATTTACAAGTATTTAATTGAAAATTTAACAAAAATCATCCAAGTAATTAGATTATAAAAAACATATATTAAAAATGTTTAAATACTTGTTATAAATCATTTTTTGTCTCTCCTGAAAAGTAGTAGTTTTTAAGTTACGAGGTTGCGTTAGTAAACCACCGATATGTGACAGCTACCTACTTGCAGAATTGCTTGCTCTAACCACTATGAATGAAACATAGTTAATTACGCTTGTATTGGTTTGAGTTCATATTTTTAATTTAAGTATCTTCAAATGTATCTATGGACATACATATCGCTCATTTACTTCAATAATGGCACAACTCAAAAAAAAACCAGTTTTGCAGAAAACGCGTTTTAAATTTTCAATTTGCATACAACTCAATGGAGAAATTAAAAAGAAAAACTTCTCTCAGGAGGTGATGGTACAAGCTATTATATGAAATTTTTACACAACATAAAATACGAAATGCCGCATCTTTCTGCATTATTAACTCAAAAAACTCATTTTTTGAGTTATGCCAATTGAAGTAAATGAGCGATATGTACATATATATGTACATATGTATGTCCATAGATATATATATATATCAACATAAGTGTGCATTTATATATGTATGTGTATATATGTACATACATAAATATATATGGATTTACAAATATAGTTGTGAAGTGCCGAGGAAGAATTTTTATTAATATTTTGTTATTTGTTAGATCAGCTGTTTCTCTTATTTTGGTGTATATGCACATATATTTTATGTTACTGCGTATTCGATTATTTTCCCCTTAATTTCTTTTTGTTTCTTTTGAAAATTTAATAAAAGAAATTTGTGTGTAAATATATTATATATATATATATTTATTTATAAATACACACACACACATATATATATATATATATATATATATATATATATATACTCGTACATGTGTACTATGTACAAGTGCGTATTTATTTTAAGATTGTCCTAACTCAAAAACTTAGACTTTTTTCTTAATACATATTAAACATATTGTACCTAGTCAATCTTGTAAAAAAATCCTCTATCTAAATGAGTGTGGCCGGAATCCTAAATCAATTTTACACATACGAAAATTCAAAATTAACAAAAATTTTACTAATTACACAAAACAAATTTTGTGTTTGATCCTAAGTAACGTTTATTATTAAGAATATATCATTAACAGTCACAACATTAATTTAATAAATATTAATACACCAACGGCATCACATGCCATACGCGATGCCCCTGTACCATACAGTGAACTGGTGATATGGTTTTTCAAATTTTATACCCAGATTTTCTGCTTATTAGCCAAAGAAATAAAAATGGGGCTCGTCGCTCATGATAATTTTTGATGAAAAGCCGCAAAAAAGACGAAGGAATTATTCCGCGTTCTTTAGTAGTATATTCCGCGTTCTTTAGTAGTATAGCGATTCATGTCTTATTGACTTATATCTTGTGTCCGTTTGCTCCATAAATATCAAAGCGGAGCTGACATTTAACTCTATTTGGAAAAATTATAGCATCTTCCGATACTGTGAATAATTTTGCATCATTTAATTTTAATTTGCTGAATATTTATTTCCACTGAATAGTTCAAAAATAGCAGAATAAGAGCTACGTCAAGCCAAGTATTGCTAAACAAAAACAGAGAAATTTTATACAAATGTTTGTTAGTAGATTTACGGCGTAAAAATAGTTTTTAAATAAAATGAAAATGTTTGATTAAAAGATTTAATAGTATATAATACTGAGGCGAAATTACAAAAAAATGTTATGATCCAAAAATAGTCCAAGAAAAATTTTTTTTCTGTCACATTATTGGATAATTACACAGAAATCGGCAACGCTAATCTAAGTACTTGTACTGAGAGAAGAATAAGGTGAACAGTTTGAAATAATGATTTTTTTCCATACAAAATTACAAAGTTTCAAGTGAATAAACTGTTTGTCTCTTTTGTTTTCTGTTTGATTCACGGATGGAAATAATGGTACAATTGTACTTTTTATGGTACATTTTTGACCTTGTTGGTACCGTGGTACTACCGCGAGTTATTTGGTACAATTTAAAAATGTCAATGTTTCAATATATGGTAACATTAATTTTGCCTATGTTCTCTTTAATTTTTTTTTTGTGTCTTTTTTATTTTAATCTCTAATATAATAGTCGAATCTACGAATGTACCTTTATGAATGTAATATTTAATATTTTGTAATGTTATTATTTTTATACACATTTTTGTTAAGTTTCTGTTTTTTATTGTACACTTCTGAATTTTTATGCACATTTTTTTAAGTTTCTGCTTTTATTAATAAATATTAAAAAAAAATGGTACCGTCGTGGTCTAAAAAGTACATTTTGTTTTCATAGTTGATACAAAATCCAAGAAGTCATTTTCCTTCCCTGGTTTGATTACATCTAGGTAATCGATTTTTTTTATCTACATATCGGAAATAAAAGGCGAACATTTTGTTCATTTGAAGCATTTCCCGTGAACAAAAAATGGTGAACAAAATGAGAAAATAGTATATTGACGCAACAACAACGAAAACATTGCCGATCACAATTTTATGGAAAAGGAACACATTTCACGTGAACTTTATTTTATTCCCGATAAGGGTGACTATGTTCGAACGAAAAACAATTTTCATAAAATTAATTCTACATGATTAACTCAGAAATCGCAATTTTTGAGTTATGGCTTTGTTTTAGTAAATAAGCGATATGCATACATAATTACATATCGTAAGCTGAAATGCAATACCACGTAATTAACAAAACATCCAAAATCGTAATTTTTATTAACTATTGGATATAACATGGGCATTTCCACGAGAAACTGCACTTTTTGGTCGCGTGCGACAGCAAGTAATTAAGCTTGTATTTCAGAACAATGTGACATGTTTTTTCTTAAAACTTTACCTAATGTACATATAACAGCTGACGGCCTACATAAATATATGTATGTATGTATAAAGAAGTAAAAAAAAGTTTCGTTTTCTTAAATAAAAACAAACATTTTATTGCTGTCGCACGCTACCAAAAGTTGACATTCCTGTGGAAATGCCAATATGTACTTCAAAACACATGTCCCTAATAGTTTTTAAACTAACTAAACTAAAAATTAAAATAAAGAAACTTTACTTCAGTCTTTTAAACAATTTTGTTTAGTTTTTTCTATCTCCTTTAAAATTTAAGAAAGTGTAGTTAAGTGATTTTGCATTTCAGCTAACGATATACAAGTATAAATTTATACATGAATTTTCTAATGGCTGAGATAAGAAACGAATAGATATATGTTTGTATATTTATACATACTGATTCATGTATGAATGTACGCACTAATTATACCTTAAAATTCAAATTAACAATTTTTTTATTTTCCTACTTTCTTCTAACTGCCTTCAACTAGTTACCAATTTGGGTTTTCTGAAATGTGTGCATACCATGTATGTATGTCTGCATTTATTTATTGCAACATAGTCATAACGCAAATAAAGGTAGTTTTGCAGAAAATGAAAACTTAAAATTTTCAGTTTCATACATGTCAATGAAGATATTAAAAGTGTTTCTTATTTCATAGGGTGAAAGTAGATACAAGCCATGTGTATTAGATACAGTGCGGGACAAAAGAAATATTATACGAGGGATACTAAAGCGTGTCCCAACAAGAACGCAAGATTTAAATTTGGCGCCATTCGAAGTGTCATTGTTTGACATTTGAACAATTGTTATTGTTTGCTAGTAGAAGGTACGAGGTTAGTAGAAATGAAGCGCTACACGAATGAACAACGCATTCTCATTGTGAAATTGTTTTACCAAAATGGTGAAAGTTTTGCGGCTACAGTTCGCAAATTTGCGATCAATTTGGGGTCACAATAATGCTCCAAAAGAGTCAACTGTAAAGACATTAATGGATAAATTTGCCGAAACTGGGTCTGTTAGTGATGTAAAGACAACAACGCGCCTTCGACCAGGTCGATCGACCGAAAATGTCGCAGCTGTACGTGATGATGTCGCTCAAACGCAGGTCAAGAGCAAACAGTCAATTGTGTTCGGTATCGTGAAATGATAACCAGTTTTTTCGTGTCTAGAATTGAAGAAATGAATGTGGAGGGCATGTGGTTTCAACAAGATGGCGCCACATGTCATACAGCCAGAGAAACAATACAATTGCTACATCAGTCATTTCCCGGTCGTGTTATTTCGCGTTTTGGAGACCAGAATTGACCGCCTAGATCGTGAGATTTAACACCATTAGACTTTTTTCTTTGGGGTTTTTTGAAGTCGATGGTTTACGCGAATAAGCCGACGACGACTCAAGCCTTGAAAGAGGAAATTGAACGCTGCATTAATAAAATACCGCAGCATTTATGCAAAACGGCCATTGAAAATTTCATTAAAAGATCGCGTGTGTGCCAGCAAAGTCGCGGCGGCCATCTGCCCGATTTGTTGTTCCACGCATAACCTCATTTTGTCTACTTTGTCTTTCATTTCGAATTACAGAGTAGACCCCCTGACAAAAAAAAAAAAAAAGTTCTTTGTATGGCGATAAAGCACCATCAAAAACCACAGTAAATCGCTGGTATAGTGAATTCAAACGTGGTCGTAGTTCCGTCGCCGAAGAATTCCGCGAAGGTCGTCCAAAATCTTTTTGTTGTTCCACAAAACATGGATGCAGTGCGTGAACTGATAATACAAGATCGTCATGTGACATATTATGAGATAGAGGCATGCTTGAACATTAATTAGTTCGACTTAAATATATTCGATTTTGCATGAACACTTAGTTATATTAAAAATTTGTGCTCCTTGGATGCCCCATAATTTATCAATCGCAAAAAAAAGGATCACGTCAAGTGGTGTAAGGAAATGATTGAAAAGTGCAACCGTGGTGCTTCAAAAGACGTGCACAAAATTTTGATAGGTGACGAATCGTGGATATATGCTTATGAGCCGGAAACAAAACAGTGATCGACCATGTGGGTATCCCAAGACGAGCTAAATCCAACAAAAGTTGTTTGTGGAATAAGCACAGCTAAGCAAATGGTCGCCGAATAGTTCACGTGGACACTGTTCCGCTTGAGCAACGTAGAACTGTCAATTCTGTGTGATACGTGACTATTTGTTTGCCGCAACCCCCGAAGACGAATCATTATTCATCAAGACAATGCGAGCTCTCACACATCTCGTCAAACAAGTGAATTCTTGAGTAGTCAAAAGATCGGATTGATCACACATCCCCCGAACAGTCCTGGCTTGGCTCCCAATGACTGCTTCTTGTTCCCGAGTACCAAAGTTAAACTGCGTGGTCAATGATTTACGAGCGCCGAAGAAGCAGTTGAGACATTCAGAAACCATATTTTAGAGGTGTCTCTAGAGGAATGGAAAAACTGGTATGACAAATGGTTTAAACGATATCCTATATATAGGACGGCTTCAAAACCCACTTTTTCCAATAAATTTTCAAAAAACCTATAATTGCAATGTTTTTTTATTCTAATATGCTTCCAAAATTATATAAAATTATTTTTAAAATGATCATGCTCAAGCATTGGGCATATCTGTTTTAAAAGCAGTTGGATTTTTTTATATGTGCACCATCTTGAGAACAGAGCTGCCGTATCGCTAACAACTCAGCGAAAAATTTATAAATTCATTTGCACATATTTGTCCAGCACTGTATGTGCGATATATAATTTAATATTTTATAAATATTTGCTATCAGAAGGGAATTTAATTAATTTAATGCAAAACTAACAAAAGTCACGATCATAAAAATTCTGCGATTTCAGAATAACTCGATCCCGAAAATTTGAGGAATTTTTGGAAACGGTATACCACGACTAGAATCCCCTAGTTTATACTTTCTTGAATAATATTTACAAATGTATGTGCAATATGTAACTACATGCAACATTTGTGTCATGTCCAGCCCACTGTGCAACCTACAATATACCACATAAGTGGAAGTCAAATATTCAACTGTTTATTTAAATTATATATTCCACAAAACAGCCACAATCATTTTATTGCTTATTCAAATATGCATAAATTAGTTCTAAATATACTTTAAATAAAATATTTCTTTTAAAATAAAACAACAGAAAATGAATGCATCTAAATTCGGCGTGAAACGTTTGATAAATAGAAAATTGTATTTTTGATTTTTCTATTAAGCTAATTGTAAATAGTAATTTTTTGTTTGTTTTTATTATATAATGCTTTAAAATATAATTCCAATATTTATTTATTTTTTTTTATTTTAAATTCACAAGTATTCAACTCATGTCGTTAGATTTGTACGAGAATTTCAATGTTAGTTTTATATTCATATAAGTATACAATTATATATTTTATTGTTATTGCTGCTTTGTTTTCAAAATCCACTAGATTTTTAAATGTTTTAATAATACTAAAGCTCTACAATTGCATTATAATTAATATGCAAATGTTTTTCTTAAAATATTTGTTCTATATTGTGTATGTGTGTAAAGTTTGTGGTTCAAACTTATTGGAGTGTACCCTAAGCTGCACGAACAGCTTTACAAAAATTTCATAATTACATTAATTAGGGGACAAAATTACAGGCTGCAAGGTCAGCAATAAAAAAGGCGGCCAACTGGCTAAGGTAGTATACAATGGACAAAAGTAAATAGTATTAATTTTAGTAACTGCATATAATCAAAATTGTAGCGCAAAAAAATATACGCGTGATACTCGGGATATTTATTCATCATTCGCAACCGCATACATATACATAGTTGTGTATATAAAATGCAATGGAAAATGTGTGGGTGTATGTGTTGCTGTTTGAAAACATGATTTGTGTAATAAATCATAAGTAAAATATCTCTATATATACGCATGTATAGCTAATTAATAGTCAGAGTATTTTTATACTCATGCATATGATTGTAGCTCATACAGTCTTTAAATATTAGTTATAGTTTCTTGTGTTTCGTAATTTAAAAAATATATAAATATAGTTGTTGGATGTTTATAGTCACACTTATTCGGTTCAAAATTAATGTGTGTGTTTGCATATGAGCGTATTTTTTACGATAATACTCAAAGATTAGTTAAAACGAAACTTTTGTCGCTCTCGTATATCTACCGACACAAGACACATGAAATACATTTATTCATATTAGATGCAACTCTGAGCCTTTCACAAGCAAAACATCAGCTGATGTCGTAATTTTGCGAATGCGTGTACCTGTTTGAGATACATATGTGTGTCTTCGCACTGACATATACACAACATCCATTTTGGTTTATAATATAGCTGGGTCCAACTCGTTCTCATTCAGCTCTAGTTTATGAATGCTAGATGTCTCTTATTTACATGAATAGTTATCCTAGCTTAGAGTTAATCTGGGTACCGGCGCACAGAAATGCACTCGAAAATGATATAATAGACAGGCTAGTTTAACTGTCAAACCAATATACTGATAAATTGTTCGGTTTTTCTATTGAAATGTTTCAAATAGCAAGCAGAGCACAAGCTCTTCATAATTTTCCAGACTGAATGATTGAACGAGGTTGCCTGCTCTACCTCAAAATTATCTTGAATACGATACAAACCCAGATGGTCCGCCATCTTGGAATTAATCCCAAGAGATCAACTCTGTACACTAGTGGCACTGCTAATAGGATATTGCCGCATAGGTACACATGTCAGGAGATTAAATCTTCATACAAAGATTTCTGTAGAAGTCCTTGTGGCGTATAAGAGGATGAAACGGAAACCTACTTTATCACTGTCCCATTCATGCCGATAAAAGGACATTCTCCATAAGAATGAATTTGTTTGGACAAAACACAGATTGGTTTAGTAACGAACAAACGGGATGACCTATCAGAACCTAAGTGAACCAGTTTCTCGTGTAGCTAAAAAACATGACCTAGCATGACTAACAAAATTTGCCTATTTAAACCTTAAATAATATGCGCTCCGCTTTTTTGGATTTCGGCAGTTACAGACGAGCTATTGAGCCTACTCTTGCTTTGCCTATTTAAAGCAGTTCCTGCTTGGGAAACATCTGGATGTTGTAGCAACTAAACCTAAAGTAGAGCGTTGTGTTAGCACAAAATTACATATTTGTAGTTCATTCAAATGCCATTTTATAAGTTTACATATAATTTACATACGTACCCTGCTGCTAACTATAAGTGCAAGGAAATTCCTCTCAAAGTTATGAAGCCGCTTGGTTCTATTTCAGTCGAGGGACGGCCAAAGAATTCTCGATAGCCCACAAGTTTTAATAATAATTCTTATATGTGTCCCTCTTCCATTACTAGGGTGTCACAACTATGGGACATTTCAATAAAACAAAAATAATAATGAACAAGTGTCGTGTTCCTCAGGGCCGCCTGACAACTACTCGTAAGAAGAAGGAATCCAAATATGTTTATATCTCTTTCTATATTTTCCTTCTTTGACTGGCAATAAATAAAACCAGAAAAATCATTTTTTAATCTGAATTACAAAAATTTGCATTAACAGTAGAAATGGGCGCGTGCCGTGTTTTTCCCTGACCCGAACACGCACAACTCAACACAAAGTGTTCGTGACAAAAAATCTGATGTCGTGCGTGTTCGGGTCGTTTCTTGTTGAGCAAAATTTACACGAAAAACACGAAACGATTTTAGATGTAAAATATGTATGAATGAATTTCCAGTAGAGAAAAAATTTAATATTTTGTATCGTAAAACGCACAACACCAGCATATTTGTTGATATTGTATGGGCTTCCGAAGCTTAAAGTTTTATACGTTAACCGCTGTGGTGGTTAATCAGCTGTGGTGGCAGATAGTATCAGTTAGGGGTGGAAAACTATAGATGGCATTATCGATAGTTAATTTTTTTGTGACTATCGATGTTTTAATTCTGCCATCGATTAAAACTTGAAAACAATCGATATTTTTTAGTCACTATCGATAGTAAATGATACACCACTAAAACCAAAATATGTGAATATATTGCTTTTCATAAACAAAAATAACTGAATGACGGGAAAAGTTCTTCCGCTGATCTCACTTATTTTTCATACAATTATTTTAGTTTTGTTATTTATTAAACTGAAAAATAAAGTTTTATTTTACTTTGTGTTGTTTTGTTTAAAAATATTTTGTTTGGAATTCTTATTGTAAATAAATATGTAAAATTTACGAGAACCATACAACTTCGATACTATCACGATAGTATCGTCGATATATCAATAGTTTTTTTTTATAACTTTCGATAGTCTGTAATTAATATATAGAAATATAGAAATTTTTAAATTATCTAAAACTTTCGATAGTGACACTATCGATAGTTTTCCACCTCTAGTATCAGCTGGCAGTGCCAACTCGGTGTCATATTTTGGAAAGTGTCCCTTGATAAAAATCAATTTAATTTTCTGATGTTCAACACCATACCAAAAAATTTTCATGCGTGTTGTGCAGTATCGTGTTGACGTAATTTTCCACGTCGTGTTAGAAAAATTCGACACTCACCCATCTCTAATTAACAGCAAATCAACAATTGAAATTAGTTGTACATATTAATTTACCTTATTTTTCCTACCTTGCAATTCTACCAAAATATATAGAACACCTTGTGCAGCCATTTTATTTCCACCTCAGTCAAATGCACTATTCAATACATTGAAAGCTTTTCTGATTATAATAGTCTTGCGTGATTATTTTAAAGAGAAATTTTTATCATTAGCTCACTAACTATTTCAAATTAGTTACTTTAACCAACAAAACTGGTAGTTTATTTATTCATATAAATCGCAATAATAAGTTACATTGGCTATAAAATAAAAACTGTAATTTATTAAATTTAACTAAAACAGAAATCAAAAAAGCAGACGAAATAAAATTAGAAATCGGTATACTCGTAGGATACATGCTGCCGTAGATGGATACATTAAATTTGCAACATCGCTGTTTATTTTTTAGTGTAGGTATACAATTTTTTTAAATTTCTTGATGAGCATAACATTTACTACATTTTTTTTTATTAAACAAACAATAAAATGCCATATTGACGTGTTTATTATTTATATGTTTGTTGTAAAAAAATATATTTCGTATCTTATCTAATTTTTTTTAATAACAAGTACTTTTGATAAATAAAACGAATGTGTATATTTGGGCAACAACAAAAATGTTCAAAGGGAAAATAAATATATGTGTATGTAAAGGGTCTTCCGATAGGGACTTTCTAACTCCGACACTTGAAAGAGGACATGCTGTTGAAGCTTTTTCTGTGGAATTGGCTGTCAATTTGATGTGCCAAATCACTATGGGCGGATATAGCGTTCAGCTGCATGTGCAAATAATAATTTTTTTTATCAAAATGGATGCTCCTTTGGGGTAACTTTCCGCGCGCTTCGCCTATTTTACGGTTGTCTACCGCGAGGATCATTTGCAGTATGGTGGATAAATTTGAGACCAATTGTGCAGTAAAAATTAACCAATCGTACCACACACGCACCAAAAAGTAATATGAATATTTTTATGTAATTTCTCGACCTTATTTTTAATATTAGTTAATGTAGTTTTATAGATATTGTATCTATTCAGGCTTTCAAGGTCATTAAATTTCTTCAAAATGTAAATAAAAGACGCTTTTATTTCATTTTTAATGTATCCGACGTTTCGTTGGGATTTTCCAACATCTTCAGATATAATTATTATTAATCAGTGTAATACCAACTCTGATATTAGAAGTTAAGAAAAGGCTGTGATATTTTATTTTATTTCATTTATATTTGCAATTATTTTTTACTTTATGTGTTTTATGTTGTACATTTGATGTCTCTTTAAAATTCATCTCGAAAACTTAAAAGTAAATTGGAATAAAAGATAAAATATATTTCAATAAAAATAATTATCCCTGAAGATGTTGGAAAATCCCAACGTGACCTGCTCCTGCACCTGTACAGGATTCAGATGATTAAGCAGCTGCAGGTAAAGGACCATAGACAACACGACGTGATAGAGCAATTGCAAAGTGACCCTAATTTTCATAGAAACATCATTTTCAGCGATGAATGGGTACGTCAGCAAACAAAAATATTAAATTTGGGATGCGTGATATTTAAGAGAGTCCAGTGCATCCTGAAAAAGTCACTGCTTGGTGTGAATTTTGGTGTGACGATGTCATTGGATTATATTTCTTTGAAAACGACGTTGTCTAGGCCATCATCGTCAATGGTCGATGATAACCGAGTGCTTTTGATTAACAACGGATAATATGGACATCAACGACATGTAGTTTAAATAGAACGAAGCTTTGGACATGATTCTGCACGAGCGGTGTGAGGGCATGGTCATCTTACATAGACTTTTTATTGTGGGGTTTTTTTAAGTCGCAGGTCAATGGGCATAAACCACAAACCAGAATGGTCCTTCAAGCCAACATAACACCTGTCATCGGTCAAGGTTGCTTGGTTGTTCGGTTGGTTGGTTGGTTGGTTGGTTGGTTGATTGATTGGTTGGTTGATTGATTATTTGCTTGGTTGGTTGATTGATTGGTTGGTTGGTTGGTTTACGTAGCTGAAACCTTCACGCATGCATTCAAGTAGAATCTAAATGGTTCCTTTTTTAAAAGAACACGACACTCGTCGATGTCAGCCTATGTAGCGCCTATCATTGTATCAAAGCCACATTTTCTTAGCAACATTTCACTTGTCTATGTTGCGCCGCCTGCATTCAGCCTTATAGAGATAATGTTTGAATGTCTGATTTTTGAGCCAGAGTTATGGAAAGTTGGCCATTTCATATGCGGGCTACCAAGGCCATCAATAGGATGTAGACATCAATAGGACAGCCTTTAGAACGAATAAAAAATTACTTTTATATCTCACATACAAACATTGTTATATTTACGTTTAAAGACAAGAAGCTCTTAATGAAACACCCATTATGTACATATGTATGTACGTTTATAATTTTTTTATGTACGAGTATATTTTTATGTTTAAAAATCAGCCAGCCACCTGATTAAGTATAAAATATGTTCAAACGCAATTAAAAACATATAAACATGTTTGTTTGTTAATTTTGCTAGAAAAAAAAATTCTATATATACGCACTATGGGATCGAAACGTTTAATCAACGATACACTATCCTACATAAGCTCACTTATTTTTGAGAAAATGCAACTCTGACCTAATGATTTTGGCAAGAAATAGATGAACATTAATTACCATCAGGGTTATAATTTGTCAAATGTCGTGCAATTATACAAGATAGTGAGCAATAACTTTATTACCCGACTGTGCGACTTAAAGAAGGGTGTTGTATTTATCAGCCTATCCATGTGTGTCGATTTTGATCCCGGGATTATCACTGAAGATATGACAATAGTTTAAATTCAATATGGCGGCCAACAGACGCCATTTAGTGAATAGAAAAATAATAAAAAAAAAGTCGGCGAACTATATAAAAATATGTATCATTCGACAGGTATTTGAAAATCATCTTTAGGTTTCTCTATGATTTTTCATTTCGAATGACCATTTAGGATCTGAAACGATTTAAAGTTGGTTTCAGTTTTATTCAGGTTTTTTTTTTGATTTTTAAAATTTTTACTTAATAACTGGTTTGTTTTTTTAAGTTGCTTAGCGGTATGATTCAAAGAATAATACGCCCATACGTTCTTGAGTACTGCCTATTATATAAGAAAATGCTAAAAGTTCACTAAGGAATAGTAGCTGTGCTTAGTGTTCCTAAATATACATATCGTTATCTTAATATAGAAAGACCCTAGCTCATTATTTTTTTTTTGAAATCTAGATTTTTGCCTTTTTCGATACATAAGAATCGAAATATACAAAGAGCTCGATTTCAGTAAATAATGAGTTATGGCCTTTCTATATTAAGGTAACGATATGTACATACATATGTATGTATGTATGTATGTAATTACTTAATATAACCATATGCCTAAATTAATTTATTTCTAATTTACTTTCTAAAAAGCATCATTAACAAAATTAGATTTAAAAAAACTTAATTAACTAAGCATGTTAGAAATTTTCCCCATGATTGTCTGTATTTTCTGTGTAGGTATGTATGTACACAAGTACTTTCCAATTTTTAACATTTTCTTTAGGCATTGTTAAATAATTTGGTTTGGTAATTCATGTCTCATAAAATTTGTTTAAAAATAAACAAAATTTTTCATTAAACTTATTGCGCACTTTGTAAAAATATAAAAGAAAACAATATTAAATGTTTTTCGAAATTTTTCAAAAAAAAAAGATTTGGCCAAAACACAAGCATTCTATTTTTAAGAAAGCACAAATTTCAATGTTAATAACAATATAATGAATACTTCTCTAAAGGTAATTATTATAATTTTTCTAATTAAAAATAATTATTGTTTTAAATAATAAACATTTACATGCATGCATACATATGTATGTACTTATGTACATACATAGACAAATGTATATAAATGTATTTTAGGTAATTACAAAGCAGGATCAAGTTAAATTCTCATTCTGTAAAACATTTGGTGTCAAAATTTATTGCTTTCGTTTTTATTTTAAATTTTATTAAAGTGTTTAATTTTGAATTAGATCTTTACGTATTCGAAACAATTAAGAACATACATACATACATAAATGCACTTCAGTGTTATATATGCAAGTACATAGTATGTACCAGAGTATAACAAACGTATCGTTTGAAGTACTCTTTGAGTATTGTCCATGAAACAACTATAAATGCGTTTAGCGAAAAATAAAACATACGCATTAATTTTAAACCGAATACGTGTAACTATAAACATCCAACAACTATGTTTATACACATTTTTTAAACTATGCAGTACAAAAAACTTTCGCTAAAATTTATAGACTGTGTGAACTATAATCACACAAATGAGTATAAAAATACTCTGACTATTAATCGGCTATACATGGATATATACACATAAAACATGTTTTGAAGCAGCCACACGCAACAAACACATTTTCAATTTCATTTTATATACATACATTTGTATACGGTGGCGAATGGTGAATAAATATCGCGAGTACGATACTTATTTTTTTTCGATTAAATATCCATAGCCTAAATATAAACATACTCATACTTTAAATATGAGAGAGAATCCATGCGTTTGATACTCGTACGCATGTGCCTTTTTACTTTTAGTTTTGGCGTATTTTAGTTTTTCGCACAAATTAAGTAGCAATGTTATAGTCGGGTATAGTCATATCTACTTGACAGACAATAAGTGAGAGTTCGAATTGCTTGCGCTGCAATTATTTTTAAATATCAGGCTATTTACTTATACATATATTTTTTTTAATATTCATTGTCATTCTCTGGTTTCCATACCAAAAATGAGATATTTGTAACGTTATATTATAGAAATATTCTCAATTTTAATTGTTTTTTAGAAGCTTTATTATAAGAGTTGTAAAATTTGGTAAATAAGAATTTTTTGAAATTGTGTGTTCTTTATTCAAAATAACCTGAAAGTCACTAGCGGAACGAATTACTTACCCTGATAATAATTTTGTAAAACGCACTTTTTATAAAAGCTATTTTTTGGAAAAGGTACTTTTTGGAAAAAGTACTTTGCATAAAGAGAACTTTTTATAAAAGGTTTTTATTAAGTACTTTTATTAAAAGGTACTATTTCTAAAAGGTACTTTTTGGAAAAGTTACTTTTTATAAAATGTACCTCTTGGAAAAGGTACTTTTTATAAAAGTAACTTCTTATAAAAACTACTTTTTATAAAAGTTACCATTGGTATAAAAAACTTTTTATGAAAAGGTACTTTTTATAAACTTTACTTTTTATTAAAGGTACATTTTATTTCAGGTACTTTTTATAAAAGGTACTTTTTATTGAAGGTAATTTTTATTAAAGGTACTTTTTATTAAAGATACTTTTTGTAAAATGTACTTTTTATAAAAGGTACCTTTTCTATAAAAAGTACTTGCTATAAAAGATAGTTTTCATAAAAGGTACTTTTTTTAGAAATTACTTTTTATAAAATGTTTTTTTTTTTGTAGAAAGTTCTTTGCATAAATGGCACTCTTTATAATAGATACTTTTTAAAAAAGTTACTTTCTATAAAAGGTACTCTTTATAAAAAGTACTTGCTATAAAAGATACTTTTTATAAAAGGTACATTTTTTAGAAATTACTTTTTATAAAAGGTACTTTTTGTAGAAAGTACTTTGTAGAAATGGCACTCTTTAAATAGGTACTTTTTGTAATAGGTACTTTTCGTAAAAATTACTTTTTCTTATAGCTACCTTTAATAAAAGGCATTTTTTTATTATAAGTACTTTTTATAATAAGTACTTTTTACAAAAGCTACTTTTTATAGTAGGCACATTTTATGAAGAAGGGTACATTTAATACGAGTAAAAGATACTTTTTACAAAAGGTACATTTTTTTAAATAAAATGTGTATAACACAGGATTCAGACGATGAAATTTATGACGTCTATTTTTCTTGATTCCCTTTTGAAGTTCCTACCAAAAATTATTTGTGTTCATACGATGATTATTTTTACATGTGTAATTTTTTTTATTGATTTTGATTTTTATTGATTTTATTGTTTATACACACATTTGCAGTACATACCCTGTCGGAGAATGTGTTGTTGACTACAAAAATAGTAAACTTATAAATAGTTAACTGACTGACTAAAATCTAACTGCAATGTCAACCAGAACAAACCCAAAATTAATTCTTAAGTTGAGTACGTAATCAAATTTGATGAGAGCCAACAAATTTATTCTCAGCTACTTTAAAACTCATTTCAGTTTTATATTAACATTTTGCTGTTGTTATTTTAGATGGTACCTTAGCCGAGTGGTAGTGCGTTGAGTACACAACGTGTGATGATACATGTTCGAACCCCGGAAAATTTTTTTTAACTTACTGACTACCAGGTGATTTAAAAAAGTAAACTTTAAGTTAGCTGAAAGTAGTGCAGAGTGAGACAATTGACTACCGCCTAGGACATCGCAATGTTCAGTTGATTACATTAAAAGTAATCCAAAGACAGTACTATTTGCGAAATAGTTAGCTTAATGTTAACCGAATTTCCGACAGGGTATGAAAAAAACCATAGAAAACAGAAATCGAGTCATTTTTTCTACCCCTCTTTCTTCTCTACCCCGTTCGCTATCAAACCAAAAATGACGTCGAAAAATAGACTTCATAAAAGTCTTCGTGTGAATTAGGTGTAAAAGATAATTTTATAAAACGCACTTTTTACGAAATATTCTTTTTTTTTAAACGTACTATCATACAAAGTCGAGTAGACCTTCCTGTCGAAAATGTACACTTCTTAAGGCCATGATACACTATCATACAAAGTCGTGCGATCTACGAAAATGTAC
This sequence comes from Tachina grossa, assembly GCA_949987645.1. Classification (NCBI taxonomy): domain Eukaryota; kingdom Metazoa; phylum Arthropoda; class Insecta; order Diptera; family Tachinidae; genus Tachina; species Tachina grossa. Next base: position 18,712,193 of record OX465276.1, on the reverse strand, counting down.
ATCGCTGGTATGATGGGGTTTATGAAAATTTTCAAAAGACAATTACAATTCATCACACCAGAGTTGTATATTTTCGTAGATCGCACGACTTTGTATGATAGTGTATCATGGCCTTAAGAAGTGTACACTTTCGACAGGAAGGTCTACTCATATGAATATAATCGAGTGTTATCAGCCAAGCATGAGAGGTACTCATATGTTTTGTGATAAATAAATAAAAGGAAAACTTGTATTTGTTTTCTAAATAGTCTTAGAATTTTTAATGGAATATTTTCGATATTATATACTAATTCACTGAACTTGAGGATTTATCAGTTGAAAGTGGAATGAACCACATAGAAAGTTGTTAAATAATACAAATTGAACAGGTTTAATATACGTAAATATGGATTATTTTATAAAAAAAATTTAATCATAAATTTTATTTAAAGATAACATACACTCACGTTTGGAAAAGTTTTTGTTTAATTTTTATTATTTAAATATTAAGTATTATTAGTTATTCTATTAAAAATAACACCTGCTTAAATTCAAATATTTAGACACTGTCTATAAAATCTCCATACAAATGAAAACACTCCCTTTTTGTCATACTTATCTTCCCTCACAGTGGCAAACAATTAAAAAAAATTATCATTGAATTTGTGTGTTGCATTTGCTTGTATGCATGAATGCACTCTGGCTGAGTGTAGAACCAAGTGTGGTGAAGTGTCTCGAAGTGTGGATAATATGCATATATGGTAGCCTTCACCAAAAATTGTATAATTTTATATACGAATAGAGGTTTGTTATTCCGTTTGTTACAATATTAGTATCAGCATTTTTCTAAGCTCGAAGCAGCGGTTCCCGACATTGACATTGCTTCATTATAAGCCAGAGCTGGAAAATGGAATTTTGTTTTGGTATGTTTTTTTTTCAAATAAAACTTTGTTGATTACCTTAGTAAAAACGAATTTTATTTTTGATTATTAATCAAACATAACCAACATATATTATCTTTAAAACTAATTTTTTATATTCGTCCAATTTTTATATAAAAATCTAATTTAATAATACAACCATAACATATTGTTGCTGCTATGTAAATCCTAGGTATTATTCAAAAGTTTTACGACTACTTCTCATTGGCAGAAATACAAATTTTTTTGATATTTCTGTAAATTTTTACATATGTAGATATATAAAAATTTGCTCATTGACAGCGCTATTAATGTTAATTTCAAAGTCTGACAGCTTTTTTAGACTTTCTTCATGGTATAAAAATTTTAATATCAAAGTAAATAAATTCTCAACGGACATGTACATATGTATGTATGTTCGGAAGCATTTCCATAATGAATCTTATGGATTATTTTTAATCTATATATACATATGTACATGTATATACATACATACCAACATTTTATGACTTGTGAAGGGTATACCAGATTCGTTACAACCGTTTACAGCAGCATTGTTACTTTTTTCCAATTATCAATGCATGTTAAAAACCATAAGGTATTTTATCGATTTTCTAGCGATGACATTCCTTTTTAATTTGCCATGCAAAAAATGTATATGCATACATACGTATGTATATACATATGTATGTATGTAAACCTAATCCTTCACTAATTAAATCTTAAATTTTTACTGCCTTATTCATAAAAAATTATTTTGTTTCATAAAATGTTTATAAAACAAATTTTGTAGGAAAAACTGTTTTATAAACCGCTTATAAATCAAAAATATTTTTTTATCAATAAAGCCTTTAGTGTGTAGAAAATATTTATAAAATATAATTTTTTAATTTATTTGATTATAAAAATTTATTTAAATTTTATTATTATTATTATTTTATTATGTGCATATGTATATAGATGATTTCCAACGTAAACTCTGCTTCATTACAAAGTTGTTAATTTCCCTGGAGACGATCAAAAAAACTCATCAATTACATAGTCGTGGTTTTTCGGCTACACGAACAACAAACAAATTCTTTATTTTTTAAACGGCTGATTATTTGAAAGTCTCCAACTCTGATTGACGAAAAAATATCATATGTTTTGTGACCTTTTTAGACTCATAAAATGGCAAAAAATTGTGGTCGGACTTTTTTTTCTGTTCATTGTATATTAACATCCATATGTGCATACGCACAGAAGCAGGTAATAATATGCATACGTATCTACGTAATATGTTTATGCGTAAGTGTTTATGTACATAAATATTTACATATTTACATACCTAGAAAAACATAATCGTAGAAATTTATACCTACACATCATACTCGTATACATACATATCGCTCATTTACTCAAAGAAGGTTATAACTCAAAAAATTTAATTGTTGAGCTAATGGTGCAGACTTAATCGTCATATTATTCTTCATATTATATAAAAATTTCATACAAAAATCTTGTTTACTTAAATCATGAGAGAAAAAATTTTAATTTTACATTAAGTTATGTGCAAGGTGTATATAACCAGGTGGCAGCGCTACTTCAGATGATAATTTTTTGCTCTATGTGCTTTGTAGCTAACGAATGTCAAAAACTTTGTTTTGTTTTTAGTTTTGGTACAATTATTTTTGTGCTTTTGACGTTCTTCGGTTCTTTACTCATCTATGGTTGCCGTATTTTTGTATAACAAATCCTTACGCAGTCACATGTATAATTACTAGGGATGTAACGAATACCAATTTAGCGAATGCGAATGCGAAAACGAACAATGCATTTGAATTTTTGCGAAAGCGAATGCGAATGCGAAAGCGCATGCAAATACTTACAATACGTTAAAAATCCATATGAAATTGCATTATATACATAGATGTACTACATATAGCATTTTATTTAAATTGAGTCTTGAATTGAGCAAATATTTATTAGTTTATTAAATTCTTAAGACAGAAAGATATATTTATAAAATTGTATTAAAATAAGTATCGATAATAATAGATTTTCAAAATGTTAGGCAATCAACCCATTCGTACTTTGGCCCTAAATCCTGGTACTCTGTTCAACATTTCAGGTGAAATGCTGCCAAAATACATATTAACAAAAATTGGCATGAATTCATGAAACAATTTTGGAGAAGGAAGTAGAAGGATTTGGGTTTAGTATTCGCTTGAAATATTTGCATGCATTTTAGCGAATGCAAAAGCGAATGTAAATAGCAAAAGTAAGCGAATAATTTGCGAATGCGAAAGCGAATGCGAACATTCGTTACATCCCTAATAATTACACCATGGTTATGTGTAAATTGAAAACTTTAAAGTCGTTTTCTGGCAAACTACTTTCTTTGACTTATGACGTTGTTTGAGTAAATGAGCGTTATGTACATATGTACGTTTGTACATACATATGTAAGTTTGAAAAATCAAAATAAGGCTCCTTTTATCGTGGGTCCGCTACGTGTATCCTCTCTCTATTTCTTGTACAGGGTGGGCCAAAAGAAACCAAGGGGTGTAAAAGTTTAATAACTTTTTTGTTTATTAATTTTTTTTTATTTTTTCTTTCAGATTATATAGACAACACTTGGAGAATTTATAATGGAGAGGTTCACAACTGAACAGAGAACCAGAACAATAGAATTTTATTATTTAAACCAGAAATCAACTTTATTGAAAATTTGATTATGAGTGATGAAGCTCATTTTCATTTGAATGGCTTTGTTAATAAGCAGAACTGTAGGTTCTGGGGTTCTCAAAATCCAAGAGCCATTCATCAACGCCAATTGCACCCCATCAGGTGTACAGTATGGTGTGGGATCACATCTGAAAATGTCATTGGGCCCTACTTCTTCGAGAATGAAGATGGAAGTGCTGTAACCGTAAATGGAGAGCGGTATCGGTTTATGATAGAAAATTTTTTACGTCCTGCTCTTGAAAACAGACCTGGTATGTTTCAGCAGGACGGAGCCACTGCCCATACTGCCCGAGACACAATGGCACTTTTAAGTCAAATTTTTGGAGAGCGAATAATTTCTCGAAATTCGGAAATTATTTGGCCAGCGCGATCGCCAGATTTGACAGCACCCGACTATTTTCTTTGGGGTTTTTTGAAGGAGCGAGTGTATGTGAACAAGCCAGAGACAATCCTTGAACTCAAGGCAAACATTGTTGCAGAAATTCGAACGCTACAGCCACAAGTTTTGAAAGATGTTATGGAAAATGCTCTAAAAAGAGCCCATCAGTGCGAAGCTGAAAACGGTGGTCATTTAAGAGACATCATTTTTCATACTTAGTGTAAAAAAATTTCCATTTTGTATATTATATAATCTGAAAGAAAAAATAAAAAAAGTTAATAAACAGAAAAGTTATTAAACTTTTACACCCCTTGGTTTCTTTTGGCCCACCCTGTAGTTTGTTGGGCCTGTTTCTACATATGTAAATGTATCATTGCGCTGCAAATGGAAATTAAAATTACCTAAATTACTTCACTAAAGTAGATGATAATACACAAATAAATGTCAATAAATGTCTGAAGAATATTAACAGCGAACTTTTGAAATAAAATATTACTTATATGATGCAGAGCTGTGATGCATTTACGAGCACACCCTTTATTTTGAAGTTTTAATGTTTTCTTTATTTTTCCATCCATTCCTTGTATACGCTTTACCTTCGAAAATAATTTTATCGTTTTCGTTTTTGTTATTTTCCTTCCAAATAAGTATTTATTTCTTTTTGGTTTTTCTTCTATCAATCAGCGTTAATTTATGTAAACAAAATCCTGCGCATTAGAAAATGTCTCTTTCTGTCTATGTATTACTACTTTCTGCTTTTTATCAAAACTCCTTTCACTTCAGTTGTGTAAACAGGGATTTTCCCAATGAATGTATGTATGTATGTGTGTATATAGCTAAGTCTGTGTGTTTGTGAGAGTATGTGTGTGCATTGTCCCAGCGGGAAAACTCAGAAGACCTTGATAATGGCCTTATTAAAGGCCTGCTTAGACATTTTTTTGATAGAAGGTCTTGTCTTTTCTGTACAAAATATAAGATACACATTCCACATTTCATTCTATGAGATGGAAAACAAAAAGGAGTAAAATATTTTGTTATTTTTTTTTTAAGCAAAAGTCATTAATAGGAAGGCTTTTCATAATCACCCGTATTGCGTATGACACGTCGAATATTCGTCAACGAGAATTTGTCCTAGATTAAACAAACCTTGTACGCATTTTCTTTAATCTAGTACAAAAGTTTCGTAGACGAATATTCGACGTGACATACGCAATACGGATTTATGTATCGCAAAAAAGAAGCGAGAGCCGAAGGCCGACCCCTCAATAGTAACGTGTATAAAATAATTATTTCTGCCAAAAAAAAAACCGACTGCAATACAAAGATCTTATAGAAGAAGATACGAAGAAGTCCGTGAATTATAAAATTAAATTTTAATGGGCCTGCCTCCGCCAATTTTTTTAAATGCAAGATTGATTATTTTTCAGAGCTCAGGGTGCGTTTTAAGTCTTGTAGAAATCGGTAAAGTAGAACTACTTAATATAAAATATTAAATTTTAATGGGCGTGACTGCGCCCATTTTTTTAAATGAAGGATTGTGTATATTTTAGAGATCCAAGTGTGTGGTAAGTTTCATAAAAATCGGTTAAGTAGAACCGTGTGAAATATTATAATAATTTTAATGGGCGTAACCCCGCCCATTTATTCAACTTTCAAATTGTGTAATTACAAGAGTGTTTTACAGGTTTAGCATCAATCAAATAAGTAGAATATCATAAAATTAAATTTAAAAAATTGTGGGCGTGTACCTGCCCACTTTCTTACAATGGGAAGCTATACCCTCTCAGACAAAAAAAGAATTTTTACAATCGGTCTAAAATGTAGCGAGTTATGAAGTAACACCGCCAACAAAAAAAAAATAGAGACGAATTTTTAACCTCCTCCTTTTTTTTGAAGTCGGTTAAAAATATAAGTAGGTATGGAATGTGCCTTCTAGAAGGCATCCGTAGTCCTTCTTTTTCCTGCTGGGTTTCCTGTATAGTTGTATGTGATAAGTTTATTGTACAATTCTGCTTAATAATAAATATGTATGAGTATGTACGTATTTCCTGGTTGAACATTTTATATTTACAACTTATTTGCCACCGATTTTTATTTAGGTATAGTACGAGTATATGCACATACAATTGGGGTATTTACAAGGGTGTCCTAAGTGTCATAAAGTCATAAAGTCCTAACATTTTAAACCAGTTTAAAACTATTTTTATTTTCTTTCATATAAAAGGAGTACTATATTAATACAATTCTTCACTCTATGTATTTGTTACTGTCATAACTAATTATTTTGCTTTTTACTTTTCTTTTTCGACAAAATGTCCATTTACGTTTAAATACGTGGCATTTTTCTTAAGCAAATTTCTACTCAAATCATTATATATTGCAAAAAATATAAAAATTCGCAAGAGATTAAAATAATGGAAACAATATCCTAAGCTAATTATATAGACCGCAAAAAAAAGTAATAACTCGAGTATAGACTTACAGCATATAAATCGGGAAAACTTACAAAAATGCGAATATCTTCTAAACATTTCCAAAGCCTCAAAACTGTAAACGAGCAAACTCAGTAGATTTTATGAATCAAAAATTTTTTCACGTGCAAAAAATTTGCGAAATTCGCGAATAATTTTTTAATTGAAAAAAACTTAAAATTTATTTTAAAAAATGCTTAAATTGTAAGGAATGCAGAAAACTTTTAAAAATCCGCAATTACGAAAATTCGCAAAAACTTGTTGACATCAAAAATATATTAAAGTCTGATACTTAATAAAAAAAAAAAGTTTAAAACTGTTAAAAAAAATATAGAATTGGGAACAATCACTTTTATTGCAAACATTTGCAACAAATTGCAAAAATTGTAAACAAGCTCCAAAATTACTTAGAAATATGTACCTAAAGATCTAAGAAATTCCAAAAATCGCAGAAAATTGGCAAAATTATGAAAATTCGCACAAATAGATAGATGTATTAAAAATCGGTAAAATGGTAAAAAGGCAAGCCCTAAAATAACACATAAATACTTAAAAATATAAGAAATTCCAAAAAATCGGAAAAATTCGCGAAAATGAAAATTTGCAAAAACTTGCTAATACCAAAATGATAGCAAAGTGTGATATAAAATAAAAGTCGTCAAATGTGTAAAAAAAATGCAAAAACTGCAACAACAAAAATAATTCAATCAGACAATGATGTGGCTTGATTCAATCCTATTTTGTTAAAATTACACACAAGAGCAATAAGCTTTATCAAAAATTACCTGATCGCAAAACTTAAGAAAATTTGCAAATAAATTCCAAAGCCTTAAAATTTTAAAAGGTCAAATGCTCGAAAAAATTTTGTTTTACATATTGCAAAAATTCGCAAATAATTATCGGAAACAGATAGAAGCCGTTAAATAATTTTCTCATAATTTTGCATATTCGTACCAAATATTATTTAATTTTTGTAATATTTTTTCTCATTTGTTTTGTGTCATATTGTTTATGTTTCAACTAACACACTAAAATATGAGGGGTTGCTCACAGCAGTCGCATTTTAAACTAGTTTAAAAGTTTAGAACATTATGACGTTATGACTTTAACACTACCGTGTGAATACCCCAAATACATATATATAAACAGAGGGAGAACATATTGATTTTATCAATTTGTTCGTAACACATCGATATTGTTTTTAACACAATAACATTAAACAACAATCTTAACCATCACTGTTGTCTGCTTAGTTTAAGGAAAGTTTTATTAAATAAGAATATTAATGACTCTGTGGAACATTAAGCTTGTATCGCATTAAAAAAATAAAAATTTTCATTTATATGTATTTTGTTTCCACTTGTTAAACTGTATGTGAAACGTCATTCCGACGAACTAGCAAACCGGGGGGAGCCCTTTCTCAGGGTCTTATTCTACCAATATTTTTAATCATTTCGCACCTTGCTGTGAAAAGAATTCATACTAAATTTGAATACTCCAACTCCTATAGCTTTCAAGATATAATATATTTCGTTTGTATAGGTGTGGCACAGCCGACTTAGGGGTATATAAATTATGACCTTTTTCTCAGACCTGCCCAACACAAATATAAAATTTCATAAAAATCGGTCAAGCCGTTTCGCAGCAGTTCAATTACAAACACCGTGACACGAGAAAAGCCAAAAAAGCTTAAGTGACATAATTTTGGAACGTAATTTTTAACCAAAATCTGTTATATGCGATCGTAAATAATCGAGTTTCGTAAAAAAAACGACGTCCAAAAAATTTGTCGGTTAAGCTTTTTTTGGCGGTTATGGTTCGATATAATCCATCGAATGCTTAGTGTTTTTCTATTTTGTAATTTTGTATTTGTTTAGCATCTTAGCAACCGTATTAAGTTTTAGCCTCAGCGAATTAGAGAATAAAATTGCAGGTCTTAAAAACCGCTTATCATCGCCTCATATACCATAATTTTTAACCGACTTCAAAAAAGGAGGAGGTTAACAAATCGGTGTTACTTCGTAACTCGGTACATTTTAGACCGATTGTAGAAACTATTTTTTCGTCTGAGATGGTATAGGTTGCTATTGGTCACATTGTAAAAAGTGGTCGGGGTATGGCCGATTAACATTTATTATAATATTTCACGCGGTTCTAATCAACCGATTTTTATAAAACTTACCACACAGCCATTTAAATTTAATATTTTATTTTAAGTGGTTCTACTTTACCGATTTTTACAAGACTTAACACGCTCTCTTAGCTCTGAAAAACACACAATCTTGCATTTAAAGAATGCATGCCCATTAAAATTCAATTTTGTGTTTCACGTAGTTCTTATATTTTTCTATCAAATCTTTGCAAAAGAAAGAATTATGTTGCGACTCTTCTGCTAGAATCAATCATTAGGACCCTGCAATCTGTTTTTGTCTTTGTTATTAGTAGAAACAAGAAGTACTTGAAATTATCCAGTTAATTGCGTTAATTGTTGTAATACTTTTAATTATTTCATATGATATCATCAAAGAGTTTTTTTTTTGCTTTGCGGTAATTGCCTTGAAGTTTGTGGAGAAATAAATATGTTTTGTTTAACACTCGCAAGGGAAATAATAAAATCATATTGTGAAATTTTAAAGTAAAGAGAAAATTTTGCTTTAAGCTTTTTTTACAAAATGATGGATATACATCGTTACCTTAACATAGAAAGGCCATATCTTATTATTTTTTGAAATCGAGATTTTTGAATTTTTCAACACATTGTTCTTCCATCGAAATGTACAAAAAAAAACTAGCTTTCAAAAAAATAATGGGTTAGGGCCTTTCTATAATATTCACATTTGTGTGTATGCATGCATACAAGTGTAATTAATTCTCAGTATTTTTACTCATATTAATTATATGATTTTATTGGCTATTTTATGGTCAATATGTACTTTCTTTTGTCTTGCAAAAGTGTGTTTTCTTCATTGGCGTAGCTAGACATTTTTTCTAGGGGGGGGGGGGGGGGGGCAAACACAATTTTTTTAATTAGTGTTTTTTATGGGAATTGTTAAAATTTAAGCTTAAAATTTTTTAAACGCACTAATAATCCCAAATTAATATTTTACTTATTAAGTTAAATATATATTTTTTATTAAAAATACATTGAAATTGGAAATTAAAAAAAAATATATTTTACTTAATAAGTAAAATATTAATAAGTAAAATATTGGTTTGGGATTATTAGTGCGTTTAAAAAATTTTATACAAATTTTTTTTATTTAACATTTTTTTTATTTAAGTTAAAACATAAATTAACAGTCCAGTTTCAATATAATAATAATAATAATAATCTAATAATAATAAACTAAATAATAATAAAATTAATATTCGTTTCCAACAAGTTTATATGTTCATATGGAAAAATTATTTATATACTATTTACTATATTTGAATACAATATTTTGAAAAGATACAAGCAAGAAATGATTTCATTCATCATTCATGATTTCATTTCTTAATAATTTATTATTTAATTTAAAAAAAATTTATCTGTTGGTGCATAAATAAAAATAGAAAATTGCCATTTATTATTTAGTTACCCTTCCAATATTGAAGTTCTGAATCAATACTATATTGTTGCGATGAATGAACATACATACATAAATAAGTAGAAACATATGTATGCAAGTATGTATGTATACGTGTTCAATTGAAAAAAATTTTATGTGCATATATATACATGCATACATATCGATAGTTGAGTTTTTCAGTGATTTCAATAAATTTCACACTAATACACCTCATCACAAAAATTTATTGCAATAGTGTAAAAAATAGCGCTTTTACAAGCAGTTGTACAAAAAAGTTACATTTTGAATATTTCACTTTCTATTATGTTTTACCTTCTCCTGTATAGTCACAATTATTTTCGTTAGGGCCTTTCCATTTGAGACCAACGATATATTGGCCTGTGTAAGTTGATATCCTATCAAAAATTTTGGTCATAAAAAGTACTGATACCAAAATTTGGACCTGCTAACTTAGGAATATTTTTCACAAGTTTTCCACTAGTCTAACAAAGTTGTATATGAACATGAATTGTTTTGTTTTGTTTTCTAATAAAAATAAAACATATGTATAGTACATGTTTAAAGAGGAAATTTTGATTTGTTCGATTTTCTGACGATTTTTCGGACATGAAATGACGATTATTTTATATTTTATCGGGATTTCGGCGATTTTTCCATCATTTTATCTGGCAGCCCTGGATTGAACCATAAATATGCATACATACATGTGTGTGTACGAGTATATATAGTATATGAATATATACAATATATATTTGCAGATCATAATTTTTCGCTATTTTTTTAATTTTACTCTAAATAAAAATTGGTGGCTATTGTTACAAACAAGTTGACAGTAGAAAATCTTAAGAACACCTTAAAACAACTTGCCTTGCTACTAACTACGTACACTAATACAATTTTATTAAGAATTTCCCAGCGGGAACTAGAAGGAGTAGGGATGCCTTCTAGAAGGCCTCTGTACGCCTTCTTTTGGATGTAGAAGGCCTGCTTGCTCCATTCCATACTCATATCTTTTTTACACGCGTTGTCATTGCGGAGCAGGCCTTCTGTTCTTGCTTCTTTCGCCAGAGATTCTGGAGGCCTTCAAACTAATAGATTTTGATTTTGCTTTGCTAAAAAAAACCAAACAAAACATGTTACTCCTTCTCTTCTCCCTTCTCATAGAAGCGAATGTGGAATTTGTATCATATATTTTATGCGAAAGAGTCCTTTAATAAGGCCTGCACCAAGGTCTTCTGAGTTTTACCGCTGGGTTGTTGAAAGCTACATACACACATACATATCTACACACATGCATTATAAATTCACATGGATTTTACTATTTGTGATGTTTTGAAGTGCTGTAAACTTATAGTTTTTTGGGTATTTGTTATCTAATAAAAGTATGCATATTTAGCGATTATTCGAAAAGTTTGTATAAAAATTACTGGTGATTTTCATGAGTAATTTTAAAATAAATAAAAAATAGATTTTTTTAATATTACAGGCAAAAGAATATGTTTTAAAAAGAATTTGTAATAAATCCTGGGGGGGGGCAAAATCAAGAAAGGCCTAGCTACGCCTATGGTTTTCTTTCACAATATTGCATCAGCTTTCAGTCATAATAGACGTTAATATTTGTTCGATATTTCAAGTGTAATGCTGGGGTCACACGATTGGCACAATGTACCAATTTTCGTCGGCTCACTGAAATAAATTCATAAGTAACAAAGTAAATTTGCTTTATTTCTCATCTAATTGAAATATAATTACATAACTGCACCACACTGCATTAGTAATAAAGCCATATAGACTTATTCAAGAATTAATTAAGTAATAATGTCATTTTGGCTTATTACTTATGACTCTATCGCAGTGAGCCGACGAAAATTGGTACATTGTGCCAATCGTGTTACAACAGCTTAAGTGTTAAGACTAAATGTGTATGTATGAATACAAGTTCATACATATCACTCATTTACTCAAAGAACGTCATAACTCAAAAAATGGAGTTTTTGAGTTAATGATGCAGAATTAATCCTCATATCGTTCTTCATATAGGCATGTCCCCAGGAATGTCAGCTTTTTGTAGCGTGCGACACCAAACGAATTTGCTGGTTATTTTTTAAGAGAACGGAACTTTTTTTACATCTTAATATATATTTGTATAAGCCGTCAGCAGCTCTACTTTAGGTAAAATTAAAAAAAAATCTCGAGTCACATTGTTCTGAAATACAAGCTTAATTGCTTGGAAAAATGGGAATTTTTCGTGAAAATGTCTATATTGTGAAAAATTTCATAAAAATATTTTGTTTGCTCAACTCTTGAGAGAAAAATAAAATTTTATTTGAATTGAGAACTTGAAACTCGTTTTCTGACAAACTGTTTTTTTTTAGTTATGACGTTGTTTGAGTAAATGAGCGATATTTATTGTAGATTTTTCGCTTACATGAAATTTATATTTAGCCATTACATTTTCACCCTTTACTGCATATTCATACTGGAATCACTCATGTTTGTGTATTTATGAACTTAGTTTTATACTATTCTTTACACCTTTAAAGTAAAAACCAGTTGATTATTATATTACGTCAGAAATCAGCTGTTTCTGTTGTAAGGTAATCGAAAATGATATTATTGGTATCATATGAAAGAAATAGAATTTATTAAAAAAATAAATTTATGTAAAAAATAATGCATGCATGTGCATTGCTAAGTACTCAGCAGTTCACATGTTAAAATTTTTGTTCATGAAATATTTTTATTAATTAACTAGCATTTCCCTGTGACTTCGTTCGCATCCAGAAACAAACTGAGTATACTTTGAACTTTATTTATAGCAATCTTATTTAAAACAGATAAATTACCAACAGCACAAATTTTTTGCCGTTTTACCCTGTTCCGCCCAAACTTTCTCAATTTTTTCTTTCATATCATTCTTCTCCAGGCAATAGCAAACTAAATTCAAAAAAGATGGGGGGAAGCGATCACGCGTGATGAGGTGACAATAAATAATTCTGCCAAAAAAAAACCGACTTCAATGCAAATATCTGATAGAAGAAGATAAGAAGAATTACGTGAAATATAAAATTAAATTGTAATGGTTGTGCCTCCGCCCATTTTTTAACTGCAAGATTGTGTATTTTTCCGAGCTCAGGGTGTGTGAAGTCTTGTAAATTTTAATGGGCATCACTCCGCCCATCTTTCTAGATGGAGGATTGTGTCTATTTTAGTTCTCAAGGTGAGTGGTAAGTTTCATAAAAATCGTTTAAATAGAACCGCATGAAATATTATAATAAATTTTAATGCCCATTCGTAATTACAAGAACCAAAAGTGTTTTATAGGTTTCGCAGCAATCGAATAAGTAGAACATCATAAAATTAAATTTAAAAAATTTGTGGGCGTCTCCTCGCCCATTTTTTACAATTGTATCAATAGGAAGCTATACCCTGTTAGACAAAAAAAAAGAATTTTTACAATCGGTCTAAAATGTAGCGAGTTATGAAGTAACACCGCCAAATAAAAATAGAGACGAATTGATAAACTGCTCCTTTTTTGAAGTCGCTTAAAAAGGGATTATTTTTTGTATTACCTTATGTGATTTTCTGTATACAATATAATCATTCTCACATTCCATTTAATTTAAAATTCATGTTAAAAACTGATGTTACCAAACAATCACTGCCCAAGTAGATAGACACGTGTGTTGATGAAGTGTATGGTGGCACAGAAAAATGTTGACATTTTCTCCAGAAATATAAACGAAAAGCAAAAGTTAAATTAAGCAAAATGAATAAAAATATGCATGTATTGATTAAAAATTTTAATGATGGAAACTTTAAGAGAAACTCTTTAAACGCATCAGAATTTTACAAGAAGTCGAAAAGCTTTAAAAGTAAAGCTAAAAAATACAAAATTTCCATACAAAAAATCAAAAGCGCTTTCTTCCAAAATATCGAAATCTCTCTAAACTCAAAAAACACTAGGCTGGGGTTAGGAATTGATATAAACTATCCAAATGGTTTGCTCAAATTATTTATTAAAACATTTTACTGTTAAACGAATTTAAAACGAATTAAATGAATAATTAAGTCAGCTAGAAATGACGACGTGATTCTGTAATAATCTTTAAAACTTATATTTTTTGTACTACTGGGTACTTCACCTAAATCCGGTTTTTTTTTAACTTGGTTAGTTAGAAGAATACAAGTGTGAATACAAAACACATTGATACTCGTACTAAATCAAAACACTTGTTCGTTTTGCAGGTCTACTGTGCGATGCATCGTTCTACTTTCAATTATAATAATTTTTTCTTCATATGTATTTATATTTAAGATCTTTAGTTTTTGAATTTCCTTTTTATATTCCCTGTTGCTATTTATGTTTCCTCTTGAGTTGCCTAACAAGTGTTAAAAATTATTTGTAGTATTTTGCTTTTCTGCTGATAATTGTAATTGTGGAATGAAATGATTTTGACGGCAAGATTTAATAAATTTTATTTCTTGTTATTTTTATTCACACATTTTTTGCTTCTGTTTTATCTGTAGAATAAATAGCACAGTTTTTGTTTTTAGTGCAGGTGTGTTGCACTTTTAGAAAATTTATAGTATTAAATTTATTAAAATTTTTCTTTTCATATCATTTTATTTTCTTTAAAAAAAACAGCTTTCTGTTTATTTTGCAATCATGTGCAGACAGTTTTTGATACACGTAAAAGATTTTTCTTGTAAAGACTTGAAAGTAAATTCAATTTTTACTCTCAACCATAAACATATGTACATAAATATACAATTATACTTTCACAAGTCTCATTTTTTTTGGTGCAAATTTTAAATTTCCTCAAATTAAAAAAAAAATCTAAAAATAATCGATTAGACAAAACTGGTATTCCATTACCCTTGCACATTAAAATTTAAAAAAAACATGCGATGATTTCGCTTTAAAATACTAGTTGTCTTACCTATCAATATATATGATACATATAAAAAATTTTATATAGGCATATTTTCAAAAAGCGAAAATTGTATTCAGAGATCCCAATTCACCAGCTGACAATCAGCTGGTAATTTCTCTGCTGTCAAATCAAAGCAAAACGTTCGAAAATATTCTGACATCAGGAAATTTTACACTAACAAATATCCAAGACGAATATGCAGAGTTGCAAATCGATACCATTTAGTATCAATTCCGCCTTGAGCTTCGTTAAAAAAATTTCTCTTAAACATTTTTATAGAAAAACTTTTGATAGTAGTTTATTTACAGCCCTTTTTACAATGTACAATTAAAAGCTAACAGAGACTTTAACTTTTGTATGAAGAACCGTCAGTTAAAGTTCACGTTAACTCTTAATCATACATTGTGAAAAGGAACGTTAGAAAGATATTCAATAACAATAAATATTCGATAATAATAAATTCATTTTATTTCAATTATAAAAATTTTAGAATAACAAAAATATTTCGGTAATAAAAAATTTATATAGCAAACTTTTCGATAGCAATAAAAAACTTTTCGATAACAAAATTTTTGTATAGAAAATTTTTTGATAACAAAAATTTTGCATTGAAAATTTTTTGATAAAATTTTTGCATAAAAACATTTTTCGATAGCAAAATTTTTGCATAAAAAATTTTTCGATAACTAAATTTTTGTAAAGAAAATTTTTCGATAAAAAAAATTTGGCATTCTAAATTTTTTGATAAAGTTTTTGTATAGAAAATTTTTCGTTAACAAAAATTTTTTATAGATTATTTTTCTACATAAAATTTTATATAAAATTTTTCGATTATTACAATCTTGTACATACAATTTTTCACTAACAATAATTTTGTATAGAAAACTTTTGACAACAAAAATTTTGTATAAAAAACTATCGATAATAAAAATTTTGTATGGACATTTTTTCGACACAAACGATTTTGTAGAGAAAATTTTGTTTCCCGAAAATTTTTCGATAGGTATGATGGTTACAAAATCATGGAAAATGTATCGACAGGAAAGTTTTTGTATGAAAATTTTTCAACAATAAAAAATAACACAGAAAAACTTTCGACAATAAAAATTTTGTATAGAAAATGTTTGGCAATAAAAATTTTGTATAGAAAATTTTCGACAGCTAAATTTTTTTTATAGAAAATTTTTCGACAATAAAAATTTTGTATAGAATATTCTACAACTAACATTTTTTTATAGAAAATTGTTTGGCATAAAAAATTTTTTTATAAGAAATTTTTCGACAACAAAAATTATTTTATAGAAAATTTTTTTACAAAAAATTTTTTATAGAACATTTTTCGACAACAAAAATTTTAATTAGAAAATTTTTCTACAGAAAAATTTGATATACAAAACTTTTTGGTCAGAATAGAAATTTGATATCCAAAATATTTCGATAACAAAAATTTTTTACTGAAAATATTTCTATAAAAAAAATTTTCTATAGAAAATTTTCGATGGTAAAAATTTTATATAGAAAATTTTTCGTCAGTAAAAATTTTAAATAGAAAATTTTTCCACAGTAAAAACAATTTTATAGAAAACTTTTCGACCGCTAAAATTTTTTTATGAAAAATTTTTTTACAAAAAAAAAAATAAAATAAAAATTTTTAGTTCATTTCTCGACTACAACAATTTTATAAAAAATTTGACAAAAAATATTTCGATAACAAAAATTTTGTACAGAATATTTTTCGATAACAAAAATTTTTATAGAAAATTTTCGATAACAAATGTTTTGTATGTAAAAGTTTTTGGTTAAAAAAATTTTTAATAAAACATATTCTTATTAAAAATTTTGCGGTAACAATGTTTCTTCAACAAAAGCTTTTTAATTTGAAATCAATTAACTTTAAAATTTTTGAAATTAGAACAATTGAAAAGCTGAAAACTGAAACTTGCAAATAATCTCATAATTTAAATAAATAATACATCGTGTGTCTATGATGCTTTTAATTGAATATTTTTTTTTTGCAATTTTGCTTACGTGTTAAAAGTCTTTAGATCAAAGTCTAATCTACAATTGTAGTTAAATATTCTATAATCGCTTGAAAATGATTTCTAATGAATGCATGCAGTTGTTCGCCTTTTGTTTCATTTATTTTATTTGAGTTTTGTTTAATTAAAGATAAAAATGCGGGCATTCAAAAACGACTCTTTATACTCATAAATAGAATAATGTTTAGTTTAACTTGATTACAATCATATACATACATACAATAATTACGACTACTCGTATATTTATTTTTCTTACAGTTTACACAAATTATTAGAAATCTAAATGTACATACATACTTATGTACATACTCGTATTTAAGAATGTATTTTTAACGCCCACACTAAAACGCTACCAGTATATTAGAATTCAATGTCAGGGTCACTTTTGCATCTTTCAAATGTGTATTTCGTGTCTAGTTAAATGAAATATTTACCTATGTACATGCAATTTGGTAGTTCTATTTTATATTCTGCTTTAAGCTTTTCAATACTACGAGTACATGACCTTAAGTGAAAGTCATTTCCCTCTCTGCACTAGCATTCAAACCTCAAACAGCAAAAAAAAATTCCACCAAAAAATTTACAAATGTATTTATTTGAAAACTTAGTTCAAGGTCATATATTATTAATAAGAAATATCTTTGTAGCGCAAAAATTTAATCTTGTTTATGTAAAAATTATTTGTTTTATATGTATTTTATTATTATTATAATTTTTTTTTTTTTGCAAAATATATATTTTTTTCTTTGTTTTATTTTTACTAACGTGTGTCATAATTCATTCATTTCTGATTTAAAAAAAAGTTTGTTTTTAAACAATTTGTTTGTATAAAATTTTAAAATATTTTTGGCCAAAAGCCAATAACGTAACAATAAATTAAATTGTTGTCTTTTAATGAGCAATTTTTAATCGAAAAAAAGGGAATATGTACATACAAATTCCGCAAAGGCTTTTGCTTTTCTTGTTACGACCTAAGCTAAGCAATGCACAGTGGGGCATAATACATATGAAGATATTAGAATACAAAGCGTTCTCTTTAAAAAATATTATTATAAACGTTTGTTTTCAAATAGGAACGTTTAGTAAAAAAATATTAATATTCTTTCATATTGTAATAATTTACAGATTGAAACTGTTTATAAGATCACAATATTTTTGAATTGCTTTTTTGTAGAAAAGTAATTCAAAAATAAAATTTTTAAAAATAAATACATAGTTATAACATCACATACATACATACATAGTTTTAGTATTCAAAATTATTGTCGATAAGAAATTTTTCTATAGAAAAATTATCGTTAGTAGAAATATTTATTCACTGTTCTCTATCGAAAATTTAACGAAATCTTCAACAGAGGCTTGCACTCGGTTCTCACACGGTAATATTAATTGAGCAACTTTTGACCTTGTGGTAGAGAGAGAGAGAGAGAAGAGGGTAGCCATCAAGGCTAATTGATGTCAGGTGGACTCCATTTGCAACTCTGCGTAACGTTTTGTTTGATTTGACAGCAGAGAAGTTATGTCAGCTGGTGAATCAAGATCCCCTTATGTGAATTCGCCTTGATAGCCATCATATTTTCCTCTTTCGCCCATGAACTAAAAAGTTGCTGAACAAAAATTGTTATGTGTGAATCGGGACTTAGTGTGGGATAGTTATTCAATTGTCTGGTTTTGGTGATTAGTCGCCGCTACTGCTCTTCTCAAATTATAAACGATTATAATATTTTGTTCTGTTTAGTTAAATTTCTGTACATTCTTTTATATTTTCCTTTTTCTCTTTTTTCTGTTTGTTTTAACTTTTGCACTCAGTGATGCCAACTTAGCCCTTTTAGAGCTAGATTTAGCCCGTTGTCACTCAGTCAAAACGCGAAAAAAAATTTCAGCCACAAACTAAAAAAGACGCAAAGCTAGCACTTTTTACAATAATCTTTCAGCCCTTTTAGCCCCTTTTTAGTTTTTGCTCGATATGGCTACATTTAAACTTTTGCGAAGTTTTTCTTCATTTAATCTAGCAAAATAAAATGAGTAAAAAGTCGATATTGCTTTACCAATTTAATAAAGAAGAATAATATAGAGTAATCTTTTATTTCTTCCAAATTTTTTATGCTTTGAAAGTTATTCAGTACAGCCTAAAACAGATAATGTATGTTTTTGGAAGAGCGAGAAACCGAAATTTTATTTAATAACGGCCAATTTTAAATGTATCTACTTACATATGTAAACATACATATGTATTTATGTATATCTATCATATATGTATGTATATGCTAACTATTTAATCTACGTATGTACAATATTGAAGCTCTAAAGCTATGTATGTGTTGATCTCATGATAGTTATTTATATTCTAATAAATTACTTTACAAAAATTGATTTGATGTTTTTATTTTCAACAGAACAATTTTAATACTAGCCCCTTTTCGCGCTTTTTCGAAAAATTTTACTATTTTTTGTTTTTTTTAATATTTTTTTCAATTTAGCCCTTTCTAGCCCTTTTTTCAAAAATTTTTACGCGTTTTGAGTCTCAAAAGTTGGCATCACTGTTTGCACTTGTAAAAAAAAAAATAAATATTTGCATATAATTTCCTGTTGGATTGAAAGAAAGATCCAAATTTGAAATCATGAAACTGTGAAGCAGAAAAAGAACATACAAAAACAACTATGCAGTAGAATGAAATACAGCAAAAAGAATTTAAAAAAATTTTAAAAATCTTGTAATGAAACATTGACAACTAAAATGAACAAAACGATGGTTGGTTGCACAAAAATCTCAATAAAGACATAAATGATAATGCAATTTTGTATAAAAATAATTTGCTGAAAAAAAATTACCTGTCCACTTTTTTTATTATTAAAATATAGTCATGTACATATCGTTCATTTTCTTCAACAACATCATAACTCCAAATAGTTTCAAGTTTTCAATTTACACTTATGTATGTTCAGTTTCCACCAGTCAGGTGGACGACTCATCTAGAAAATGTTTATGAAAATCACTCAATAAATTTAGTGCTTTTTATATAAATTTTCAATTCAAGCCGACCGTCTGGTTTGTGAAAACAGGTAGTTTCCACAATGCAAGCAAGCGACTTGTCTACAAAATTTGTATAGGAATCACTCAAAAATTTTAATGCTTTTCATATATTTTTTCTAGACAAGTTGCTTGCTTGTATTGTGGAAACTACACATAATTTAAAGGAAAAAAAATGTATTTTTCTCTCAAGAGTTGAGTACATAAAATATTTGTATGAAATTTTTATAGAATATGAATAACAAAAAGGCAATTTCTTGAAAAGAAATTCTTGACTTATTACATTGTTCAAGTAATTTAGTGATGTGTATATACTTCCGTGATTATTTATTATTCATACATTGCGTAGGTAAATTCTTAAGGCTCAGTTAGCCGACTGTAATGTAATATAACTGCAACGTAGGAAACAGATGATCGATATTTTTATATGAAAAGCAGTTTACGTTAAGGCTCAGTTAGCTGACTGTAATGTAATGTAACTGTAACGTAAAAAACAGCTGATTGATATTTTTATATGAAAAGTAGGTTACAATACGTTACATTTCTATAACCATTTTCATTACTTTTCACATAACAAAATCGAGCAGCTGTTTCTTACTGTTACATTACATTACAGTCGGCTAACTGAGCCTTTAGTCCTAATTTACACTATGCAAGTCTTATTGCTAAGCTGATTAGTTTGTGGGAGAGAGAGAGAGAGACGAGGGGAACAGGAAAATTTCTTTTCTCCTCGTCTCTCTCTCCTAACAAACTAATCAGCTTAGCAATAAGACTTGCATAGTTTAAACTAGGAATTACATTACATCTCTATAACCGTTTGCATTACTTTTCAAATAACAATATCGATCAGCTGTTTCCTACTGTTGCAGTTGCATTACATTACAGTCGGCTAACTGAAACTTTAGGGTAGATTTAAATTGCGAGTACTCTTCCCAAGTTTTTTATGTTTCCCTCATTTACTAAAAGAACGTCATAAATAAAAAAAAAACTAGTTTGCCCTCAGGGCCATTTTCACAACATGTCTTTAGCTAAAGCTAGGATTTTGTCTGCCCGGTATAAGGCCTTGCATTATAAAACCTTGATTTATTATTTTTTTATCCATTAAATATTATAACTATTGATAACAATAAAAAATTTAAGTTGTAATAATGCAAAAATATTTATCGGGTCAACAAAATCCTATCTTTAACTAAAGGCAAGTTGTGAAAATGGCCCTAAGGTTTTCAATTCACACACAACTTAATTGAAAAATAAAATTTAAATTTTCTCTCCAGATTCGAGTAAACGTGATATTTGTATGAAATTTTTACATAATATGAATTACGATATAAGGATTACTTCTGCATCGTTAAATCGAAAATCCCATTTTTTTGAGTTATAACATTTTTTAGTAAATGAGCGATATATATGCTTATGTTAAGCTTTAATCTAGAAAATGGTTAAAATAACTATTTAATTGTTGATTAAAACTTAAATTTATTCAATCAACAACTTTACAGCAGTTGACGAAGAAAATAGTAAATACCGGGTGTGACCATGATACTGAAATGTTTTGCTATAATTCAAAAATATTAAATTTATAATTAAAAAAATGGGTGTGGTTCCCAAATATGTTGTTTTTGTACTCTACAAATAATCATTAGAAGATTTTTTAAGGACTTACATGCTAAACGTTCTAAGATTAAAAGACGAGCATGTCAGAAAATGTTTCAAAAAGTAATAATTAAGGAATATAATAAAAAGTGGGAGTTTTTGTTGTTTTTACTCGCATAGGTGTGGAAAACCATTTGGGAAGATGCATTGCCCCCAATAATTGCTGTTGCCTCCTAGAATTATTAAAAAGTGCATGTAATTATTTATTTTAATATTACTCATGAAAATCACCAGTCATAATGCCCCCTAGAAAAAATGTATAGCTACTATAGCATAGCACAGATACATCTGTTTGCACTAGTTTTGCGTGTTTTTTGGTTCTGGTATGAACAAATATGTTATATATCGTTTTCTGTTACTAGTTGTAAATGTTGATTTTTTAAGCAATTATTGTATGGTATGGCAATGAGCAAATGAAAACAACACATTTGTTTTTTTTTTGTTTTTCTAAGGCAAATAAGATACATAAAACTGCTTTTACCATAAGTGCCTTATGATGTGTTGAGAAAAAATGTAATTGGCTGATGAATGAATGAATGAAAGCAAAATTGCACATACATATGTAAGTAAATGGTACATGTACATGAAACACTTTGGCCGCGCCACAAAATAACATAACGAACGTCCGAACATACATCTGCACATCATGTATTTGTTTCAATAGTGGTTTTTTCATATATTTGTATTACAATATGTATTTTTTGAGCAAAAACAGATCAAACAGTTGTTCAGCAGCAAATACAATAAGCAATTGTTATTTGTTTTCAATTGTATTTTAATTTGGAAAAGCACGCACACACAATAACTCTTATACTAGTTCTGTCGCTCACACTACAATTATATGGTACATACCATGGTATATTTGTTTTGGCTATACAAACGAGTATACAAATGCAACCCTTTAATAGCTACGACAATTGTTACTCGTCAGGAGTGGGAGTTTTATATTAAGCACAATCGTCTAACAAACCACCTTTGCTAGCTGGACTCTGTAATAGAAATTTTAGTTGGCTAAATAAACATTAGAACTTCATCATTATTTCTAATTTATATTACATGCTTTTTAATGACTGTGTGAATATACATATATTTTGAAAAGTGTGCATTAATTTTTTGGAGTCACTGTGTATATTCATTTTATGACGACGTACATACTTAAGTACATAGTTCCTTTTTTCCTAATCCATTTTTTGGCTGCCTAAATTAATTTTCTAATTCTTAAATTTCTAATTTCATTGTTCCGAAACTAGTCGCATAACCACCCCAAACAGCATGCGTCAAGTAATTTTTTTTTATTAGCTTCACTTCCTGAATAGATACGAGCTGGAAAAGTTAATACGCAATAGTAGTGGTCACCGTCAACATGATTGACATTGGCTCTCTAATAATCGTGAATAGTTTTTCCCTTCAATCACTTGAGCATTACCGTAGAATATACATTATTAGCGGAAGCGAACGTAAAATAAAATAATTTTTATATAATGTTTCGTGATTGGAAAGTTGTTAATGTCATTTAAAATTTCTGAAGAAGAAAGCGCATACCAAAAATTAACCTTAGCATAGATACATATTTTATAATAAAAACACAAGTCGTGCTTTAGTAACGTTTTCTGTTTGTGCGTTTGCATGATCATTCAATTTAATCCATTTTTAGAATAGTTTTTAATTTTACTAATTATTGGTTTCATTCTGTTGCTATTGATACTGGGTCAATTGGCAAAATGGTTATATAAACAACTAGACTGACAGACGGAGAGATAAACATAAACCACCGGTTGTAGTTTTTTAATAAATAAAATAAAAGCAGCATAACTTAGGGGTTGTTTTACTTGACAAATTTTATCGCTAGATTCTTCCAACAAGACGTTTAATTTTAAATAGTCCGCCATTTTAACAGTTGTCATAATACATGAAAATTTCGCTTTCAAGTAAGACACCGTTAAAAGTTTCCTGATCGTATGATTTCTTAAAGATGCGATCACAATTGGCCACTGAGATCTTATAATATATGCTGCCCTTTTAGATTTTTTTGGGTTATATGAAAGATAATGTCTATGGCAATGATCCACAATCGATTTCAGACTCCAAAGATAAAATTCGTAAAGATATCGAGGACATACAACCACAAATGTGCAAATTGGAAAATTTCATGAAAAGACCACAAAGTGAAAAGACTATGGTCCTGCAAGGGTAGCTGTGACGGCCATACTATTTGAAATATTGCTATGAATATTGATTTTGTAATTGTTTTGAAGCAGGGATGTGAGTATAGCTACGTTTCAACCTTAAATATAATATAATTTTCCAACTTTTGAAAGAAAATAAAAGATAACTTAGAATCTTCTCTCAAAAGATGATAAATCACTAAAGACTAAAGATTCCCTGCATATATTTACGTTACAGTAATAATATCCTCTCTCGGTGGCATAGCAAACTTTAAAAAATTTAACAGTCTCTTCGTACTCTACGTCTCCATCTGACATGATATTTTATTGTAGCTTAAAGTTATAGCCGAGTTTTTAAAACAAATGCACTAACAATAATGTTATAACTTGAAAAAAAGCATTAAGTTGAAGTTTATGATTTAAGGCGCGTGAATTAGAAAACATCATCCATCGAATTTTAGAGGATGAACATATTCAAAAGTATTGATCAGTGCTAAATTACCGAAATTGATGCAAATTTTGACTAAAATTTACTTTAGGGGCAACTTCTTGCATGTTGGGCTGAAATTTGGCTTCCAGTGTCGAAAGTGTAATGCTAGGAACTCAACTGGGTAAATTTGTCGTGTAAAACACAACAAGGACGAATAAATAACAGCTCTTGTAGTTGATAAAGTTGGATGTTGCTTAAACAAAGAGAGAGAAAGTTGTTTTTCGTCGTTCGACGGCTCAAAAATAGAAATAAATCTATCCTCTCCGTCACGCACGACGAATTTAGTTCAACGGCGATGTTGTGCTCATTTTCATATGAACAAATGAGTCTTACTTTTTATGACGTTCGATCGTCCCAGTTATGTTCCTAACATAAATTAGCAAAAAAAAGTTCGATTATTGCTTCAACTTATACTTACTCGTGTGAACGCTATGTTAAATCTCCACTGTGTGATTTCCTGATGTTTTATCTGGTAACTCCATCAATGAGACAAAGTGTGGCAGCCCCACACTATAGTTGACAGCATTTGTCTTTGAATTGTTTTTATTTTGCTTGGTGGGTTTTTTTTCAATTAACACGTGTTGAAAAAGTGAAGAAAGTTTTAAATTTATTTTTCAATTTTACTTCATAAAATCTTAAAATGGGCCGCACAAATATATCCCATAAACGTCGCAATAGAAATGCGAAAGTTAAGAGAGCCCGCTATGAAGTCAAAGAATTGGCCATGCTTAAGAAAACTCTTGGCATAATGGATACCGAAGAAACCGATACAAAGGAACAACTTTCAGAGGTGGCGACAGTTAAAAGTGCAAAGGAATTAAAACTTGTAAATTATTCTGCTGCCTACAATAGAACAATATGATTTAATTTATTCAATTTTTATTCTAGGAGAAAAAATCCAAGGAAGAAAAACAACTTGAATTGGAACTGAAAGAAGAACACGAAAAAGGTGAAAGTGTCACCATTGTCAATGAAAAGACAGGCAAAACTCATGTTTACAACACAAAAACTTTGAAAGATCAGCATGGTTCCTACCCGCCATGGTTTAAACCACGCAAAACGGCTAAACGTATTCGCAAGAAGAATCATGCACGTAAACTCAAATTCAAACAAGCGTGGACGGTCACAAATGTGCCATTGTAACCTCTTATAAATTTGGAGAATACACAATTCATTTGTTTAAAGTTTAAGCTGTTACTACAGGTAGTTTTAACTTAAAATACTATTAAAATATTTTCAAGCGGGAATAACTTTGGAAAACTGCATTATAAGTTCAATAGAAATTATTGAATAAAATACTAATAAATTACTTTTACATAAAGTAGTGATTAAAAAAATACTTTTTATAACATATTTGCCGGAGTTTTTTCTGAACTCAATAAGTTAAAATAATATAAAGGAACTTGCTTCTCTTCTTTTTTCTATTAATACTTTTTAAATAAAAACTGAAAATGTTTGAATTAAATGGCAACTGATGAATAAAGAAAACACAGTAAATCTTGTAGTTCATGAATGATTAAAGCCCTTCCTTAATTTCTTTTTATATCTGTGGGTTTATTTTCTAAAAAGTATTTTAGTTACATGAGTATGTATACAAAATTTCGGTAGAGTTTTAGATCTTTATAAACAATAATTAACAATAAGATTTTTAACCAAGTTACTCACAAATTGTGTATACGTAGAATAAGGCTAGATTACATAATGGACCTTATCATGATGGGCGTAATTCGACTTCGACAGTTTCGTCGTAGATTGAAGAAGAAATGTTGCGGTGTTCTTTAATCTACTACAAAAACGCCGTAGTAGGAGACGAAATACGCCAACCACGATAAGGGTGAATGTAATTTCACAAGAAAAGGTAAAAATATAACATCGTCAGCTGAAATGCAAAACCTCGAAACGCTTGTCCCTACAAATTTTCAAGGTTATCATTGCAAGCAGCCGTTTTTGTTTAGTTTTTTTTTCTCCTATTAAATTTAAGAAAGTATAGTTATGTGATTTTGTATATCAGCTAACGATATAAATTATAATTATCAAAATGTTACTTTTTTAAATGCAGGTTTTTATTAAAAGTCAATCACAAATTTAGTGTTCAGATTATTGTTTTAATTTTTATATATTTATTAGAATAAAGCGAAAGAGGTCTCTTTGACGTTGAGTTTCTGTATATTAATACAAAATTCTTCATTTAAAAAAATGTATAAAAACTATTAAATGCATAAATGTAATGCCTGCCTGTTCACATTTTGTTTGGCAAAGTATCTATAAGAAGCAACCTCTTCAAATCATTCAAATCTTCCTACTTCTTTTTTGAAATTGTTAATTTTTCTGTATAAACGCGTCCCAGAATGATACATTCATTGCAAGCCTTATATCTAGATGGAATTAATGGAATTAATTTTTTTCTAAAAATACAAATTAAAATTTTAGAGGATAACTTCGAATTTTTTAAGTCAGCTATTTTGTTTCCAGTTGTTTTAGTTTAACTGAAAGTTTGCAAATGACTTTTTAAAATGGGAGAACACTGAATAGGGAATAAACTCCCGAGGAGATATTATTCAGAATAAGGCTGATAATGTCTATAGATACAAAAATATCTGAAAAATTAAAGTCAAAAATTAACTTTATCTATTGTATAAAATGTCGGCGTTGCAATTATACTTTAGAGAATTATAGGGGTATCTATCAAAATTGTGCATATTGTTAACAGCGGATTATAAACTTTCATAATGATGAATAACGAATGAATTGAGACGAATTTAGACCACAAGTATTTATAATCAGCCTGGTTATGGCTGGCGTATTTCGACTATGCCTAGTACTAGATTAAATAACAACGCAAAGTATTTTTCTGTGATGGTAAAATTGAGCTTACAATACAAAAAAGCTTTCAGCAAATTGAAATACGATGAATCAAAACAATTCACATATTCCATTTGCAATAAAATGCTAAGTATATAAAGCAGAAATCTACATCAACTGACACCACACACAGTGGACCAAACACAAAAGAACGCTGATGATGAAGGTTTAGTGGCTTTCGAAAACGGCTGGCTGTTCCGTTCAACTATGTGTTTTTAGTCAGAGTATTTACAACAGACTTTGGTGTTATTTGTTCATTAATAATTATCACATGTAATTTGGCTTAAAAAGCGATACGAACTTTAGCCCGTTCAAATCACAAATATAGAAACAAATGGAGTTCGAATAATAATTAAAAATTAACTAAACATTTTTCTTTAAGTTAGTCAATTGTAATCAGGCTTAATTTATATTTTCTTTAAATTCGTAACGAATTATAATAATTGTTTTTTACTTATTTCAGGTTTCATGTGTATCATTAAAACATTATTTATACTTCAGAGATTTACGATTAATGGTAAGTTTCATTACTAATAACACATTTTACACATTCCCCATTATTTAGTTGAATCAAATTATTCACCCACATAAATTTATCAATTAGATTTTGCTCTCAATAATTTTTGTTGGTGTAGAAATCAAACGCATTGTCAATAATGAATTCTTTACTAAAACAAGTCATTTTATTTAATGCTTAAAGTTAAATATACACATAAATTTATTAAAATACGAGTAGTTTAGTTTATATGGAAATACATTTTTGTTAGATTTATGGCTCTTTCACAATAACGAAACGAAACTTTCGACTTACAGTTTATATTGAAAAGAAAAACAAATTTTCATATTCTATTGTTGTTTTCAATATAAATTTTCAGTCGAAAGTTTCGTTTCAGTTTTCTTTAATATTTATTTATGTTTTTTTTTTTAACAAAATAGGACCTTACGGGATCCAAATGAACCGGTTTCGTGGAACTGACAGCCTGCAAAACCTATACTTGCTTTTTGTTTTATAAATTTTTAGGCATATGTTACTTTTCAAGGTCTGGTCATTTGACTCTTTGAAAAAGATTTAGCAAAAAATTAAAATCGATCTAAATAAAATAAGCCTTCATACATTTGATTGATTATAAAAATTATATTTCATTTAAAATTTTTCATCGCTAAAAGTCATCATTTAATATAAAGATTAATTAAGGTTTAATTAAATTTTGTCACATACTTGCGTAATTGAAAAAAAGAAAACTCTAATTATTCCTCAAAGTTTTTAATAATTTAAAAACATCTCAATAACTGGTTTATCAAAATAAAAGTAACTAAATTATTAGCAAGGCAAATTTACTAACACGTGTAGTATCAAGATAACACAGCTGAGAATTTTTTTTGTCAAATTAAAATTGGCCAAAAACGTCAAAGTTTGTTAGCGATAATGAAATTAATAAAAATTAAAATAAAAAGCAATTCAACACGTAAAATATTGGGTTTATCGTGATTGTCGTATTTGGACTTCGACTACAACATTTTGATCCTAGATTAAAGAATTATGAAATCCAAATACGCCAATCACGATAAAGGGAATTTTGTTTAAAAAAAGTTTTGATTGCAAATTCATCACTTTTTTATTCATATTTTCTTATTTATTTAATATATGTATGTGTGCAAATCCATATCAGGAGGTCTCAACTTCTCAAGTGACGACTATTTTCGCCGCTTGTAATTTGAAGATCCGTTAGATTTCGTTAGATTTTGCTTATTGTGAATGTCACTCAAAGTGATTTTTAAAATTTGCAACAACTTTACCTAAAAACAAAACAGAATAGTTTTAATAATTTTTCATATTAAAATACTTCATCGAAATCCTGTTCAATAGAAAATTCCCTGCTTAACGAAATTTTTGATGCTCATAATGTGAATTTAAAATTCGATTTTCGACCTTCGATAATTGAATCCAACTCATAATAAGGGCCTATATTTGACTTACTAGGCCAACAAAAAATTATGTTGTTTTTTACATTGTTGTACTTTTTTAGAATTGTTGCTACCTGTAAAGTAAATTAGCCTTGATTGATAGATTTCTTCGTTGAAATAATTTTCTTCGCAAACCTCTTTTATGGCAAACCTACTTCAAAATCTTTTAAGACTAAATTTACATTATGAAATTTTTCATGAAATAAGTTGGATGAAACTTTTTTTATTTATCAGTAGTTGACATGGAGAAGGAAATCAAATAAAAAATGTTGCCAAAAATAATTCAGAGTAAGGTGTAAGCAAATACATCTTGCTGCCTAGTCTTATGCTAAGTCACTCTTCTCCAGTGCTGTTGTTAACAAATAAAAAAAAGTTTGGTGAAACAAATTCCATGAACAATTTTTATAAAGTTAAATCGGTATTATGTAGTTAAATTTTTTGATATAAATATTATTGGACATAGTAACAGTTTCTACATAAAAATTAGTGTTATTATTAAACTTAAACATAAAATGAGTTTCAATATTTAACTTTAATGACAAGCGAAAATTTTAAACTCGATTTAACAATTGCATTAGTTTGGTTTTAGGCTTATAAAAATATTTGTATATTATAAATAATTATTGTATGGAACAATACGATTTAACACTGCACAATACCCCTGTGGTGGCTTGAGCGACTGGGTCTAGCCTAGCTGCAGCTGTAGTCCTTACATTAAATAGCTGCCTGGTTGAGGCAGCCCATACTGTTAAATATTGATTTGCCGCATTAGCATTCATCAATTGTCAGTCGTCCTTTTTATGCAGTTCGATATCTTCTTGAATATTAGTTTCACTGCTGTATGCTTGTTCCTCTTCTATATTTCCTTGCATTATGGTGGGATTGGATTTTAATACCGAACCACCGGTAAAACCTAATATACCACAGCCCACAGCAGCCAAGCCGCCTGCTTTAAATCCAGCTACTAGACCAATCGGTCCACCAACACAAGTTCCCATTAAAGCCCCAATTACAGGATACATGGCTTTTTTGTATGTTAATGCTCTCCGTAAATTACTCTCTCCCATTTGCACATTCTCCAGAGCTTCTTCGGCATTGTCCGCTATGGCTTGTACGCTTTCCGCTTGCTCTTGTGTGATCTCTCGCATATTATGAAACATGCCATTTAAATCACGTATTTCATGTTGCAGATTTTGTAATTCCTCTAGACAAGATTGTCTTTGTGCTAATAAGTGTGCTTCGGGCTGATAATCGCTCTTAATATATGGTATAGACTCCTGATATGCTTGTGTTTGTCCTATTTCAACGGGGGAGTTTAAGTGCTCATTTTCTTCATCTGCGCAAGGACGCTGGGACCGTAGGATATTTTTCGGCGATTTTAATTGCAGTTCTGAAAGTATACAATTTCATGTTTTTAATTTTGGGTGCAAAATTTATAAAGCTTCATTTGAAAAAAAAATAGTTTGTACAATGAAAAGTAATCGATCGCACTTCCGTTAAAGTTTTAAATTTAAAAATTTTAAATTTAAAATTTTCTAATTTCTCAAATAAATTTGGGGTCAAGCGTAATGGTTACTTTTCAATAGAGGATTTTCATCAACCGGGTGAGCTTCTAGTCAATAAATTTTTAAGGTAAGGTTTAAAAAGTGTTGGACTTTTAAAAAGTTATTGAAGTCTTCAATGATTTTGTTAAGTTGTGCTCACACTGCCTGGATCTTAACTCTTAAGAAAAATTCATATTTTATTTATTTAGTTAAAAAATTAGAGCATATTTGATATAAAAAAAGTGAAAAATCTGAGCTTGTATACTGCATGCAGTATTTCACTTTTAGCCATTGATCTCAATTCTTTTTGCTAAAAAAATACATATGTATAGGGTTTCAATAAACGCTGAGATTAATCACCCTTATGGGGAATAAAAGCCGCACATTTTGTTCACGTGAAGTATTTCCCGTGAACAGAAAATGGTGAACAAAATTAGAGAATAGTATACTGACACAACATAACGAAAACATTGGCGATCAAAATTTTAGAGAACGGGAACACATTTCACGTGAACTTTATATTTATTCCCGATGAGGGTGAATCTAAATATCTGCGATTATGGAATACATATTTAATAAATTTAATAATTTAACTTTGAATTATTATTCGATTATCCCGTTTTGTTGACGGATAATAAAACTTTAATTTGTGCATTCAATCACAACTGATAAAAAAAAACGTTGTTTAGACGGACTATGAACGAAGAAATTCTTATCACTTACCTAAATATTCTTTCATTCCCTCGAATGCTTTCTGTTTGCCTTTTTCCATCATGGCATCAAATCTTTCTAAATCTTCATCCCTGACCTTTTCTCTAAGCGCATCCATTTCGAGCAGCAGATTTTTAACTTGTTTTATTACACGTATGGCATTTATTTCTTCTTTTCTGATTTTATTCCAATCGCCCAAGGCCAAACTTTTCTCGATATTACTGCGATGATTTTTTAACAGACCCAAGTGGTGGGGTATTGCCATGTCATTGAAACGTCTAACGGCTATTTCAGCCTGTTTTAAAGGAATTTTCCTATTATTTGGGCCGTCCGACATGGTGTAGGTTTGTTTATTCACTGATCTCCAATAAAATAGAAATCCCTTGTAGGTAGTTTCTAATTTAGATTTTGTTTTACTATCGATTTTTTAACTTCGCTACTATGCGGGTACTCTAAGAACAATTTACTTTCAATATAACTTGATTTCAATTACAGTGGATTTAGTTAATGTCTGACAAAACTAATACGGTGTTATTTCATGGAATTTTTTAGCTATTGTTTTTAGTTATTTTTATTATGATGTTTATTGTTTTGAATGAGTAACCATCGTTCTTTTGTTTTTCAATTTCCACTCACTTATGTTTCAGTTCTTATTGCACAATTGCTCATCATCCATTTTTGTTGTTTTCGTCTTGTTGCTTTCGTTCTTCAGTGTAATACTGAAGTTGGCAGCAGTTGCAAACAGCTGCTCGTATATAGTGCTGCCAGAAGTAAATAAAAAGAAAATTACAGTTACTTCGAAAAATTGTATTTTATTTTCAACCACATGCATATATAAATAAATCATAAAAGATATCAAATTATCACAGAAATCGATCAAATTGTTTTGATTACAATACATACATTTCGATTGGCTTTGATCAAGGCACATTTACCACAGGTACATGCATTAGGCAAAACTCTGTGGCAACTCTGTGCTTCTCACATAGCTTTACAAAGTAATTGTCAAAAATTTGTATGCATCAAACAAGGCACAAAAGTATAATTGTCAAACGAATTCTTCGTTATAAACTTGTAAACAAAAAATCAGCGGATGAGCAATATGCCTGATACGTGTACCTGTTTGATATGCCTTGACTTTGATTTACCACGTCTAGACTTCGAAAGATTTTGCTAATTCCCAAAAAGTGGAACTTCGGCAATTTTCAATTTAAATACGGCAATATTGTGCAACCCTTGACAAAAAACATATGGTTATTAAAAGAGAGCAACACAAAATGCAAAAGGCGCAAACAAATTTTTTAACTGAAGTGTTATCACAAAGTGTGGTGTGGTGTTATATCAGTGATAAGTGATAAAAATGTAAAAATTAATGCACCAAATTCCTTGAATTGCAAAAACTGCACTGCTAGACACTCAGAGACGTCAACAGTCAGCTGAAAAATTACGGCGTAGAGGATTGAGGAATGCATCAGTGTAAGTGTTTAATTTTTATTTACTTTTAATTACAAAATTAATTTATCGCAGCACTTTTACTGAAAAGAATATTTCAGTTTTTATGATGTTGCATTTTGTTCCTCACGACTTGGGAATTATCCTTATACATATGCATGTATTTGCAAGAAAAATTAAAAGTACATATGTATGTATATATGTATTTGCAAAAAAAAAAAAAAAATTTAAAATTAAAGTCTTTGCATAAGAAAGAAGTTTGTGACTGTTCAAAATGTGTGGTTGAAGTCTACTGATGATTTGTTACAGCAACAATGAAATCCATATAGACAACGCTGAACTTCCAGCCGATAAATTTCAAATTAGTATAAACTTCTGACAATATGTCGAATAATAAATTTCTTATATGGCCGGGTTTCCATCTGTGTGCCATGTGCCACACAAGCGTAAAAAAGCGTAACCACTAATTACTAATGAAAAACGGTTTGATACAGACACGTATTTATTAAGTTAAACAGTTTCATACATAACTAATAGACAATTTTATAGAATCCAACATGATTGGAAACTGTTAAAATCAATAAATATGTGTCATTTAATCATTTAATCAGTACTCGATTCTATGGCTTTGATAGTTGGCACATCTTTTTATGTAGTTTTACCAATAAATATTTGTGAAAAGTTTCGAGGATCAATTAACTAACTAATCGGCACTTTTGTATGGGATTTCGGAAAAAGGATTTTATTTAATACTCAATTAAAAAGGTAACGCAATTAAACGGATCTCATTCAAACAGGTACTTGTCCATGTGTGGAAACTAATGTACTTTCTCTATAGGGCACACTTCCCTATTCAACAGTATTTCCAAGCAATGTATTCTACTTATCAGTACTTCAAACCACTGTATTCATAATAATAAAACAAAAATGTACTTCTGATTGTGTTTTATTATGAAGTGGAATACAAAAAAAAAAACATAATACTGAAGTAGATATGGCCAAAATTATTTATAACCTTATAGTGCGTCCCATATATGTAAATAAATGGTTTTTGCGCAAAAAACTTGCTTTGCACAAAACAAATATTTTGCTACATTTTTTACCATACATTTTTCATAATTAATTATATTGCAAAAATATCGAAAATTGGCGAAAATTGCAATATTGGAAACAATGTTGCATTTGTGAACAATGCAAAAATTCGGAAGAATTGCGAAATTAATGAAAGTTCGCTAAAACTTCAGGTAAAAAATGAAGTCTGGAATTTATTTGAAGTCGGTAAAACCGTATAAACCAAAAAACTGGCAAAAATTACTTCTATCGCAAAATTGCGTCATATTCATTTTCCCAAGTTTTAGGGTTCGTTTTCAATTTTGCGATTTTTAGTCTTTATGCATTTTTACAGTTTTACCTACTTTTGATCACTATCAGCTTTTTAATGTTGACAAGTTTTTGCGAATTTTTATAGTTTTCGCAATTTTTTCCAACCTTTTTGCATTCTCTACAATTTTAGATATTTTAAAACAATTTTAGGGTTTGTTTTCACTTTTTTTTACAGTTTTGCCGATATTTAAGCACTGTCGAAGCTTTCGGTCTTTTTAAAGTTAGCAAGTATTTGCGAATTTTCGTAATGTGGCGTAATGAGTAAAGATCTAGTACTTACGAGATTTCGAGCTAAATATTGCCGCTTTTCAATAGATTTTCCATACAAAACAAAATCTATTTTGTTAGTAGATTTGTAGGAAATCTAATCAAATCTAATAATTTCATTTATTTTTTACTACTCTGTACAACATATTTATAGAAAAAGATGAGTGAATTAGCTACGGTCTGCTTAAAAAGGTGTGTGAGTTGGCTACATTGCAGTTGTTTGGTTGTAGTTTTGGAAATTTTTCAGTTAATGGATTTTGTTTTCGATAAAAAATCATGATAAATGTCAAAATAGTTGTTGTAAATGGTATAGATTTTCATAGAGATTTTAATTAAAATCTGCTTGATTTTGTGCAAGTGTAAATGCCCTATAACAAAAATTGGGCTACAAAATTTATTACCAAATTCAATATCAAACGACTTTAATAATTGTTTTTCACAAAACCACTGTTTTGCTACGTTTACTCGCATACGTTTGTAATAGATGTTATTAAAAAATAATTTAATTAAAAATACTCATATACATATATGCAAATTAATAACGAATGAAAATGTTAAAATGAACTTCGAATTAATTTCGAAATTTCATACGCTTAAAAGACTTGAAATATAATAGGTGCGTTTGAGTACTTTTCCAGTAAAATCCAGTAACTGAGTAAATACTGAGTAATTTAAAGAAATTACTCTCAATAAAAAAGCTTGCACCTAAAAGTACGCGAACGGAAAAATTGTAAAATCCAGTAAAATATATACAACAGCTGATTACCAATTTTGGCGCTAAAAAAATTATACATATAAAATACACGATAGAACATTTTCTTTAATAATAAAAGTAATAGATATGGACATATGTTTTTATTTAAACTTATTTGGCTGGTCCACGATGTCGACAAGAAACTTTCTATAGCTTACTTACATATATTGAAAACAAAAATAAACTTTCTTATTTTGATTTTGTTTTAAATATAAGTAAGCGATAGAAAGTTTCTTGTCAACATCGCGGGTCAGGCCGTTAAAGTTTCTAAGCTTTTTACCCTGAACGTGAGAAGTTATTAGTATGATATATTCAAGGCAACGAAAAACTGGGAAAGAATTTTAAAAAAGTACACAAAGTAATTTTTTTTAAATGTTTCATACGGCGAACCAGGAACCATCGACCCGACGATATGTATAAAAAAAATGTCAATATAATAATCTATTAACTTTATTCACGTTTAAAAACAATCAGTTATGTTCTGAATTCCATGCGAAATTAAATCGTTCGAAAATGCAATAGCATTGTTATTATCCCTGCAGAAAGTGCGAATAGTGAAAATGTACTGAGTCGCTTTTGACTTTGTCACCAGTACTACTCTACAATTATTCCCCATACAATACTTTATGCTATAGACATTTAGCATGTGCTTGTCATTGAAAATCTACACTACAGTAACACTAAAACAATTGACTAGGTAGTGAATTCATAGTTCTTATGGGAACATGGAGACATACCAACCAGACATTTACTGGTACATTTCTATACTTTACGTACATACAAATTTATATATATTGATTGTTTTCTCTTTGTTTTCTTTTATACTGACGAATAGAAGAGAAATTGTAGACAATGTAACTACTACTAGAATTTTAGTGTTGACATAGAGACACTTTGTCACAGTCTGACTGCACGGATATAAATACATACATACATACATATGTGAATACATACATATTTCCAACAATTCTGTGGAAATTCCGCACGTTTTAATTTCACGTGGAATACATAACATACCCGAATATTTTTCTAGCATCAAACTTAAATAAATGTTATAATGCTTATAACTTAATACATTTGTTTTTTTCTTATTTTAAAAATTTTCATCAAAAACTAAAAATTTTTGTTTCGCTTTGCTTTTGTTTGTTTATATTTAAAAACATATGGTTTCGTTCTACTGGATTTTACTGGCAAAAATTTGTCCAGTAAAAACTTGCATTTACTCAGTAAATGAACTGTCATTTTGCTCTCTCAATTCGCCCTCTCATTTACTGGATTTTGTGTACTCGAACGCAATCCAGTAAAAAATAGTAAAAATTTGTAAAAATTTTTGAGTTCTCGAACGCACTTAATGCAAACATTTCGAAATGTTTTGTTCAAAAAAAAAAAAAAAAAAAAATGTTTAGCTCATTATGAAAATGTACAATAACAATTTTAAATTGATTATGAAAAATTGGCATCTCTGATTTGCTAATGTGATGCCGTATCGTTGTTTTGTCAAGTGGCAGTTTTATTTCTTTAAACCGAAAAACATTCATTTGGTTATATTTAAACTATATCTGTTCGGTTACTTTATTTAGTTAGTTTAATACTATTTTAACTCTATTTTTTTTTACATAAAATTTACTTTATATATAAATATTTACACTTAAATATGTCATAAAAAACAAAAGTTCCTTATTAACTAGTTTATATAAAAGCTTTTCATTATCTTTAGTTTCTTTTAAAGTTAAAAAAAAGACAAAAGAATAATATGGTTTAGTTAATTATACAAAAAAAAAAAAACCTGCAAGAAGACAAGGTTTATTATAATTATAATTTTGTTGCTCTTTAACTTTAAGATTTATATATATATTTTTTTTTATAAGTTTTGAGCAGCACAATCAAAACAAGGGAATGGACACATAAAATTACAAAGCAATGCATAAGTACATATATAAAATCTGAACTTTAGAGCTTAAAAAATCATGTAAAATATAGAAAACATATTTATTTTTGATTACGTTTCTAAATTTCTGTATGTATGTATGTATGTCTAGACTTAGCTTTAAACTAAATTAGTTAAAAGAAAGAAATGCAGTTCTGTGTATGTGTGTGAGATGGCTTAAATAATTATTTATAATAAAACTAAATGTTTTGTTTTCTTCTAATATTAAAACTTAGTGGCTTAAAGAACTTCTAAGGACAACGGGCATTGGGACCATTTCGACAATTCATTAACAGATTTACCAATCCCTCCAGCTTAAGAGTACGAGATTCTGTATTATAGAGATTTGTTTGCAAGCGATGATAGTCCAATTGTTGTTTTTCCTGAAGTGAAAAAAATTTACTTCAATCATTTTAATTAAATATTATATAAGATTGAGCACTTACCAAATTAACTAAACGACTTTTTAGCAAATCGACCATGGAATATGTGGACTGCAGCGTTTTATGCAATTCATTTGTCTGCACTCTTTCATTGGCCAATTGTTTTTCAATCTTTTGCAATCTCGCTGTGATGTCTTCTTGTGTTTCTATTTCATTTTCTAAATCGCGTGCTTCAAATGCATCATCATGGTGTAAATCTAGATTGTGGGAAATGTGTATGTTTGGTAGAATGCAGAAAGAATTTGATTTGTTTTTTTATTATTCTTTTTTATTTACCATTTTTTTTACAACTTTGCTGATCCGCCTGTAATGTGAAGCCTTCACGACACTTGCAATAATACGAACCGACTGTGTTGATGCAGGTTTGATCACAGGGTTTCTCTTCTTTACATTCGTTAATGTCATGCTCACAGTAGCGTCCCTTAAAGCCAGCGGGACAAGAACATGTATCGGGACCCGAACAAGTGCCACCATTTTGGCAACGTGCTGCACAGATTGCTGTAAAAGTTGTATTAAAATTACAAAAAATTCAATTCAATGACCGCTTTTAATCCAAAAATTCCTTCTAAGGTGGCTCAAAAGTAACATCTCTTTTAGACATGCAAATACCCCTTTTAGACACGCAAAGTTTACTTTGCAAAGTTTTAATTCAGCTGTGTGAATGACAGAGGGAGGAATGCTATATCTTTCTGTCTTAATTTAGCTGGTTGAAATACATAAAGTGATAGTATTCTTTCCTCTGTCTTTCACACAGCTGAATTAAGACTTTGCAAAGTAAACTTTCCGTGTCTAAAAAGCGTAAGTCTCAATTCAGCTGGGAGAAAGACAGAAGGAGAATGAAATCCCACATCTGTCTTTCTTTGCAAATTCCCGTTTTACACACGTCAACTTTTGTTGATCAACTTTTAATTCAGCTGGTAGAAAAAAAGCTATATTTGTATTTCTTCCTCCCTCTTTCTTGTCTAAAAATTTAATTAATTACAAAGTTTAGTTGACTTAATTATATTTTTAATTGATTTGTGATCTTATTTTCAATTAAAGTTGTTTATTACAGCAATATTTTTTTCTGTGCGGAACAAAGTAAATCTTGCGTGTCTATAAGAGGTCTTTGCGTATCTATAAGGCTGTTACTTTTGACCCCTTTTAGACCCACTTTTAAGCTCAGCTGGTTGATGGACAGAGTTAGGAATACTTTCTCTTTCTGTCTAACTCCCAGTTGAATTAAGACTTTGCAAAGTAAAATTTGTGTGTCTAAAAGGGGCGTTTGCGGTAGATAACGCTGTTACTCAATATTTTACGATTTTTATTCTAAAATTTTCCCTAACTTTGTCTAAACTTTTCAAATTTTTTATGTAAGTTTTTAGTAAGAGGCGAATGTATCAACAATTAATTTAAGAACTTTAATCCAATATTTCTTTCACTCAAAAATAAAACCCAATAAACAATTAAAGCTTATTTAATTGTTCTCAATAGAGAACTCTATCTTAATAATAAAAAATAAATTTGATACTTACGTTTCATGCAACCATCGGCATGTGGTGAGTCACGCATCCAACCTGTACAACAATCGTAGGTGACCTGTTTAGCTGATTTGTGACGTATTACATCGCGAAATGCTTGTTCGTGCACCAACTGGACGCGTGTACACATTTGATTCACATGCGTTTGTGGTTGACACGGCGCACTAACGTGTTTCCAAATTGGACGTGTATAAACTTCAGTTGATTTAACGGGCATTGTAACTGTCCGTTGCTGCACGCAAATGTGACGTCTGCAATGTGAAAAAAAGAGAAACAGATAGAGGGAGTGAGAAAATATATTTCATTTTACAAGTTTAATGATGTTACATATTTTTTTTTCGTTTGCAAAATTGATTTTAATATTTTTGCTTGTTATAAATTGATGGTCAATATTTTTTTTATTTTTATTCATTGAAAAAAAAAAAATTAAAAAGTCAATTAGCAACATTTTATGCTCATTTCTTTGTTTTGTTTTGAAAGGCTATAATTGCCAAATAGAAGAGGGAAATTAATGTTTATAACTTCAGTAGTCGTTTTTTTTTTTTTTTTTTTTTTTTTTGTTAATTAAAGAAATTGTAAATCATTTTAAAGACATTCGTTGGGATTTTTGCTGAACTGCTTTTTAAGACCATTTAAACATAAATAGACTTATAGCTAGTTTTTAACATAAAGATAAACTTATAACATAACTTCTCAGTTAACTGTAGTTTAAACTAAAATTTTGTTTTTCAAATAAATATTATCTAGTTAATAATCTAGGTTGGATAGGACTTGGATAGGACAGTTGTGAGAAAAATAAGAGAGATAAAAACACGTCCAAATCATTTTTATGTGTATAATGCCTCATCTGGACTTTGATAAAATATTTAAAGCTCTGATTCCATCCAGGCGGGAATGGAAGGGAGGCACAATAGTAACAAAATACGACGTCAGAATATACACTGATGGATCAAGGATGGTCTGCGGTGTCGGGTCTTTGGACTTTTTAGACAATATTGGTCAGAATGCTCTTTTCGTCTCGCTAAAAAAGCCACAGTATTTTAGGCTGAAATTTTAGCGGTAAGGGAAGCGGCTAGAGTGCCGATTGATAGTAAGGTACTGGGTAAAGTTGGTATCTTTGTCTCAAGCAGCGCTGCTATCCCTAAGACCATCTATCACTTCGTCTATTCTAGTCGGGCAGTGTAAGAGTTTACTCTCTAGGCTGGGTAGTCAGGCTGACCTCACCCTCATCTGGGCTCCAGCACATAGCAATTTTTCAGCTAACGAAGGTTCGGACAAGTTGGCTCTGCTATGAATGCCTGTAATTCCGAATCGGTAGCCATGCCGTTGGGTACTATTAGAAGAGGTATATTCAAGCACTATCTTTATAAGGCTGAATGCAGATGACGCAATATAGTCATGTGCAAGGTTGGTAAGAAAATGTGGCCTTGCTACAATGATAAAAAAATTAACAATGTTAATAAAATTAACACACAGGAACCGTAGGGATAGTTGCAATCATGACAAGACATTCGGGACGGTCGGCAGACATGGTAGTAGGATAGGTCTGTCCTATAATCTATATAATCTGCCGAAGTTGTCGAGAAGAAAGCAAAGAAAAGACAATATTCCACTTTGATGCGAATGTTCAGCTTTTCATCTCTCGAGGCACAAATTTTTAGGCAGTCATGTACTAGACGATCTTTTAGATTTATCTTTTTTTTAGAAGAAGAAGAGATAGAAGAGAGCTTCATTCATTTACAACTCTGCTTTTTGCGGGCTTTTTTTAATAATGCAGTGTTGCAGAGCCTTTTGGTGTCAAATGAGGCGTATTAAATTTTGAAGCTGTGTATAGTAGCCATTTTATTGGTTATTTTACTTCGCCGATGATTCTGCTACACAATCCCGACAAAGGAGGGCGCTCTGATGTTGCATTAGGATTAGCATCTACTGAAGTTGGTATAGTTCAGTGACCAGTGGACTATGCCTTCATCACTTGAACTTTCCTACAACAACGGATACAAATGGACACTAATGCACATCAGAAAAATGCGTGGTGTTGTTATTTATTGACTGTCGGATACAGGGATTGAACCCAAGATTTTCGGTTTTGTAGTCAACGTGCTAACTACTTCAACCAACGGCACCCTGATATTGGGTTGAGTGAACTTATCAGATATCTCCACGCGACGGGTTGGATCTAGTAACGATCACCGTATCAGAATACTTAGATACAGTTCTACATAGGTTGACACCGATGAGTGTAGTGGTCCTTTCAAAAAGGAATCATCTAGATTATACTTGAATGCCTGCGAATATATTAATAACGTAATTAAATTATTATTATTTAATTACATGTAGTCCAAAATTTGTGCACCTGCCGCTCTAAAGACCACCGCATAATGTCATTAAAAACTTAAAGTTTGGGGAGAATTCAGGCCACAGGTCCAAATTGAAATTAAATTTTATTTCTTCAAAATTGTAGTTCATTTTATAAAAAAAAATTATAAAAATTTTCTTAGAATTAAAACAAGTACAAATTAATTAAAAATGTAAATCCAAAAACTATGCGCTTTCGAAATCACTGATAATTCCTCTATGTAGGCATTTCCATAGGAATGTCAACTATTTGTCATGTGTGACACCAAACAATTATGCTTGTTTTTTGTAATTCTTTATATATTTGTGTAGGCCATCAGTAGCTCTATATTAGGTAAAATCGAGTAACATTGTTCTGAAATACAAGCATAATTGCTTGATGTCGCACGTGACATAGAAGTGAACTTTCCCGTGGAAATTACCATATGTTCCCCTCGCGTCACAGTTTTCTAAATAAAATTCAGAGACTCATAGCTCGGGAAATATGGGACGCAGCCAACTTTTTTTATTTTTTTTTTACATTCACGGATTTATTTCCATTTTTTCCAAAATCTCCCACTGTGCATTGAAAATGTTTTACCGGTTAAATAAGGATGCTGGCAATCAATTGAATTACCAAACCTAAAGAAGAAAAAAATTTACCAAAATTACGTATTCAAATGAAAATTGCACCATATAATTAATTTAACTTAAATAAACTGTAAAATCTTAATTAGCTAAAATTACTATTATTACCTAAATAAATAATGCATGACTCATTTTAGTTACAGAAGTTAAACATACTTTCAATCATGACAAGTAAATTTACAAGCAATAAATAACTTGTTTTTACTTTCATTAAGGCTCTAAGACAACAAGAAATAAAGTGATTTTAAGTTTGTCATCGAAAGCATGAACATGATCATGACTTTAAATATTGCATGTGCCACCAACAATTGCACAAAACTATGTAAATGCTCGTACATAAACCAGTCTACCAACTAGAGTTTTGATTGCCACATTTTTAGTTTTGTTAACCTTTCTTAAGATTTTGTTGCCATGATTTTAAGGCAATCAGCAGACAGACTAGTCTGTCTGTCTTTGTTTCTTTTAATATACTCGTACATACATACATCTACTTATTTTTTATTATTTAGAGTCTCTCGTTGATTAAATGCAACAAATCATTAAGTTGCCACAAAAATACCATAAAAATCATACAAAAGTTGACATTATGACTACTTCTCCTTTAAATCCTACATATGTATATGATTTTTCTTTTGATCTATCCTTTGAAACCATTCCAAGCATTCATTCATTCCATTCATGCATCCCAGCAACGATTGAACAAACAAACGTACGACACTGTGCTGTGTCGTCATACTGTCTGCATTTAATTCAATTTGATTTCTTTTAGTTAATTTTCTTTGCGTTTTTCGCCATTCAAAGAGGCGTGTTTGCTTTTTTTTTTGCTTTTCCTTAAGGCTTGGTTAGATTTTCCTTTTCATGAAAAATAAGATTATGCCAAATTTTCACATTCATTTAAATGTGTTTATTTTTTTTTTCAAAACTGTACGAGTGTT
Source organism: Tachina grossa (assembly GCA_949987645.1). Classification (NCBI taxonomy): domain Eukaryota; kingdom Metazoa; phylum Arthropoda; class Insecta; order Diptera; family Tachinidae; genus Tachina; species Tachina grossa. The sequence goes on along the minus strand of OX465276.1, from coordinate 18,669,082 downwards.
TTTCACATTTCCACCTTTGAAATTATTTGATTTCATTAAATGATTGCACACATCCATCCCACACTCATGTGTGACAAAATATTATGATAGTCAACAAAAAAATAAATAAATAAAATATACATAATTTCATTTATAATTCCTATTCAAGCCACTTAGTTTGCATTTAAAAATAATTGCAAACAATTTTGATTAAGATTCATTCATATGGTTGAAATGGTGAAAAAATTTTTTATTCAAAGTCTGGGAAAGTTGCACAATTTATTTATTTGCAAGTTATTTTTAATCATATTTTTGAGATTATATATGAACAAATAAGTACAGGCTGTTCCAATAAGACCTTTCAGTTTGAATAGTCCACCATTTTTACAGTTGCCACGTTTCATTCACTGTAACGTAGTGCGTTCAGATAATCCACAATTGGCAACACTGCAAATGTGACGAGTTCTAATGGTAGATACAGGCTTAAGGCTCAGTTAGCCGACTGTAATGGAACATGAATCAAGAAAACAAGATTTCGCACTCAGTGGTACAAAAAAATTCTATCGCGCATCTACGTCAATATAGAGTACAAACGTGTGTTTTTTGTAAAAAGTGTGTGAGAGACAGAGAGAGATAGAGAGAGCACACTCCACTGTAGAAAATAGCTGATCGATATTGTTATGTGAAAAGTAATTTACAGATCCGGTTACATTTCTATAACTATTTTCATTACTTTTCACATAACAATATCGATCAGCTGTTTCCTACCTTTGCAGTTACATTTAATTACAGTGGGATACAGGTTCAGTTAGCCGACTGTATTGGAATGTAACTGAACGGCTAACTGAGCCTTTAGCCGACTGTAATGGAATGTATCTGCAACTATGAAATGTATGTTACGTTACATTACATCTCTATAACCATTTTCAGTACTTTTCGCATAACAATATTGAGCTTTGCGCTTCGCATTGTGTGTAGTCTTGCTTATGGTTTCGTTCGAAGTTTAAAAAATATCAAAATGGTTTGATGTTTATAGGTTGCATGTGCTTTCTAAGGGTGCATGGGGGCGATGGTTGTACGCTCAACTTCACCCGGTGTTTAGATTAGGCCGTAAAGACCTCACGTTAATCTGAAACACATCTGACTGTTTGGTGCTGGTTTTGGTTCGAGAGGTGTAATTGTAACTTTTTCGAAAATGAGCTGACTGAAGCAACTGAACAATGATTAATGGTTTTGCGTGGCCGGAATTGAATGATATTGATGAGGACGACTTTTAGTTTTAAGAAGACGATGCTATCTGCCACACAAGTCACAAATAATTTCTGGAGTTTAAGTTCAATTTCAAGCCTTGATGTATTAAATTTTATGGCAGTTATTTTTGCAGAATATTTTAACTCCTTATATCTTCGTTTTAGAGTATCATTTTGCCCCTTTTTCGAAAGAGACAAGAGAGACCAGTTAAAAAAAAGATTTTATATACTTAAGTTTTGAAATCATCTCATACGTAAAATGCAAACATGCACTATTATGAAATTAACCCTTAAACGCTCATCAAGTTTGCCTGATTTCTGCTGTTAAAATTGAATTTAGAGTTTTGCTGAATTTTTTTTTTTTTTTTTTTTTTTGTTAAATCTTATGGCGAATATTACGTAGACTATTTAAACTGTCCTATAGGTTTTAGGCCTGCCCTTCCCTCTTTGGAAAGTGACAAAAAAGACATATGCGAATAAGAGTTAGAGGGTAAAAATTTTTGACAAAAGAGGTTGCTCTTAAGATTTTACATAAAAGTGCTGAGCTCATCCTACATCTTAAATATAGGGTGTTTTTTTGAGGGGTATAGAACTTCGAATTGAAATAAAACACAAGAAAATCGTTTTAATGTCCATCAATTTGGCTTTATTGGAAGGATAATTTTATGCCATTAATGTTTAAATATGATTTCGGGCATGTGGCCGCCGCGGCTGGCTCGAATAAAGCCAATTCTACAGGTCCAATTTTCACTTATGGGGCCGTATGTTGGCAATAACGCCACGAATGTTGGCTTCCAAGTCCCCTAACGTTTCTGGTTTGTTGGCGTAGACGAGCGACTTCACATAGCCCCAAAGAAAATAATCCAATGGTGTCAAATCACACGATCTTGGTGGCCAATTGACAGGTCCATTCCGCGAAATTATGCGCTCATCGAATGTTTCCTTCAATAAATCGATTGTGACGTGCGCTGTGTGGCATGTAGCGCCGTCTTGTTGGAACCACAACTCATCCACATTCATGCCATCCAATTCGGGAACAAAATAGTCGGTTAGTCGGCTCCAATTGCTGTGCACGGTGGCGAATCGATTCATTCGGGTCCTCTTCAACACTTTGCTCTACAGCGGCAATTGTTTCTTCGGTGCGCACTGTTCGACGTCTCTGCGGATGCGTATTATCACATAGAGTAAACGTAGTGCGAAAACGATCCATGGTTAACCGAATTAATTGCTCTGATGGACGATTATGTCGACCATAAAATGGACGGAGCTTGCGGTAAACTTCGCGAACTGAACCATTATTTCGAAATAAATTTGCACGATTTGCAAGCGTTGTTCTTTTGTCAACCTGTTCATGATGAAATGGCAAACCAAACTAAATATTAATCACTTGACAGCTGACAAAATGGCCGCCAGTTAAAAAAGTGATGCCAACTTAAAGTTCTATACCTCAATAAAAAACACCCTTTACAAGGAAATATAATTTTTTTTTTAAATAATTGCCAAACTATTTTAAATTATACTTTACCTATAAATTTTTTTTATCACTTACAATTTTATATTGCCATCACTCTATATTGCACATATGTTGTGTGTATGCAATGTAATGTATAATTCATTCATGGGTGTAATAATATTTCATATCTTTTTTTTAAAGATGTATGTGTGTATTAATGTACTTATTTATGTATTTATGTAATATTGTGCTTTAAATCATACAAATAAATATTGCTATTGTTGCAATTTTGATAGTTTTCGCCAGCTTCCTAGATGTTTATATTGCCATAATTTAACATAATGTCTACAACATAAAACACAAAAGTTATTGCCCCGTTTATAAACGTTTTTACGCCAACATCATCGGCTCGTTTAGAGCATGCAGAGAATTAAAACTATTGTTTCAATGTTGATAAATAATTATTTAGTTGTTTTAGTTTCTAATTTTTTTTCTCGGTTTGCAAAATTGAGAGAGAGAGAAGAGAGAGAGAGAGAGAATGTGGGCCATCAAAATACAAAGCTACTGCAGAAACTACACTTTGACTTACTTATAACTTCGTATAGGAAGTAGGAGTCCTGAATTTGTCTCCTAGAGTATTATGTGTGCTAAAAAATTCCCATTTTCAAAAGCATTATATAGCCTCCACCAGGGTAAAACGTTCAATGATATTTTAATGATCTCGACTAAGGCATGATTTTATTTGATATCCCTCCATAATAATTCTTCCTATGTTCCGTATGCACAGTTAAGATGAGAGACCCGACACAATTGGAAAAATTCACGATATGATGTTGTCCGATGAGAAATTGAAAGTGAGAAAGATTGTGGAAGCCTTGTGGGCACCTCATTAGGCCAGTGGTTTCAATTTTGAATCATCACTTGGGTATGAGAAAGCTTTCCGAAATATGCGTGCAGCGTTCGCTCCCAATTGACCACAAATACATCCGAGTGACAACATCGCAAAACTGGTTGGCATTGTTCCACCGAAATATGGAGGATTTCTTCGCCGTTTGGCTTTCGAATAAACGTAATAAATGTTAAACTTAAATTGTAGAAATTCCTATAAAAAAACACCAATTATTAGCTTGACTGCACCCGGTCAAAAATACTTGTGTGGCAACACTCTATTCTTGAATAGCTGTTATTGTTATTTACATCTATGTTCTTTACATACTTCTTACGACTACAATTCGAGCTGAAAAAAAGTCAGCCAATGTAGCAATGGTAAAGTAAGAAAATAAAAAACATGTTGATATTGTGTCCTTGTTTTCAAATTTGTTGAGCTTCTCATTTGTTTAAAGTTTAACATAATAACTCTAGTTGCTCTAAGAACTTTTTTTTGGTAAATGTTCCCTGATGATCTGCATTAGCAGCAGTTAAATACGCATAAGATCCAGCTAAATATCTCAATAATCAATTTCAATGTACACCTATCGCTCGATTTACATGATAGATACGTTCCTGAGAAAGTCGTGTAAATCGAAATTTTAAATTTTTTTATGAAAAATCGTGTAAATCGAAATTAAAGGCAGAATCGAGTAAAAAATTGATTTTATTAAGAAATTCTATATGTATTTAAACTTAGTTTTTAAAATATCAGAATCGTTTACACAAAACAGATAATAATAAACCTTTATTCATTAAACAAAATAAATGCTATTCATAAAAACAAAAACAAAATTTAAAATATCAGTAGCGTTTACTCAAAGCACATAAAAAATCGTGTAAATCGAGGTATTTCATAAATCTCAATCATAAACCAAAATATGTAATCGTGTAAAAATTAAATCGTGTAAAAAAAGTATCGTGTAAATCGAGGGATAAGTGTATTTTTGTATTTGTGATTTGAACGGGCTAAAGTTCGTATCGCTTTTTAAGCCAAATTACATGTGATAATTATTAATGAACAAATAACACCAAAGTCTGTTGTAAATATTCTGACTAACAACACATAGTTGAACGGAACAGCCAGCCGTTTTCGAAGGCCACTAAACCTTCATCATCAGCGTTCTTTTTTGTGTTTGGTCCACTGTGTGTGGTGTCAGTTGATGTAGATTTCTGCTTTATATACTTAGCATTTTATTGCAAATGGAATATGTGAATTGTTTTGATTCATCGTATTTCAATTTGCTGAAAGCTTTTTTATATTGTAAGCTCAATTTTACCATCACTATATTTACAACAGTCTTACCATTGTCGTTTTGTTCTTTTTACTAATTATACACATGTTACTTAATCTAATTATAATTATACACATGTTACTTAATCTACATCAACTGACACCACACACAGTGGACCAAACACAAAAAAGAACGCTGATGATAAAGGTTTAGTGGCCTTCGAAAACGGCTGGCTGTTCCGTTCAACTATGTGTTGTTAGTCAGAATATTTACAACAGACTTTGGTGTTATTTGTTCATTAATAATTATCACATGTAATTTGGCTTAAAAAGCGATACGAACTTTAGCCCGTTCAAATCACAAATATAGAAACAAATGGAGTTCGAATAATAATTAAAAATTAACTAAAAAAATTTTATTTTTAGTTAACTTATTATGGCATTAGAGAAAAAAGTTAACTGAAACTCAAAATATTTTCCGTCAAATGTATTAATAGGAACAGAAAAAAATAGTTTTGCAGATTTTTTTTGTATTATTCAGCAAATCTTTTTTTATAATTTACAAACACATTCACAAAAATTTTTCGTATTATCAGAAAATAAATTAACTGAATCAATAATAATTGTTACCAATTTAAAAAAAATTAGTAAAAGATTTATTTGAAAAAAACTGAATCAAATAAAAGGTTCAACTATTTTTTTTTACTTTCAAAAATTGGCTTGTCTTTATGGTTAACCATTTCGTTCCCGCTTTTGAAACTCGTCAGTAGACTTCAACCCAAAAAATTTTTTAATTTAGCTAACAAACTCCGTATGTTTATAGTAAGACTCTTAATACTATATTGAGAATCACAATATACAAACATAATAAGTTTTAAAACCGCAAGCAAAAATCTTTAAAAAAAAATAAATGGTTTTTATATCTATAAAATAGTTTGTAGAAAAAATAAAAAAAAAGTCACAAATATTTTTACAGTATATAAAAATAAATTTAACTGAAAATAACAAATTTAAATATAAAAAAAATAAATCTAAAATTTCTTTTTTACAAATTTTACTTTATATTATATATGTATATAATTTTCATTCTATACAGTTTTTTTTACATAAAATAAAATTGGAGCAAATAATTTACTGGAACAGTAAAAAATATTTACTGAAACTAAATTATATTTCAAAACACACGTTTGTTTGAAAATTTTTTGGGAATAATTTTTTCTGTGTAGCCATCTACTTAATCATTTTGAAGACGGCAGCGACACCATAAATATATATTCAGTGGTGCCGCTTTGAAATAGTTCACATTTATAAAAAACTAGCGGGCCCGTTGCCTGCTTCGCACGGCAAAACAAAATAAGAAAAGAAACACACTTGTTTGTAATAAAGTTGGTTTTGTTCCCTATTATTCAACTTTTAATTCTAGTTTCTTACAATCTTAGACTATGTATCACTTAAACTATCTTAGAGCTCTTTCGTAGACAACATTTTTGGTTTTGCCATGAGTTGTTGTGTAGATAAAGAGAACTGAAGGCTTGCCAACACGTGAGCACGAAACATATAACTGGCCGTGTGAAAAGCAAGGATATTCTAAATCAATTCCACACGATTCCAACGATTGCCCTTGCGCTTTATTTATTGTAATAGCAAATGCAAGACGTATTGGAAACTGTAGTCTTTTGAATTCAAAAGGTAAATCTGATGGAATCATTGGAATTCGTGGAATCAATACATCTTCACCTTTAAACTTCCCCTTTAAAATTGTTGTTTCGATCAAATTGTTCATGACCTTTTAAACCGCTAATCTTGTCTCATTGCATAATCGTGGTTGATTTATATTTCGAAGCATAATAATGGGAGCACCCACTTTCAATTGTAAACGATGAGGTGGAAATCCGGGTAAATCCAATGAATTCAAAAATTCTGTCGGATAATTAACAGCGTCGTCTTCAGTGCATTACAATGTTGGCATACTTTGTTCATTCCACCAATCACCACAAACTTATGCAAACTGTAATCAATTGCGTGATTATATCTAAATCCAGCACCATTTAAAGCAACATTAACGTAGATTTGTGCGGCACGCCTTTGAACATTTTGATTAATACTTGTCGGCCTACGATCTGAACGCGATCTTGCAACACGTTCCCTTGTATTTGCAATCTCTTGTTCTCGCTGTTCTTGCGATTGATTTTCCCTTTCGTTTGATCTATTTTGCGTTCTACGCGACCGACGTCCAATGTCAGCTCTTGCTCTTCGTGGCATTTTTAGAAGAAACTAAACTAAAGATAATAAAGAACCTCAGTAATAAATTGATGAAATCCAGCAAATTCTGGACTCGAAAAGCACCAAAAAGTCACGAAAAGACATGAAAATTTTTAAAAATATGCTGAAAATGTGTCAAAATTCAATTAAAAATTGGCCAAAAAATCGAAATAATTTTTGTCTTACCGTTCGGAAGCGAAAATGAAACGTTCGAGATCGTCTGCACTCGAAAAGCACCAAAAAGTGACGAAAAGACACGAAAATCTGCTGAAAATGTGAGAAAATTCTGCGGCAAAAACACACTCACTTCACATACGCACCGTACACACATGCGTTATCGGATTTCAACCAAACTTCATATAAACCATATATGGGCCACTGCCTACGTAGTGTATAAGTTTGGTTGAAATCGAACGACGCGTTTATGATTAGTTCGGCAACGTACATATACGGACTTATTTTTATATATAAAAAATAAATAGTTTATCCAAAAGTATAAAAACAAATAAGTTTATTTCTTTATATTTTTTGCGGGTTTTACTATTCACAGGTTTAGTAATTTCTTCAATACATTTAGCAATTTTTCGCTAACTTGCGATTTTTTTTCGCGTTTGTTTCAAGCTTTGTATATATTAATGGCTTGCACGATTTCTAAACAATTTTAGCGCTTGCTTCCGATTATGCAATTTTTCGCGAATTATCGTTTTTTCGCTTTGCAAAAATATAATTACTTTTGTAATTAACATAAAAATTTTGTAACTTTCTTTTTTATTTTGCTATAAAATATATTTCTTGGCAATAATTTGTTTAACATATTTTGCTATACTGCCAACACTGTTTTTGGATTGTAGCCATAAAAAATAGAAATTAGTTTAATTTGACTACAACGACAAATGTAGCACGGACAACAACCTGTAGCCTGTTGCCTTCAAAATAATCATTCTCATATAAACATGTGTATTCTATCCTTGACATTTTGTAGCCCGTAGCTTGCTGTGGTGAATGTGTTTTCATTTTTCTTTTCTTTAAGATTTCCCGATCAAGTTGAGCATTTTCAGCTTAAAGTTACAACTCCAATACAGAATTTAATATACCGTCTATGTCATTAACTTAACATTAAGAATGCAACTACAGTTATATTCTGAAACCGGTTGCAATGAAGCGTTAAAAAAAATCACTTTTCCCTTTATAATGAATACCTACTTCGAGTTAAATGCAACGTGCTTCTCACGTTATTTTGCTATGCGTATACAATGTACTCCTGCACAATTACCGTTGTTGCAGCGCCCTGCGTCTTTTTGTGTTGTATTGTTCTACTTGTACTACTACAAACAATTTTTTTAACGTCTTCTGAAACGTCAGCAACATAATCATCATCATCAACATCGTTTACGTCAATTTCATCACTTCCAGTGCAATTTTATACCATTTACTCTATCTACTCCTTGTTGCATTGCAAACATTTTGCACACAAACGATGGGGTAAATTAACTAAACCACGGCCATTATTGCAAACAAACAAAATATGTACGAAAAAAAACACAGAAAAATAAAATACTATAAAACTCATTTGTGTTGCGCTAAACGTGTGCATATGGATGTAAAGGATAAATGGTTAAAAGAATGGTGGGTTGGTTGAATGGTCCAATGGCCATTATTCAACCTCGAGTTAAGTGGTTTCTGAAAGAAATGGCAACAAAAACAAAACAATATAAAATAAACCGTATAATACGGAAGTTTTAGTTGTTGTTGGATTCTGGTTAAAAACGTAGAACATCATCATCTTGATCTCTTCTCTCTTTTCAAGCATTTCCATTTACAACAACAACAACAACAACAACCAAAATGCTAATTTGATGTCATGTACATATTTTAGTATTTTGTGGATACATGAAAACATACATATGTACATATATGTAAGTATGTACGTTTCTTGAAAGTTGAAAAGATATTACCTCTGGTGTTTTTTTTTTTTGTATTTCGTTGGATTTTCTGTTCCTGTTTAGGGATCATTAACAAGAATTTATAAGCTCAAGAAAAAAGAAAGCTTTTTTGTGTTAACAAATTTGCGAAATTTGTGATTTTTTATTTTTTTTTGTATTGCTACTTACCTTTGGCTGTATGAGAATATTTATATCATTTCTTGCATAAAAGTTGCATGTTTCTGTGTAATATATGAATATGCATACGTGTGCCAGATTTATGTGCCCCATAAAAGGGTTTTTTTATTTGCAACATAATTATACGATAGCTTGGCAATAATGAAATGTTGTTAATTGGAAATTAGGACATACGAACAAATAATTGATGTTCAGAGTTTAAAATATGAATTTATTATAATATCAAACACAGTGATGTGATTTCTTCCCTACACTGGCTTTTAATTATTAATACAATTCTCGTTGAGTTAGAAAACGAGGGTATAAAAGCCGCAGCATACGCGGATGATGTGGTAGTACTGTAATACTGTTATCAGCAACATATGATATCATAACCAATGCTTGACGTAGACTCAGCAACTGCACCGAAGACCATATATTTATATTATGTCCTGTGGTTCCTATGGAGAACAAAGGCCCACAAAGAATCTATTCCATTCGATTCGGTTTGATGATGCCTATTGGTTTTACTTCTCTCCACCTTAGATGACTTCGACTTCGATGTGCAATTGCTGACGTCAGGTGTGTATCGGTCTGCCTACTCTTCGTACCCTACCCAGGTTGGTTCCAGTCTTCTGAAAGCCCGCGCAACGTGTGACCAATCCAGTGCCATTTGCGGTTCAATGTATCAATAAGGATTGGCTGCTGACTTGTTTGACTCCAGAGTTTTGTAATACATATAATGTTAGGCCAGAAAACTTATAATATTCTTCGGCGACATCACTAAGTTTGATACGTTTTTATGGTTTTTTTATTGTGTAAATACTTTCCATCGAAAAATCTCAGTTAAGAGCACACAACACGCTCTAAAAGCATAATTGTAATCCAAAACGGATTGGGTCAATATTGATTGCTTCTCTTTTCAACATAACATAACCTAACCTAAGCTAACCTACTGACAGATATGTTTCAGATTAACGTGAGCACGCGCCTTTACGGCCTAATTTCAGGGTAGTCTAAACACCGGATGAAGGTGAGCGTCCAACCATAGCCCCCATGCACCCCTAAAATAACCATGTGACTTACCACGAATACATAGGTTACAATGAACATAGTTATCCCTGTACTATGAACAAGTACCTTGCTGAGGTACTTTGAGCTATCTAAACTCTTGCTGCTAAGACCATAGTCAAAATAACTTATATTGTATGGCAACAGTACCTAGATTAGTATCTGGCCGACCGCGTCACGCCAATCACTAGCGTTGATTTGACACTGAGCTAGCAACCACAGCCACCACGTAAGATTCTCCGTGATCACGTGGTTCAAGTCTGGTTGCTCACATCCACAGCGAGTTCTCCAAGAAAGCTCATCACCAATTACCGGCAAACTGTTACCACTCATTGACTCCAGACGAATACACGAGTAGAACACAATCCAGAACCTACTTCAAATGGTGAACATCATCTATTACCGTGCGGTTAGACGAAATCTATCTCTCAGTAAAGGTCCATGCCGGCACATTACACCCATCCAACTCCTAAAGCAGGTCTGCGATTGCACCCGTGGCAGCAATCTACATCCGTCACCCTGGTATTCTAGAGATTGAGTAGTAACAAATAAATTCTATAGGTAAAAAGCCAAAGTAAACCAAGAGGATAAAGCTTTTTTATCCCGCCTAGGGTCCCCGAGATTACCACACCCGTAATCTCCTGAGAGATTCCCCTGAAGTGGCCCAATATTGACATATAGTTCGATAGTATGTTGGACCGCTCCAAGTAAGGAATATGTGTTAGGAAAACTGTGCAGAATTCAAAGATTAGCCTGTATCGGAATTATGGACTGTTTACTATTGAGCCCTTTGGAAACTCTGAACGCTATAGTAGTGAGCATTAGTCCTGTAGACCTACATATAAAGGCCACGGCTTCAAGATTGGCGTCGTCTGGCTGGTGAAGATCAAAACCGTACGGAGGCATAAAAATCTAAAGTCGGGTACCTCCAGATTTAAGGATAGCCTTAGATTATATGCTACACAAGTAGAAGTTTCAAAGTCCTTCTCCCATCCTGAAAGCAGTGGAAAAAGGGCGAAATAGCAAATTATTATAACAGCAGTGTGTTCAATGATGGATTAAGAATGGTGTTCGGTGTTGGGTATGGAGATTTCTGAAGTGACCTGGGAGTACAGCGATTGTATTGTCTTCCCGATGGTCCAAGTGTATTTCATATTTAAAATACTGGCCATAAGAGCGGTAAAGTATGCTGTGCGAAAGAAATGTTCGAGGGGAAATCGACACTTTTGTCGTCTGACTGTCGACACTTCTTGCGCTAAGAGGAGGTTTTAACATCCTCAGTGCTAGTTGATCAACGTAAGGATCTGATATCTAGACTTTGTCATCAGATCAACACCGTTCTCATCTGGGTTCCTGTGGATAGTAACTTTGTGAGCGGGCGGATGAACGGGCTGTAGTAGCTATGGTCACCGCTTCTAATGTATTGTCAGTCGCAGTACTGATTGGCACCATTAAAAATAATATTCTCAAACACTATCTTCAGAAATAAAAGGTAAATGAAATAGGCTGGTACGTGAAGGTTAGGAAGGGTGGTGCTATGACGCACCTCCCTTCGGAGACCCAGTTGGGTTCATTTTGATTATATTGCTTCTATTGCCCTTTAAAAGTCATATTTACCGTAAATTTTTTCTCAGAAGTGGCTCTAATATCCATCATTAAGCCAGTGAATTCCCATGATGAAGCTTCTGATATCTTCCAGTTTACACTTCCCGATATCAGTAATGCTCTCATGGAAACGTCTGCTCAGCCATCTAAGCCTATGACGTTGCAGATTCGGGCAGTGGCAGATAATATGTTTAATGATATCTGGTTCCTCTTCTGGTACTTGTAGGATGTGGCCAATCTTTCTACGATAAACGCTCAAAACAAATAGTAACCAAAAACGGAAAGAGCTGGTCGCTGTATTGACTATTCACTGGACGATCGGCAGATATGATAGTAGGCAAAGTCTATGATACATTCTTTGACAGTTGCGAGGAAACACATGCTAGACAACCTATCGCAGATTTTAAAGATAAGGTAGATCAAGGGTTAGGACTCAGACAAGTAGAGTGGAATCTATCAAAACGAAATCTTACGATTCTACTTGATTGTTTGTCAGTCATGTAAACCAATAAAACAACACACGGTTTGCTGACAAGAAGGGGGTTATGTGATTCCCTTGGGGTAGTTGAACACTGGTATTCCTGCTACACTACTCCACTGACCCGACTGCATTTGCACTATGTGAACTCCTCCATTAGCGATTCTTTTGACTGAATTGTAATAAATATATATGTATAACACTTAGACTTCGTTGGAAAAATTACAATAAATTGAATAGGTATTCAAGAAGATATATTGTTCTAATGACAGGCATTTGTTAAAATTGTTTAATATGGTACGGATCGTATAATTTAGATGTTGTTGACTGCTTTGCAAGTTCTTCTGATGTAGGATGAGGTAATGAAATTTCTCAATAATAATTATTGTGATTTCTCTAAGTGTAATTGATTTAACATTTAACTCTAATTTTAACACCCAAGATTAAATCAATATTCAAAATTTTGTCACCCAATTTGAATAAATAATTTGAAACATAATTTAGATAATATTCAAATCATATTTGCTGGAAAATATACTATTCCAATAACCTATAAACGGCTCCATTTGCATGTTAATTTGTTTCATTCATTAGGACGTGCCCACATTGTTTTGTTTTAAATATGTTTAAGATAATAAATAAATTTATATATATATAAGTATGTATGTTTATTTTTACAAACACAAACTTAAGCCAAGTAAAAGCTTATGCATAAGAATTTATATAGTTTATCATTAATTATTTAAAGCGTGATATTTAAAGAAACGTATTTGCCATTAATTTATATTAAAACTTCTTTAATTCATTTCAGGTTAATTTTACAACAGACAGACTGCCGCAACTGCAGTGCTAATAATTCATTAAACCTGAACAGTGGACAGTAGTGCTTCGCAGATATGAAAATTACTCACACAAATAGTTTTTTTTTTTTTTTTTTTGAAACTAACAGCCAAGTTAATTTCGTTATTCCTACATAATTTTTAAAAGTCCACAATGCGAATAAAATCAGCCAATCATAGTACGTTTACATTTACGAATATGCCAAATCCAAAATATGCAGCTGACCTGACTTGACTGCGAAACAACAATTAAACTTGAATCATCGTGAGCTTCGACACGAAAACCATCTATAAAAAAAGGCCATCATCAACAATTTTTCTTATCTTCGCTTTTGACAAGTTTCAACTTTAAGGTAAATTTTATACCCTTTTAATTTTTTTTTTTTGGCAAAAAGAAGTGGAATTTAAAAAAAATCTGGTTTAAAAAGTTAGTTTGGTATGTTTTTGTCTGAATATTAAGAGAAGAAGCCAAGAAGTTGATTGATGTTTTAATCAAAAAATCTTGAGTTTAAAATTCAAGGACGGCTTTGTTAATTTAATTATTTTAATATAAACAAAATGATAGTGTTTGTAAAACAAAATTACATAATTTGATACAAAAATTAAAAAAAAAAGGATAACACAAGACGTGGAAATATGAAATAATGTTTTATATAACAGAAAAATACATGTATTAACCATCAATTGGTTCTAAACCAAGTCGCCTACTCTGTAATTTGAAACGAAAGTAAATACTTTCGAATTTGTATGTTTATTACATGGAAGTTCGAAAGCATTTCCTTGCGTTTCAAATTACAGAGTAGACCCCCAGGCATCTTGAAAACACCTCACACTCTCTTTTACTTGACTTATTGCCGATGCGCTTATATATTTTATTTCCCCTCTACCAGAATTAGTTGTAAAACAGAAATTCCATACCCAGCAAAACTATTTGTCTACCTGGAACGAGGTTGGTAAATTAGAGAGATTCCAAATCTCCCTTACCAACCTGCTTCGGGTTCCCATTATTTTTAATCGTGATGTCACACTTGATAGGTCTCCAGGTATGAGCTTCTTTCTGCACATCCTAGATGCATTAAGCCAGAGATCATCAAAAGGCCGCCCGTGGGCACTATGTTATGCTCGTACAAGCATGCATTCGTACACGCATGCATTTTACTCTCTTTTATATTATAAATGTATATGAGCATTAAGCTCATATCGATGGTTTACTAACGCAACCTCGTAACTTAAAAACTACTACTTTTCAAGAGAGACAAAATATGATTTATAACAAGTATTTAAACATTTTTAATATATGTTTTTTTATAATCTAATTACTGGATGATTTTTGTTAAATTTTCAATTAAATACTTGTAAATTTTCATTAAATACTTGTTATAAATCATTTTTTGTCTCTTATATTTGTTCCTTATATTTGAATTAAGAGTTGATCCAAAGATCTCCGCATGATAGGCTAGAACGAATTACATATTTAATTTCATACACAATTGGATTTAATAATAAAACAATCAAATCACGAAGTAAAAATCTCATTCGTATACAAAATTTGTGTCCAGGTAAGCGAGAGCAGGGTTGTCAGATTTTTTTCCAACCTATTTCGCCAAATTGATTTTAAAAATCGCCAAAAGTCGCCAAAATCAGTTTTATGTAGTTTTTCTTAGTAAATATTTGATAATAATTTTTTTTTTTATATAACACTTTTTTAATATAAATTTTTATAAAATGATCGTATCAAAATTTATCAGAAAATCGCCAAAATTGGAAATAAAATCGCCAAAATTATTTTTTGTAAATTTTTGTCATCCAAATTCCAAAATGTAAGAAAAATCATTAAAATCAAATTGTTTTAACTTCTTGCAGACGAGTTTTGGTAGGATTTACTTTTGAAACTACTCCTTCAACAAACTAATTTTCTTGAATTATACAAATTTTGGTGTTAAACTTTGTTAAGAAATAGCCATAATAATCGCCAACAAGTTTATTTATCGCCAGAAAAATCGCCATGTCGCCAAACCAAAAATTTGGACGCCAAACAATTTGAAAAATCGCCACGTTTGGCGAGAAATCGCCATATCTGACAGCCCTGAGCGAGAGAGGGCGCACTATTACAAATTTGAGTATTTGAATATAAACAGCCCACCAACTTCGTAGTGTTTGTGTTAAATTTCGTCATTCGCTTACGTTACATATTGCATACTCGTAAGGCAGAGGGGATGTACTGTTTGCTTTTCCGCATCTCCGAAGTGCTTCTTTTTGTCGTAGTGCTTACTTGAACTAAATTTATTTTTGCCGGGTTTTTTCGTTCTAAATTCAATTCACATCACACGCAACTCGTTTTATGCGCCAAGTTTTTTATTTTGATCAATTGTGAAAATGTTTTTATCAAATAAAAACAATTTTGTCAAAAATGGAAACATATTTATCGACATCGTTGAAAATATAATATGTAATTTGTCATCCTTGGCTATCAAAAATAGCTGAACTTTTTTCATGATCCATGCATCGCATACAAGAGTAGAAAGAATAAACCTACTTTATGCGTACTATGCGCTCTACCCATTCCACGCGTTTTACTTTGTAACTTGTCACATACAATTCCCTAATGATAATTTTTCGACGCAACAATGCTTAAAATGGATGGTATGGACTTTCAGCTTAAAACCCTTGTTAGTTTTAGAAACAGTTTGATTTTGTCGTACAGTGTAAATTTACATGCACATGCACGTAGTGGACATACTACACATTTTTCACTTGTAAAAAAAAACAAATGCTAAAATAATTTTTAAATGTAAACGAAAAGCAAACTTCAGGTGGCCGTTGTCTAGAACGGACTGTGTGTACATTTGTCCTTTTTTTGATTTAGTGTCTACATTCGTTGTCCTTAAATTTGGACGCCAAACAATTTGAAAAATCGCCACGTTTGGCGAGAAATCGCCATATCTGACAGCCCTGAGCGAGAGAGGGCGCACTATTACAAATTTGAGTATTTGAATATAAACAGCCCACCAACTTCGTAGTGTTTGTGTTAAATTTCGTCATTCGCTTACGTTACATATTGCATACTCGTAAGGCAGAGGGGATGTACTGTTTGCTTTTCCGCATCTCCGAAGTGCTTCTTTTTGTCGTAGTGCTTACTTGAACTAAATTTATTTTTGCCGGGTTTTTTCGTTCTAAATTCAATTCACATCACACGCAACTCGTTTTATGCGCCAAGTTTTTTATTTTGATCAATTGTGAAAATGTTTTTATCAAATAAAAACAATTTTGTCAAAAATGGAAACATATTTATCGACATCGTTGAAAATATAATATGTAATTTGTCATCCTTGGCTATCAAAAATAGCTGAACTTTTTTCATGATCCATGCATCGCATACAAGAGTAGAAAGAATAAACCTACTTTATGCGTACTATGCGCTCTACCCATTCCACGCGTTTTACTTTGTAACTTGTCACATACAATTCCCTAATGATAATTTTTCGACGCAACAATGCTTAAAATGGATGGTATGGACTTTCAGCTTAAAACCCTTGTTAGTTTTAGAAACAGTTTGATTTTGTCGTACAGTGTAAATTTACATGCACATGCACGTAGTGGACATACTACACATTTTTCACTTGTAAAAAAAAACAAATGCTAAAATAATTTTTAAATGTAAACGAAAAGCAAACTTCAGGTGGCCGTTGTCTAGAACGGACTGTGTGTACATTTGTCCTTTTTTTGATTTAGTGTCTACATTCGTTGTCCTTAAATTTGGACGCCAAACAATTTGAAAAATCGCCACGTTTGGCGAGAAATCGCCATATCTGACAGCCCTGAGCGAGAGAGGGCGCACTATTACAAATTTGAGTATTTGAATATAAACAGCCCACCAACTTCGTAGTGTTTGTGTTAAATTTCGTCATTCGCTTACGTTACATATTGCATACTCGTAAGGCAGAGGGGATGTACTGTTTGCTTTTCCGCATCTCCGAAGTGCTTCTTTTTGTCGTAGTGCTTACTTGAACTAAATTTATTTTTGCCGGGTTTTTTCGTTCTAAATTCAATTCACATCACACGCAACTCGTTTTATGCGCCAAGTTTTTTATTTTGATCAATTGTGAAAATGTTTTTATCAAATAAAAACAATTTTGTCAAAAATGGAAACATATTTATCGACATCGTTGAAAATATAATATGTAATTTGTCATCCTTGGCTATCAAAAATAGCTGAACTTTTTTCATGATCCATGCATCGCATACAAGAGTAGAAAGAATAAAAATACTTTATTTGTACTATGCGCTCTACCCATTCCACGCGTTTTACTTTGTAACTTGTCACATACAATTCCCTAATGCTAATTTTTCGACGCAACAATGCTTAAAATGGATGGTATGGACTTTCAGCTTAAAACCCTTGTTAGTTTTAGAAACAGTTTGATTTTGTCGTACAGTGTAAATTTACATGCACATGCACGTAGTGGACATACTACACATTTTTCACTTGTAAAAAAAAACAAATGCTAAAATAATTGTTAAATATAAACGAAAAGCAAACTTCAGGTGGCCGTTGTCTAGAACGGACTGTGTGTACATTTGTCCTTTTTTTGATTTAGTGTCTACATTCGTTGTCCTTAAGTGGTGGGGGATAAACACTTTATACTCCTTCAACAGTTTGTTATTACCTTTTATGTATCAAAAGTTAATATGGAATTGTTTTCAGTAGCACTAGTGTGCGATATTTATTTTTTGTTGTATTAAATTTTTGTTCTGTTCTGCACTGTTTTGTCTGCTCTATGTGGCCGTTTTATTTTTATTTTTCGGTCAGTCATATTAAATTACACACCAGCAACCAACCTACAACTGCGAGTATATTGTCATTTTATATACGAGTATGTTTGCTTATTATAATGAAAGCACAACATGCAACAAATATATGCATACATACATACTTACATACAAGAGTATTACGTCTGTAAGTCATTGTGTTGTTGTAAGTCTCTTGTTGTATTTAACATTTTAATTAATATTATACATAATACTTTGTGAAAGTAAAAAATCGTTAACTATTACTCGTACTGCAGGTTAATTAAAAATTACTTTAATCAAGTGTAAACAAAAAAAAAAACATGAAAATGTATTGTCGAATATTTTTCACGCTGTTCTTTAATCCGTTTATTAAATTTACACATTTTAGGAAATTTAATACCAAGGACGAAACTTTTTTTTTTGCATATCCTTACAAAGAAAAACGGAGATTCTGATAATTTATAAATGTGTACTCCTTGTGGAATGTGATATTGTACTTTTAAATATTTGTTTCTTTGAGATAATTTTTTTATATTCAGTATTTAGTGTATTCTAACTCAAACCAATAGATATGTATTAATTCAAAAGAAAATATTTATTTAAACGACTTTCTAAGTCTAACAATCATAATTGACAGTTACTTGTCAATCAGTTTATTTATTTTTTAGTGCGGCAACTCCTGCCGCACTCAATTTTGCTATTTATCCCTCTCTTCCCCTCAACAACTTGTAACTCTGTCATAGAAGATAAACAACTTTTACAGCAATTAATACTAAAACTGCAACAAATTGAACGGCAGCTTGCAAAATTTCAAATTCATAAATATCATAAATTTCAAATGCAACTTTATTGCTCTAATGTGGGTTCAATGGTTGTTGCACTGTTCCAGTGAAAACAACACACACATGTGCACATTTACACGGAGACAGACAGACACATAAAGATAGTTTAGAAAATTTATAGAATTTTTATTTATAACTCCCAGAGGCACAAACATATTATTATGCAATAAATAAAGATTTAAATTTCAACACTTGAAGTTTAGAGTAGAAAAAAATACTGTTTTTTTTTTTTTGTTGTTTGTGTGCAAAGAAATTTATTTGCAACATCAACAAATAAATTGTTTAAATATTTTTGTCTGTTTGAATTGCAGTTCTGTAATGCAAAAAAAAAAAGAATATAAATGAAGTTGCAGTAGTGACCAACCGAATTTCTTTTTCTAAGAAATATGTCGAAGCTATAGATCGGTTAATCGAAGGGGAAATTGATTTTAAAATCAAGGCATATTTCACTACATAGACCATGAACCTGAGAAATCATTGGCCAAATAAAGGGAAAAATTTTGTGCGTTTTTTTTTCGGTGATGATATTGTTGTGGTCAACAGAAGGGAAGGGAGAGGAGGGAGTGGCTTTACTATGTACTTTTGGACATGGTACCATCAGTTGGAACAAGGTTGGTTCCAGAAAGCTGGAAGATTGTGGTTTTGGCAGTTGTAGGACCGAGAATAAACTACTCACCCCTATCGTGAATAAAATGTGAAATTTTTGTTCCCATGAAATTTTCATTTCTCATGGGAAGGGAAATTTGCAATCGAGAATTTCATGGGAACGTTTTTTCCTTCTATCAATGCGTAGTGAATGTAAAAAAGGGAAGAAGACTTGTAAAGCTTAGAAATTAATTGAAAATCAATCAAATTAAGTTTAATAATAAGAAACACATATATTGTGGGTTTCAAATGAAATGTTTTTGAGTGTAAAGTTTTGTTTTTAAATATTTTGGGTGACATGGAAGAAATTCTTTAGTATATCACAACCATAAAATTTACTGCATGTGAACCAAAGAGATTCGTGTTCAATGAAAATCGATGTTGCAAGGAATTATTATAATTAATCATGGACATTATTTACTGATCTTGTCCTAAAACTAATTATTTATAACTTTTAATATATAATTGCAAGCATAATATTGAAATTACGCAGTGTATTAATTCAGTTCGCATGTAAAACTAAAGTGAATAAAACCAAGGGAAAAGTGAAAAAATCCATCTGAAAAATATTATTCACGATAAGGGGAATCAAGAAAGGGAGCACGTTTTTGGGGAAAAATTATTCACGATTGCAATTTGAGGAAAAAGGAAAATATTGCGATGGAAAAACTGGTCACCCCTATGACTATAGATCTTTGGAAAAACCTCTGCCTCATTTTAATCGAAAATTTATTCCAATGAGAGAAGCGCTAAGCTAAATTTAATCTCAATAGGAGCTATCGAAGAAGAAATATAGCCATATTCGCGGATAGTCAGGCTACCATTGAAGCACTTAGTTTATATAGCTTTATCTCTAAGTTAACTTGAGATTGACGCATAAAGCTAAATTATTTAAATAGCACGAGTAAGATCACACTCTGCTGTGTTCCCGGACATGTGGCACTGGAGAAAATCTGCCCAGTAGAGACGCTAGCACAGCCATGGTGTGAGCTGAACCGTTTTGTGGACTTGCATCGAATAGAATCCAGGCAATTGCAGATTGAGAACCTCTACAGACTTGGTGTTGAGAGCAACAGCCAGTGCAGATTCTGTGATTATGACGATGAAACTCCAGAGCACATTCTGAATAAAGATACAGTCAATTTTGCAAGCGCCTGCTGGTAGATTAGGAACTGCCAATACTACAAACAATATACACTAGATCTTTTCGGTCACATTGTCCTGTCCTGTGTTTTCTGTAACAATAGAAATTATTTTATTTTTATTTGTGATGTCCATATTAAGTTTGAGCATAACATTTTCAGAACTTGATTTGCTCCAAAAATCACTGAATTTAGTAAAATGCGACTTTTGCTGGCACTCGAAAGGTTCCAGACCTACACTACATATGCAATACTCTACGAACTTATAATCGAATATCTTAACTAATGTAGAAATTTTTTTTTGAAAAATTTCAAGTTTCCCGGTAAACTTTTTTTCAGTTTTTTTGGCGATTTTTATTAGCTTTGACGTTATTTTCGTTTTGGTGATTTTTTTTCGGTTTTGGTAATTTTTTCGTTTTGTGGATTTTCAAGGTTTTGGCGATTTATTTTAACTAGGATCGCCCGGTGGTCTAAATTAGACCACTTGTCTTTATTAATTATAAGCACATGTGTACAAAAGACAGAAGAAAGTCGTATTTTTTGAATGGATTTTTACTACTTTTGAGCTAAGAAATTTGAAAAAAACATTTATATTGTGCATATATTCACAAAAATACATTTTAGACCATATATGTTTTACCAATATTCGTGGACGATAAGATACTTAAAAGTGTACGACAAGAAAATGTGTGCCGTATTTATATATAAGATCTTAGCGACTTTTTTTGGTTTTGGAAATTTTTTCGTTATGGCGATTTTCTCGGTTTTGGCGATTTATTTTAAGTTTAGCGATTTATTTTAGTGTTGGCGCTTTTTTTCGTTTTGGCGATTTTTTCGGTTTGTGGAAATTTTTTCGTTTAGGCGATTTATTATTTTGGGATTTTTTGTTTTTAAAAATTTCAATAGTTTTGCCTCTTATAATTTTCAAGATATAGCAAGTTGTCAAAATTACATAGTCAGAATAACATTTACTGATAGAATACCCTTTAATTTGGATTTTCTATTTTAAATTTCAGTGTTAATTTGGTGGTTTGAAAATTTCAACTGTCTATATATAATATTCTGCATATCATATTAGAATTTCCAGATGTTTCGTTGCTCGCTTTTGAACGTCCTTTAGTTTTTAACTGAAATATTTTTTTTGTTGTAGCGTCCAAAGTTTTACATATTCCGTTTTCGTTTCTGAATGAAACAGTTTTTTTTATTAGTAATTAGTGGTTACACTTTTTTGGGCACATCGCACATGAAATGCCAGATGTCAACTTAGCCTAAGTCAAACCTTCATTATTTATTTTTTTAATTCGGTTAAAGCAAAACGATCTTTCGAAAAAAAAAATTGTGTGTGCTCAAAAAGTGTGATATTGTAGCCAAAAAGTAAGTAGGAGTGTGCTAAAGATTTTTGACAGATCTGTCAGATTTGATAATTTTATGAATCATTGCATAAAATACATTTCTGAGCGATTAGAATTGCATTTTTGTTGTTGAACACAAAAAGCAAGAATGTGACTTTTATTCACTGTTTGTTCATACAAAATTTATTGGCGGCAAAAAAAATCAGAAATGAAAAATGAAAATGAATGAATAAATGAACGAAGGAAAAAAGAATTTATAAAATATCTCGGTATTGTGCGCTTTAACCCTAGACTTTAGACTTGTGTCCAGCAGTTATTTTTGAACTAGTTTGAGAACGTTTGATTCAAAAGTTGTTTCAAACCCATTTAATTTACATTGATGTTTTTTTACCGCAATTGTGTCCAACAGAACGAAGTAGTTCAAAAAGAGCTGTTGGATACAAGTCTATTCCACACCTTTGAATTTCACGTGTAATACAGAACACACCCGAATATAAAAAAATTTAAATTTCAGGCTATCATTTTCAGGCAATCTGTAACATAAAATATAAAATACTTTAGGGTTAGAGGGAATATTCTTCCCAGCAAGAAAAATCATTGAAGGAAAAACAATGCACAAGATAACCAAAAAAATATGTCTCAGATATTAGATAAACATAAATCTACGAATTCGAATATATGTATATATCGATTTCGCTCGTAGTTGCAAAAACACCCGTTTTTAATTTACTTAGCACGCGTTTCACAAAAAAAAATCATATATAATCTGTCATTGCCAAAGTTAAATAAAATATACTTTGTTCCTTTCAATTATTGTTGCCAAATCGAAAAAATAACTGCGATTGATAAGTTACCTTACCAATAACAGTGAGATTACACGAGACATAAGTTTGGAAATTTTTGTGTTGGCAATTGTCAAAATCTGTTGCTAACACAAAAAATTGCTGTGTAAACCGTAAATGTTAGTGTTCGAACACATGTTTGGAAACAATTGCTCAAACACAAGTCTGAGCAATTATATTAGGACACAAGCTGTCAAATTTACCTTTTTCGTAGAAAATAATGGCGGGAAACTAGAAATAATAAGTTTATTACAAAAAAAAATTAAGCAGAAGCACAAAATATATGCTCTGTTGCAGAAGTATTAAAAAATTAAAACGTAAAACGTGCACTTTGTATGCATACGACAACCTAAATTTTGAGTTTTAACATTTATACGTCTAGCCACCCCTTAAAAAACTCTTTTGTGACGTCATTCTGCCGACGTTATTTCTTATGTTCAGAAATAAAAATTGCTCGTCTATTCGTACTGTAAAGAAAGAGTTTGTGCGTAAATTATTTCCTCTAAATTTTAAAACCTACCAACAGATGCTTTTTGCATTTTTAGGGTTCTGTACACCAAACTTTGGCCGCTACAACAACAAATACATGAGAGTGAAAAATTAAAGTGTGTTCCAAACGAGCAACGAAAAATGTTAGAAGCCCATGTAATTAATAATACATACATACAATTATATGTATATAGACATTTGAAATTTGCAAAGTTAGTGCATTTTTACACAGACTACAACAATTAACACTAAAATTTAAAAATTTAAATTAAAGGGTGTTCTATCAGTTAATGTAATTTTGCCAACTTGCTGTATCTTGGAAACCGTAAAAGGCAAACTCTTGACATTTTTAAAAACGGTAAAACTAAAAAAAACCCAAAATTATAAAATTGCCAAACCAAAAAAAATCGTCAAAAAGCGAAAAAATCGCCAAAACGAAAAAAAATCGCCAAATTAAAAAAATCTAAAACTTAAATAAATAGCCAAAAACCGAAAAATTCGCCAAAATGAAAAAAATATCACCAAAACGAAAAAATCGCCAAAATTAAAAAAACGTCAAAAACCGAAAAAACGCCAAAACGAGAAAAAAGCGCCAAAACTAAAAAAGCAAAAAGAACACCAAAACTAAAAAACGTCCAAAACCGAAAAAATCCCAAAAACGAAATAAATGCCAAAACTATGTATTATATAGGCTAAAGTTCGTATAGTATTACATATCTAGTGTCCGTACGGAATCCTTCGTCGCACTTTACTGAATTTATTTTAATTCTGTCAGATTTCTTTTTTGTTCATTATCGTACTATCGTGTAGGATCAATTCAATCAATTCAATTTAATCATGGCTCTAACAATGGAGACATGTAACTCTCTTGCATAGTGTACCATTTTTTTCTCTCTTTTGAGCTACAATACTCTTTTATCCCACAAGTAGTGGCGCTGTCAGCTAGTGTGCACACTTCTACCGATAATCGGTAGATTCTACCGAATATGTTTGTGAATTTAACAATCTACCAGTGATGAGCGAAAGCGTGATTTTTTAATAATGTTGCTCCTTGTGAACGTGATTTCTAAATCACTGTTCTTTTAAACTGTGACTGTGATCACAGTTTAGCTGTATTTTGTTTGTAGCAGTTCTGTTATTTTGAGAAAATCTAATAAGAAGAGCAGCAGTGAAATTAAACAGTGACTGTGATCACGGTTTAACCCATTTCAGCTCTTCTGCTTTTTAGTATTGGTGTTTTGATAAATACTAATAAGAAGAACAGCAAGAACAAGCAATTAGCAATCAACTCCGTTCAAATATTGAGAATAAATATAAAAAAAAAATAATATAAGAGGCAGAGAGACAATAAAATTGCAAATATAAAAATGTGAGTTGTACAGGGTGGGCCAAAAGAAACCAAGGGGTGTAAAAGTTTAATAACTTTTTTGTTTATTAATTTTTTTTTATTTTTTCTTTCAGATTATATAGACAACACTTGGAGAATTTATAATGAATGAAAATAATAAATGAAAATCAGAAAATAAGAAATGAATAAATGAAATCAACTTTATTGAAAATTTGATTATGAGTGATGAAGCTCATTTTCATTTGAATGGCTTTGTTAATAAGCAGAACTGTAGGTTCTGGTGTTCTCAAAATCCAAGAGCCATTCATCAACGCCAATTGCACCCCATCAGGTGTACAGTATGGTGTGGGATCACATCTGAAAATGTGATTGGGCCCTACTTCTTCGAGAATGAAGATGGAAGTGCTGTAACCGTAAATGGAGAGCGGTATCGGTTAATGATAAAAAAATTTTTACGTCCTGCTCTTGAAAACAGACCTGGTATGTGGTTTCAGCAGGACGGAGCCACTGCCCATACTGCCCGAGACACAATGGCACTTTTAAGTCAAATTTTTGGAGAGCGAATAATTTCTCGAAATTCGGAAATTATTTGGCCAGCGCGATCGCCAGATTTGACAGCACCCGACTATTTTCTTTGGGGTTTTTTGAAGGAGCGAGTGTATGTGAACAAGCCAGAGACAATCCTTGAACTCAAGGCAAACATTGTTGCAGAAATTCGAACGCTACAGCCACAAGTTTTGAAAGATGTTATGGAAAATGCTCTAAAAAGAGCCCATCAGTGCGAAGCTGAAAACGGTGGTCATTCAAGAGACATCATTTTTCATACTTAGTGTAAAAAAATTTCCATTTTGTATATTATAAATATAATCTGAAAGAAAAAATAAAAAAAAGTTAATAAACAAAAAAGTTATTAAATTTTTACACCCCTTGGTTTCTTTTGGCCCACCCTGTACATAGTTGCCAGAAAAGATGATTTGACACGATTTTACGATTTTTTTCTTGACAAAAGCTGAAGGTATAAAAAAATTAATGTGGTAGCTTTATTTATTGTAAAGTAAGCATGCAAGAACAATCACAGTTTGTATGAAAGAACTATATTTTCAAAACCTGTTACTTGATAAATTCAGTCACATTTGTGATTTGTGACTTTTCAATCGCTGTGAAAAAGTAACAGGTTTCTAAATATCGCTCAACTCTACAATCTACCAATTCTACCGAACAAGGCCTGAAATCTACCGAATATTGTTATTTAGTAATTTAAGTCGATATACATATGTATGTGTAAATTGCCTATTTTTCCACATAGCAGCGCGGCCGCAGAGCGGTCATTTTCTGTCATGAAAATCATTAAAACAGAATAAAGAAATCGGTTAAAAACTTAAACTATAAGTAACCTAATATGTATTTGCCAAAGAATTGTGCCTTGGGATGAAATATTTATTCCTACCAATGATTTAATAATATTTGCACAAAAGTTTAAATTCATAAATGGATCTGACATATAATCTTTGTAGTTACAAATTTTTGTCAAATAAAAGTAATTTTATTAGCTTTATAAAATCCATGTAGAAAAACTGAATTCCTGTTATTTATGTATATTATTTTTAACCCCCGACTAAAAAAAGGGGTGTTATAAGTTTGTAGTGTGTGTCTGTGTATCTGTGTGTCTGTCTGTGTCCACGTACAGGCCAAACGGCTGGACCGATTTTCATTTAGTTTTTTCTGTTTGAAAGATGACTTGATCGAGAGGGTTCTTAGCTATGTTTGAAAAAAATCGGTCCAGCCGCTTAGAAGATATAACATCTTTTCTGAAAAAAGTCGGGGGTTTTTAAAATTTTTAATTTTTGTTATATATATAAAGATTAAGAGCAAATAACTGGGGATAACACTTTTTTATTGGAAATGCTTCATTGTTTATGGCAGTTTAATTTCCAATCACATGTGAAGTTTTAAATGCGCTTTTGGAACCTGTTAAGCTTGATACTCCTTGCACTTACCCTTTATATATAAGTACACATATTATGTTATTTTTATGTTTCTTTGAATTGTTATTTTTTATGTTTCTCTGAATAAAAAAAAATTTTTCTACCGAATTTCATTCAAATCTACCAGTTTTTTTCGTCGATTCTACCGAATTTAAAAAAAATTTATTGTGCACACTGCTGTCAGCTCGTGTAGGAATTACGAGACATCCTTCACTTTTTTTTCTGAATCTAAACATTTATGATACTGAAGAAACTGTATGTATTGAAAAATTAAGACATTTAGGAAAAATGTGATGATGGCAGGCAGCATACCAGTAACAGAGGAGCTTTTATTTATATTGAATACAATTTCTTATTTGTCTAGAACAGCTACAAGAGTCCATTATTAACAATCTGTTGCTCAGTAATAGTTTGTTTATTTTAAAAATTTGCTTGTAGATCATAAATTATTTTTTGCAAGTTATATCTAAGAAGTAGATCAAATGGAGAAAGGAATTTTTTTTATAGCAGATAAAATAATGAAAATAAATTATATTAAATGTAGATTTTTGTTCAGT
Organism: Tachina grossa; assembly: GCA_949987645.1. Taxonomy (NCBI): domain Eukaryota; kingdom Metazoa; phylum Arthropoda; class Insecta; order Diptera; family Tachinidae; genus Tachina; species Tachina grossa. The sequence goes on along the minus strand of OX465276.1, from coordinate 18,641,892 downwards.
TTTAAGTGCGATATTTATGTTTTCTAGCGCGATAACCATAGAAATGCACATTTGCAATATTATTGTGCAATAATTGATATTGCACAATAAAATTGTCTGTTTATATACATATAAGCCCAATTCACAATCTTGTGCAAATGGTCTTGCATCGTTGAATTGGGCTATAGTTTACTTACACGATTGTGTTTAAATTTATACGAATTTGTAAGTTTTCCTATTCGAAACGAATTATATACTGCGTTTTAGCATAAAGCCAACCAACTATTTATTTATTTTATGTATTAAATTTGACAAATCTTTATATATGTATGTATATAATTCTACTATATGTATGTGTGTATGTCACTGAACTCCTCCTAAACGACTGGACCGATTTGAATGAATTTTTTGTATGCGTTTGGGTGGCGCCCGGCAGATGGCGCTGCAGTAGATATCTAGGTTATTTATCTATACTGAAACTAAACGGCTGGATCGACTTCAATGAATTGTTTCTTTTTTTTTCAATGTCTCTGCCTGTTAACTCATTTAGAAACCGCATGGAAAACATATTTAGGGAATTCACAATGAGTATCTTACAATTTTAATGCGGCAACATTGTGATATCTTAAAATTTTTATTGTGAGCGGGCAACGATATAAAAATACGATATATTGAAGTATTAAAATAACAAACATTTTTAAATAATAATAAATTTTGGTAATGAATTTGATTTAAACACAAAGAAAAACAACAAACTTGCCAGCCCATATTAAAGCATTTAAATTGAAAAGTTGCAAAATTAAGACATATTTTAAAACGATATTGTAAACGCCCTAATTGTAAAGTAATGGTACAGCCACGTGACGGAAAAATGTACACAGAGACGTTTAATTTCTTATGTTTTAGATATATTAGAGCAAAAATAATTGTAAATTTTCAATATTAAGTTTTCAGTTTGGCAAAAAAAAAAAAAAAATAGCGGCAAGCTGAAAATTGTGCAATAGATTCTCAGTATTATAAAGTGCATTTATATACTCAGAAAAATATCTATAAATTCTAAAATTTAAATTATTTTTGCTGGATTTTGTCAACATTGCTCATGAGCTAGTTTTCCGTCTAGTTTCTTTATAATTAAATTTCTGGATGTTGTTAAAGCAAAATTTACTCAATTTGCAAGCCTGCTTTACTCCAACTATGCATCTATTATTGAACTCACACCAAACTAATTAGAAACTGTCCAATAAACTGCCACAAACAACATCAATATCAAGTCCTTCACTTCCAAAAAGCCAAAACATTCCATATTTTATGAAATCGATACTAATACCATTGAAGGATGCAAAAAATTCCCTCATCTGCTACAACTAAATAAATAAAAAGCAAATTTTATTTTCCTTATTCTGTAAAACAGAAAAAATGTAACAAATAAATAACAACTGCAAACAGCAAAAATCCTAGACATGGATTAAAAGGAAAAACTGCTCTGTGGAATGAAAATGATTTAAAAAAAAATGCTGCAGCCAACCTTTTATAGACAATAAGTAAACACAATGATGTTATTCAAATGCTTTATATGGTTAGAGTTAAAAAATTTTAAAAATAAAGAAAGATGCGAAAAATAGGAAAAGCAAAAAAAAAATTACAAATGCTTCTTTGAGATTCAGATATTTCAACGTTTTATTGTACATAGTTGTTTTTTTTCAAGAGGGGAAAAACGGAAAAATCTGAAACATCTATCTTAGACTAAGCACTAGTGGTAGTCGAAACATCATGTGAACAGAACTGGCAAAGGATGTGATTGTTGCTAATGTTGTAAGCTGCAAAGTTTAATACCCCTCATTGACAGCAGAGGCGCTGCGACACTTCATTAGTAAAAACGTGCAAAAAGCAGAGTTGTAAAATAATGAAGCTTTCCTCTATCTCTACCTTCACCATCTGTCTTCCCTATCACTATCTCTTTCATAAATAATTTAACACGCGCACTCTGAGAACGCACAAAAAAAAACCCAAAAAAGGGCGAAATAATGAGAAGGAAATGACGGTTGATTTACCACGCACTACGAATACCACCCAGTGATGTCACCTGTAATGCAATAAACTGAAACCCGCAAGGCACCAGAAGCAGAGAACGGCCAGCACACACCTGTCGAAGACAAATAGAATTAGAGGAAGTGAAGAGCAGGCAGAAGTTGCAATGAAATCAAGAAGCTAGCATCAAATAGAAATGTTTGGAGATACTATTGAGATCCTATGCTCCTTAGAGGAAATAAAGAAACCAGAATGCTACATTAGGTAAAATTCAAGACTGGCTGTCTCACAATCACTAATGCAGTAACCCAGCAAATATTTTTAAGAAAGATAACCGAACTTGGAATTAAGCCTTTTTGGCCAACCAGCTTCCCAACTGGATTACCCACTTAATGATTTTAACAAGACGTGAAACTAAAATAATCAATTCTTGAGAACGAAAGGTAATCACGTGCTGCGTCAATCATACGAATATAGTGGCATCATTGTTCGGAAATTTTAACCATGGAACGCTACACTCTTGAATAAAGAATTATAATTGTCAATTTTGCGAAAGATGAAATTCGGCTCTGTATGGACGAAATAAGCGAAGCTTTGTTGCAAAATGTGGTTCAAAATTTTGTGGAAAGAGCGTACGTCTGCCAACGTGCTAGAGGTGGACATTTGTTCGACATCATATTCCATTCCAATTCCCATATTTCTACTTTACATTGGTATCAATAAAACTGAATTTGCCAAAAAAAAAAGTGTGTTTTTAAGCCAATTTACGTCCAAACCTTAAATTTGCCTAAACTTTATATTAAATAACTACTTAATGAAAATTTTTGCTGGGATGTTCGCACATAAATTCTTGTGTCGAGTAACCAAGTGAAAAATGACAAATACTAACGGTTAATTGAAAGCAATAGAAGTTGGCAACACTATTTTTTTCTTTGCCCATTGCTATTGTTTATCTTGAATGTTTTATTTGTTAGAAGCCAATTTAATTTTCTAAATGGCTTCAGAGTTCGTAAAAAAAATCAGATTAGAATTTGAAATTACAATTAGTTTCTTGTTGTTGGTTGTTTTTATTGTTTTATGCTTAGCTTGAGTGCATTAACCATGAAAGCAACATTAAGTTACATGCAACAGGATACTTTTTGCTGATGTTTTTGTTGGTGTGGCTGGTGTAACTGTTATTCTTTTTTATTAATGTTTATTAATGTGCATTTCATTTCGTTGAATGTTTCTGATATGGATATCTAAGAATTATTGTTGAAAATACATACAAATCGCTAAGCATTAATATATTTTTGTTGAATAAAAAATTGAGCTTAAACTGTTACTTGTTTGGGTTGGAGTGTTTGAGAATATTTTAATGTGAAATTGTGAAAAAGTGTTTTTTTAGGTTCCTCGTACAACTTTAGTACAAGTCATATCTTTTGTTTAATAATTAATAATATCTTTTTGTCTAGTATTAAAATTTAATTAAATGAACTTTACAAATTCAGTAATTCGTGTACGAGGGGTCCCGTGTAGAGCTGCAAAACTATCGATGGTACTATCGATAGTATCGATAGTTTTATATTAAGTAGACTATCGATATTTTTTTTTCGATAGTGATACTATCGACAAGAACACGCTACTAAAAGAGAAAAAATCAAAGTCAATAAAAACGGAATGACGGCGACTGTGTAATAAAAAATGCAACATTCAAATTTCGCCTCCTGTAAACCTTTATAATAATGGTTATCATTACATATGTATATAAATGTGAAAACAAATTAATTAGTTTTGATTTGTTTCAACATAAGATGTCAGTTTTTATCTACTAGATGCAAATTGCATAAAAATACAATTATTATATACCAACGGCTTTGATACATGAAGAAATTTGACGGCAACTGTCTCCGCTCTTTACTTTTAAATAACAGGTGACGTTAAATAGTTTGCTTCTCCTTCTGTTAAACCAATACTTTTTAGCTAACTGTAATAGTTTAAGTAATGATGAAAGATTTTTTTTATTTTATTCCTTTTTAATTTATTTTTTACTGATCCATCTATCTGTTTGCTTTTTCGTTTATTTTTTTATAGAACTGTGAATATATGTTTGTTGAATATGTGTATTAAAAACATTGGAACTAAAAGTTTTAAAAAAATCAAGTTTCTTTTTACTTTATGGAATGATTAAAAATTCAAGATTTTATATTAGAAAAATACACAATTGATAAGTTTCTAAGAATCAAAAACTATCGATATTATCGATGGCATCAAAAAATACTATCGAATGGAGCCACTATCGATAGTTTTGCAGCTCTAGTCCCGTGTGGACACTACATATGTAAATTAGAGGGTTTCTAATTCTCTCTAACCGCAAATCGGCTCAGTTTTATGAAAAAAAAAATTCATAGCGATAAGTTGTGTTTTAGGAGGTGCGTCCGCCCCTCAAAGTAGGCATTCAAGCCCATTTTTCAATGCATTTTTTTGCATATGGACCATCTTTTTAAAAAATCATTTTACAAGAATATGATATATGGCAATATTTTAGCTCTTCTAGTCAGCAACATTAATTTCAAAGAAAGCTGTTCCGTTCAACTATGTGTTGTTAGTCAGAATATTTACAACAGACTTTGGTTGTTATTTGTCCATTAATAATTATCACATGTAATTTGGCTTAAAAAGCGATACGAACTTTAGCCCGTTCAAATCACAAATATAGAAACAAATGGAGTTCGAATAATAATTAAAATTAACTAAAAATTAATAGCCATGGGCCTGTGGCAAAAATTAAATAAAAATATACTTAATAGTAACAAACCAAAAAAGTTTGTCTTAAGTAGAACAAAAAATAAGCAAATTAAGTAACATGTGTATAATTAGTAAAAAGAACAAAACGACAATGGTAAGACTGTTGTAAATATAGTGATGGTAAAATTGAGCTTACAATACAAAAAACTTTCAGCAAATTGAAATACGATGAATCAAAACAATTCACATATTCCATTTGCAATAAAATGCTAAGTATATGAAGCAGAAATCTACATCAACTGACACCACACACAGTGGACCAAACACAAAAGAACGCTGATGATGCAGGTTTAGTGGCCTTCGAAAACGGCTGGCTGTTCCGTTCAACTATGTGTTGTTAGTCAGAATATTTACAACAGACTTTGGTTGTTATTTGTTCATTAATAATTATCACATGTAATTTGGCTTAAAAAGCGATACGAACTTTAGCCCGTTCAAATCACAAATATAGAAAGTTTTTTTTATTAAAATTAATATTTTAGAAAATAATGAAGAAAATAACCAACATAATACCAAAAATTTTATATACCAAAATTATTTATATTAAGCATGTACAATAAGACCTAACATTTATATTAGTCTCCTGCACAAGACATCTTATAAGAACTTTCAAGACATGAGGGATTTTTCAAATGCTTTACTACAGCGAAATCTTATAAAACAAACGTTAACAACATTGTTTGCAAGAAATTTGTTTGAGTATTGTAGGTATAAGAGTAAAGAAGAAAACACTTCGTGACGGAAGAATTTGTGATAATTGCGTCTTTCTACGCATGAGCGCGTGTACAAACGTCATGCATGTATGTGTGTATGATTTTTTATTTTTCTGCGCACATGCAAAGGCACACATATGCATTAACATTAGTTGTATGCTGCTAACCACATAATAGCTTACCACCCTGCAGTCAGACTGGGGCCAAGTGTCTCTATGTCAACACGAAAATTCTAGTAGTAGTTACATTGTCTACAATTTCTCTTCTATTCGTCAGTATAAAAGAAATAGAGATGTGGTGTATTTCTGGTGGATTTTGCAACAACTTGTCAATATACATAAATTTGTATGTACGTAAGGTATAGAAATGTACCAGTAAATGTCTGGTTGGTATGTCTCCATGTTCCCATAAGAACTATTAATTCACTACCTAGTTAATTGTTTTAGTGTTACTAGTAGATTTTCAATGACAAGCGCATGCTAAATGTCTATAGCATAAAGTATTGTATGGGGAGTAATTGTAGAGTAGTACTGGTGACAAAGTCAAAAGCGACTCAGTACATTTTCACTATTCGCACTTTCTGCAGGGCATCTACATATTACACACACACTCAAACGTACAATATGAAAAATAACAAGCATACACTAATCAACAGTACTTCTTTTGAGTGTTGGTTACAAGCAAGCTGTCTTGCGACATCGCTTGTTACACTGATGTACACATACACCAATACATCCATCGTGCTTCGCTTATAGTACGACAGCATTTATTATTGGTTTAGTATAATACATGCGACGTGAATACATTTAAAAATCATGACGTTTTTACATTTCAAGACTGTTTACGCAGCTCTCTAATACGTATACATATCTATTAAATTATTTCATACATACATTTCTATTAAATTCCCTCTAGTCAGCCTAGAACCATATGTCTATGTCAATATTCTTTCTCCAGCGACAATTGCACTAGTTAAAATGTCGACAACTTTCCTTTTATGTACGAGTAAAGATACGTTAGGGACAACAGTTCTAGTGTATTTCTGGTGATATTATCAGTGAACGCGTCAATAGATTGATTTTCCTTTTAATTATGCTGTGCAATAATATTAAAAAAATATATGTAGACGAGGGTTACTAAAATCTACTAGTGAATCTTTGGTTCAAATATCTCCATATGGTCGTAAAAAAACTACCTTCTCAATAGTGCTAAAGTCTACTGGTAGATTTTCAATAACAACATTATGTTATATGTCAATAGGCGATTACATTGGCTGGGGTACACCTAATCAGTACCACTATTGACAATGTCACTAGAAAATCACTATAATTTTACTATTGACATCGAGCGAGGAAATATCGATATTGTAGACTAGAGCCCCTAAAATTTAATAGTAAATCTTTGGTGCCAGTGTCCCCATGTGGTCCCAAAACAACTATTTAATCAGTAGTGCTACAGTCTAGTGGTGGATTTTCAATGGCAAGCTAATGTTAAATGTCAATAGATGATTACATTGGCTGGGGTACATTTGGTCAGTAGTACTACTGACAATGTCACTAGTAAATCATTACAATTTCACTATTCGCACTTTCTGCAGGGTTATTTCATACATGCATATGAGCCCTTAATTATGAAAGTGGTCTAAGTCATGTGCATTTATGCTTAGAAATATCAAATAAATCTTTGAATAACTTCAATAAATATTTAAATATTATTAAATAAATTTATATAAATCGAGACTAGTACAACTCTAAATTAAAATGCTCCATAATATAAAAATACTTTTTTATTTGTTCAAATGTAATCTACTAAATATCTCGACCAGATCAATATATCACTTAGACCACTTTCATTATTAAGGGCACATATGTATGTATAGTCATAAGAAAACAAAAAAAAAATTACATTGTACATTGGCTTGACTAAACCGATTTGTTGGGGGAGAGAATATAAGAAATCAAACAAAAAATTCTCCATACAACTAACGGCCACTCTAATGTATATACATATTATCATGCAATAATATGTTGTGCTTTAATGCTTGTAAGCATAGCAACACACTTGATGATAGCATAGCTAGAAGAAATTACCGGTAGAATGCCAATGAATTATTTTATAACTATATGTACATTTAAAAAACATTGCACGTAAAATGTACGTACATTATGGTTCTAGGGTTAATGTAGACATTTAAAAAATTTGCTTTTGCAATTTTTTTTAGTTTTGCCGATTTTTTCAGATTTTTTGGGTTTTTTAGTTTTGGCGCTTTTTTGTTTGTTTTGAGCTTTTTTTTTTGGCAATTTTTTTTTATTTTTTTGGCGACTGGTTTACTTATGGTAATTTCTTTGGGTTTTGGGCGATTTAATTTATTCTTGGTGATATTTATTTTAGCGATTTTTCGTTTCAGCATTTTTTTTTATTTTTTTCAAGTTTTAAATATCTGTTTGAAAATTCTGTTCGTAGCTCTTCGGTTCTCGAGAAAACAGCCTGTGTAACAGACATACAAACAGACAGACGGACATCGCCTTTGGTGTACGGAACCCTAAAAATTTTCCCAACAGCAAAAGAAAATATTAAATACTAGCCCAATTCACAAACTTGTGGAAATGGTCTTGCATTGTAGCATATGCAAAATGGTTAGTATATTTATACTCACCACTTAACAATTCTTAGTGGTTAGTATCAATATACTATACCATTTTACAAATGCTACGATGCCACACCATTTACACAAGATTGTGAATTGGGCTACTAAATACTTCGTCTGTTATACGCATGTAACTTTTATAGTACTTGGCTCACTTTCTTTAAGAGTTTACAAAATGTTTATATTGAATATCGTATAAACAATTCCTTTGATTAAATTTTTTGCTAAAATTTTTACGTTCTTCTTCTTTTTCTTGCACTAAAACCTCATCGTCTACAATACACGCAGTAGTACCCGACACCATCTTTATTCAAAACATTTTTTGAAGAAATGAAGTTGTGCACTAATTTTATACACAGCGTTGCATAGTTCGTGCTTAAAACACACAACTTGGTAAACCAACTTGTTGTACCAACGGTCGCACAGTGTGTGGCTTGCATTACGATTTGCAACTGTTAAAAAAACGTTATTGTAAATTGTAATTCAAACATATTTCATATTGATGTTTTCTTTTAATTATTATTTTATTAATATGGCCTATTCTATTCAACATTTTGTCAAAATTTTCAGCAGTTCAAATTTTTATCAGAATAGTAGTAAAAAGAGGCAAGAAATTAAGATAAATTTTATGTCTGTGGCAACTTATTTAAGTGAAATTTGTTTACAAAAATACCGCACTTTCGTCTGTTATATTTGTGTGTTTACTTTTTTTCATATGAATGAACCAACTTTTGAAATTTGTCTTTGTACCACCAGCATATTTAAAAGTGTTGCTTTTATTAATAATAAAATTTCATTGAAAGAAAAAAAGATTTAACAAACATTTAAGTAGTTGCTTAAATCTCTTCACCTTTTTATTAAAATGCCATTAAAATACTGAAACAACGTTTTTTATGAAGTTTCCAAATGTGAACGATCCATAAATTTTCTTTGAAAAAAAAATAGAAACCAATGTAAATATTAAAAACATTCCAAAAGTCATTATTGTAAACAATAAAATAAAATAATATTGCTGATAAGAATCTATCAATTTTATATTTCAAAGTCAATAATGTTGGAGCATAAATAAAGTTTTTATTTTAATTATGCAAAAAAAAAAACCAAATAAAAATTTATATTTTTAAACACAATTTGTTTAATTTTTGCTGTTAAAATACAAATTTGAAATCACACGGTCTTTTAATGCCATTTAACTCTCTTGTAGTCGAAATAAATGAAAGATGAAGAAGAGAAACGGGTTTTTGGTGTTTTATCTTTTAAATCCAAATATTTAAAATTAATAAACAAAAGTACGACATATTTACATACATGCATAGTTTATTAACTCGTTGTTAACTTGGCATTGCACAGTGGATTCGATCACTAAATAAATACGAAGAAATATTCATAAAAACTTGTGGGTTCATTATTTAATATTATTTTAAATCAAATTTTGGCTTCTTTTCAACGTAATTATTTAAAAAAAAAATACATTTAATTCTACTTTCTAATATTTTAAATGTAATACTATTTATATATGGAGGTTTTGGCTTACAGTGAGTTTGCAGCCTAAAGTTTATACTTGTTTATCTTACTCTGTCAACTTAACTCGCATTGTGCGTACGACAGTTCTATAAAACTGGCTATTCCACAAATGTAGCGCGTGTAAGATTTTGTAAATCTTAAGTGCCGTGCAGACGATCAAATAAACTCATCAATCTCATAATTGTGCGCGTTCTGTTGTGTTTTTTTTTAGGTCTACACGTCCGCATTGTTGACAATGCTTGGTGAAAATTAAAAAATTTTAATTTTTTATTTGATGGCTGATTATTTTAATTGTTGGATCGTCTTCAAATCTAATTGACAAAAAAAAATCAATTTCTTTGTGATTCTTGTTAATGAGGGAGAAGTGTGCTTGATGAATGGAAGTTTATATTATTCTGCAAAGTGCAAATACATATGGCAATTGAAGTGTTTATTTGTACATTTACGTTTAAGCGCAGATTGACAGGTTTGTTTGATCCACCCTAGGGCACCTTAGAGTTTCGCACCATGTAATTGATGCACCAAGCATGCCAGAGGTATTCGAAAATGGATAAAAAAAAATTAAGATAACGGCACAACATTGAAAAAATAGAAATCGCTCTACCAAGATCATTCAGTTAAAAAACGTTGAAAGGATCAAGCAGTGTGCTGTTGACGATCCTAACCTTTCAATTAGGAAGTGGCGCAAGTGCTTTAAATATATTTAGATCGTCATTACAAAGCATTTTATACAAAGACCTAAAGCTGCATCCCCAAAAAGCTTAAAAGGTGAAAGAATTAAAGCACGAAGCTGCCAGTCAGAGAGTTAACTTCCCTGGAGGTGACATAAATTGGCTTACACACAGTTCGGTTTAAAACTCTAATAACTTTTTCCCGAGCGCTTATATCAATTCTAAAATTTACACCAATAAATCGGCTGCTTTTGCGCTTTTTAATGAAAATATCTGTCCTGCTGAGCCTCCTTAACAAATAAAATGATTGCTGTCAATGCAAGGCCTTACACTTGGACCATATTACATTTGAAATAAAAATTCCGAAATTGTCTATTTAAATAAAAATCCACTAAATGTAAACTTTCTTTTTACGCCACAGCTTGCATGCTGTACTTGAAATAACTTCCAGTTTAGTTTCAACCTGAATGAATTTTGATTCAATATGATTCTTCATTTTGATTTAACAGTACTGGAATATTAATATCAACAAGAAATAAAGTTATTTTAAAAGAAAAAATTTTCTTTCAAGGAATACTGTAAATCATGTTGAATTGAAACAAATATCAAATAAAATCAGTACTACTCAGTCGTTAAGCAGCTCTGGGTTGAGGAACATCTCTCGCGTCATCGTAATTATTTCTTAAGTGCGGTCAGGCTTGTGCGTGTTGTTTGGCCTTCGAGAGTTTTTCGTCTCGCTCGCACTGGTTGACTGATCTGCCACGGATAACCGTATAATCTTGCGGTTTTTTGTGGAATTTCTTTAACAACCACGTTGCTACTTCCTATGTGAAGGCATAGGTCGTGTACAGTCAGTCACAAAAACTTTTAAAATACTGTTAATACCATCTTGGGCATATGGTCTAGTTACTCCGCCCATACTTGTGCAACACCATATTATACAAATTTACTTTGTATAATATGTACCAAATAAATAAATAAATAAAAATCAGTACTGAAACATTTTAAATTAATCTTGTTTTCATAGATTTAAATATGAAATATTTCTGCATGCACAAAACATATATTAGTTATTATATTTTTTCGTTTACTTTATTGTTCTGCATCAAAAACTTAATTTCTAAAATATGTGAACTTGAAAGCTTTACGGCTGAAGGCAACGTGAATGTGAATAAAAAAACGTATATTATGTATTATAAAACTTAAATTGCATGTGTGCTGGTTTGATAATAATTTCTATATAATTAAAAACTGCGGCATATCAAAGAGTGTCTAGGGCGGGAACAGGCCTGAATCCGCTACTGATTACATTCTTGTTCATGGGCAGTCTTACGCCCACAGAATAATATCAAAAACATATAAGAGTGTTTTATTTAAAACAAAATTACTTGTAACTGGTTAGTGCCCACGTTTGAAGGCGGTTCAATCTTTTTTTTTCTTATAAAATTTTTATGTCTAACAAAATTAAGTTAACGCTCATCTAATTTTTTGCTTCTAAAATGTTTGTCTTCAGTTTTATATCTCACACGTCAAATGAACTGTAATACAGTTAAAAACAAAAAGCCATAAAATGAAACAAACTATTGAGTAAAAATATAACGACGATATGAAAGACGTTATGTCTTATTTCATTATAACATCTCTTGTAATACAAATTACAAATGACAGCGGAAAAAAGGTTTTTTTTAGTTTTTATTATTTAAATTTTCTTCTCGACAATTTGTTTCTTTTTATATCAGCTTTAAATGTTTTAAAATATTAAACTCTGTCTTGATGATATTGTTGTTTATATGTACATATGTCTCTTAACAAATGACTGTATAATTTTATTGAATTGTTGAATGTGACAAAAAATAATTAAAATAATTTGCATAAACATGTTTTGAATTGAATTAAAAAAAAAATAGAAAATTACTATAAATGAAAGTGGCATTTTAAACAAAGTCAACATGATTTACAGCTTAATGCCTTTCCTAATGAACCTTAATGCCATCGCGACAGACATTTTATATCTTGTTATATGTATTTCTAATGAAACATAAACATAAATTATTAAATTGATATGAAAATATGGTTAAAAGCATAATAAAACAGCGGGGAGCAAAGAAATTGATTGGAAATTATTTCTAATTTTTTTTTGGTTTGGAAAAATTTTAAATTTATGGAAAATGTTATTTTTTTTTAATTAAAAAATATGGCTGAAATAATTGAGTTTTGTTTCGCTTCACATATTTGCAAAAGCTTATAGATTTGTTATTTCTATATGCAACTGACTGATCATTCCCAATATTTTTAAGTATAGTTTTTAAATTTAGTTGTTATTAATTATTGGGCATAAGTACGTCTGTCGTATTTCCACTTTGACTACAACAATTTTGTATTATACATAAGAAACTTGTGAAGTTTGTTCTTTAATCTAGTACAAAACCGTCCTAGCCGAATACGAAATACGACACTCATAATTAGGCCTATTATATTGGGCCTTATAACCAGGGCTGTCAGATATGGCGATTTCCCGCCAAACATGGCGATTTTTCAACTTGTTTGGCGTCCGAATTTTTGCTTTGGCTATACGGCGTTTTTTCTGGCGATAAATAAATTCGTTGGCGATTTTTCTGGCGATAAATAAATTCATTGACGGTTATTATGGCTATTTTTTTTAAACAAAATTGAACTTCAAAATTTTTCTAATTCAGAATAATTAGTTTGCTGAAGGAGTAGTTTCAAAAATAAATCCTATCAAAACTCGTCTGCAAGAAATTAAAATAATTTGATTTTGATAATTTCTCTTCTTTTTTTAATTATAGTCATTAAAACGTTTTAAATTTGGATGAGAAAAATTTACAAGAAATGATTTTTTGCGATTTTATTACCAGTTTTGGCGACTTTCTGATAAATTTTGATACAATCATTCTATAAAAATTTATATTAAAAAAAGTGTTACATGAAAACAAATTTAATATCAAATATATACTAAGAAAAACTAGCGAAATAGGTCGAAAAAAATCTGACAACCCTGCTTATAACGACTTCGACTACGACGATTTGTTTACTTCATTTCGATTGACCATTTAGGATCCCAGCAAAAAATTACACATTACCATCTGAACTACTTGCCATATAATGACTTACTTTTTAGATTGCCAAATTAAGTACTCGCTTACAAAACACATTACGTAAATTTTTAAAAATAGGAAGCAGAAGTTGAACATATTCTTTGGGCTTTAAAAGAAGACGTGAAAATATTGCCAAAATAAGTAGTTATTTTAAATAAATTATAAATATTTCTAAATTGCTTACTTATTTATTTTAAACTAAAAAATAAGTACTTACCATTTTGGAAAAAATTTATTTAAATATAAGTAATTCTAAATAATTTTTTTTTCATTTACGGTTTTAATAAAAGTTCATCAATGAAAGCAATTGAAATTTTTCTAAATATAGTATTTATAAGTAACAATTGAGGCACTGATACGAATAAAATATAACCCACTTCAATTGAGTTTATAAAAGAAATTTTACAAAATGGTGTATTTCGTAGTAAAACAATAAGTTTTTTTAAATTATTTAAATTTTTCTTAAAAGTTATTATATGTATATTTAATCAAACTGAGTTTTTAACCAAGACCTTCAATTTACTCAAACAACGGCATATTTAAAAAAAGTAGTTCAATCAAGAAAAAATAACTATTTCCCACAACGGAAAATATAATTAATTCCTACAATAAAAAACGTATGTAACTACTTCTCAAGAATTGATTATTTTAGTCTCACGCCTTGTTAAAATCATTAAGTTGGTAATCCAGTAAGGAACAGCTTCCACCAAAAATGCTTAATTCCAAACTCGATTACCTTTTTTGAAATTTTTTGCTGGGATGTTTAACGGTTCAAAGGTGGTCGCAGTCGGGTTTTTTATTTTTTTTTTAATTACTACTTGTTTTTCAATTAACGCTTTTGTTTGATGTAGTATCTAAATTTAATTAAGTTATTGATGGATTTACTTATTTTCTTAGTTCAATTAATTAATCAGTTAACTACTTTGATTAATTTTAGTTAACAATCACTTAAAATATTAATTGACACAATCATTCGACGAATATAAAAATGAAGGTTTAACATTTTATTCAATTTATTCACCACAGGGATAGAAAAACCGACATTCTGCTGATGTAGTTTGACATGATTACAATGTTAAGTATCTTTGTATCCCGCGACGCTTTTCGCCATTAATGTCAAGAGCGAATATTGTGTCGTCAATGACATGACACACCATTGTTGCCATTTTAGCATTTTCACTGCTAGATTTTGCAAATGCTTTATTCAAAAAGCATTCAAGTTTAAAAAAAAATTGCTGAACGCCTATGTAAAGGGGCCCATACACTACAACAGCATGCATGCGCAATCAAGTGTTTGTGCCAGCGGTTTGGTCATGTATGGGCATTTTGTGCGATTGTACGGTTTGCTGTAGCGATGTCAAGTAGAGTTTGATATTTTGCTGATGGTACCAGCTCGCTGGTGTGGTATATGGTGAAATTAGCTCAGTTGAGCAAAGTTGTCATTGAGCAAACATGCATTTAAGTAATATAATTTATTGAAATATAATTTATTTCAATGGTAAACAGAATTTAAGAACTTTAGTTATACATAGCTGCTAATTTTAACAACATACCAATAATAATTGCAACAAAATATGTGTCACTATTCATAAGCACCCTTCCCGAAATTTTGTAAGAAATTAATATTGTACCAGCTTGCTGGTAAGTTGTGTGGTTCGAGCATGAATGCTCAATCGCTTGATTGTGCGTGCATGATGTTGTAGTGTATGGGCCGCTTAAATTTAAAATCTAGCATTTTAGTCAATGATATGACTGACTTTGGCAATATGACAACAAGTTGACATCAGCTGATATTATTCAACATTTGTCATTGACATTATTACGTTAACAACTATTTATAAAAGAAATAAAACCCCGACTGCGACCAACTTTGAACCGTCAAATATCCTAAATGGTCATTTGAAATGAAAAATCATAAGAGAAACCTAAAGATGATTTTAAAATACCTGTTGAATGATACCCATTTTGATATAGCTCGGCGACCATCTGCAAACGCATAAAATTGGGCGTTTAAACTACCAATACATGCCATATGGTTTTGTTACTTACAGACCATCGGCCTTATGTATAATGGCATGAAGTTAGCATACGTGACAAAATTAAACTATGTGTTGACGAGTTCCTCTATACAATTTTGCATTAAACATCGCCGCATAATGTAGTTTTAACACACGATTACATCCTAACATAATTTTTAATGTAAAATTTTATGGCAAAATACGTTAAGACCATGTTCAGTTCTGCCACTTATGCTAAGTTCATGCCAGTTTTTGATTATACATAAGGCCGCATATGTTTTGCATTAAAGAATCACTCAACTTTTTTCCAAGCCTCTGCGTTTTCTTCAGATCTTGCTCAACCTGTTTTCTTACACTCTATTATTCTATTATACTATTCTATTTCGCCAAGCATAAATATAATTCATTTCTCAGCAAAATTTGGCGACCTTAATTTCTAATTTTTTAAGTTTTTTGCATTTTTTTATTTTGCAAAGAACTTATAGTCTGATGCAATTAGCTGTTTTTTTGACATGTATTCTAGTGCTGCCACAATATTATTTTTTAAACTACAGATAAGGTAACTAAACCAGCGTTTAAACTTTGACTGATTTATTAGCCCTAAGTTAGCGCTCTCATATTTTTTATGTTCATATCACATGTGTTATAGAATATTTCGCTGTAGTAAAGCATTTGAAAAAATCTCTCATGTCTTGAAAGGTCTTATAAATAGTCTTGTGCAGGACACTAATGTACATTAATGTAAAAATGCACTCAAAAATAGAAATTATAATAAAAAAACAAGAAAACTTCTATTGAAATACATTTTACTAGCAGCACCATTTAGATTTTTCTTTCAGACATATTTTAGTCTTTAATCATATGAAAAATGTGTCCTTATAACGATGTCACTTAAAATATGACGAAATTGTATGATGACTTTTGTCATTAAATTAACATTAATTTCGATCGTATTGATTACATTTGCTATAATATTGACGACAGCGTTATCACTCGAAAGATGAGTTTTTCTATCATTGTGAACCAATTTGTTAATTTTTCTCTTCTTAAGAAATCCCAATAATTAATAACAAAAATATTTCTAAAATGAATTGATAAAAATGCTGAACTTGAACAGATATTTATGATAGCAAATAATCCATTATGATCAAAAAATTAATTTCGAAAATTATGTCGCTTAAACTTTTTTGGTGGTTTATGGTATTACATGTCAATTATTTTTTGTCGAACGAATAATGCCTTCGTCATCGTTGAACAAGTAATTTGTTTTTTTAACCTTTTTATTATAACGATATTTATTCAAGTTATTATTTCTGACTTTTTACAATTTGAAAAAAAAATAATACAAAATACAAGTTATAAAAATGTTGTGAGATTACGCTTTAAACATTTGACAATTTACACACTCGTCTTGTAAGACCATTTAAAAATCTGACACTTGTCATTTCTGAGCACATTTTTTCAACGTTAATTTTACATGCATGTATTTCTAACCAGGTAATTTAATCTCAAATAACCAACAATTAAAGCACTACAACTCTTTTCACACAGCCACACACACGTTTAAAAAAAAAACTGTAGTAAAAACTTGAAGAAAAAATAATTGACATAAAAATCACGCTTCATATGAAAAGCATCAACTAGAAAATTATAGAGACGCAGCGCATAACGAACTATAGTCCCAGTATACTGGGACACAATTTAAGACTTTGGAAAGCAAATACCAGAATAAGTTTAGAAAAGAAATAAGACATAAAAAAAATATTTCAAACAAAATAATATAAAAAGCAAACAACTTTTACAGACATACAGACATTTTTATGAAAAAAAAAAATAGAAACAAAACCCCTGGTAAAAGTTACAGCATTTTTGTTAAGTTCCAGTCTTCAGCATCAACAGCAACACCATCATCCGACCATCATCGTCATCTGGATCAAGTGATCCAATTTTAAAGACAATAAAAATAACAACAACGAGCAGTGAAAGAAAATAAAAAACGAGAGATCACATTACAGCATCAACATACATAATTGTTATTGCTTTATTGCAGCAGCAGCAGCAACAGCTACATTAGCTTCACTAAAAACATAACAACAACAACAACAAGAAAATACTGTAATTATCAGCTGATGTTTAGTGTGCTGCTCTTTATATTAAACAACAAAACAGTGGGACAATAAAAACAGTTTGTAAAAGGTAATTACAATAAAACTTTCGAAAAACTTGGAATAAAAAAAGTGATAAATAAGTAATTGCACAAAGGACATTTTTGAAACTGAATAATTTAAAGGGTTTTCAATACAATACAACTTTTTTTACAATCTTTCATTGAAATACCAATCATCAGCTGTACTAAAGATCAAAATCTTGGAAATTATTAGAAATATTAGTATACAAAATTTCGGAGTTACCTACAGTTTTTAGTATATTTGATGCTGTAGATGCTTATGTTTTAGAGCCAGCAACTTATCAGTCGAAATATTTAAAATATTGTGGTCATGTTCACTTCAGTTCAAAACAAAAAGAATCTTTTCAATCAGTGCCTTCCACAGGCAATGAGAGTCTTGCGAGCGACACAAGCATCAGTGCTTGATTTGTGTGCAAATTAAATAGATATTCCTGTATATACTCATGTGTAGCCGAATAAATACGCAGAGTATTTTTATACGTATGCGTATGATTGTATTTAGCTGATAGAGTGTATAAATTTTAGTTATATTCGTTTGTACTGCGTAGTTTAAGAAATAAGTATATATAAGTTTATATTTATACATATTTGGTTATGTCTAGGTACTTAATCTCAAAATATACGAATCTTCTCAACCAGTGGATTTCACACAGACAATGAGTCTTGTAAGCCACAAATTAAATACTCCTGTATAAGTATGAACAAAGTTTTTTGTTTATACATATGTATACGTATTCAGTTTTAATTTCAGTTTGTAAAAGTAATGAAAAAGTGAATTGGAAAAACGTTCACAAACTTGTGCAAATGGTCTTGCATTGTAACATTTGCAAAATGGTATAGTATATTGATACTCACCACTAAGAATTGCTAAATGGTGAGCATCAATATATTAACCATTTTACACATGCTACGATGCAAGACCATTTACACAACTTTGTGAATTGGTCTATTGATACTCACTACTTAACAATTCTTAGTGGTGAGTATCAATATACTATACCATTTTGGACATACAAGACGATTTGTACAAGTTTGTGAATTGGGCTATTGTGATTCGTGGCATATGTCACGTGCTCTTGCACTTTGGCCATTTCTTAAAATTATATTTCCAATCGTAGCCACTGTGTCATTCGCGTTATATATGTACATATTTATTTTGGTTATTTTTATGATTCTGTTATTGATTATAATATTTATCTTAATTTTTGTTTGGTTTTATCGTGTCTTACTTTTTGCCTTTAAAGCGGCCAATAACAGCAGAATAGTTCAAGTTGTCAGGGCTGAAAGTAGCATACATAAGCTTCTATTTAAATTACAACAATAGTAATAACAACAGCAGATACAAGAAAAAATTTAACAACTGCTGCAACTTCAGGGCAAGCAACAGCAATGATGGCATGTCGCTTATCTTAAGCAGGACAAGTTTGTTTGTGTGTGGTAAATGCGTTTAGCATTTATGTTGGTTTTTACACTTTTCCATATTAAACATAAAACAAATAAAGTCAAAGTACTGAAAAAATAATATGTAGTAATTGAGTTAATGCTATTGGGTGCGGGTGAAAGTCATTTTTAATATGCGCTTCTGCAATACAAACATTGAAAAATGAAAAGAAGGCATTTTGTTTTGTTTTTAATGTAAAGTGAATTTAGAAAAATCTTTTCCCTTGCAAAATTTTTTTATTTTCACTTAGAACTTTTCGGCTATTAAGGGTGTATATTTTCAATTTAAATTTTAAAATATTGCTTATTTCTCAGGTACACCAAAGTGAAAGCTTTTTCCCATCACTGATTATATTCAAAAGATTCTTGTAAGATTGTAGAGTTAATGCCTTCTCTCACACAAACACACAATCATCTTATTAACACAAAAACGAATTAAAGTTTCTTTAGAGATATTTTGTGTTTATTTTTTCTTTACATCCATTAAAGATGTAACAAATGCGATGACTGACTGTGAAAGTTTACAGATCGTGGTGCAGTTGCCTAATTAGAGTAACGTGAGTGTCTTTTATAGTTTAAATAATTTCCAGCAGATAATACTTAAATTATAACAACAAAGGCGTCAGCTTAAGCATCAGTATGTAGATACATTAATAAAAATTGGTTACAATAATATTTTCTTTTTATAAGTAAATTAGTAAAGAACAAACGACAATGGCAAGACTGTTGTAAATTAGAGATGGTAAAATCGAGCTTTCATTACAAAAAAGTTTTCGAGAAATTGCAATACGATGAATCAAAACGATTCACATATTCCTTTTGCACTCAAAAGCTGAGCAGAAATTTACACCAACTGCTAACACACACAGTGGACCGAAACACAAGATATTGTGTTCACACTACAAGTTTAATAAATTCAGGGTTCAAATCGTCACATCCGTGATCGTATCGACAATCGTGGGAAAACATATTATGCTTTACGTCAATCGTATAAGAGGAATGGGATTTTAGTACGTTCACGTTTATCATAATCCGAAAATGGTGTTTTTACGTGACGAGTTGTACATTCACGGATGTGACGATTCGACCGCAGTTTTTATTTAACACACAGTTTGTCTAATCATTTTTTTCAAAATAAAATACATCTCAAAGTAATGGCCCCTATTATGAGAATCTTTCTATCTTCGATGACGAGCGTTCGACAAAGAATACAACTATTGTGAATTTCACTCACTGTGAATGGGAAATAAAATACACTTGGTCCTGCATAGCATAGCATCCTCCATAAGTGATGCTTTTCGAATTGTTTCGCCTTATTAGCACCTTAAATGTTTACAAAAACGACAAAAAATAGTTTGCAATTTGTGTTTGGGTACCTAATTAGCAAATAAATTTCCAATAATTTTTCATATTAAAATACTGCATCGAAAGCAAAATTCTGTTCGATACGAAATTCGTTGCTCAACGAAATTTTTGATGCTCATAATAAGAATGGAACATTCGATTTTCGATGTTTGATAGCCAGCAAATACCGAAAATTGAATGGAACTCATAACAAGGACTTATAGCGATTTCTTTTCTGACATACATATATGTTGCATATATGTTACATGTTATATATTTCTGTGTTCTTTTGTACAAAAACTAAAACTTTGGGAAATATTTTCGAATTCTTTTCTGAATATTTTGCATGAAAAACATGTAAATATGTTACATATTTTACCCTCACTACATTTTAGGCGTAGGGTAGAAGGGGGACCATTCGCCACTTTTTTTCTAAGCAGGGGTGCTGTCAAAACCTTAACTGATATTTCTAATTTGTATGTTGCTTTAAATACTTATATGTGTTTGCTTTAATTTGAGTTCTTTTGATTCCGACTACTCGTCATTTTATATATTTTTTTGCAAAACCCCTAAATTATCCAAAACGGTGATACTACCCCACCCATGGGGTCAATTCGCCAAAGGGGTGGGGCACAAACGTCAGGAATAAAATAAAACAACAATTTGTCAATATACCACCAATTTTAATTGCTTTCAAACAAAAGAAAAAAAAACATAATTAATTTTAATTACACGCAAAACAACAGTAAAAAAATTAATTTAAGGGAAGTCACCAAATTACTTTTTTGATTTCTTGGTCAAAGGATTGTTACTTAACATTGCATTGGGACCAGCAAAACAAGCCGATCGGCTCACAGCCGGCTCAAGAGCCGCCGCCGGCTTTCAATGTAACTTCAAGCCGCCGCCAATGCATGCGGTTCATGGTTCAAAATTGCAGCCGGATAATTGGAGACTGGCGAATGAGCCCCACGGGGAGTTTTATAATTTAAAGAATATTATTTTTCACTTAAAATTAATTCATTGAGAAAACTTACCCAAATTATTGTTCAATACTGTCAACAGTATAACACTTAAAAATAACTTTTTCGAATACCAAAAACTTAAAAAGTAGTTTCAAAAATACTTTGAGCAAAATATTTTTGCGAGATTCAGAAAAATAACTTATCAAGTCTCACGCTGAAAATATGAGAGATGAGACTGCAAAAGTTTGAGGGATGGAAGAATATCAATAAACAAAGCAAATGTTGGTTAGAACATCAAAAACGATTACTTCATTTTTAAAATAATTGGTCATGTCAGATGTGCCCCTATGGCGAATGGTCCCCCTTATACCCTACATGCCGCCCTTTTTTCGAACTGTGGTAGCAAAGGGTTTATTTTGCATGTCATGTTTATAATTTCGAGCAAAGGTTTCTTAAATACACAATATACATGAATGAAATGAAATAAATGAAAATAAATAAATATGTATTTATTTAAATATTGTGACTATTTAATTTTTTTAACGTAATTAGTGATGCCAATGTGTGTTTAAAAATCATAATAGTGTGCGGAAAACCTCTCAAATACCCTTAAAAGTAAAGTATATTGATGATAAAATGCAACCGTTGTAAATAAAAGCAGCTAATTTTGTTCGATTGTAGTAACAGAATATGTAGCACTTTGAGTGATTCTAGGTAACATTAAAAAATATTACATATACATATATAGTGTAACATATTTTCTTTAGAGAAGAAATCGCCATTAGTTTTACTTTTTATAATTTACCACTAAAATACAATAATTCCCCTTCTTTTCCTACTTTATTTGCTTATAATTATGTTACGTTATAAATTAACTTATCACTAATTTCCCAATACCATAAAAAATAGGTCTAACTGGCAACAGTGCTCGTACATATGTACATATGTAGCACAGGGATGGCATTGAGAATTTTGAATTTGTACCAACTTTCAAAAATTGTACTTTTTGTACCTTAATTGTACTAAAAGATTTTTTTAGTTCAAATTATTTAATTTTTATTATTATTAAAGGTATTCACATCAGTTTTTTTATTGTTGGAATAATGTAAAAATGTAATTTTTTTACAAAAAACACAGGAAAAAAAATTTAATTTTTCCATTTATTATTTTATTAGTTTTTATTAAAATAATCGACTTGCTTTGGCTACCGAATCGTTTTCACAAATTTGTTTATAAGTGCGGATGTTGAAATTTAAAATATACAATTTAATGGGATGTGCTCTAGCATCCGAATTTAGAAGGAACATTATTTGGAAATGGACAAGTTCACAAGTGAAACTGGGGAAATTCCTTAAATGTACTAAATTAGTCATTGTCATTGTACCATTGTACTTTCCGTGTTTGAATAGTACAAAAAAACAAAAGAAGAACTGTACCAATTTTTCCAACTCTGATGTATTACCCCTTTTCCACACGCAAAGTTTACTTTGCAAAGTCTTAATTCAGCTGGGAGAAAGACAGAAAGAGACTGTACTACTACCTCTGTCTTGCACACAGCTGAATTAACACTTTGCAAAGTAAACTTTGTGCGTGGAAAAGGGGTATATCATAACAAAAATACTCGAGAAATGGAATATATGTGAAAGATACGCGTTTGAATTGTCGCTTCAATTCCTATTACGTGCGAATTTTACTATACCGCAAGCTTCTCTTCACTTCTACCCTACAAACACGACTCACAGGCGACGTGTCGCAGCTATGTCACCCTTCATGTAAACGGGCTCTAACTGACATAAACATTATCAGCTGTTCTCGTCATTTTAAATTGGCAGCACTGAATTTACTAGAGCGAAAATAAGGTTGCATTTCATAAAACCTAATTAACATCAATTCAAAAAAAGTTTTCAAGTTGGTCTTAACAAAATAATTTTGTATGGTAATGCAATTTTTAGCGTTGAAACCAACATTTATTTGTGACTAGTTTCTCTTATGTAAAATAATCTCTAAACGCCAAAAAAAGAAGAAACATTTGACTGCATAATTTTGCTATTATCTGATGATTACGATTAAGCCTAATAGATTAGCTTATTTTCTAATATGCTAATATAAATGAAGAAAAATGGCATTTTCTATGAGTAAATTTTTTATGGACTTTTGAAAAATTAAATTTACATAAATTTATTCTCATGGTGCAATTAATATTAATTGCAGCAGTATTTTGAATACAAAGGGTAAAACAAAAACATCGCTACATTCATTACCATTGTTTGAACTTCAACTTTGCAGTTGGTTAAAAAACAAATTTTTCAAAATTGCCAACAGCTGCATTTTAATGTTTGTAAAATATTTCACAAAAAGCAAAGAAAAAAAATTAAAGTTAAGTCATTGTCATCATACAACAAATGCTAAAAGTACGAGTACAAAAGTCATTTTTTGTTGTTGATTTTTTTTTGGTAACAAAAGACTATATGTATAGAAAAAGAAAAACTTGAAAATGAATAAAGAAACAAAATTCTAGGTTAAATTGATAAAACTATGTGTTACCAGAGAGAGAGAGAACCTTGATTCATTGAATGCAATTTTTAGCAAAAATAAAATACACTGCAATAGTGCTTGTACTCGTATGACGACTGCCTTAATTAAACAAAATACTTACAATTAAATTTAATAAAAAAAAATTACAACAAAAAAAATTTTCTATTAAGTTAATTTGTTGTCTTGTAAACCCTACCTAAAAAAATGTTGCATAAAACTTTTTTAACAACTCATATTGCCTAATCATGCTGCCTGCATGTGTTGCACGTTAGTTATGAGCAAGTACACTTAACGAAATAAAATAAGTAATTTGTGTTTTTTTTCTTCTCTTAAAGTAAATAATCATTCTAAGAGAAAATGATTTATTTTGAGGAGCGGTTTTTTATTTAAGAATGATTAATAGATTTTTTCTTAGTAATAATTGTTGCTCCACCTTAAATATTTCTCTAAAGTGACAATGATTGCAATAAATAAAATAAAATTTGAATGAAATTTTTTTCTTCATTCAAATTTTGCTTATTCTTTTGTGTATAATTTGCCTAAATACCGTATAAATGCTTCGATAAAATTTTTGTATGAGATTATAACAAGATCCTCAAGATTTGTGCATTATTCTAAAATAAAAATGTCATATTCAGTCACGAAATACGACTCTTGGTCATCTTGACATATGCTGCCATACAATCGCTCTTCAGTCAAAGTATTGCATGGCCATTTCTTTTATAAAGGGGCCAAATTTCCTTGTTATAGGCATGCATTTCCTCTAATCATAATGTTAGATTTATTGATATAGAACTTAAATAACTCCATAGAAAATAATCTTATGATATTAAAGAATATAGTACTAGGGCAAAAATGTTATTAGCGAATTAACAAATTGCACTCTCAGATCTTAATTTCTGACAGTTTGTCTTGATTTTGAGTTTAATTTTTATTTTCTAATTGAAGTTATTTAAAATTTGTTTAAAAAAAAATTCTTTATTTCATCTTAACTATTTTTCTCAGTGTACAAAAGTAAATTATTAATATTGGCCACAATCTTAATTTTTATTAGATATTTCCTTTGTACACCGATAACATAAAAACGAAACTCATTTAAGCTTAAAAGCCCATACACGGTAACCCGTGTATGACACCTACACAATGTCTGCAACTCTCAAGTCTCTTTGTTGTTCGTGTGACGGTCATGTGTGTTGTTGCATTGACTGTTGCAATTCTTTCATGTGTCTAAAAAGATTTTTGTGTTTTCTAGTATATTTTGTTTTTTGTTTGTTGCCACAAATTGCTTGTCATCGATGTTTGTTGATAATTAATTGAAACACAAGTGACTGCGATTGAATATTTTGATTACGATTATGTTCTTGTATGTTTGAACGAATGGAGGAATTTGTTTTTGTCTAACACTAAACTTTAAATCTTTGGTATATGAATAATAGTTACATGGACTCTCTATCATCGGAGTTTGAAGATTAAAAGAGTGTCATGGAAAAGTTGTCATGTACAAAGTTTTGTCAGACTCGACGCCAAATTTAATTTCTTTGGGACTAGAAGTTCAGATTTATAAATTTTGATGTTCTTGGCAATTATTAAGGAATACTCGTTGTGTTATATGTATATATAATTAAAATAAAAATAACAACAACATAAAAATTGGCTATTATAATTTTAGGGAAAGGGATCTCATTTCGCATATCAGCAACGAAAAAATTAGTTGCCAATGGTAGTACTATTTGACAACTGAAACTATCAGTTGTTAGTTGCCAGTTGCCATACGGTGGCCATCCATAATCGAGCTATTAACCCTGCGTTTACACATGCAAGTACCTTGCATGCAAGCTCTGTGTACGTATTATCAACGAAAATTTCATACAAATGAAACATAACATAAAAAAGTTTAATTTTAAGGGAACCAAATAGTATTGAACTTTATTCGTATTGTTTCAATGTTATTTATATCTAAAAAATTCATTAACTGCTTGATTTGTGAATATTTAAGAAAAAAATATTAAATTGGCTTTTTAATGTATTTAAAATTAGTAAAAAGTCATATAACATTACACTGAAATCCAGTTAATTTTTACTAAAGTATTAATAGGGCAACACTGTTAGCTAACTTTTCATTTACTTGCTTCAAGTGAAACAAGTCACTGTCTTGTAAAATTCCTTGGCAGTTGAGTTGGAAGTAGACTGCAAGTGCCGAAAGTGTAGTTGTGTTAGTAAAACAGTTTGAGTGTATTGAGTTTTTCGAACTTGCACTTGCACGTGTAAACCCTAGGTAAACTAGACTGCCTATTTTGAAAATACTTGAAAACCTTGTATGCTTATAAAATGTTCTTCACAAACTCCGAGTAAATGGGAATTATTAACATAGGTAGCAAACTAAAAACTAAGGAAGCCGTTTAAAAACTCAACAACAAACGATTATTATTTATTAATTGGTGTTTTTTCTTTGGAAATTTATACTATTAAATTTAAAATTTGATAACACACTGATATGATTTTAATAAACGTTGAAAGCAACCGTTAAAACTTGGTTTTACTTATACAAAATGATTTTGTTAAGACAAACCCATTTTTTAATGGGTTTTAAACAGGTTTTATGAAATGCAACCTTGGTTTCGCAGTGCTGAATTAAGTGCTGCCAAGTTAAAATGTCCGGAAGCAGCTGATAATAGATACTGATTGAAAAATTTCCAACTTACAAATCGATGCAGCCGCAACAATAATAAAAAAAATTGCAGAGAAAAATAATCTTTTGGACGTAGAACAACGAAAATATTTTCATTGACCTCTAGAAAGTGAAAATAGACGATAAGACCGACATACATCTGCCGATAAAAAAGATTTAGTTTTTATTTGATTTCCAAGCACTTCTTCACTTTGTATAAGTAGTTCCATAATTTTAAAATGAATGTACAAAATAAAAAATAATTTAAATTTTAGAGCGCATTGTCAAATATCTGAGTTTTTCATAGAAACAAAAACAGCTGTTGTACAGTTTCCCAAAAATGTGTTATAAAAAGCAGAAAAAACTATTGCAACAAAATCACGTATTTCTACAGGAGATTTATTTTAGTTTGAGCAAATTTATTAGGCAACCTGAGTTTATAAAACTAGCAGTGTGAACGCAAAATCAGCTGTTTATTGTTTTAACGCTGAAACCAGGTTTTAACTTTAAGCGTGAAAACGCCATAATAATCTCAAAATATTATTTTAGTTATTCAGTAAAATTTAAGAAATTTATTATTAAACATATTGTCATAAGTTTATTTTAATTCGAAATTTATTTGCATATATTATTCAGTAAAATATTTTTTTTTAATAAAATATACATTGAAATTTGTTATTGAAGGGTTAAGGTAAAATCAGACGTGGTCATGGCATTATAGCTAATTCAACCCAAATTCGATCGGTTCCTATGGTAATGGCCATGGCCTCATGGCGAGTCACCACCTGTAACCAAATACAGTGTAGCACATAAGTTTGGTTCGAACAGCTATTTTATATGTTTATGGTTATGGGTCGTCTGATTGAACCTTTAGCTGGATCCTATGCGCATTTTACGCTAATGCAGATCATCAGACAACCTTTACCCAAAAATTTCTTAGAACAACCCAAGGTTAGGTTAGGTTAGGTTTATCTGGTTGGTCCAAGACCTCGCATAGACCGGCATTGATCCTTAGCGATACCAGCAAATGAAATGAGAACCTGTTAGTATGGCAGCCTAGTTCGTGGTGCCTGTATCGAATGACTCCCACACAGATTTAACAAATTTTAGCAACCTACACATTTCTACTCTCGATACAATCTCAAGACTACGAAAAGTGTAAGCACCAAGATAGTTATATCTAGTACGGCTTAAAGCCGGGCAGTGACACAGTAGATGTTCCATTGTTTCCATTTCTCCGGGTTCCTTACATTTCCTGCAGGTACCGTCGGCTATTCGTCCTATTTTGACAGCGTACGAAGCTGTCCAGCAGTGCCCAGTTAATACTCCCACTAGAAGCTTACAGTTGCTTCTAGTTAGTGATAAAAGGAACTTAGTCAATTTGTGATCATAGGAGCTCCACATGATTTTAGAAGTTTTGCAAGTTTTCGTCGCGCGCCAACATTTCTCCGCTTCTTCCCTCATATTAGAATGTATGATCTCTTTAAGGTATTGAATTGGTTTTCGGATATTTACCGTTACCTCAGCCGGTAATAGAATTCCCCTTTTGGCCAGTGTATCGGCCATTTCATTTCCCTCTATCTCCATGTGTCCCCGGATCCAGAATATATGTACTTGTCTACCAGTACATAACATATCCAGGGCCTTTCTACACAGGAGCACAACCGAGGAGTAATTGCAGTCAGCTGAAATTGCTTTAATAGCTGCTTGACTGTCTATATACAGATTTACACGCGCATCCATAGTTAGAGAGGTGAAGGCTAACTCTGCTGCCATTTTGACAGCATAGATTTCCGCCTGGAAGATGCTACAATGATCAGGAAGTTTATAAGATTCCTCTATATCGAGCTCCCGACAGTAAACCGCAGCTCCTACCCCTCTATCCATCTTTGAACCATCAGTGAAAAAGTTAAAACCAGAACCACTATGATTAAGACTTTCCAAATAGCCTTCTTCACTTATAGTGATCTGTGGTTTGGTAAAAAAGTTCGTCACTGGAATGATGTAGTCCGAGCTACACTCCATGTTTTCTAGTAATTTGCTGTGACCAAATGATCTGTACGACATCTGACCTGTTGTCCTTAGTCGGATAGCTGATTTGCATGCCACGTTCACTGCAATTAGCTTTATTGGTTTAAGGTCCAATATAACGTCTAAGGCTGCAGTAGGTGTACTCTTTAAAGCTCCAGTGATGCAGAGCTCTGCTAGCCTCTGGATACTTTCCAGCTTTTTCAGGTATGATTTTGTCTCAGTCGCCCTCCACCATACAAGTATTCCGTAGAGTAAAATTGGTCTAGCTATCGCTGTGTATGTCCAATACGTAAGAGTAGGTGAAAGGCCCCATGTCTTGCCCAGCATTTTTTTACATGCATATAGAGCAATGGTGGCCTTTTTAACTCTATCTTCTATATTGTACCTCCACGTCAGCTTACTATCCAAAATAACCCCCAGGTACTTTGTATGTGTTTTGGGCGAGAGCGATATACCGTCTAACTTTGGTGTTCTCCATTCCTTTACTTTCCTATTAGTAAAAAGCACAAGGTCAGTTTTTCCTGGGTTTAAGTTCAAACCTACCCTTGTTGCCCATCTATGAATATCCCTCAACGAGGATTCCATTAGGGAGCTAATTGTATCGAGGAACTTACCAGTTATAATGATAGCTATGTCGTCCACATATGCTGTAATCTTAGCTGCTTTACCCTCGAATTCCATGAGAATTTCATCACAACCCAAGATATTATGTTAAATTTTCATTTAAACAAATGAGAAGTTCAATTAAAATCATAGTTGAAACAAAACTCAATAATCAAAAATCTTTTAATTTTCTTATTTTATCATTGCTATATTGGCTGCATTTTTTCAGCTCCAACTGTAGTTGTAGGAAAGATGTAATGAAAATAAATGTTAAAGACAACAAGAACTATTCATTTCTTTCGCAAGAATAGAGTGTTGCCACACAAGTATGTATTTTTGACCGGCTGCAGTCAAGTTTAGTTTGATTAAATTTTGTTAACTTTGCTCTTCACTTGTGATGCCTGGTTCTCATCAGAATGAATCGTAGAAAATAAAAATCATACTCGTATTAATGCCAATTTTAATATTGATTAGTTTTTCTAAAAAAATTGTTGTCAAAAATCTTATGATTGGAAGATGGGGGTTTCTTTTAGTGTGGGGTAATATTCCCAAACTTGTTCACTTCTTTCGAGTTGTATCTAAAAACGTTGATGGCTCTACGAAACGATATTGGCTGTCAAAACCGTGAAATATCATTCTTTGACATTTATTTAATGCAAGATTGTGGTCTGGTGACACCATCAGTCCCTCCCTAATCTTCTAAAATTGCGCTAGGAAACGCCGGCGCTGTGCATTACTAAATCATGATAGTCCACATTTTGTGGCCATAATTGGCGAATGTTGATATCATTGCTTTTGTGAATTGCTCGATTTTTAGCATTGAAAATTGGAATAAAATATTCTATTATAAATGACAAAAACTTAAAATACAATAAAAACCCACCAACCTGTCAGCTTTTATTAGTTTGTTTTTGAAATCACCGTGATATCCAGCACAGGCCCGCATGACTTGATTTGTCGCTAACAGCCCAGAAGTGGTGTAACCCACAATTATTTAACTAAACAATTGGTCTATTTTATTATTTAATTACTTCATTATGTTCTATGCAAAAACAATTTATCAGCTTCATCTTCTTTAGAATAAGAAAAAGTGGCTTACTCTACTTTTTTATAGCTGATAATGTAACGAACGTATTTAATACCAGAATAGCAATCAAAAAACAAATGTGGGTTACACCACTTCTTCGCTGATAGCCTCACTTATCAAAAAATAGTTGAGTTTAAGCCAATTTACTCACAGAAAAAAATATTCCTGCAATAAAAAATTTTAATTGAAATTAAAACCAAAAATCAATTAAAAACGTATTTAAGTCCACTAAACTTTTGCTTAAAAATTTATTATTTTTTCAATAAACAACTGTAATTGAAAATAAAACCAAAAATCAATTAAAAATATATTTAAGTCAATTAAACATTTGTTTAAAAATTTTATTAATTACAAAGTTTAATTGACTCAAATACATTTTTTATTGATTTTCGGTTTTATTTTTAATTAAAATTGTTTATTGAAAAAATAATTAATTTTTAAGCAAAAGTTTAATTGACTTAAATACGATTTTAATTGATATTTGGCTTTAATTTCAATTGAAATTGTTTATTGCAGGAATATTTTTTTCTGTGCTTGAAAACTTTAAATTTGGCCAGGTGTTATTTTTGAAATTTTCATGAACAATTAATTGGGTGTCTTGGAATCTTATTTTTCATTTGAAGCTGAGCAGAAAAGCAATTAAAAGGGAATCTAAAAAGAAATCTGGCAACGCTGTTGCCTTATTCATTGGTAATATGCCAATATTATTTGGCAAGACATTTAAAAATCTTTGAAATGACTGGATATAAGACATTGAATTGTAAAACGTTTTGTCTTTAAGGCAAAAAGGGTCTGTTGTTTTAATATCGCAAATCTAACCTCACAAATAGGAAATGTTCAAGTACACTCAGCGTTATTGTATTACGGGCTAAATGAAGAAATATACATTTCTACTACACTGTGTCTTGTCCATAGACAATCAGAAGTAACTCTCTAATATTATTTCCTGAAGATCCGGTCTGTTAGAAAAAGATTTCTAATGAAATTCTTATCAAAAATTTGGTAATTATTTGGAAAAACAATACCCCTTATTGTGAATGGTATCGTCGACGTCACATCAAAACGACAATAAAAATTGCCACTTGTTAACGCTTAGTCGACAACAATTGACTACTTATTAAAAAGCTCCATTAATTTACAAAGCCTTAGATATTAGTAAGAGATTACCAATAAGATCCAAATGTTGCCGTTAAAGATTAGACAAGTTACAAGATTTACTGTCGTCTTTATGTGACGTCAATGACGCCATTCACAATAAGAGGAAATAGTTTTCTCCCCTAAACGGGGAAACTATTTTCAACTTAACAGATTAATTTTTTCTTTTTGAATAGGACCAGTATTTAAGGAATCACACCTACTTGTATTAGAAGGAGGAAAATGTTTTGTAGGGATTTATTTTCAAACATTTATTTACAAATAATTTTCAATTTATATTCAAGTGTCTTTAACGGCCTGCCCCGCAATGTTGACAAGAAACTTTCTGTCGCTTATATTATTTTGATTTTGTTTTCAACATAAGTAAGCGATAGAAAATTTCTTAATGAAATCGTGGGCCGCCAGGTCGTTTAACTCTCCAGCAACATTTGGCAACGGTTTGAGAATTGTATTTGATATCAAATAATGTTGTATTAATACATAAATATAAAAGTTTAATCGAATTAATTAATATTTTAATAAATTATTATTCTAAATTCTACTAAATATTTGAAAGGCTGAGAAAAGATTTTCTTGTTTTAGTTAAATAAAAAATTAAACGAATTAAGATATTAGATATGAAAGCTATTGAAAGTTTACATCCCCCATATGATTTTTAAATATTTTTGAGGTTCTTTCGCTACAACTACTACCACATTCTCTTCACCCAAAGTGTAACTTCTAGTGTATAGTTCTTTGGAAAATTTCATACATTGAAAATATCTAAGGCTGTAACATTGACATAAGCCAACTGTGCTTGTATCGGCTTGTTGTCTTACGAGTAGAAAAAATGGCAATGAAGATTGTTTTTTTTTTTTTTTTCTTATATTCCTTTATAGTCTATTTCACCCACTGTTTACTGTTTAACAAGCAATTTTGTTTTCCATGCTTCATTCCTTCTAACTTGCAACGGAGTTTATCAACGTCATGTGATCACTCACAGAGTTTTTCTCATTTTCCTTGTTTCTAACAGCTTCTAATTTATTGTGAGATTATTCCTTAAAGCCTTTTAGTAACTAATTTTGTTTAAAGGCTGTTAAAAGGTTTTATATTTTGTTTTTATTTTTTTTTAATTTTCGCTGAGAGTATGTATGTATGTATGATTAGTACAATTATTAATGATGTATATGAATTTTGAATATTTTACTTTTAAATTTGTCTTCTTCAGTTTATGGTGTTAAGCAAAATCATGTCTAATACTCGTACAAGCAATTTTATATTAAAGAGATTGTAAATTAAATGAAGTTTTGTAGGCGTTCTTATGCCTTCATTTTATCTTAAGGCAAAAATTTTTAAATGTCAAAAAGGTTTATTTTTTTAACAAGATTTTAAAATATTCACATGATACAACCTTCACTTTGGAAAAAATTAAAAAAAAAACATTATTCTGCTGCAAAACTAATTATTGACTTTTATAATACTGTGCAACAAAAGCAAGAATTTTCCAAAATAACAAAAAATTAAAAATGAGTATAAACAGATTAAACTTTTTAACGTTTTAACAGATTAAACTTAAGTCTAATTTTTAACTGACTTCAAAAAAAGGAGGAGGTCAACAATTCGTCTCCATTTTTATTTCTTTTATTTTTTTAGTGTTACTTCATAACTCGGTACATTTTAGACCGATTGTAAAAATAATTTTTTTGGTTACATTGTAAAAAAAGTGGGAGGGGACACGCCCACAATTTTTTTTTTTAATTTAATTTTATTATATTCTACTTATTCGATTGCTGCGAAACCTATAAAACCCACCCCTTTGGTTCTTTCAATTACACAATTTGAAAGTTGAAAAAATGGGCCGGGCTACGCCCATTAAAATTTATTATCATATTTCATGCGGTTCTACTTAACCGATTTTTACGAAACTTACCACACACCTTGAACTTTAAAATAGACACAATCCTCCATTTAAAAAAATGGACAGAGTTACGCCCATTAAAATTTAAAATTTTGTTTTAAGTGGTTCTATTTAACCGATTTTTACTAGACATAACACGCACCCTGTGCTCTGAACAACACACAATCTTGCTTTTAAAAAATGGGCGGAGGCACACCCATTAAAATTTCATTATATATATCACGTACTTCTTATCTTCTATCAGATCTTAGCATTGAAGTCGGTTTTATATTATTTTATATATTATATGGGAGTCTAGAATCGGGTTGGATCTAGTACCTATAACCGTATTCCAACACTTAGATACAGTTCTACACATGTTCACACCCTCGATTGGAGTGGTCTTTTCAAAAATGAAGCATCTCGTAAACCAACCGACTAACCAACATAAAAAATATTTTTATGAAAGTTTGACACAATGTGAATAACAATATGATAATTAATTCTGCATTTTTAATAAAAAATCTTATTTTTCGAGTTATGACGTTATTTAGCAATATGTACGTAGCCATGTGTATATTTATTTCTTTTTTCGTGCAACGTAAAGCACTCAATTAATTTACAAAGTCACACTGACAGCTAATGCAGCCAATTTACCCGACTAATTAAATAATTGGACCTGATGTAAAATATTCAAGTACCCATTTGCGACCAGTAAATTTCCTTGTCATGTGAAATATTAAAATTTACCTCAAAACTCAAGCACTGGAAATGCTTAATTAATTCTCATTTCATATCATTGTAATGACTTTAATCGTATAACACTCTTTAAAAATAGATTAAAAACTTGAACTATTTAATTATACATTTATCAACTCAAATAACAATTAAATAACATTTAATGTAACACCTCAAGACATTAAATACCGCATTGGCCTGGGGGGAGGGGATCTTAAACAAGAGGGTTGAAAATATGTAGTTTTACAATGTAAACTGGTTTAGATTAAAAGAAATGTAAAAAGCACATTAATATACATATGTACATTTGCTGAAAGTGCTTAATGGGGCGTCACTTGTGTGCAATAACAACATGAAATTGCTAATAGACATGCAACAAAAATATCTGCTAGATAGTGAATTAACGCGATCTGCTGGAGACTTACAAATCTACGTATGTAGCTGCTGCATATGTACATATGTATGTAATTACTTGCAACTGAGATGTGCGTGAAAATAAAATATAACACATGTGTGGTTTTTAGAAGCTTCTGGCCCATATAATTTATATTTTTGTGCTTTTGTTTTGAAAATACAGATTTATTTAAAGAATACATTTATAGGGCATTTACATTGTCTCGAAATTTAGTACTTACGAGATTTCGAGATAAATCTAGTTTCTTTTTATTTGATTCCCCATACAAAACGAAATCTAATTTTTCAGTACATTTGTAGGAAATCTACTCAAAATCTAATATTTTTATTTTATTTCTTCTACCCTGTACAACATATTTATATAAAAGATGATTTAATAAAGGCGGTTTCAGACTATAATACAAGTATTAATACTTTTGACTAAAATGCTTCCCTGATTTCTGATTCTGTTTAAAAAATTTCAAAAAAACAATAACAACTCAACATGTCAGAGTTGCATTTTCCACAAAAGTATTAATACTTGTATTATAGTCTGAAACCGCCTTAAGCTACGGTCTGCTTAAAAAGGTGTGTGAATTGGCTAAATATTGCAGTTGTTTGGTTGTAGTTTTGGAAATTTTTCGGTTCTTGATAAATGTCAAAAAACATGGTGTAAACGGTATAGATTGCTAGATTTTGTGCAGGTGTAAATGCCCTATTACAGCTTGAGACAAGTTTTAAAAAAAGAATTTTGTCTTGGATACGAAATCTTAAAAAATATAAAAAAATTTTCTGTGTAAACGATATATATGTATTTCGATAAAGATTTCAAATCAAATGTACTAGATTTCGAGAGAATGTGGATGCAGTATTTCACTTTAAGAAGTTTTATGGAAAAAACTTTTATATGAAGAAATTATTTTTTGTTGCTTTAATTAAGGTTGCTTGATTGTACTTCGTTGCAGTTTGAGCAACTCGTTAGTAGATTCTAACAAAAAAAAAAAAAAAGCTAAAAAAAAATTGTTTGGTTCATACAAAAACTGCCAAAAAATTAATGAGAATTCCTACTAGTACTTAAAAAAAATATGAAAAAATAAAAAGCTTCAACAAAAATGTTAAGTCATTTGCATCACATACCTACATATAAAAAGTTCAATGGAAGACGAAGTACAAAATTTTGAATTTATTAGAAGGCATTATTTAATTGAATTTTAATTTTTTTAATATTACCACCTTTTTCTGTTAAAAACTATTATGCATCAACTAAAAATTTAAGTGCAATTAATCTAACATACAGAA
Source organism: Tachina grossa (assembly GCA_949987645.1). Classification (NCBI taxonomy): domain Eukaryota; kingdom Metazoa; phylum Arthropoda; class Insecta; order Diptera; family Tachinidae; genus Tachina; species Tachina grossa. Next base: position 18,606,090 of record OX465276.1, on the reverse strand, counting down.
AAATATACCAATGTAAAATCACCATGAAAAAAGTTGGATTCAAATTCATTCAAATCACATCCCAGCTAACATTTTGTATCATAATCGAATCTTTTCCGAATCAGCTTGACGGGAAAAATAACCGCGTATGAGCTCATTTTTCGATCATAAATGATACTCCCGTTGTGAGAAAATGGTACCCTACAGATGAATCATCCCAGAGAATCATTTTTGAGCAATTTTCTGGTAGTATTTAAATCATTGGTTTTTTTTGCGGCTTCTTTTTCATTTTGTTACTCTATTTTCAAGAAATAATTATTTTATCATACAGATGAATCATAAGTGAATCCTTTTTCAATCACCCAAGTGATAAATCAAAAATGATCTAAGGAGAATCATAAAGAGATTTTTGCAAAAAATTATCACCCAAATGCTAGCTAGGATTAAATTTACAGGAAATAATATGTTGTTTGCGTGTGTTGGTGTTTATTTGCTTTGTTCATAGCTGCAATACACTTTTGTGCTGAGTTCTTTGAGTTGTTTTTGTATTGTTGTTGTTTTTTATGTTTGTAAACAGCCGAAAAACTGCTGCTGGCTGGTAGGCAATGTACTAGTCTTTAACTCTAAAACTTTTCAAATAAATTTTATGTTAAATGATAAGAAATAATGTTAAATTATAATATAATTCAAGATGGTACATATTTAGTGTGTATCTTAAGAATATTTAAAGTTGTTGTGGCTGCAGGGGTAAGCACGTTGACTACCACGCGATGAGTTCCGAATTCAAATCTTGGCCGGAGAAGCCAATTTAATTTATATACAAAAATTTTTCTGATGTCTATGTCAACCACATGTAAGTTAAATAATTAATAAAATACAATTACTACATTAAATTAAATTCATGCTGATCTAACTTGAAATAACTTTGATTCATTTTAATTTTAATAGTACGTAAATGTTAATTCAACGTGAAATAAAGTTATTTCAAAAGGACAAATTTTCTTTGACAATTACTATAAATCATGTTAAATTAACATGAAACACATATGAAGCAAAATAATTGCCGAAAAATATTAGACTAACCTTGTTTTAGTAGATTTTAAGTTGAAATTTTTCTGTGTGAATAGATGTTACCAGTCAGTTGCCATACGTAATAACATTTTGGCAACGCAACTAAAGTTCGGTTGCCAATGTTGCTGGTTGATTGGTTCATTCATTTCAAATTTTAAATAAGTAGATATTCGACTATTGTTTGGCATTTTAATATCAAATGTCGTTTTCTCTTCTTAAAAAAAAGCGCAACATTTTTTAAGTTTTTACAAGAAAAATTAAATTTGGCGGCATCTATTTCATTGAAAGTGCGCAACTTTTCCTAGAAAAGAAAACTCCATTAATGTACTTATTCGTAATTTTATTTTTAGTGATACTGGGCCTTATGGTTTTTCGATTTGATATCGACTTGCTGTATTAAACTAAATAAGCATATAAAATATTTCTATAGCCTACTACGCACTGTAGAAACCGAATCGAAAAAGTAGAAAACCGTAATGAGGCAGATTCAGTAACTTTTATAGCGATAATAGTATCGTTATAACAAATGTATCGAAATTTTATTGACTTTGCTATCGTGTAACATAACACATGAATTTTGTTTTATATATGTAGCTGAGCAGAATAGCTCTAATCGGGTGTCCTAAGACACTTCTCTTCTTTATTTATACACACACATAAAGCTTCTTCTCCAATAGCCACAAACGCACTCATACACTTTCCATTCTAAATATATGATATACCATAAAAACCGAAACCGACAAAAAAAAAACGTCGGTTTAAACGTTTAAAAATACAGCAAATACTTTACATTGAAGACTTTTATACATTACTAAGCATTCTGTAACAGTGAAAGGTAAGAAAATTTTAAAATTTTAAGAAAAATATAACAATTCTTTGCAGGAAGAATTGTAATTTGTTATCAAAAAAGCTCTAGCAGATGTAAAGCAAAAATACGATAATTTTAACGTTCTTCGACAAGAATTTGTACTTTATAAAAAAACGAACAAGAAAACAACCAACCAACCAATAACACAATAAACCCCTATTCAACTGAATGCGAAATAGTGTGGTAACTTCTGCACAAAAATAAGATTTCGTTTAAACGACTCTACGTTGAACTCTTGAACGTTTCTGAAATTTTATTACTTGAATAATTAAATATAAATTTTTTATTCTTAAGCTTTTTATACACATACTCACTACTAAATGTTCCTTTTCTAATATGAGTACCTGAATTGAATACAAACCAGAGAAACTCTTATCACCCCTAAGTAACAATTTTTTCCCTCGAACATTTTTCTCAGAAATATTTTCTCTTTTTTGGTTCACGTTAACATGAATAAAGCAGAATATTTTTCACGTGAATTTTTTCACTTTTCCCTTGGCTTTGTTTACTTTATTTTTGCAGGCCAACTGAATTATTACATCGAATAATTTCGATATTTTTCTTCGAATTATATATTGAAAGTTATAATTATTTATTTTTAGGACAATAATTTCCTACAACACATTTTTTCATAGAGTATGAATCTCTTTGGTTCATAGACAGTAAATTTCATGGTGGTGCACCACGGTGGTATACTTAATGAAAAAATAGCTAAATCAACAGAAGCACCTCCATGAGTGCAACTTTAAAGTAAATAAGTTTCGTTTATAACCTAAAATGTGTGTGATTTTTTTATTCAACTTAAATTTATCCGATTTTCAATTAATTTTCAAGCTTTACAAAAATTCTTCCCTTTTTTACATTCACGGGAGGGGAATGAAAATTTCACATGAAAAAAATTCCATTTGTTTTTCACGATAGAGATGATTATTTTTAAATCATCATTTATCTTTCCAGCATACATACCTACTTATTTATATACATGCATATTTTTAAAACCGAAACCGACCGGTTTTAGTAGCTTAAAAACGGAAACCGCGGTTTTCTAATTTTCACGGTTTTTGGCAAACCCTATGTTATACAGTGGCGAATGATGAATAAATATCCGGAGTATCTTACGTATACATATATTTTTTATCCGATTAAATATTCATAGCCGGAGTATAGGCACACTCAGACTGTAAGTATGAGAGAGAGTCAATGCGGTTGATATGCATGTGTCTTTTTATTTTAGTTGTGGCGTATTTTAGAAATAGAGATACTCTTTTATGTTGGAATCAGCAATAGTTATGGTTGCTTGAGAAAAAAATATGAGAGCGTACAAATTTTTTGCGTTACAATTATGATTATATGCAGTTACTAAAATTAATACTATTTATTTTTTTGAGTACTTATTTTCATTCTCTGAAAGCCACTAAAACTTCAGTTGATGGAAACTGTGTTACAGGCGGCAACTGACTGATAACAGCGTATTTAGTACTTTCTGGTAACCAAGAAGTTCTAGAACGTATCCAACAATGTAACTTTAACAATAGTTTTTGCATAAGGGGACTTATACCATAATAGTTGGTTTAAAATCCTTTGGAAAAATTAAAGCACTTCACTCACTAGTGTGTCACTACTTTTACGCTAAAAGGTTATGATATCACTTAAGTGCCATCCTATATAATATGTTATTATTAAAAAGATTGCAAAATATAATAACGATATGACTTAAACTTTTCCAGTGAAAATAATTGAATCTTAACTATTGTTTGCATGCACACCTCAAATAGTGTCTGCACTAGAGTTAGAGGCAAAATACTGGGAAACAAAAATCATATCAAACTTAACTCAAACGCAAATATGTAGAAACTTTGTTGTACAATAGATATTTATTAACTCAGCCAGTAAAAGAGTAGCAAGCAGTAGCTGCTTCAGCTAAGTTACTGCAAAGCTTAGACTTCGGTTAATATGCAAATCAATAGATACAACAGGTATCCTATGGAAAGAAAAGCATACAGCAGACACTCCCAGACCAATATTTACCACATGAAGACGTGCCACAATTTACAAGTGCTCGTGTTTGCTTCTTTTTTCTCTTTTTTAATTTATTTTATTTTAATATCCAGCTTGTTGACTTTTTCCACTTGTGTATAGTGCGAGTGCGAGTGTGTGTGAGTATGTGTGTGTGTGGTTGTGTGTTTGTGTATTGTGCTTTTAATAATTTTATACGAGACATAGGATTGTGTTGAAATTGAAGCATTAGCAATGAAAATTAATTGATTTATCGGTGTTTATCTATAAAAGGCAAGCAATTACAACAACACATTTAACAACACAGCCAATGCAGCAATGAATGGAATTGTAATGAATGGAATCAATCGCTGCACACAGACATCAATCAAAATAAGCTAAAGCAACATCATCATCATTATCATCATCAACATCATTATCAGCTGCAATAAAACTGTTTACCATTAACAATCTTTTTCCGACGACAACATCTACCTCTAACAGGCAACATTGTAAGATACAACTGTGTTGTACCATCTGCAAGATTTTGTATGATTTAGATTTTCGTTGTGAGGTTTTGTTCAAATTTATTTAAAATTGAATTTTTTCAAAAACTTGTATTATTAATACTTTTGAATAATTTTTGTTTATTTTTTGTTGATGTTGTTGTTGTTGAAATTTTAGTTGCAACTCATTGGAGTTGCTTTTGTGATGATAGACAGCACAAAAATATCGGCCAACAGGTAGACTTCGTAGATCCCACATTTATGAGTTTTTTTTCTCTTTCATTAAATATTGATTGCGTGTGAACTTTTATGACAATGAAGTGATGTGGCTTTTATTTAAAAAACATGAGGTGTTGCTGGTTTGATTTCTTTGTTGGTATTCCTATTAAATTGCGGGCTACTTGTTGAAATTGGCCCGAAGCATTTTAAAAAGGTTTAATTATATATATTTTTTGTATGTTTTAGGGGCTTTAAACTTTTCTTAAAAATTAAATAAATAAAAACTTGAAAGAAAATAAGTAAAGAAAACTATATTGGCTAAGCAAAAAGTTTTTGAGAAAAACTTTTTAAATAATTGTTAATAAATGTCCATGCATTACAGAGGCATATTAATTGCCTCATGGTGCTGCAACTATGTAAGTACTCGTACTTATATGTTTTGGACTTATGCATTCATTCACCACATCAACGTCATCAGCATCGACAGCAACAACAAAAACCACCTTACAAACACTTGAAACATTTTTAAACACTTCAACTTTTCATCAACTCTTTAGGCGTCCGTCTGCCAGTTTATTGAATTTTACAAAAAAAAAAAAATATTAACTTACAGATTGCAGTTTTCGAATAAGTTTCAAAGTTTTTAAAATCAAAAAAAAAAAATCTCTATTGAACACAAAAAAAAACGAGTGGCAGTGCACACATTCATTCACTTCACTTCACCATTGAAAAAAAAGAATGCAAGAATCTCATGCCACATTGTTATTTGAAATGTAGGTTTTTATGGCGCTGATTTGCATAATTTCAACATAAGTCGTTACTTTGCAAATTGCAAAGAAAAAATAATATTCAAATGCAGAAAAATAAAATCAATTTTTCATTTATTATACTTTGTGTTGCATTGTTAATAATTCGAAAAAATAAATGCAATTTTGACTAACATTTAAAATTGCACGTGCTGCATTTTGTTGCAGTCTTATTTTCCTTTCCTTTTTTTTTTTTTGTTAATGTGGCTACGTTTTATATATTTAGATGTTTATTCCAGTCTGAGTGAATGCTTGAATAGATTGATTGATGCGTACAAATGTTGCAACATTTAGAATTTACATTGAAAACGTGCAAATATGCTGGGAGAATTAAAACGATTTTTAAATCACTTCACTTTTTTTGTAGCTGTATGTTTGTCGTTCCAGTACTTGTTACATGTGTCGTGACATCAATCATGTCAACTTTGCTGTAATTTAATAATGACTGTGCGTTATGACAGAGTCTTGAAAGAGTTTAGTCTGTTTACAGATAATTGTACGTGATGGTTTTGTTTGTTGTTGTTGTTTGAGTGCTTTTTTTGTTTGTTTTCAATATAAATAAATAGGCAGACGAGAATTTTTACTTGTCTTCCACATATAAACTGGCAGTTAGATACCAAGAAAAAAAAACTATATTGTATTATAAATAGACTAAATTATGTCTTTAATGCAAAATTTCTTGGAAAATAGAAAATTATGATAGTTCCAGAGAAGTGTTGTTTTCACATCAATATGCATTTACATAAAAAATATATTTTTAAAAACATGATTTTCGGGAACAAAAAGTTTTACTGCCACTTCTACTATGTCGAAAGAAAAACTTTAGTCGCTCGAATTCTAATACATTTTCATTCCACTATGTCGTCAGGTTTCTTTCGCTTGTGATTACGTATGTCATTTTTTTGTTTTACGTATTTATAAATTAAAGTAGTGCCAATTTGCATATTTCAAGTATTTCTGGCGATTTTTTTAAACTTACTAACATTTACATGACAAAGAATTCAACAAAATAGTCGCACAGCAACAGCATTTTATTATTGTTTTGCCTTACAACTAAATTAGTTTTGTTTAAAATGTGCGAGTACTTTTAATAATGAACATAAGGCAATAATCAAAACAAAAGTGTTCAATAATATTTTGATGAATATTTTATGACAAAAAAATTAATAAATTGAAGAAATGTGAGTAAAAAAAAATAATAATTTGATAAAATAATAATTCTACAAACTTTATTTATTATTAATATTATTTCCCGGCATTACTGTTAAATCGAAATGAAAACTCATGTTGAATCAAACTTAATTTTAGAACATGAATTTATTTATTTTATTAAATATTTCACTTGTGTGATTGTATGTCCCCCGGCCAAGATTTGAAAAATTTATGGCGTGGTAGCCCACAAGGTGTTAAGATTTTTTCAACTTATTTCGCCAAATTGATTTTAAAAATCGCCAAAATTCTCCAAAATCAATTTTATGTAGATTTTCTTAATATATATTTGATAATAAACTTAATTATTAGAACAATTTTTTTAATATATTTTTTTTAGAAAATAATCATTAAAAAATTTTTCAAAAAAATAGCCAAAAGTGAAAATAAAATCGCCAAAAATTATTTCTCATCCAAATTCAAAATGCACTAATCACTTTAATTAAAACAAGAAAAATCATCAAAATCAAATGGTTTTAATTTCTTAAAGATGAATTTTTTGAGGATTTATTTTTGAAAATATTCCTTAAAAACTAAATTTTCTGAATTGTAAAAAGTTTGAAGTTTTTGTGAAAAAATAGCCATAAAAATCACCAACAAATTTATTTATCGCCAAAAAATCGCCATGTCGCCATATAAAAAATTTAGACGCCAAACAAATTGAAAAATCGCCACGTTTGTCGAGAAATCGTCATGTCTGGACAAGCCTAGTAGCCAACGCCCTTAAGGTAGAGGTCCATAGCTCGCTTTTTGCGCGTTATGCTTTACACGCGTTTCATCCTCTTGTTTCATTCTATACTTTGTTCGCGTTGAGTTACATGCACTGCTTTTCATGCGCCATTTTATTTTTGTTTTGATCAGCTGTGTGCGTTTATTCGTGCTTTTTTACAGCATTAATTAAATTTTCTTCCATTTTATTGTTTAAAAATATGTAATGCACACAAGGTAAGTAATACAGCTTTAGCGGAGATGACACTCAGTACGTAAAAGTAATCGATAACTAATATGCAAAATTTGTTACTGAGAAAAGTGTGATTAATTAAGTTAATTAAAATACGACGCATTAATAAAAATATTCACATATTTTATTAAACAAGTTTTTTTTTACTAAGACATTTTTTTGTTGAAAAAAAAAAGAAAAAAAATTATCCGCGGCAAAATAACCTAGCAAAAAAAATCAAAAAAGGTAATCGAGTTTGGAATTAAGCATTTTTGGTGGAAGCTGTTCCTTACTGGATTACCAACTTAATGATTTTAACAAGGCGTGAGACTAAAATAATCGATTCTTGAGAAGTAGTTATTTTATTTATTGTAGGAACTAATTATTTTTTTCGTTGTGGGAAATAATTATTTTTTTTCTTGATGAAACTACTTTTTTTAGTATAAAAAAATTATTTGTTTTTAAATATGACGTTGTTTGAGTAAATGGAAAATCTTGATTGAAAACTCAGTTTGATTAAATAAATAATAACTTTTTAAGAAAAATATAAATAAACGTAAAAAAACTACGAGTATTGTTTTACTACGAAATACACCATTCTGTAAAATTTCTTTACTGAGCTCAATTGAAGTGGACTATAATTTATTCGTATCATGGCCTATATTGTTGCTTATGAATACTATGGCGCATAGTCATAGTCATAAACAAAGTACACTTTAAGAATTTAAAACCAGTATTGCCAAACAAAATACTGGTCTTAAACTCATAAAGTATACTTTGTTTTGACTATGACTATGCGCCTATATGTATTTAGAAAAATTTTTGATTGATGAACTTTTATTAAAACCGAAAATAAAAAAAATCATTTGGAACTACTTATATTTAAATAATAATTTTCCAAAATGTAAGTACTTATTTTTTAGCTTAAAATAAATAAGTAGACAATTTAGAAATCTATATAACTTATTTAAAATAACCACATATGTTGGCAATGTTTTCACGTCATATTTTAAAACCCAAAGAATATCTTCAACTTTTGCTTCTTATTTTTAATATTTTACGTAATGTGTTTTGTAAGCGAGTACTTCAATTTGGCAATCTAAAAAGTAAGTCATTATAGGGCAAGTAGTTCACATGGTAATGTCTAATTTTTTGCTGGGAATATTTATCGATAACGTAAGAAATAAAGTGTTATTTAACATCTTTAGCTTTCAAGAACAGCTGACTTTCTTTCATGTTGCTTGTAACGCGTACAAAAGTAGAAAGTAGACCTACTTTTTGCTTTGAACGCGCCTACGCGTTTTGCACTTTTTGCAATGCAACTTGTCACATACTATTACATTGATTCTACTTTTTTGACAGATGCACAGAAAGCGTAACGCGCAAAAAGCGAGCTATGGACCTCTACCTTTACCGCTGCAGTCACAACAACCCCAAATATTCTTTAGATCAGCGATGGACACAAAGAGATCAATAAATAAGAGAGAGTAAATAAGTTGCTTTACACCAGTGTCCCGCAAAACAAAATATGTTTGTATTGGTGAGAAAAATGATAGTAAAATAAACTTGCACTTGAAGAAAAGTTTTGTAATATAAACTACATGATGTGGCTATTAGTTGTTTGAATTTTGTTTTGTAAATAAACAATTTACTAAAAACTTAAATAAAAAGTAAAAATTTAATAACCATTCAACAATTTAGTGTATAAATTCAAAATTAAATTTATTCACAGCTCTGTTGATACTATTAAAATGCCTTTTTAAACTATATTCCCTATTATTTTTAAATATTCCAAACATAAAATGCATGGCATATTGCCAAAAGCATTTTTAATCACGAAACATTTCCCAGCTTCCGTAATTATATTATCAATTTTTTTGTCTGTAGAAATTTATTATATTTGAACTTTAATTTCGTTCCGTGTGCTCAAAAAAACTAAACACAAAAACAGGAAAAAATTAATACATGCGTGCACAACTTAATTCGTCGCTTGCTCAGTGACGACTAAATGAAAGAGCATAAGCATGTATGTGATTTTCATCCGCACAATTGTGCTATGGCTTGAGGGTTACTGCTTTACACTTAGAAAAATTTATAAAATCTGCCGTAGTGATCAAGCATAAACATAAACACATTTTCCATACAAACTGACACAAAAAATTAAGCTACGGTCACACTTGACAAACATTTGCCTAAAAAAGCGTAACCACTAAATGCTAATGAAAAATCTTTCAATTCAGACAAAAGTTTTTCAAGTTAAAGAGTATGCAATAATGTTGGATTGTATGACATTATCTATTAGTTGTCTTCGAAACTGTTTAATTTGATAAACAAGTATTTGGATCAAAACTTTTGTCATTAGTGTTTGTTGGTTACGCTTTTTTGGGCAAATGTTTGACAAGTGTGACCGTACCTTTAGTCACAGAAAGCAGTCGAGAGATAGAACCTATTTTACTTTGACAGCATTTTTTTATGCTCTCACATATAAATATTCATTCTCTAAAGAATGCTACCATACTTTTAATAAATTTTATACATTTTGTAAACAAAACTACAGAGAAAAACAAGCACAAAAGAAAATAAAACAAAAATTAGAGAGCATTTGAAGTTACTGCCGTAGATTTAATTATGGTCTTTGTTAATTTGACAGCGATTTTTCCTGAAGTTGCGGACTTATTCTGTTTGATCTTTATTTATTAGACAGATTAAAAAAGAAAATAAAAAAAAGCAGGAACCGCAATTGTTAAGACTTTATAATAAAAATTAAAAGATAACAGTAATTGTTTATATATTTGTGATTTGAACGGGCTAAAGTTCGTATCGCTTTCTAAGCCAAATTACATGTGATAATTATTAATGAAGAAATAACACCAAAGTCTGTTGCAAATATTCTGACTAACAACACATAGTTGAACGGAACAGCCAGCCGTTTTCGAAGGCCACTAAACCTTCATCATCAGCGTTCTTTTGTGTTTGGTCCACTGTGTGTGGTGTCAGTTGATGTAGATTTCTGCTTTATATACTTAAGCTATGTACAGACGGTTGTCAGATCTTACAATATTGCCAGTAAAATGTGCTCAAAATTTCTTACAACCGTGTGAACTGACAATTTTTGTCAGGCGTCGTTGCCAGAAAAAGCATTGTCAGTCCATTGCAAGACTAGCATCTGACAAAAAATTGTCAGACATCTTACAATCATGTGAGCACATTGTAAAATTATTGCCAGATATTTGTCAGACATTTTAATATTGTCAGATGTGCGAAGTTTATGCATCTGACAATGGCGTCATTGTAAGAGAATTCTTTCTATGGGCAACACTGCACACGCTTGATTTTAAAGAAAAAATTTATAATAAAATATATGCAGATAAAATCACTGCAATTGCTTCTTTATGGTCCATAATAATTGATACTTTAACTTTTAACATTTAACACAAACACAAACACAAACTATAAATATTTAACAATTTCTAACAAATGATTTAAGTCTGGCAACGCATAACAACAGATCTAACAATTTGTTCATATGACAACCGTGTGAACTGACAATTTTTCTACTGACGATTTTGTCAGATGATTTTATTGTCATACAACCGTCTGGCAATTAATTGTAAGATTTTCTGACAACCGTGTGAACTGACAAGGAATATTGTGCTGTCAATTTTCGATTGCCAGTACATTGTCAGCACATTGCCAGATCTGACAATATTGTAAGATCTGACAATCGTCTGTACATAGCTTTAGCATTTTATTGCAAATGGAATATGTGAATTGTTTTGATTCATCGTATTTCAATTTGCTGAAAGCTTTTTTGTATTGTAAGCTCAATTTTACCAGCACTATATTTACAACAGTCTTACCAATTGTTTATATTTATAGTTTTTAAGCAGAAATAATTGTTATATCATGATTTTGTTTTTTTTAAGCACACAAATGTGAAATTTTGCACAATGTCGAATATGCGTAACTTGTCACCCTACTTTAGTTTTTGAATTATGTACAATAACCTGCCAAATGACAAAAAAAAAAATAAAAATTTTCGAAATCTTTATGAATATATAAAAACATGCTTCTAAATTTATATAACTTTAACTTAACTTTTCTTATTTCACACATTACAAAAAACGCGCCGAACGAAACCTTTAAAAGTTTTCACTTTTAATTATTATCTTTCAATTTGAGTTGCCTGTCTTTCTCTCTTTCTTTCCATAACTGTTAGAAGTATCGGGAAAATTATGATTTTATTTCAACAACAAGACAGTAGTCCATTTATCTTTTTATCAGGTTGACTGGTCAACAATTTATTATTTTATTTCCACATTTCTGTGTGTGCTGGTTGTAAGTTTTAATCGAAAGGTGTGTCCCTCAAAAAGGTGTTGCAAAATTATAAAACCAAACGCAAAGCGTAATGAAAAGATACGAAAGAAAAAAAAAGAACCACAATATTAATTATATTTGAAGAAAAACACCCACTTCCTTAAATTCAATGCAAAAGCATACGCATGGGATATTGTAGATAATACCTATATATATTTTTTTTAAATCTATTTCATGCAGCAACAATATTTACAATATTTATAGTTTTTCCAAGATTTTTGTTAAAAATAAAAAAAACCAAACTGCTCAAGGTTAATTGCAGTTGTTTAAATAAAAATTTTTACTTGAAGGGTTTTAAATATTTTTCTCATCGTGGAGTACAAGAAATAATTGAAAGTAAAATTAATAAAAACTTGAAAAAATAATATTATTTTGTTAGCGGTGAAAAGAGAATTCTTTCAAGAGGTGTAAACTTGAACTTGTACTTGAATTTTTAAATTTAACTTTTTTTTCAGCTTATATTGATAATTAATCGCTTAAATTCTGTTTTTATTACGGGTATGTTTAGCTTTTTTCTATAATCGAAAGTTAAGCTCGGTACAGACAGTTTTGAGATCTTATAATATTTTCAGATCTGGCAATAGGCTAGCAATGTATTGAAAATAAAACGTTACCAGCACAAAGTAGAATTTCAGTTCACATTATTATATAAAATTTATCAAAAAATCTTGCAATATATTGTCAGACGATTGTCTAACAATTTGTCGCCTTGTAACCAGGGTGCAAATTACGGCACTCGTTATCGAACGAAATTACGAAATATTTCAATAGAGTTTATATGAAAATATTTCGTAATTTCGTTCGATAAGGGGTTCCGTAATTTGCCCCCAGCTTTTTAATTATTTTGCATACAGCAGCACGTGACATCCAAGTATATGGTGCCACGTTTAAATATTTCGCATTCATAAAAATAAAATTACTTATATTAAACTTACTCATATCACATAAAAGTATAAAAACTTAATTTATTTCTTTAAATCAATTTCGAGATGTCTTCTCTGTTAAACAATGTGAAACATTTGGAAGATATCATTCATTAAATTTTTTGTATTATACTGGCAACACTACTATACTTTCTGATGTAACCGAAAATATATAAATTCATCCCTATCGTGAATAAAATGTGAAATTTTTGTTCCCATGAAATTTTCATTTCCCATGGGAAGGGAAATTTGCTATCGTGAATTTCATGGGAACGTTTGTTCTCACTAACAATGCGTAGTGAATGTAAAAAATGAGAAGAAGACTTGGAAAGCTTAAAATTATTTGAAAATCAAACAAATCAAATGAAATGTTTTTGAGTGTAAGTTGTGTTTTTAAATATTTAAGGTGACATGGAAAAAATTCTTTAGTATCCACAAACATAAAATTTACTGCATGTGAACCAAAGAGATTCGTGTTCAAAGAAAAACGATGTTGTTGTTGGAATTATTGTTATTAATCGTGGACATTATTTATTGATATTATCCTAAAAATAATTATTTATAACTTTAAATATATACACAATTGCAAGGATAATATTGAAACTACGCAGTGTATTAATTCAGTTCGCCTGCAAAACTAAAGTTAACAAAACCAAGGGAAAAGTAAAAAAATACATGTGAAAAATATTATTCACGATAAGGGGAATCAAGAAATGAATGGAAATTCTGATACAATTTTACTTTTTCTGATGTAGTTTGGATAATCTTGTTTGATAATACATATTTTAAATTACAATATTTCTAAAAATGGACATATAATATGAAATGCTTTACACCGTTTCATTTATTATTTACTATTTTTATGTATTTTTCATTATTTTTTAATTCTAAACAAATACAAAATAGCCATTTTCCATCTCTGATCAAATATGATAAAGAAACAAAATTCCTTGAGCATGAAATTGCATTTATGTGCTTTCTTTTTACACAAATTCGTAAATATTTTTAGTACATCAACACACCTTATAATTTTTTTATTTTTATTTTTTACAGCCCTATTTATAAAACTTGTGAAAGCTTTATAAAGGCTTAATAAGAAAAATTTAAAATTTAAATTTGTTTAAAAAACCCTTTATAAAGCCTTCATAATTTTTATAAATAAGACTGTTAAAGTATTGTAATAATTTATAATAATAAAAGAATTGAAATCACTGAACTTAAGCCTGACTAAAAATTATTTCTGATTAAGTATTGTAATAATTTTTTTTTGTTTGCTAAGTTTCCAATGATCAGAGGAGGGTTCTGAATATTAATAAACTGGTAATTTTTTTGAATTTTTCATTGTTTTCCTATGTTGAATAAAATGCTATGCTAACTTTCTGATAAAACAAAACAGCTGGAAGCAGCTGACTACAAAATTCTATATCCCTTATTATTTTTTCTCCCCTGTCTTTTGGTTTTATTTGCATCCCAAAAATCAAGAAATCTGACCATAAATAGCCAATGTTAGACACAATAAATAAACAAAAATATTTTTTGTTCGGGAAAACTTATTTTCTGGCCATTATTTCCATTATTAGAATTAAGCAATTTCACTCATTTTTAAAATACCCTGTCCTGTTCCTTTTGTTTGTATTCTATAATAAAGATGATCTAAAAAAATTAGCCATGGTTATAAATTTAGTTTTTCGTTGTTGTTTTTTTTTTTTGCTTCTGAAGCATAAATACAATCTCATACATTGATTGTAATGGGAATGGAATTGTGGTGTCTGGGTCTTGTCTTGTCTTGTCTTGCGTAGTGTAGTCAGTTGTTGGTGTAACAAAACTTTACAATTTATAATTTTTATTAAAAATTGCATGCATGATGCATAGATTTTAATTAAACAACATTTAAATTTTCTGCACATTTATATATTTCTTTAATAATTTGCAATTAAAATTTGCAACAATTTAATATATTAAAGAAATATAAAAAGTTTTGCTTGAAATTAATGACACTTTCTATTTAATAAACTTTGTGTTCATTTGCTATTAGTTTGCTGTTCATACTTAAGAATTCTATAATTAAGAAGAAAAAAAAGGAATACGAATGTTAGTGCATATCAGTAATCATTTTTAATTTATTAATTGCTTTGGTTATAATTTCAAGAAATTTCTTTGTTATTGCTTAAGTCATTGCAATTATGACAGCATAAATCGGTTGGCGACGATTACAACATGCATACTATGTAAGATAGTTCGGTTGACAATGGAAAAGCTGGCCTTGTGCAACTATCATTGTCACTGTCTGAAAGATAACTAAACGATTTATGGTCACTATAATAACTTGGCGTGAGTTAAATTTAGGATTTTATTGGATAGATAAACACTTTTTCATTACTACAACTTCACTTTAAACAAAAGTGAGTGAGCGATAAGTTTAAAGGCTTCATTAGTCTTTACTTTCTGTTGCTGTTCTGTGCTGTGCCGTTCTGCTTCTAAATTTGACTATTTACTTATTCTGCAGTAACTAATCAGCTGTTTCTGACCAGAAGGGTCGCAGTTTTCCACTAAAGCGATGAGTTTTGTATCGTCCACTGTTAAGTTTCAATAAAGTTTACTTTTTTTCTTTTAAATATTATTATTTTTTAATTCTAAAAGTACAATCACAATTTATTTCTAAATATTTTTATTTAATTTATGCTGTCACTTACAATTACTTAAACATTTTTGGATTTTCACAGGTCGAACCGTAACAGAGCAGAACGAAACAGAAAAACTAACGACTTGTACTAGATTTCTATGAACAAAAACGAGTCAGCTGATTCGTAACAGAACAGAAAGTAAAAACTAATTCTGCCTTAAGGCAAGTTCACCCTCACTCAGTTCATTTTAATCGTGACGTTTAGTCATTTGAAGTTGCCACATTTTCATAAGTTGCCATACTTTTTACTTTATAAATTACAGCCAAATTAAAATTTATTATTTATTTAAAAAAAAATTTGACTAAAAATAAGAAAATATATCACAAAACACATTTAAATATATAGATAACTATGTAAAGGTATACATACAATTTTCGTTATATATAAACCCTGCAAGAACACTCCGAGTCAAATGACCCGACATTTCGCCGACAGTGGTGATGGGTTTATCTATCTAAATTTCTATCAATTTGTTAAGAGCAATGTGGAAAAAGTGATGTAAACTTTTGTGTACGTGTGATTAATTTTAGTATCACAGACCGAACGATTTGTATATTTTACAATAAAATGCGATATTTTAAAATTTTTGTACATTAGATGTTTCACTCTTACATATATGTTAAAGTAGAGCAACTATACCAATTGACTGTCACTGTTGATTTCAATATAAAATTGTTGTAAATGTGTTAGTGAAAAAATTACGTTTCATTCACTCATTTCTTGTAGAGAATTTGTTTAATTTCTCCCTTGCTGCAATTAATCGCTTCAATTGTGTTTCGAGCACATGCATGATTATTAAGACTTTTTTTCGTACATTTGCTAATAAATTAAAATTATTCATTGCTTCTTAAAGTTGAAATATGCATTTTTAAATTTTATTACCCAACAAATAAAACTATTGACTGCAAGTGTATAAATGTGTGTGTGTGTGTGTGTGTGTTTGTTGCTTGCAATTACACGGGCAGACTTGTCTGGCTTAATAAAGACATTAAATCCAGTAAAATAATTAAGAAATCATGTATGTACACATGTTTATTTTTATTATTTAAATACTCTTGCAATAAAAGCTAACAACAAACTTTAACAAGGGATCATAAAAACATTAACAACGATTGCCTGATATCAAATTGAAATATTAAAACTATTTACACATGGTTGCTGTTGACAATTGTTTTGGATTTTAGTTCGCATTTAATTTTATTGCAAATAATTTAATTTTTATAAATGAAATATTTATTTTGTTTTTATTGCACTCTATTTTTATAGAGATATGAACATATTTTATTTAAAACAATTGTCTTAGTCAAATGGCCCCCTATGACAAATGGCAATTTATTTAAATCAATCGAGTATCATTTTTACAATAAAAGCGCTCATAAATTCAAAAACAACAAAACAAAAAATGCAAACAATTTCAAAATATTGTCCATTTGATTGAAAACATATTGAAAGAAATCGAAAACATATTGTTATTGGCCGTAATTTATTGCAATCTGTGTGACATTGTTTGCAGTTTCGATTCATTGTTTTAATCATTCTTAGAAATTTATGACTGTTGCTTAGAACATAAATTTGATTTAGAATTTGTAAGAATAACAATTAAACTTTATTAGTTAATTTGAAATATGACATGAAAATAAATTGAACGAATAATATATTCAGCTCCCAACTCAAATAACTGTTCCCGCAATAAAACGCAAAATTTTTGATTTTCCATCGTGAATGTTTAACAATATTTTTTCGCATTGAGTTCACAAACTAGAAAAATGTGGCATCTCCAGTGTTTATGCCCAGGAATTGTTTCACAAAATTAATTCACAATAATAACTACTGTAAGCAAGAAGTAAAATTTTTGTTCCCATTAAATTTTTAATTCCCTTTGAAGGGAAAATGTTTGTCATGAAGTTTACGTAAAGTTTTATTTTCGCTATTAGTTCCCAGTGAATGTGAAGGAAGGAAAGAAGATTTGTAAAGCTAAAAGATTTATTAAGAACAAAACAAACTTAAGTTTGTGCAAAGTTATTTGTTTTCTAGGTGCAGCGAATAAATATTATTTGTATACCACACCCCTAAAATTTGGAGCAAATGCATCGAAAATTTTAATACTCTATGTAAAAAGAGTATGTATAAACTTTTATATATAATTGACATTTTGTTTTAAATAAAAAGTCCAAGGGAAAAGGGAAAAATCCTCATAGAAAATATTCACCCCTATTGTGAATAGCAAATAGAACTTTTGCTCCTATGAAAGTTTTACTCCCCTGGAAGGAGAAAATCTTATGGTGAATCTCCCGTCAAAATGTTCACGGTATGTCAGTTCTCAGTGAATGTAAAAAACGGGATGAAAATTTGTAAACCTTTGAAATTAATTGAAAATCAAAAAAAAAAATTAGTTTAATAATAAGAAATACACAAATTTGGATTTCAATTGTAAGCTTGTTTTTTTAAATATGTGAACCAAAGAGGTTAATTATTTATCGTCAACGGATCGATTATTGCACTTACAGTACTTTAAATGATCAAATTTAATTTAAAAATTCCTTTTTTCTGTGAAGATATTCCCAATACCGATTTGTTGGAAATAGGAATTTAAGTTTCCCCCCAAAACAATTTATTCCCATAATATTTGTGATTAATTCTAAAATAATTCATTTTTTTTGTATTTTTTAGATTCAAATTGGCATCCTTAATTTTTGCAACTGCCAGCACTCTACATCGATATGAATTATAAAAACTGTTCCAACTGTTTATTAAAGGTAAGTTAAAAAAAATTGTTTCACAAATGTAGTAAAATTTTCATACCACGCATCAACAAATGCATATTTATGACTTTTGACTTGGTATGTACATTAAAAACTTCCATATATAGGACTTTTATCCACCCTTAAAGTTTCTATTTTATAACTTGTGTAAATGTCTACTTACTTTTCCATATCTTTCGAATCCGTGCCACTTGGACTTCTGCTAATAACATTCGACTCAAAGGGATCTTCTGTAGTGGGAGAGTCGCCACCTGTGCTGGGAAACGGACCCATGGGATAGCCACGTCTGGCTGGCACCATTGCTGGTGGTGGCTGTGTTGTGGTTGTTGTTGTTTTGCGCGTAGGTGATGCTGTTGGCAATAGAGCCGGTATATAGCCACGTCTCGACCAATCAGATAGAGATTTGACACCCGTCGTACTACTAACAAATTCCACATCGTCACTGTTGTCTTGGCCTTTGCCCGAGTGTAATTGTGTCTGTGTGGGACCGAATGTATTCGTGTGCACATTGTAGGTGTTGTAAGCCCACTCGTCGTGAGCACTGCGTCGGCTGTTGTAACGTCGCTGCACCGATTTATTGTAGTAATCTTTAGCACTCAAACGTTTTAATTTAGTAGACGCGACAGATGTCGTGGCATTCTTTGGTATAGTGTTTTTTACATTTTCAATAAGTTCTACTTGACTGTTGGGATTTTCTTCTTGTCTTTGTTTTTGTTGTTGTTTTTGTTGCTGCTGATTGGCGATCGTTGATGCTGTGTTAGCAGGTGGTTTTAAATCTAATTTTCTAGATTGTCTAGAGATGATGCCAGCAGAAGAGCCGGTGTTGGGCAGTAGTTGTTGTCTTAATTTTGTTAGATGCTGTTGTCGATGATGATTGTTATTATGTTGATGCTTATGATGTGGTTGTTGTTGTAGCTGTAATTGTTGTGTTATATGTTTTATGTGCTGCTTTTGTAAATGTCTTGTATCTAAAGTTTGTGCCAAAACCGTTAAGAGGCAACATAAAACAATTACTATCACCTGACCCAAATAATTTGCAACTTTCATTGTGATATTTTATTTTTGCTTATTTCTGTGTGACAGGTATGAATTTTCCTTTAATTTTATATATTATTATTATATTTTTTTATTGAGATCTGTCTTGACTTCTTTTTCAACTTTTGTGCGAAAGATTTAATGGCCTCGATTGAAATTATTCTGCAAAGATAAAAGTAAGCGATCATAAGTTTGTTGGAAAAACATAGTTTAAAATTGTAAAGTTGTTTATAAAATACCATTTGTTAGCTACGAACAATATTTTGAAATAAAGATTGATGAATTAAATTAAAACATATACTCAAAAAAAAAATTGTGTAGATAAGTTCAAATGAAAAATAATTTGAAACAATCGAACTTGCTATGTTTGTAGATGTGATTATTAATAATATAGTGAGGGTCATGATTAGAAGATCAAGTTCCGGATAGGTAATACTAAGTTAAGTAAAACTGGGACTTGTTTCTGTAACTTGTCAGAAGTTCTCGCATCGAAAAATATTAAATAATTATAATTGTTGTCCTATTTTACATAGGGTTATTCATATAAAAACTTAAATAAACTTACAAAAAATATCAACAAGCATAGTTTTTTTTCCTGCTTATTCGACTCACATTTCTTACAGGAACGAGTCACTGAACTATAAAGTGATTCTTAAAAATTTTCCATTATTACAACTGTCTGATAAAATATATACGAGGGTGGATCATTAACTCGTGTCTTTTTTAACTTCCTGCCTCTTTATGGAAATGGCAACACTGCTCTTGTCAAGAGGCAACTGTCAGTTGACTGCTGTCTAAATTTGAAGAAGCTTTGTCAATTAGTTTGTGTTTGGCAGCCGTTGAAAACAGACTACCTCGCCTTTTGAGAATAAAATGGAAAAAAGTGAATTTCGTATGCTCATTAAACATTATTTTTTGCGAAAAACAACGTCAATCAAACCAAGGAAAAGCTCGATAAATACTATGGGGACTCTGCACCATCGATTTCAATGGTAAAAAAAGTGGTTTACTGACTTTCGTTGTGGTCTCACAAGTACAAATGACGCTGAACCTACCATAAAGAAAAATTATTTAATTTGAGATTAGGGAGAACCTTAAAATTTTGTGTGATAACTCTGTTGATATTGAGCATAAAAAATATAATCAGAATTGGACAAGTGAGCGTGGCTTCTCTCAAATAGCGAAAAATTTTTAATTAAAAAAATATCGTGAAAACTAATGCAGTGAGAATTTTGAAACTCCTCACGACTATTTATGTTAATATTGAAAATTGTATTCTACGAAATAATGAAGATTGAAACGCCAGTGTGGTACTTTTAATATAAAAAAATTTTCTTTTCATCTCAAAACGTATGTATATGGGGTGTAGCGAAGCACGCGCTTTTAAAATATTTTGAAAGAATTTTTGTCAATTACATTTTAATAAAAATTCAATAAAAAATTGAAAATCTCAAAAAACTAAAAAGCGGGATAGAAATTCGAGGCGGAACCGACCTATGAAAATCGGGATAATACCGCTTAAAGCGGAATGTCTGTTCTGGTAAGGTGTAAATGACGCTAGTATGTGTCATAGTAAGAAGCATAACGGTATTTTATATTGTTCAAGAAGACTTTGCTGCGAAATATCTTTTGCAAACGTTCGAGAGTTGTTCAGTGTACGTACTGTCTTATGAAAAAAACAAAACCATTTTGATCATTTTGAGTTGTTGCTGTTTATGATTTAGCGTGCGACATTTATATTAGAGCATCTAGTCCCGCATGGTTTTAAAGGTATTTCCTATTAAATCTGTTGCAAAAAGGAAGAAGTGCATAAGTCGAGATAAGCCCATTTTGAGCTAAGGGCACCTCTGTAATCTCCATATTCAAAAGTACCTCTAACAAAAATTTATATTATTTTGGAATAAATAAATTGGTGCTTATCTTTATTCGACTTTAAATCTCATACGGAATAATAGCTTAATTTAGCTTATACTTTGATATTATATAAAATTTAATGTACTAGTTGCATTGTATAGAACGATTTAAAAAAAAATCGAGTGAATACCGAATTTCCAAATTAAACTGCAAAATAAATAGATTTCTTAAAATCGACTTGAACGTTTAAAACTGCTCTCCTGCAAAACAGTAAAATATGACTTAAGTACTTATTCCTTATTGCCACAGAAATATACGTGAGGATTCGTTGGGAAGAAAATAACTTAGAAAAAGTGTCCTAGCATGAATTTTTCAAACATTTTTGGAAACCTTTTTGTTCTGATTTTCTATTTCACGACTCCTGCTCGCAAATAAAAAAATTTTATGCAACTACATAATTTCATGGTTTAAAATCTGACTTTTTTTCTTAAAGAATTTTTTTTGTGAGTTTTTAGGGGGCATCAGATTCTGTTATCAGTTATATATTATAAGTTTGAGCAGACTTTAATCATTTAAGTTTATTTAAAAAAAAATACACATCTCACAGAACATAAATAAAATTTTTTAATTCCCCTCAGCCTGTGTGTCTGTCAACTATTCGTTTCATTAAGCCAATCAAACCAACTGAAAGAAAAATCGTTTAACTTACTGACCACTAAACGTTTTTTTTTGTATGTGGTTATTGTTGTTGTATGCACCGGCCTCTAAAGCTTTTCATTCAGACTTGAAGACAAAATCAAAACAACATAAACCACACACATTGACAGAATTTATGTCAAATTCATAAAGATTTATTTGAATAAACCAAAAAATAAATAAAATAATGAAAAAGAAATTGAATAAAAAATCAAATCTCCCTTTAATCACTGTATTTGCTTTTTTTGTGACCCGTCGTCCGTCATTCATATAAAGTTGTTTGTTCTTCTTATTGTTTATGATTGTTTTATAAACATTTTAAAATACACAAATAAAAATACTGCATTCTGTTTCAAATAAAGAATGATTTAATGCTTTTCTAATCAACAATCATCAATGATTTTATTTTCGTTAATTTCTATTGACTTTTTCATCTTTCCGCTTTGGTCTGAGGACACAAGGCCATCCATCCATGTTCATACAGTTTTGAATCAAACAATTTTTTTATGTAGATACATATGTACATAAATTTTGTTTTCTTTTTTTTTTAGAAATCTTGACTCGCCTTTAGTATTCATTTGGCGAAATGCTTAGTTTTGGGCTTTTGGCTGCCGGTTTTTTCTGAGAATTTTTATTATTTTATATGAATTTTGGGTAAACTTGACAACGAACTTGTAAAAACATAATTCGAAGAAATTTTGTTAGTTTGAGATGACAACAATATTTTATATGCACATTATTGGGAATTGCATTGAAGCAGGTAAAATAAAATATTGAATGAAGTAGATAGAAGTTTTTTAATTTTTATTGTGTATCATTTCCTGTTTCCTTTGGAGCTGTGTTTAGATTTGAATTGTTTCCATAATTTTGCTTCAACCAGTACGAAATAACTTTGATAAATTAGGGAAATGTATTTCAAATAACACGTTTTGCGGCAGATTTTTTTGGCAATCTAAAAAAAAATATTTTTGGGTGATAAAAAAATTTCATTTCAAGTCACGACAAAAATTAAACAAATCGAAATTGCGTTGTGATTAATAAACACAAAATACATTTCTACACTTCGAAATATTATCTTACCATTTACTGAACTATTTCGAGTTTGTTAAAAATTCGTTATTGAAACTCCACTAGTAGAGTTTTGGTGATTTTCTGTGTTACAAAAGGTAAATAATAAATGAATTAGAAAAATACGAGTAATTGCATTGTGACGGGTGTGACCATGAAAATCGAATTTTTTGTTATAATTCAAAAATAATTTTTTTTATAAACTTACAGCCTTATTAAGGCTTTATAAACGATTTTTAACACAAATTTCCATACAAAATTTTTCATAAAAAGGTTTTATAAAGCCTTAATAAGTTTTATAAATAAGACTGTTATAATTTATAAAATGGGTGCGGTTCCCAAGGACGTTAATCTTAAAAACATTTAATAATAAATAGACACTCAGAATGGCTGCTAAGAATCTTCCGTAGAATGCTCACAATTACTCAATTCACAATATTTTTTTTATCGGTTAAAGTTATATTTTGAAAAGGCAACTTTCGCATGATCTGTTAGAAAGAAGTATATAAACATTTTTGGCCTATACCTAACCCGACTAATCGGTCGGACCCTAAAATCAGTTACAAAAAACCTCTGTTAGTTCTAAATTTAAAGTTCGTTTTTAAGTCTGAAATATGCTTACGATTGTCTGCACTTGACCCATAGCGTGCTTTTAACTAAAGTACATTTTAGAATTCTTGAAGCATTTTTTATGTATTTTGAGGGTGTAATATTAAACAAAGTTTGAATAAATTTAATATTCACACGTTCGTACACTAGATATGTAATACTTGATATGTAATACCTTAGCTCGTTTAATATATAGTTTGGGCATTTTTTTTCGTTTATGGGATTTTTTCGGTTTTCAGCGTTTTTTTTTTAATATGGGCGTTTTTTTATTTTTTGGTGCTTTTGGCGGTTTTTTATTTTGGAGATTTTTTTCTCATTTTGGCGATTTTTTAATTTTTTTGGCGTTTTTTTCATTTTCGGATTTTTGGCGATTTATTTAAGTTTAATAATATTTTTAAGATGGCGCTTTTTTTAATTTTGGCAATTTTTTCGGTTTTTGTCTTTTTTTTTCATTTTGGTGATTTTTTCATATTGGCGATTTTTTTTCATTTTGGCTTTTTTTTGGAATTTTGGCGATTTATTTTAGTTTTAGAATTTTTTATTAATTTGGCGCTCTTTTTTATTTTGGCGATTTTTTTCGGTTTTTGGCGATATTTTTTCCGGTTTGACGATTTTATAAGTCTGAAAGTTTTTAGTGTCACCGTTTTTAAAAATTTCAAGAGTTTGCCTCTTACGTTTTTCAAGATACAGCAAGTTGTAAAAATTACATGATCAAAATTACATTAACTGGTAGAGCAGCCCTTAATTTTTTTTAATTTTAGTGTTAATTGTTGTGGTCTGTATAAAAATACACTAACTTGACAAATTGCAAGTTGTAATTGTATGCATAGTAAATGGGATTTTAATTTTTTTAATTTTTAACTCTCATGTATTTGTTGTTGTAGCGGGCAAAGTTCTACATACTCTGTTCAAATTTTACCTTTGTTGTACGGAACCCTAAAAATGAAGCAAGTAAATATAACATAAAAACAAGTATAAAGGTATTTTATATTCTCCAAGAATACTGCTTTGCAAAAGCAATTAACTGGTTTATAATAAAAAAAAAATAAAACCACTTTGATCATTTTGAGTTGTGACTGTTTTTTGATTTAGTATGCGATATGCATATTAAATTTTAATAATCCTTATAATCGTCTTAGTTATTAACAAAAAGGTCTTAATTGTTAGAATAGTAAGAGAAGAATAAAACTTAATGAAAAAGCTCAAGTAAAAGAAAAAAAATCATAAGTGCTTTAATCGACTTAAAAATATAAAATTTCCATAAGAAGAGTGAGTAGCAAAAGTCTCCACATCTCAAGCGAGTGAGTGTGGGGTTTCATTTTAAATCAGTCAATTATAAAAACATTTAAAATTGATTGAAATACATAAATGTGATACGCTTTTTAAATTTTAACAATACTTGACTGCATAAAAATCATTAATTTAAAACCTATCATAAATTTATATAAGAATAACAATAAATTAATATGTTTATATAATTAAAAAAAAATTTGTTAATCTTTAATTTAATTTTATACCCTTTACCATGTCCGATAAGAGATGTAGATACATACGAGTATGTATGTATGTATGTCTATATTGAATTTTTTAATTTTTTTTCTTAATTGCTATACAAATATGTTCCACATACTATGAATAACAGATATGCTGTTTTATTTAAAACAAAATTAAATAAGGGACTCTCCTAGAAAAATTTCATTAAACATTTCAAAAAAAATTCTCTTATTTAGAGAAACACAATAGTAATTTCCGCTCCTAAACAAAGAATTTATGTGACAGCACACTCTTCTTTTAGAAAAAATTGCTGACTGTGTCACAGCACACTTTTCTTATAGAACACTTTCCTTATATTTTGACCGTGTCGTGCCACAAAATTTTTTATAAAAAAAGTGTTCTGTAACACAGTAAATTTTTTATACGAAAGTGTGCTGTAAAAAAATCAATTTTTTTATAATAAAGTATGAAAAGTGCTGTGACGTAGTGAAGGTTTCTATAAGAAAAGTGTGCTTTGACACAGCCCGCTTTATTTTCAGTTAGAAGAGTGTCCTTTCATACAGTGAGCCATGTTTTCTATAAAAAAAGTGTGTTGTAACACATTAAGTCATCGTTTTTATAATAAGAAAGTTCTGTCACACCGTCAGCCTTATTTTGTATAGAAACAATATGCTTTATAAGAACTGTGTGCTGCCATATCGTGGGCCATCCTTTCTACAGCAGGCTTTCATATAGTGACCCACCTTTTTTACAAAAAACAGTGGACATCTTAAATAAGACCAGTGTGCTGTCCTACAGTCAGGCATGTTTACAGGTGCAAAAAACGCTATCGTTTAAAGGTAAATTCTTTTATAGTCATGGAATCTTAAATCTCTTAAAATTAAATGTGTCGATACAACAAATTTTTCTTACATTTTATAAAATTTATTTGACATCATACAGATAACAATAAAGTAATAAGTCTTTCTGCCAAAAAAAACCGACTTAAATGCAAAGATCTGATAGAAGAAGATAAGAAGTACATAAAATATATAACTAAATTGTAATGGGCGTACCTCCGCCCATTTTTTAAATACAAGATTGTGTGTTCTTCAGAGCTCAAGAGGGTGCGTGTTGAGTCTTGTAAAAATCGGTTAAATAGAACCACTTAAAATAAAATATTAAATTTTAATGGGCGTGATTCCGCCCATTTTTTTAATGGAGATTTGTGTCTATATTAGAGCTCAAGGTGTGTGGTAAGTTTCGTAAAAATCAGTTAAGTAGAACCGCATGCAATATTATAATAAATTTTAATTTCAACTTTCAAATTGTGTAATTACAAGAACCAAAGGTGTTTTATAGGTTTTGCAGCAATCAAATTAGTAGAATATCATAAAATTAAATAAAAGGGGAAGATGAAGGGGAAGCTGTACCCTCTCAGACAAAAAATAATAATTTTTACAATCGGTCTAAAATGTACCGGGTTATGAAGTAACACCCACCAACAAAAAAATAGAGGCCAATTGTTAACCTCCTTCTTTTTTGGGAAGTCGAAGAATTTTTGTTTGTTGTTGGTTAAGCAACATCTATATGCATTACGTTTCTGCTTAAGAAACTCTTCAGTAGACTTCAACCAAAAAAAAGTTAAAAAAGGTTTCTTATGTTTATAGAAAAACTCTCAAAATACTATTGAGAATGACGTGCACAAGCGTAATAAGTTAAAAAGCCTCTAACAACAAACATCTTTGTGAATTTCTTAAGCAGTAACGAAATACATATCGTTAACTAAAATGAAAAAAGGCGTAACTAACAAAAAATATGATTTTACAGGAGAAGCAAAAAACTAAAAATTAAAATAAACAAACTTGTAGTTACGTCCTCTTATTTTTTGTAAATAAAAGCATCATTTTTGATCGCAGAATTTGTCAAGGCATGCAGTTTAATGACATATGTACATAATAATCAATCAAAAACTCGATTTTGAATTTTTTTTTGTTATTGGCGTCTTTTTGCATTTTAGTTAACGATATAGACTTTAGTTAACCCAAAACAAATTAATTATTTATTTTTTCATACATTAGATACTCATCGTTAAATAAACATATTTCAATACTAGATTTTTTTTTGTTAAACAACGTCTATATATAGAACTCATCAGTACACTTCAACCGAAAAGATCTTTGAAATAAAGTAGAAAACTTCGCATCTTTACAGTAAGAGTCTTTTAGGGTTGAATTAAGTCTACTTATGACGAAATGCATATAGACGTTGCAACACGTTGCTTAACCAAAAAACGAGCAAAAATTTATAATATGTTAATCACTGAATGTCAAATAAATATACTTGTGTACTTTTATGTAAAATAAAAAAAAATAGAAAATAAAAATAAAGGGCTTAAGTGGCAATGTTCTTGATTATCTTTGGCCCCTTTATGTTCATATAATTTGAACCTGACACTATAATCTTTTGGTTGAAACAAAATTTGCCGAAGATCCACATTGAAATGCATTTGTGTGATTGCTTTGCTTAAAATGCGTAAAATATAAAGCTAAGAATAGAAGAGATTAAACTCATTTGAATATAATACTCTTAAATGAATTCTGTTTCATTTCTATATATTTGAGTGTTAAGCAATCGCCTTTTTACTCTCATGAAAGTTGTTGAAATTAATTAAAATAATTACGTTGAAATTAGCTAGAAATCGTAAAAAATCGCAAACAATTTATTTAATTTTTTTTTTTGTTTTTTTAAGAACATTAAACTTTATGTGATTTAAAAATAAAACGATCATAAAAAGTAGAACACAAAAGTCCATAATAACTTTAGCATATGTTCAAGTTTTCTAATTACTGCCAGTACAAAACGAATTTTATAACCCCTCCAGTTTTCAACTGTACAAGAGATACTTCACTTCATCTTACTACACATATCATCAATGTATCAGAGAATGACAATGAATACTAAAAAAAGGACATAAGTAAATAGTCTACATTTAAGTAACTGCGTATAATCATAATTGTAGTGCAAACAATTTGTAACCTCACATATTTTCTCTCGAGCTAGTATGACTATAGCCGAGTTCAACATTAAAGAGCATCTCTATTTCGTTTAGACTCATAGTCTGAGTTTGTTTTTACTCAGGCTATGGATATTTAATCGCACAAAACAAATACGCATGAGACTTGGGATATTTATTCATCATTCACCACTGTAGACATATATTTGTGTGTATAAAATTTAATGGGAAATCTGTGGTGTGTGTCTGTTTGAAAACAGGCTTCATGTGTGTGTGTAAATAAAATAGCCCTGTATATACGCATGTGTAGCCGATTAATAGCCAGACTATTTTTATACTCATGCGTGTGATTGTAACTAGACAGTCTATACATTTGTGTATAAACATAGTAATCGCTTTAAAACTAATGATGTGTTTTTTATTTTGAACTTATCACAGGATCTAGTACTGGATCCACAACCTTTCTCATAAGTTAGAACTCAAACGCCCTTTAAAAGTTGTGAAAATTAGAGAAAAGTTAATTCTCATGTAGGGCATTCAAAATTCGCCTATGACCATCAAATCTCATTTTAATGAAAGTATGGTTTCTTGTGACTTTTTATTATTTGCTCCCCAAATTCTATCATAATGATTAATTATGTTCCAGAAGTGTTTCTGTTCATTTAATCAGAAGCTTTCGTCTAACAAGCATTCAATATATTAAGCCCATAGAGGAACATTACATTTTCTCATTTGTACAACGTATTACATTTGTAATTATATATGTATGTATATTTATATAATCCCGTTTTTTGTCTAATTTTTAATAGAAATATTTGAATGTGTCACTTTCTCAGACTAATTAATTTATAATTTTTTTTTTGTCTAAAAATATGCGTTGATGTTTTCGTCTGAGAAAAAGAACGCACTGGACAAATAAATTAAGACTTGTCAGAATTTAGAAATTCTCGACATACACGAGTTGATAAGTATTTTAATCATGTCAATTTTGCTGCTTAAACTGACTGGAGATGAGACCGTGAGTAATTGATTGCTTAGGAGTGAATTTAATTTTTGGATTGTGTGGGCTAAATTGGGAATTGGGCGAAACTAGTGAAAATTTCAGGTGAGGAATATTTTGGAAAAAAATAAGTCACATTAAGCAAATTGTTAGTTTATCTACCTTTGTCATCAGTACGTTTATCAAAAACATGAATCCGTAAGAAATTATTTTTTCAGGAGCGACTTTTGGGGTTTACTCGACCTTGTACTCATAGAAGTGAGAAGTGATGAAGCAACCACGATTGCTCAAAAGTTCTCACAATGCAATCAATTAACTTGTCTAGAAAAAATATATAAAAAACAATAAAATTTTTGAGTGATTCCTTTAAAAATTTTCTAGACAAATCGCTTGCTTGCATTGTGGAAACTATTCACTAGCA
Organism: Tachina grossa; assembly: GCA_949987645.1. Classification (NCBI taxonomy): domain Eukaryota; kingdom Metazoa; phylum Arthropoda; class Insecta; order Diptera; family Tachinidae; genus Tachina; species Tachina grossa. Next base: position 18,576,579 of record OX465276.1, on the reverse strand, counting down.
TTCACCAAGCTAATCAAAATTATTCCTTTAAGGTTCAATAAGACTTGTCATAACATAATGCCATACCCATAACCACCGCCATGACCATAAATATATTTGCTTCTCCTATTAGTGTTACCATAACTGTAAACAGCTGTTTATGTTTTCTTTTGTTTATTAATTTCAAAAGTGCAACAACAAATGTGTCTACGGCGAAAAAACAAAATTGGTTTCTGTGTTTATGGTTAATACCAAGAATGATAAACTACAAGATTATGCCAATCAGAGAGTTTGCCGTTGGACGTGACGTCACACGTCTATTGTAAGAGTTGCCATAAAGGCTGGGAAAAATCAAATGAAAGACTTAAAGCATAAGTATGGGAAACTAAGAAATTTAAACAAAGAAATCGCAACAAACAAATTCTATTCTATTATTTTATTTTCTCTACAAAAATTTTTCTTATTTGTTATTGAGAGTTTCTTTTAATTTTTGAAATTAAACTTGTTTTATTAATCTTAACAAATCGCTTAATTTTAAATTTTATTAGTTATTTAATATTTTCTGTGTTAATATTACATAGCAGCAAATCGAAACATACCAAAACTAAAGACTCTAACTATGATATATTTTTAAATAGCTATTTTCTATATAGTTCACAATATTCAATAATATTTTTGTTTAAAATATTAGAAAGTAAAATTTTAAAACATCAAAAATGGTACATAATTTTACCAAGTAAACAAATAACAAATTCAGTGTGAACGGTACTACTAGCAGGTACATTATACAAATTACAAAACGAATGACATATTTATATGTATATATACATTCATAAAAATATGTGTGTATACATGTGTGTACATAAGTCTGTATTGAGACGTGGTTGCACTTTTGTGAGAATATTCTCTATATTCTCTGTTATAAAAACGCTTAAAAAATCGTAATTTTTAACGTATTGCTGATGTTATGAATGGTAAAGTTTAATGCACCATTGGATGCGGCTTGAAAAATTCTTTCCTTTGATCTTTTTTTGTTAAATGTTGTCTTGGGAGAAAATATGCAAAAAAACTACAAAAATAAACATTTTAATAGGCAGATTTTGTAAACAATTTCGTTTCTAAACTTTTCAAATTTGTATGAAAAATAACGAAAATTCGTTTCATAAAATATTTTTTCCATATAAATTTCAAAACGAAAAAAACGTTTCTATTTACAAAATTTGCCTTTAAGACTTTGTATATCGGTTAAAAATCAATTATCTAATTACGGATAATATTAAAAAATTGGTAAATACCTACAACAAAAACAATATTGTTTTCTTGTTCGTAAGTAACTGCAAAAGTAAAAAAAGTGGGATTATTATATCTCCAATTTTCTTCACCGAAGTTAGCAAAACCAGTACTTGTATAGCGGTTGGCAATCCTGCAGTGAAAATAACTTCAAAGAGTTGTATAAAAAAAAATAAACCAAATTATCAGCCAATAGAAACGCAGTGTGCGTGACGTCACACGTCTACTATTTTTTTTGCACTGGCGTAATCTTGCAGTTTATCATTCTTGGTTAATACTATGTCGTTACGGCGAGTCACCTATAATCAAATACAGTGTTGCCCATAAGTTTGGTTCCAAAAGCCGTTTTATATAATATAATTTAACCTTTAAAGACATACTGTCCATTAGAGTGATTCGAAAGAAAAGTTGCGCCCGTCACCCCCTACGATTAAAGATAATGTAAAAACAATTCCAAAAATATTTTTTTTTTGACACGCCTATAAATAAATACCTCCCTATAAGTATTTTGTTCATTGTGTAGCCATTTTTAGTCCGATCATAACATTTTGTTTACCGGTGTGCACGGCTGTGCACGTGTTATTTTGATAACACTTTTGCGTTGAAGCTATTTATTTTTACTCATAAACAAAAAATTTATAGGAGTTAAAAGAATACTTAAAGTGTTTTCTGATATAGTAACACTTTTTGGCAAAAATTGAACTGGTAGTAGAAAACTATGAAAGATAGAAATAGAGCCCTTACGTAGCCATGAGCACCGGTATACAAAATGTTATCCGACTAAAAATGGCTACACAGTGAACAAAATACTAAAAGGGTGGTATTTGTAGGCGTGACAAAAAAAAATATTTTTGGAATTGTTTTTACATTATCTTTAATCCTAGGGGGTTACTGGCATACTTTTTTTTGTATGGAAGGCGAATCTCTCTACCGTCCATAATGCACTCCTTTATTTCAGATATTTTAATAATTTGTTATACTTAACTTCACAATGACTACACAAATTTAATTCATGCTCGCCTATTCATGCGGAAAAATTTGACCCACATGCTCTCAGGCGTGCTTACATAACGAAAAGAAAATAATAATAATACCGTGTCTGATTCACACTACTCACCCATTTCTAGCGCTGACCGTGCAATAGGCCAATACGAGTGAGTGAGTGCTACAGCCACATTTCAACAAATTTCTTATTTGTAATTTTTTCTTCTGCTTGATTATTGGTATGAAAGCGTCTGAACATGAAGCATAATAATGGATTGACATGTGAAAAGACAAAAATATATTTATTTATTTATTTATATAAACAAAAAATAAAAAAATAAAAAATTACTGTGTGCTGTTTGGCATTATAATTTTTTTGTTAATCTTTTCTATTTCACATTTCATACGCGTAAATGCGTCATTTTCAATTTCCTTCGTTGTTCACGCACAAACTATTGAAATGGTACGAGCAGATACATATTATGTCATGTGGTAGTAATTAAGCAATAATAATAATCACAATAATAATAATAATAAGAATTTTCATTTGATTTTTTGTGAATTTAATGTTTTATACATATCACTTCTTTATTGCAACATAGACATAGACAATTAAGAGCGAATGCGAAAACGAATGCAAATATTAAATAAGTTAAAAATCACATGAAAATAAATTTATATACATATTTATATGTATAAGAACAAGAAATTGTATTATATACATAGATGTACTACATATAGCATTTTATTTAAATTGAGTGTTTAATTGAGCAAATATTTGTTAATTTATTAAAAATATAAATTCTTAAAACAGGAAGATTATGAAATTATATTAAAATAAGTATAGATAATAATTAAAAATGTTAGACAATCAACCCATTCGTACTTTGACCCTAAAGCGTGGTACTATGTTCAACAATTCATGAGAAATGCTGTCATATTAAGCAAAATTGGAATGAATTGTTCATGAAGAAATATTGCAAAAGTAGTACTGTGGTCATCTTGGGTAAAATATATCTTCAACATTTTAAGTTTCATGCATTTAAAATTTTTTGTACTAAGTAATAAATTTCAAAAATTAAAAATATTTCCAAACACCGCTGAATTTTGGTTTAATTTTTATACATACTTATGAGAACTTATTTATAAATTTTTTTTTTCGAATGCTGGCTTATAAAAAATTTCGCGTTTTTGACGTTTGTTAATCGCAAACTATTTTCGTAAAAGATGTAAAATTTTTTTGTCTTCAGTATTCGCTTGAAATATTCGCATATTTTAGCCAATGCAAATAGCAAAAGTAAGTGAATAATTTGTGAATGCGATAGCGAATGCGAACATTCGTTACCTCCCTAATACATACATATCTTCACCTAAAATCAAAAAGGCTGTAACAACCAAAAAATTCAAAATAGAATTTTGATTGATTATGATGTGCTTAACCAAAATACATATTTTCTTAAAATTTTACTCATATATGTTCAAAAATACCGATTTTAGTAATTAAATTCAAAAGAGCGTAACTGCAGTGTCAACAAATGTATAATAGTGTTTTCACACTGACATGGTTTTAATAAAAGTTGGTTTTAACGTTAAAACCAACTGTTAAAACCTGGTTTTACGATACAAATTGTTTTTGATAAAACCAAATTAAAACCATTTTTGAATTGGTTTTAAGTTGGTTTTATGAAATGCAACATTGTTTTCGCTGTGATAAATTCAGTGCTGCCCAGTTGAAATCACCGACAGCAGCTGATAATGTTTATGCCAGTGAATAACAATAGATAGCGCTTGAAAGATTTTCAACTTAAAAAGGAATACAGCAGCAACAATAATCAAAAAATTATGGGGAAAAAAAAGTTTTTTTGGAAGGAAAACAAAGAAAATATTTTCATTGAACTCTGGAAAGTGAAAATAGACAATATGACTGCCATTCATCTGCCTATAAAAGAGGTTTATCTTATAATGTATTTGTGCATTTTTTATATATAATAACTTTATTTCCAAGCACTTCTTCATTCTGTATAAGAAGTAACATAATTTAAAAAAAATTTATTTACAAAATATAAAATAATTTCTCATTTTAGAGCGCATTGTGAAATATTTCAGTTTTTCATATTAACAAAAACTGTTGTTGTACAGTTTGTTCAACAAGTGTTATTAAAAAGCAGAAAAAATGCAACAACAAATACACGCATTTCTGCAGGAGATTTATTTTATTTTGCGCAAAGTTATTTGACAGCCTGTTAGTTAAAACCTGAATTTAACAAACTTGCAGTATGAATGCAAAATCAGCTGTTTATGGTTTTAACGTCAAAATCAGGTTTTAATTTTCAGTGTGAAAACACTATAAACCAAAAAGCCGTAACACATCTTTAATTTAAAAAATAAAATAAATTTCAATGAAATTGGTATTTGTTTTACGTTCAGTTACCGTTTTTACCCGACTGAGCAAAGCAAAGAAGGGTATTGTGTTTATCAGGCTATGTATGTACTCGTATGTATGTATGTGTGTTGCTCTGCGGCACTGTATAAACCGAACGCGTGGACAGATTTTGATGATTCTTACGTCAATCGTAATCCCGGGAGTTCGCATAAATAATTGTTAAATTAATATTTAATGTTTCTTACCACAAAAATAATAAAATAAGTACAAATAGTAAATATGGTTCTACTAACAAAATTTAAAAATTTAGTAGTACATGTAAAAATAAAATGAAGTGAATGAAAGGAAAACAATGCACGGGCCTAACAAAAGGAAATATTTGTGAAAAATCTCCAAGACAGCTTAAAGATGGGTGTACATGAAAATTATGTACGAAAAGTCCATTGCGACATTGTGCTATGTTTTTCGCAAACAATCGCAAGAACATATTTGATATGAGTAGCTTCTGAAAATGTGGCTGATTGCCACAGTTTTAACAATAATAGTTTTTTGCTTCTCCTGCAAAAAAAGTAAAAAGTGTACTTACGGCCTTTTGGATTTTAAATGACGATATGTACATACATATTTCTAAAGAGTAATAAATATAAAAAGTACATACTATACATATGTACATACATACATATGTCGCCATTATTATGTTTTCGCGCGAGAATATTTCACGAAACGGGTCGGGTCAATGGCCTAAAAAATACGCATAATTTTATTTAAAATAAATGTGTTTTTTTTTTTATTAAAACTAAACTTCCGCAATTTTTATTTTACATAAATCATTTAAAGAGACACAACAAAAATCTCCAAATAAGTCATTATTTGGGTTTGAATTAATGACCAGAAAATATTATTAAAAAAAATATGTAAAACAAATATTGCAAAATCAAACAATCAAACGAAACGTACATTTTCAATTTAACGGAGCATTTAATTGAACATGAAGCTTGAATAAAGGAAAAAAGTGAAGACAAAGATAATGTTAAAAGTCAATACAAAAAAGTAAAACAAATCCTTTTGACAAAGTACGACAGGGCAGGTCAATACTGTTTTTTGTAATAAAATAAAAATAAATAAAACAAATACTAAATATATCAGCAAAAATTGCAAAATCATTATGAAAATAAAATGGAAAATCTGCACAAAAAAAATTATACATATATTGGTTGGTTGAAAGTAATATTATGTTCGGACACTAGGACCGGCATTCAAATTTCCTTAGTACATACATATGTATATGATATTTCAAAGTCATTAATTTTGCACAAAAATATTAGTGGACCAGTGTGCAAATTATTTATCAGCGAAACTTCGATATATAAAACAAATTTTTGAATATTTCGAATATAATTTTAAATAGTAATTTAGTACTCTCCATTTCGAAAGTGAGAAAATGGTTTTATCGTAAAAAAAGACTTTTCGAAATTAACTTCGAAAAATTCGGAAATTTATTTTAAAATATCGGCAGAAATTACATGCTCATTATGAAAATACAATGCAAAAGTGCCAGAAAAATTAACATATTGCTTCGTACACTCGGGCAGCTATTTGTTGTTGCACAAGTTTAATCAAAATTTCCTTAAAAAATATTTCTGTCCCAGTGTGAAAATTGTTTTTCAATTGTTCGAATATATTGTTATTTTAATATAAAAAGGCCCTAACTTATTATTTTTTCCAATATGATTTTATTTGTGAATTTGAATAGAAGAACAACTAATGTATCGGAAAATGCAAAAATTAGATTTCAAAAAAGTAATGAGTTAGGGCCTTTCTATATTAAGGTATTGATATGTAATTTTAAAAATTAATTTGGTACCATAAAACTCAAAACATCTTATTTTTATCCATAAAGCAAAAGAAGTTTTAATACTGAAAACAAGACTTTTCGAAATTAACTTCGAAAAAATTAAAAAAATTTATTTTATTCTTCGAATCTCATTAAGAAAATTATTTTAGCCCCAGAGACATTACGATTTCTATGCAAATGTACTGATTTTGAAATGTTTATGTTGATTCCTATACTTCGAAAATTCGTAGTTAAGTTCGAATTTTCAAATACTCGTATGTATTTTAAAAATAAAATTTATAATCCATTATTTATAAATAAAAACTATAAGAAATATAAAACTAATTGAAATTACGTGAAATAATTAAACAATTTGAGGATTAATGCATTAAACAGAATGACCACTGCAGGCTACACGAACACACGACTTCAAATGCCGCTAGCTGCACTTGTCGCCTTGTAGTCAGCTACTTAATTTTGGAGTTGATAGCAGCACCATAAGCAGCTGATATTCAAGTATAAATACATATTTTACTGTTGCCATCTTCACATTTATAAAAATAAAATTACTCTGAAAATGTATGTACTATTTTATGTCACGTAAAATTATTAAAATGAATCACTTTATTTCTTGATATGAATTTTGGCATATTCTTTCTGTTGAATAATATGAATTAATTGTAAACCATAATTTTTCATTCTTAAAAAATTTTAATTAGATTAAAATAGCGGCCGCGCGAATATATTTAAAGAAATCGCTTTTCCCTTTACCTAATACATGAATATATTCATTCATGGAATTGCAAATAAATTGTTAAACATTAAAAATAAAATCGAAAATAAAACTTGATTCAAAGCATAATAATATTGACTTTCAATACAAAGCGACAGACACCAGCGATGATGTTGACGATGATGATTATGACGAAAGGAAAACAATTATTACTCCATTCGTACCATATGCATATGCATACCATACAAATTGACAAAAGTTGTCATGTAAAACAATTTATTCGACCATAACGAATGTGACTCGCTTTAAAAATTCGAAAACGATACGTTGGCAGAGATTGAAAGTGATTTTTTGTTTCGCATGTGAAATATTGAAAATAATGCAAGAATTTTAACATAAAATGCATGCCAACCACTCGTCCACGTATGGGGAATGACTTGAGAGCTTAAAAAATAAAAATAAACTTCAATGAATTTTATGATGTGTCATTTAATGACTTGAAGTATTTGAGAACTTTAAATGCAATTAAATGCATTAAACTGTGATTTGAATAGTTAAATAATTTAATGCCACAAAAGTGTATAGTTTATAAAGAAAAAAGAAAAAATTTAAATAAATTTATTTATTGACTTTTTTGCATCCTTCTTCATGCGATAAATTTTACTGTGTAATTGCAGTTGTTTTTCTTATATTTTAAATGACACTCTTGGCTTAATTTCCTGCATAAACTAATCAACTCGTTATTCGTACAAGTTGTACGAGATCGTGCGACCGTGTCTGCGTCTGAATTGAACATTTTAATTGAAGTGACAATTATTCAATATCGAGTGTCAAACATAAGCGTTCTTAATATAAATTATATTTTTATTTTAATCAGGCTTATTATTTTATTTTTAATTTAATTAAATGACGTTATTCATTACATGCTTAGGAAATTTATCGATAAACGAGAGACAGAGTGACAATTGTTGAATGGTACAGAATTTTTTTCACATTAACCATTTTTGTTATAAATAAAACAGTTATAATTATTAGATGGAAACTAGTTATTAAAAAATTATTGTTAAAATAAGACAGAAGAAATACTTTAAAGTTAATTAAAAAATTACGAATTATAGTCTGATTGCAATAACCAACTGCAGTATTCTGAGAATTAAAATGGGTACTAATTTCAACTGAGCTCAGATAAAAATAATAATAAAATAATATTAGAGGCTATCTTTCACTGTTAGCTATTAAAATCACACGAAAACTCGGTTAGAGTAAAGGTAGGTTAAGCAATTTAAGTCAGAAGGGCAGCCCCAATATAAAGTTAGTTATGCAAAAACTAACTAACTAAAGGCTGGACTGATTTTGAAAACTTAGTATGGTCCCACACACAGAAAAAAATAGTCCTGCAATAAACAACTTTAATTGAAAATAAAATCAAAATTAATTAAAAATGTATTTGAGTTAATTAGACCTTATAACTAATTAAATTTTTAAATACAAGTTTAATTGATTTAAAAACATTTTTAATTGATTTTTGATTTTATTTTCAATTAAAGTTGTTTATTGCAGTAATATTAACTAGGAGTCCAAATAGCCACCATCCAAAATGTGGCATGTGTGATTTTTTTTATTTTTCTCCAAGGCCAAAGAATCCTACAGCTACTAGTCCTGATCTAATTAAATATAATTATATTTGCAAAATCAAGCATAATATGGAATATTAACTTTTAGGATGTGGATTCTCTTGCAATTTTATTACCCTCAATGCTCTTCGATGTCACCTCAACTTGTTTGTTCTCAAAAACAACCGAAAATTATTTGTTGAAAATTCGCAAATTAAAATATTATAAAAAAAAATTTCAAAGCATTTAAAAATTAAATAAATAACAACTTATTATGAACTTAATCTCTCAAGCTCTCCGCTATAAATTAAACTGGAAGCAAATTTCTTCATTCGATATAGAACGATATTTATAGGACATTTACATTACCTCGAAATCTGGTACTTACGACCTTTCGAACTAAATCTATTTTTTCAGTAGATTTGTAGGAAATCTAATAAAAATCTAATATTTTTATTTATTTTTTACCACCCTGTGAGACATATCTATAAAAAAAGATGAGTGAATTAGCTACGGTCTGCTTAAAAAGGTGTGTGACTTAGCTACACTGCACTTATTTGGTTGTAGCTTTGGAAATTTTTTAGCTAATGGGTTTTGTTTTGGATAAAAAATCTTGATAAATGTCAAAAAAATTTAGTCTAAACGGTATAGATTTTCATAAAGATTTTAGTTAAAATCTGCTAGATTTTGTGCTGGTGTAAATGGCCTATTAAATATATGTTAAGGAGTTTATATTATATTAAAGTATATACATATATTGTAGAATTTGATCGACATCGAATGCCAAAATTGTCCTAATGAATTTTAATGACTTTTATAGTGCATTTACACTATCTCGAAATTTAGTACTTACGAGATTTCGAGCTAAATCTTGCTTCTTTATACTAGATTTCCGTACAAAAAAAAAACAAAATCTATTTCGTCAGAAATCTAATCAAAATCTAATACTTTTATTTATTTTGTACTACCCTGTACAACATGATTATAGAAAAAATTAGTGAATTAGCTACAGTCTGCTTAAAATGGCGTGTGAATTGGCTACATTGCAGGTGCTTGGTTACAGTTTTGGAAAATTTTCAGTTAATGGGTTTTGTTTTGGATAAAAAATTTTGAAAATGTAAAAAAAAACATTTTGTAAATGGTATAGACTTTCATGAAGATTTTAATTGAAATCTGCTAGATTTCGTGCAGGTGTAAATCCCCTATTATTCATTATTGTGTGGTATCATTTATTTATTGTTACTCTGTTTCTCTAATTTCCCAAAATGGTTCAGAGATTCATGATAACTCATTTTTATATATAACTCTCTTCTATAGGTCTGCAATTAGAAAATAGAAAATGTTTCGTGCAACAAATTTCATAAAATTTAATGAAAATACGAATAATGTAAATTAGGTAATATTTAATTAACTCTTGTTCATTTAATTCCGAATTCTGTGGAATCAAAAATATTTAATTAACTCTGTTGTTTAATTTCATATTGCACGGTACCATTTATTTGCTGTCACCCTGTCTGTCTATTGTATAAATAATTTAATTAACTCTTTTTTTTCTTTAATTAAGCAGTTGAAATAACATCTAAGCGCCTTGAGTCTATAATAAAAATCTGCAATTTATCTTTATCTATTTTCGTATTATCTCGGATGCCTTGCCTTGCCTTGTCTACCTGTATTACCATTTAATATTTAATCAAGTCATGGTAATTGATTTTTTTTTTCCTTTATTATTCTAAATATTTATGGGTGCTGGTGTCTAAATAAATGATAAAGACAAATTAATAAATATTTATTATTACCATTACATATTTTAATCATAATTAGTTTGCGATTTTTGTACAAAACTGCATTTATCGCAAGTGCATTGAAATAAATCTTAATGACATTATGTTCAGTTCACGTACTGTCTGTCGTACTACGCTTGGATTAAACAAACCAAAAATAATAATTTATTTAAAGGTTGTTAGTAAATTCTTACAACCGCTACAACATTTTCTGCCGTCTCAATACAGAGACTTAACGAATGCGCCGCCGCTCTTTACTATGGGATTGTTGTTAAACTGCACAGACGTCAAACAACTCACATACAATTTAAATTGTGAATAACATTTATTGCAATGAAAACAAATAAATAAATAAATAAAAAAAAACTTAATAACTTCATTAAGTAAGCAAATCAAATTTTATCCAACGAAATCAAATTACTTAACAAAAAGCTAATAATTTCAAATGCTAATATTTTGGCATACGGTGCACCACAGAAGTGATGATGCACAAAAAAATTATGGGAAGAAAAAAATGTTCACACAACGTTTTTTAACAGTTTTTACATAAAAACTTTCTGCCGATTAAAAACGAAAAGAAAATTCATGTGAAGTTTTCTTATCGATAAAGGAATTTTGTATAAAAATTCTAACAATAAAAAATTCATAAAGGAATTTTACATACAATTTTATTATATATAAAATATTTTTGCCCTTATTATGAGTAACTTTCGATCTTCGACTGTAGTCGAAAGTACTGATCGAATGAATTTTCATTTGGTATTATGACGAGCATTCGACAAAGAATGTCTTCATTGTGAATATCACTCACCGTGATTTTTAAAATTTGCAACAACTTTACCTAAAAATAACAACTAATCGTTTTTAATAAGTTTTGATACTAAAATACTTTATCGAAAGCTAAATCTTTTCGATAGAAAAATTCGTTGTTCAACGAAATTATCGATGCTCATAATATGAATTGAACATTCGATTTTCGATGGTCGACAGGCAGTGAAGATCGAAAATCAAAATCAACTCATAAGGGCCTTTCACATAAGATGTTGCTATCGACACAAATTATTTTTTCGATTTGTAATAAGAATTTTTCCCATAAAAATATTTAAGGTATTACTTGTTATCGATTAAAAAACTAATTAGAAATTTCGTTATCGATATACATAGAAGTTTTACATAAAAATATTTATCTACAAATTATTTTCGTATTAAATTTATTATTCATAAGAAAATTCAAAAAACAAAAAACTATCATAAAAATAAGTTCACGTAAAGTGCTACCGATGACAAATTTTCACTTTCAATTTTGTTTTGATGAGAGATTAAAACAAATAGTTATCAATAAAATATGTTTGCATTAAATATTGTTATCGGTGAAATATTTTTGTGTAATAGCTTGTAGGGATAATAAACACTTTATATAAAATGTATTACCTATAAAAAATTCGATATAAAAATTTTTATCGATATAAAATAGTGATATTCATAAAATATTCCAAATAAACATTGTTATCGGTTTTTTTTAAATTCACAAAAATATGTTATCGATAAAAAATTTTCACAGAAAAAATGTTATCGATAAAACATTTTCATAAAATTTTTGTTTTCGATAAAAATTTGTTTGCGATACAAAATTTTCATAAACAGTTTCTTATTGATATAAAGAACTTGTTATCGATACAAAATTTTCATAAAAGTTTATTATCGATATAAATCGTCATTAAAAATATATTATTTACAAAAAAAGTTCATAAAAAATTTGTTATGTAGAAAATTTTCATTCAAAATTGTTATTAGTACAAAATTTTCATAAAAAATATGTTATTGATACAAAATTTTCATAAAAAATTTGTTAACGATACAAAATTTTCATAATTTGTTATTCATGCAAAATTAAAAAAAAAAAATATAAAAAATTTTCATTAAAATGTTCATTTAAAATATTCATATAAAATTTGCATTAAAAATTTTCATTAAAAATTTGCATTAAAAATTTTCATAAAAAATTGCATTAAAAATTTTCATAAAAATTTTTCATAAAAAATTTTCATTAAAAATTTTCGTAAAAAGTGTTCAGTTAAAATATTCACAAAAAATTTTCATTGAAAAATTTCATAAAAAATGTTCACTAAAAATTTCATAAAAAGTTTTCATTATAAATTTCATAAAAAATTTTCATCAAAAATTTCATAAAAAATTTTCAATAAAAATTTTAATAACAATTTTGCATTAAAAGTCTTCATTAAAAGTTTTTATTTGCTTGCTTTTACAAAATTTGTTTGCTAAAAATTTTTCTTGCAAAACTTGGTACGATTACTCAGTTAGTAAAACTTCAAAATATCTATTCTAATTTTATCATTGATATGAAATTTATGTTTTGCATTACTCGACAAATTCTAAGTCAAATAAAACTAAACTTAATTCCATCATCCATCCATAATTCCATCCACCATTAATAAGCTTCAGACAAAACAACTATGTACATATACATATGATCGATAAAAATATTTCTGAAAAATTGCAATCCATTAAAAATGAAAATTAAATGTATTTGTTTCTATCTAACTAAATTAAAAGGAATAACTTTAGAAATAATTTATAAAGTTATTGAAGCTCAATTTTATTATTCACCCACTGTGTTGAAATTTAATCGATTATTTTGTTCGTGTTTTAAAATATGTTTCAAATTTCAATTTGTCGTAAAATCTTAACTAATTTAAAAAATTTGCAATTAATCACCATTTAATGTTCGTGTGAATTTAGTATGGACATTTAAGAGAAAAATATTTGAGTTTTCCCGCCCATATATCTTGGCATAATTTGGCGCCAAAATGGCCATTAAAGTTTATGCAAAATATCATTTCTTATGTCATTAAATGTTACATTATATTATGACCAATACGTATTGTATCTTAGTCAGCCTGGCAGGCAGCGTTTACTGAATCGTAAAGATATCTATCTGGGAGATACTCAATTCTCATATAAATGTACAATATTTACGAGTTTGTATGTACATACGTATGTATGTAAGTATGTAAGTATGTACCCTCTAGTCAGCCTAGAACCATATGACTCTATGTCAATACTCTTTCTCCAGCGACAATTGCACTACTTAAAATGTCGACAACTTTCCTTTTTTTGCGCGAGTAGAGAGAGATACGTTAGAGACAACAGTTCTAGTGTATATCTGGTGATATTGTCAATGAACTCGTCAATAGTTTGTTTGTCTTTTTTGTTATGTTGTGCAATAATATTAAATAAATAATTATATGTAGACGAGGGTCACTAAAATCTACTAGTGAATCTTTGGTTCAAATATCTCCATATGGTCGTAAAATAACTACCTTATCAATAGCGCTAAAGTCTACTGGTAGATTTTCAATGACAACCCTATGTTATATGTCAATAGGCGATTACATTGGCTGGGGTGCACCTAGTCAGTAGCACTATTGACAATGTCAATAGAAAATCACTACAATATCGAGAAAATATCGATATTGTAGACTATAGCCCCTAAAATTTGGTGTCAATGTCTCCATGTGGTCCTAAAAGAACTACTTAGTCAGCACTGATACAGTCTAGTGGTGGATTTTCAATGACAAGCTAATGTTAAATGTCAATAGATGATTACATTGGCTGGGGTACACCTGGTCAGTAGTACTACTGACAATGTCACAAGTAAATCACTACAATTTCACTATTCGCACTTTCTGCAGGGTAGCTTATGTACTCGTACATGCCAAACACGCACAAGAACGTGTGTACTTTTAGCAAATTATATGATCGCATAGATGTCTGTCCGTCCGACCGCCTGTCTGTATGTTTGTTTTTATATTTCTCTGTCTAGTTGTGAGTCGCTTTCTGCTCAAATGTGTATTTGTTTTCAAAGTTTATGCGTTTAGTCGGTAAGTGGCTGACAACACATGTTCAAAATTTAAGACAACAAACGCACCACAATCGCTTACACGCATAATACATTTGAGGAAATGTATGATGACGGACGGAGAATTTGCAAGATTTTCAGCACAAACTCTTGTTGTAGGTTTTTGGTATTGTTTTGTATGAACAGTTTGCACGAACTACTACATCTAAATTTGCGGTTTTCCTTTTTTTTGTTGTTCTTAAAGCGACGACCGAAGAAGTGTGAGTGAATATTTTTGTCTTAATCACTTTGCCAAAATAAAAAAAATAAAACTTTTTTCGAAATGTTTATTTTATTGAAATACATACATGTCAATTTGATTGAGGGCAAGAGTGTCAATATAAATATAAATGCTCGGAATGTACTCGTATGTATGTAAGCATGTATGCAAGTATATTTTGTATTTTAAAGATACGAAATATGAGATACTCATACTCGTAGCACAAGTGTATACAATTTCAATGCTTGTGTAAAAGAAACAGTTGAAATCAAACAGACTTTAACAATCCCAAAAAAATAAAAGATTTCAAAGATAAATGCAAATATATTTACTTGCATTTGCACCGAAATAATTGTGATCAATCAATATTAAGCAATAAAATTAACTGTACAAGGAATATAAAGTTAACAAAACTCAAAAGATATGTGAGTAAACACAGGGCAGTTTAAGAAGAAAAAATAATTGATCCGACGACCAAGCAAGCAAACCGACTCACAGTGGAATGGCTTCATACATTTTTCGGCCAAAACTATAAGGAGTGGTCCTCTATCACTAAAGGTTTGCACCAATCATTTTAGTCATTAAATTTAATAAGAATTAAATTTCATTAAAATCGGCCACGCCCACCATCCACCCCGCCCTCAATCCAAATCGATTTTTGTGCCGCTTAATTTTTTCCATACAAGCAGAAAGTCTTCAAATTTGGTACACTCACTTTCTAGAGCAAAAAAAAGGAGCATATCTAGTTTCATAAAAATCGACAAGCCTTAGAAAAAATTAAACGCCTGTTTCACGATGTCAAAAAAAACTTAAAATTCACAATTTTTATCCTTGTTTTCAATATAAATTTTCAGTCGAAAGTTTTTCTTTCTTTATCGTGAACCAGGCCATAATTTCATTTTATTAAAGGAATACCTTGGCGGGAGGGGAGGAGTTGGACTACTTTTTTTATTGAAAATCAAAAATGAGGCGATTTGTTATTTCCCTACAAAATCGCATCATTCGGTTTTTGAAATGAAGTGGTCGGAAAATTTAATTTTTTGGTGCCAAACCCCCATTGTGCGACGTACAGATAAAGGAAATATGAAAATTATGTTTCTAGATACTCTATGGGTTTGATGTCGTAGGTCAACGGTTCACAAATGGGCGTCCACGGACCCCTGAGGGTGCGTATCAATCATCCAAGCGTTCCGGGTACAAATCCGGAAAAAACAGTGTTTTAAAAACAATATAAGTAACTTTTTACGTTAATTCTACATGCTTTCTTATGTTTTTTTTCTTTATTTACAAATGTATTTATGTATGTATATCTAATTGCGAAATCCTCAAGCACAAACAGCTAAATATTGGTGATAACTTTTACTCCTCACTGCTTACTATACAGTCTGTTATTGCGATCGCTATCAAAAATAGCTGATATTCATCATTATCGGGAAATTTGTTTTCCTCCAAAATTTTCCCCTTTTCACAATATTGCAATCGTGAATGATTTTTCCCTAGAAATTTTTCCCGTTTTTTGATTCCCCTTATCATGAATAATATTTTTCATGGACATTTTTTTGACTTTTCCCTTGGTTTTATTCACGTAATTTTTGCAGGCGAACTGAATTCTTACATCGAATAAATTCGGTATTTTCCTTCGGATTATATGTATATTAAAAGTTATAAATATTTATTTTTAACACAAGATTAGTAATTTCATGATTGTTCAAAATAATTACCTGCAACAACATTTTGAATCTCTTTAATACGCTAAAGAATTTTTTCCACTGCAACTCGAATATTTAAAGGCACGACTTGAAAGTTAAAAAATTTCATTTGGAAATTTGGAAAAATTTCATTTCTTACTATTAAACTTAAATTTGTCTGATTTTCAATTAAGTCCACTTGGGCTGATAAATGGGGAAAAATTTAGGACATTCGATAGCATTTTTCCCTTCGAGGGGAATGAAAATTTCACGGGAACAAAAACTCCTCTTGTAAATATATATATATATATATATATATGTATATATGACTATTCGACCTTTTTTATTCAACGTATGATGTGGTTTTTATAGAATTACTCTATTCAGGCTTCCAAGGTCATTCAAATTGATTTAAATGCAAATAAAAGACAATTTTATTTCATTTTTTCATATCCGACGTTTCGTTGGGATTTTCCAACATCTTCAGGGATACTATTTTTATTGAAATCTGGTAACATTGATAAATAAAAGTACGATTTTAATGCAACAACAACAATAATAATAAAACAATTAATGTTTTGCTTTAACTTACATATACTATCTTCTAATAAAATTTGCATTTAAATTTTAATAATGTTATTTTACGCGACATGACAACATACAACATAAAACACATAATTTAAAAATAATTGCAAAAATAATCAAAATTGTAAATATCACAGTATAAAGCTTTTCTTAACGTTCTAATATCACAGCTAGAGTTACACTAAAACTTAAATTAATAATACAATGCTATAAGTAGCATTAGTTTTGTCTTTGTTAATCACGATAGGAATGATTGTTGAATAAAAGTCAGCCAATGTAGCAATAGTAAAGTAAGAAAATAAAAAACATGTTGATTATTGAGTTCTTGTTTCAACTTTGTTATTTGTTATTGAGCTTCTCATTTGTTTAAATTAAAGTTTATAATATAATAACTCTAGTTGTTCTAAGAAGCTTTGGGTAAAGGTCCCCTGATGATCTGCATTAGCAACAGTGAAATGAGCATAGGATCCAGCTAAACCCCTCAATAATCAATTTCAATGTATTTTTAATAAAAAAAAATATTTTACTTAATAAGTAAAATATTAATTTGGGATTATTAGTGCGTTTAAAAAATTTTAAACTTAAATTGTAACAATTCCCATAGAAAAGACAATATGTTGAAGATTATTTAAAATTTGAAATTACATACATATTAAAAAAAAAGTTTGTATTTTTATGAACTTTTTTTTATTAAAACAAAAATATTTGTCTTTCACTTTTTTGCACTTTTGATTCAATCTAAAAAACATTACACATATATCCTAAATTTCAAAGAGGGTCCTCGACAAAAAAAATCACAACAGGTCCGGAAACAGGAAATTAGTGGGACACCCTGTCGCAGATTCGAAACTAAAAAAGACTTATGAACCTCAACAGTATTATAAAATTGCCACTCACTGAATAAAATATTTTAAGACTTTCCTGTGAGTCTTCTTCCATGAAAGCTCTGTGCAAAGTAGGGTGATCGACTCGGTTTTCCAACCGGTTTTAAAACCCGGTTTTTTTACAATAGGGTTATCGGTTTTTTCAAAATGTTGATTTTTCGAATGTCGAATAGCCCGGGTTTTTTACAATTTAAAAACCGGCTGAGTCGAATACTTTTCGATTTGTACATTTTGCGTGTTTTGTTGATTTTCGTAAGTAGTTTTTTTAGTGTAAAAGCTCTAAGCTTTTTTTGAGCATGGCAAGATTTACTAAAACATGGAATTTAAAAGAAATTATTTTATGAGGTAATAGCAGAGGCGAATTAAATTGGCCGTATGGTGTGCAATGGATGCCAAAATACAGTTGCAAAAAGTGTTTTTTAGTTTTGTTGCCATTTTGCTTCATATTTTATATATAGGTAGATATCCACCTTGTCCATACATTCGTATGTATATATGTATGTTTTTGTGTGTTTATGTGTTTTTTATTGAGGTATAGAACTTTAAGTTGGCATCACTTTTTTAACTGGCGGCCATTTTGTCAGCTGTCAAGTGATTAATATTTAGTTTGGTTTGCTATTTCATCATAAACAGGTTGATAAAAGAACAACGCTTGCAAATCGTGCAAATTTATTTCGAAAATAATGGTTCAGTTCGCGAAGTTTACCGCAAGCTCCGTCCATTTTATGGTCGACATAATCGTCCATCAGAGCAATTAATTCGGTTAACCATGGATCGTTTTCGCACTACGTTTACTCTATGTGATAATACGCATCCGCAGAGACGTCGAACAGTGCGCACCGAAGAAACAATTGCCGCTGTAAAGCAAAGTGTTGAAGAGGACCCGAATGAATCGATTCGCCACCGTGCACAGCAATTGGAGCCGACTAACCGACTATTTTGTTCCCGAATTGGATGGCATGAATGTGGATGAGTTGTGGTTCCAACAAGACGGCGCTACATGCCACACAGCGCACGTCACAATCGATTTATTGAAGGAAACATTCGATGAGCGCATAATTTCGCGGAATGGACCTGTCAATTGGCCACCAAGATCGTGTGATTTGACACCATTGGATTATTTTCTTTGGGGATATGTGAAGTCGCTCGTCTACGCCAACAAACCAGAAACGTTAGGGGACTTGGAAGCCAACATTCGTGGCGTTATTGCCAACATACGGCCCCATATGCTCGAAAAAGTGGTTGAAAATTGGACCTGTAGAATTGGCTTTATTTGAGCCAGCTGCGGCAACCACATGCCCAAAATCATATTCAAGCATTAATGGCATAAAATTATCCTTCCAATAAAGCCAAATTGATGGACATTAAAACGATTTTCTTGTGTTTTATTTCAATTCAAAGTTCTATACCCCTGAAAAAAACACCCTATATATATGTATGTACCATGAAGGAATAAACTCTGCATACACCCATCATTTTTCGGGTTTGAGGAAACTTGGGAAGAAATTCAAAAAAATAATTATCCCAATATTCAGAGTGCTAATAAATATGTTTATACAAAAAATGAAAAATTAAAAAATAATTATAATAACAACAACATACTAGACCATATTTGGATGCCATTTGTTGACGGCTTGGTACCGGAAATCACAAAATTTTCAAACAAGTTGACGACATCAAACATTTTGCACGTATTTTTTTTTTATATATTTTATGCCTGTATGTAGACTTTTTTCCTATATATTTTCAATATTTTTGCTACTGTAGGTGTTATTATAATTATTCTTTTTATTTTTTGTATAAATCTAAATATTGGCATATTTAATTTTTTGAATTTCTTCCCAAGTTTCCACAAACCCTAAAAATGATGGTTGTATGTAGAGTTTATACCTCAACTGTATATTATACATAGTAAGTATATGGAGTTAATTTTTATGTTTTACCTTTAATTTTTGTATTGTTTTATAGTATTTACATGAACTGTTAACTCTTTTTTTCAATAAAGCAATTGAAAATCAAAACTTTTGTATAAAAATTTTCTTACTTTCTTACCGGTTGACCGGTTTTTCCTGAATTATAAAAACCGAAACCTGGTTTTTCATAATTTCAAATATTCGAACTATTCGAAAACCGGTTTCTGGAAAAAGTCGAATAATCGGTCACCCTAGTGCAAAGGCTCCAAAATGTAATTCTTTCGCATTTAAGTTGATTTACCAGCTCGACCCGGACTGTGTTTGTTTTCACCTTACACTATAGTTCCGGCCTAGCTTTAGTTTAAGATAAAATAACACAGAATAATGTCATTAACCTTCGTTTTTTTTTCTTTTCTTTTCTGTAAATGTGTTATCGCACAGTCCCTCCTTTACAATTATTAGCTAAGTTTTTTTTCAGATTCTGTATTTGATTTGATCTGATAAAATGTTGTTCTACGCCAAGCAATTCAATTGCACCCACCTGTTAAGCTCAGTTAATAAATATTTAAGTTGTTAAAAAAATTATTTAGTCACAATTTTTTTTTAGTTGTTAATTTAACATGATTATAAAATATTTATAAATAAAAAAAAATTTCAAACAATTTTAATGCAAAACAAAGACAAAATGAGCAAAAGACTTACAGTTAATTTTTTATTGCAATTCTATTTAGTTTTGCATTAAAAGTACGCACAAATCTAAAGATAAATATAAATATGAAATTAAGAGTTACCTGCCCCTACATACAATCTTCATAATTTATTAAAATATATATTTTATTTGATAACTACAGTTACAGCCAGCATTTTAAATGAATTAATTATTTTCTTTTTCTATTATTTTACAGTTTAAGTTGCGCAAATACATTAAAAAATAAATCTTTTTTATCGACGGATCGATGTTAGTCATAACGTCTATTTTCACTTCCCAGAAGTCAATGAAAATATTTCGGTTGTTTTCCGTCGAAAATATTTTTTGATTATTATTGCGGCTGCATCCATTTTTAAGTTGAAAATTTTTAAATCGGTATCTATTCTTATTCGATGGCATAAACATTATCAGCTGCTTCCGGTCATTTTAACTTTGCAGCACTGAATTTAGCACAGCGAAAAACAAGGTTGCATTTCATAAAACCATTTTGTAGGGTAAAAGGAAGTTTTAGCAGTTGGTTTTAAACTTAAAACCAACTTTTATTGAAACAATGTCAGCGGGAAAACACTATTAGTTAAAATTTCTCTATCACTTATATTAATTTTATGACCCAATCCGTTTCGTATTAGAGTTATGCATATAATAAAAGATATTGGGGAGATACCCAATAAAATCCAAACAAATCTTAGCTTTCATTTTGGGCGTCAACTTATAAGGATGAAATGAAATTGGCAGTATCAACTTCTTCACGATGGATTAAGTAATTTCTTAATATGCATGAAGTAATAATAAAAAGTAATAAATAAACGTTCCATTGACCGATGCGACACTAAAAAGTTGGCGAAAAATATTTAATAAAAACAGTTTTGATGGATAGTTGAGAATGCAGTTAAGAGTTTGCTGCCTAACAATGCGCTACGAGCGATAAAAATTAAAAAAAAAGAATATGTACTACTCAATCCCTAACACTTTATGCCATTTGGCAACTCAGTTTATATATAAACAGCTGTGAATGCTTAAATTTTCGCTGCAATAGTGTTTCGGTTTAATATTTAATAATAATCTTGAATTTATCAAGCAAGACTTTATTCCTTGCCATGTCTGCACTCTCAGACGATTAACTATTTCACCCACAACATCATCAGCATCATCGTCAGTTTTATGTCAAATGCAGAGTGAAAAACATATTGCTCGTGGAATGCAATTGTCTGCACTCGCTTCTAGAGATGAAGCGAGCTGTCGTTGCTGTTGCTGCCGCTCTACGCAGTAGTTTAGTTTACATTATTTTTCTTGTATTTGTTATATAGTGTTTTTTAAGCTGATTTAACATTGATAGATGATGTTTGGAAAAATGAAATATTGTTGTCGTTGCTTAAGATACAAACAAACAAACAAACAAAGAAGCACACTCACTCAGACGTGATGTATTTACATATGTACTATGTATGCACTGGTATGTAAGTAAAAGCAGCAAGATTGTAAATAAGTTTTTATCTTTTGTTAACGGTTTGGAAACTGCAAAAGGAAAGAAAACTGTCTTGCACTTTTAAATTTTTTTAACACAATAAGAAGAAAGAAAAACTGATACCGTTTTGTCAACAAATGTGTTTTATTGTTTCTGTTAGACAGACTTCTTGTTTATATACGACCGACCATGGTTTGCTTAGTTGACTCCATTAAATTCATTTAATTAAAAAGTTACTAACTAGAATAATGTAAATTGAAAATTAATTTGCATACGACTACTTATTTCGAAATAATTAGGTAGTTCACAGTAGCGTTTTAAAATATTTCTTAATATTGCAACGTTTAAATTTTTATACCTTAATGGGGGCTGGCAACTTTGTTGTTTTTGTTTGCGTGTAAAACAATTTTATTACCAGATGGAAAATTTAAAAGTACATAAAAAAATTACATGTCATTTTCAATATGGCAACATGGTAATGTTAAACTAAAGGCCTGACCCACGATATCGACATCGTTCGACTTGTCGCACACTTACATTTGAAACAATAACAAAACATTAAAATTTGTTTTTGCTTTGAATGTAAGTGTGCGACAAGTCGAACGTTGTCGACATCGTGGGTTTGGCCCTAAACAAATTAAAACTGTTAGAGCAGCTGTAGTTGATGAAAAAATATTTGTATTTAGCGCTGTCTTTTGAATTTTGATAAATTTATTCAACAATAAATTCTAGTTAAATAATTCTTTCTGCAAAAAAAAAAATTAAAATCCGATTTCCATGCATCTGATAAAAGAAGTAAGAAGAATTACGTGAAATATAAAAATAAATTTTAATGGGCGTGCCTTCGTCCATTTTTTAAATGCAAGATTGTGTGCCTTTTGGAGTTCAGGGTGTGTGTTAAGTCTTGTAAAAATCGGTAAAGTAGAACCACTTAAAATAAAACGTTGAATTTTTGTAAGCGTGCCTCCGCCCATTTTTTTAAATGGGGGATTGTGTTTGTTTTAGAACTCCAGGTGTGTGGTAAAGATAGGTTAAATAGAACCGCGTGAAATATTATAATAAATTTTAATGGGCGTAACCCCGGCCGTTTTTTCAACTTTCAAATTGTGTAATTACAAGAACCAAAGGTGTTTTATAGGTTTCGCAATAATCAAATAAGTAGAATATCATAAAATTATATAAAAAATATGGGCGTGGCCCGCCCACTTTTTTGCAATGGGACCACTGGGAAGCTATACCAAAATGTACTGAGTTATGAAGATACACACCTAAAAAATAATAGAGACGAATTGTTAACCTCCTACTTTTTTTTAAGTCGGTTAAAAATAGAAGTCATCTGGCAAATTCAGCCTGATTTATGCTCCACAGTCATGGGAAATTGTACAACGAAGCCGCAACGAACATTTGCATGACATGAATGGTATCGACAGGCCTCTCAAAGGAATCAAAAAATTTTATATTCCTTACAAATTTTGCTTTTTTTTTATATAAAGTTAGGAAACGCTTAATGAAGGGCCCTGTAGAAAGCAATAAAAAATAAAAACGAAAACAAAATGTGGTTCACATCAAGTGCACTTAATTAATATGCGTAATTATTTTGTTTATTTGATTTAATTTTTTAATTTTTGGCACTTCTAAGTGCTATAAAATATTTCACTACTGAAGTAAAGAACCAATTTTTTAATTCAACAATTGTTAATATGTTCTTAAAGAGTTTATTGTGGTCTTAGATTTTTTTGTGTGAAGAATTGTTATAACCTTGATTACATGCCATTAAATGGATTTTTTTTTTTTGCTTTATTTTGCAATTAAAAAATTCGATTTTCATTATTAAGTTGAAATTAATATAAAACTTTGTTAAAAATAAAGAAAATGGCAAAGAAGAGACATACATACATATATTATGGTCAACAACAAAAATTAAGATTTGTGTTAAAAAAAACTGAACATGGCAAAAACCATGTTAAACCATCAGTTAAAAATAAACATTATTTTAATTATTATTGTTCAAACTTTATTTGTATCTATGTATGTTTATGATTTGATTAGACTAAAGTTCGTAACGCTCTGTAAGCCAGATTACATGTGATGATTATTAATGAGCAAATAACACCAAAGTTAATTGTAAATATTCTGACAAACACTTAGTAGAACGGAACAAGTAGCTGTTTTCGAAGGTAAGTGCACCTTCATCATCAGAGTTCTTTGTGTTTGGTCCACTATGTGTGGTGTCAGTTGATGTAGATTTCTGCCTTCTATACTCAGCTTTTCTGTGCAAATTGAATATGTGAATTGTTTTGATTCATCGTCTTTCAATTTGCTGAAATCTTTTTTGTAATGAAAGTGGTAAGACTTTTATCTCTTACTTAGTACCCTTGCATTGTCTTTATTTTAATTTTTCAAAAATAAAATATATTTCTAAGAAACCATAAATGCAAATTTCATGTTAAAAATTTCTCTACAAAGCTGTACCTTAAGATTTTTGAAACTAAGTGATTGAAAATAAGGTTTTTGACACCAAAATCCCACTGTGCAACGTCTTCCACAACATTGTTTAAGTTATTGGTATTTACTCCTAATACATTATGCAACTTTCAGATTGTATTTATTATATGAAAAAAGGGTTAATAAGCCTCTCTTCAAATATATCATAATTATAATAGTTTCTAAATATTACCTACAGATTATAATGAAATATTATTTCACAAGGATTCACACATTTTAAATAAAAATTAATAATAATTATAGACATGAATAAGAAATATTCTCAATCCACGCTTTTGCAAACTTTAAGACTGTCAACAAGATTGTTATATTTTTTATTTTATTTTTTTATATGTATCTGCAAATTTTATCTGTTTGATAATCTCCAAACACGTCACACTTGTTTTCCTTCGCACTTAAAAAACTGACTGGTCAGCTATTAATAAATAGTGTCATTAAGATTTTCAACATTCCTTGTCCTATTTTATTCTTTCACTCCTTTTGGGAAATCGAAAGTTGTACCTTTTGTGTGGTTTAAAACTTTTGTACTTATTCATACTTTATAGATACATATTAAATACATATTGTTGGTTATATTCATCTGATATTTTTTTATGTTAACAACATCTTTGCACACTTTTGTTGTTTTTTTATATATGTTAGTTATGTTTCTTGGGCCTTTGAAATGTTGCTTAAATATTCCAAGAAATGAATTCACAACTAGATAAGACGATGTTGTTCAGTGTTTTGTTAGTGTTTAGATATCAAATTACCGAAAGATATTAATTTTTTTAAGGTTGATTGTTAAAATTTAACAATTTGAAAATAAATAAAAGAGATAGATTTATGTTTCAATGAATTGGTTTTAAAGCCTCATTTAAAATGCAATAAAAAACTTTTATATAGAAAGACTTCCCAGTAGTAAAAATTAGAAGAAAAAAAAAACGAAGCTTTTCACATTATAATTTTAACAAGTTCTGAATGTCCTATTGATTTGTTTTTTTTATCGGTTTTGCTGTCATTGAGAGCAGGGCCCATTAAACTTGTTTGATTGAAGTGGAGTTACACACTACGCATTTACATGACAATAACTGGGCAAGTGTACTGTGACTTTTTAGATTTTTTTTTATTTATCAAATTTTAAGTCTCTACTTATTGTTTCTTTGCTAATATAAGATGTTGAACTTTATGTGCCGTCTTGGCCAGCAGGCAATATATTAGTGTAGCAGTCGGAGGGTCGCAGGTTCGACTTTTGCCCTAGACCCTATGTGTTTCTGTATGCAACCCAAAGTAGCTTCGCAGTTTATGTTTGTTTAATAAAAACTAAAACAACAGTAGCCCAATTCACGGTCTTGTGCAAAGGTTCTTGCATCGTAACATGTGTAAAATGGGTATAGTACAGGGATGGGATTGAAAATTTTAAAATTTTTACCAACAACTTTCAAAATTTTACTTTTCTGACCTTAATTGTACTAAAATATTTTTTCGTTGCAATTATTTTCATTTATTTTTGATAAAATAATCGTCGGTTGCCAGAACAAAGGCTACCGAATCGTATTTGGTTGTAGTTTAGGAAAATTATCCATCAATGGCTTTTGTTGCGGATAAGAAATATTGATAAATGTAAAAAAAACTTGGTGTAAACGGTATAGATTTTGACAAAAAGTTCAATTGATATTTACAAGATTTCGTGCAGTTGTAAATATGTGTTTACATTTGGGTATTTACGAGATTTCGATCAAAATCTAGTAGATTTCCCATACAAAACAAAATCTACATTGTCACTAGATTTTGTCCAAATCTACTGAAAATCGAGAAGAACTAAATGATGCAACTATGGGTTTCTCAAAATTGTACTAAAAAGTAAGCCTCTGTACTTAAAAAGGTGTGTGCGTTCGCTACATTGCTGTTGTTTGGTTGTAGTTTAGGAAAATTTACAGTTTAAAAAAATCTGGATAACTGTAACAAAAAACTTGGTATAAACGGTATAGATTTTGATAAAGATTTCATATGAAATTTGCTAGATTTCATTAAGTTGTAAATGTCTTATAGGAGAAAATATTCCTTGAATTAAAAATTCACAATATTTCAATTAAATACAATTAATAAACTAATTCAATTATTTAATTTTAATAACAGTTACAAGATTCAAAACATTTCTTCGTGCATAAAGGTCAATTTCTGAAAACAAAATTATAAGTAAATAAAGTCGTTTAAGGGTGCTTTTAATTTTTAGTTTCTTTTCTTAAGAGTTCAAACTTTCCCACGTTTTTCGTTTTGTTTTTAAATTTCATTTTCTCAAAAACAGTTCCGCATTCATCTTATCAGATTTTTTTCGGTTGTTTTATTTTTTAAATATTTTACATAAATAAATCAGTGTGTTTTTTCCTTTAAGCAGACATCACAGATATTGCTAAAAAAAATTAAACTGGCAATAAATCTCATGTTCTTCCTTTTAATACTTACAATTTTCACTTGATGATATTAAACAGTCGCAAAAAGCCAATTTAATTATTTCTTTTTTGCTTATACAAAAAATTCGCCAAAAAAAAATATTTTTTTCCTGTTAACTTCACGTAAAAGGAGCAAGTTAAAAAAATTCTTCAATTTAGGAAAATTGCACTCATAAAACACCACGAGCAGCAATGAAAGTGTAATGACCAGGCAAAATAATTTTAAAAAAAACACACACACAAATTTTAACGAAAAATGCAAATGTGTTCAGGAAAAAAAAGTATGAAAAAAATCTTTAATTAAATTAAACTAAGAAGCACAAGCACAAGAATTAAAACGCGCACAGCATACAAACTCCGGCAAACCTGAATAGTCTTTAAATGACTCTTTATGGTAAGGCAGCGATTATGTACTTTGTTTATTTTTTATTACCGTTTCAAATATTTGATTTCTTTTCTAATTAATAATTCTTGGTAAAAGAAAAAGGAAATCGTTTAAATGTGTTTTAATTATCGTTATCTTTTCTATTTAATTATTATTGGATTGCAATTTTTTGGCCAAACAATTTATAAGTGTTTTCTTAAAAAACACTAAGATTTTTATTTAATAATACTTTTTATTTAGCAATTTAAAAATCTTCTCGTTTTTTTTTGAGCCACAAACAATTTCTTTTGGCTAAAATCCAAAAGAACAGACACGTCCGTACGTACGCCCAATCTCACGCAGTGTTTTTAAAGAACTGAAAAGTGATCGGCTGGTTGGTTGGTGAACATGTGAAACTGAAAGTTTTTATATCATGCATTTGCAACATGTTGCGTGCATGATACGATCAACTAAGCACCAGCCAACATGTTGTATATATGACTTGATGTGAAACAATGAAAAACATAATTACTAAGCAAATGCAACAAAAAGTTTCAATGCAGGTCAGATTTTAAAAGAATTTAATTACTATTGAAGATAGAAATTTTAATTAACAAGTTTGACAAATATCTTTTTTTTTTCTTTAAAATTTTTTAAACGCACTAATAATAATGAAAAAAATTTTAAAAATAAAAAATTTTAAACTTAAATTGTAACAATTCCCATAAAACACAATAATTATATATATATATATATATATATTTTTTTTTTTTTTTTTTTTTTTTTTTTTTGAAGCCAACATAAAAAGAATTGTTGTCAACGTAACAAGATTTATGAAAACTTAAGATTTTTGGCAATGGGTAGAAGTTGTTCAATGCTTTATTTTGGTGAAACTTGTACTTTTTATTTTGGTAGGTAATGAGCACTTAAGGAAGAATAAGTTTGTTGCTGTTCTGTTCTGAATCAGCTGTTTTGTTTCTGCTCAGTTGAAAATCTGCATGTGTGGTTAGTTTTCCCTTTTTCATTCTGTTCTGTTGCGGAGAATTTATATAACATTAAAATTATTCAATTTTTATTTACATTTGGAGACAAATTGTTGGCCATTAATAGCCCATAGAAATAATATCAGAAATAAATAAACTAAGATTTAAAAAAAATCTGTTAAACGGTTGATGTGCTTTAACAACAACAAATAAATATTTTATATGCGTTAAAAATAAGAAATTAAAGTTTTGCATACATATACTTTCAAAAGACAAAGAAAAATTTAACGATTTAATTCTTTTAAATTGCTGTCGAGTAGTAGCTTTATTTCCGTTAGTATTTTTTGTGGCTTATAACGTTCTACAAAACAATGATTTATATGCATACATACATATTTTATTTATTTGAATTTGTTTTATTTTTTTTGCTTGAGGCCAATACACTTTGGCTTTCTTCGTATGATTCATGTGGCAGCGTATCCAACATGTTGGCTCGCGCTCAATCATGTTCCATGTTGTGTTTATGTTATCACACAAAAGAATTTCGTTTGCCTTTAAGGCTTAAAATTTAAGCTGAGATTTATTATTTAATAATTATTTTGATTTTGTTTAACAATAAATACATGTACATAATAAATACATATGTACATATATTATATGTACATACATATGTATTTGTTGTTCGCATAACGAGTGTAGTTGTTACTTCAAATTAAAGGGTTTATGGAGTTTGTAGGAGTTGTGGCTTATGGACAGAAATTAGGCAAAATTAGTACGTTAGTATCAGTACTTAGTATTAATTAGTTGATTATATAATTTTTCAGTAATGTGCATACGACATTCATTTAAAATTTTAATATGTCATCAGTCGCCTTATGCATTAAACACATTCACCACAGCAGGCTACACGAATACACGACTTCAAATGCCGCTAGCAGCATTTGTCGCCTCGTATCCGGCTACTTAATTATTTTGGAGACGGCAGCAGCACCATCTGCACCTGATATTCATGCATTTTGCATTTATAAAAATTAATTACTCTTTTAAAATGTACTTATTTCACGTAAAAGTACAAAAACGAATCAATTTATTCTTAACATCAATTTTTGGATATTTTTTCTGCTAAATAATATGAAATAATTGCACAAAATCATTCATTCAACATTTTTTATTGTACTGGCAACACTAAATTTTCTCATTATAGCCAAATAAATAGAAACTAGTTTAATTGGACTACAATGACAACCTGTCGCCCTGTGGCCTTGCTGTCTTCAACAGAATCATTCTCATATAAACATGTGTATTCTATCCTTGACAGATGTGCCATAGCTTTCCGTGTACACCTGCCATTATGGCCTTATCTCACCGGTGCCAAAGCACCTAGTGCAGGTAAGACGCCAGACCATCGGCCCCATGCACCATTTTAGAATGAACCTAAGGCTCACTCCTCAAGGCACATAGGTTGCAATCTTTGATATAGTTATCCCTGTACTATATTCAATTTCCTTGCTGAGGTAATTTGAGCTATCTAAACTCTGTTGCTATGTCCGTGCCCATAGCAGCTTCTGTTGAATGGCAACAGCACCTAGAGTAGTGTCTGACTGACCTCGTCAGACCAACCACTAGCATTTATTTCACACTGGGTAGCCAAGACTATCCTCCCAACGATTTTGGTAGCAACCACAGCCACCACGTTTATTCTCCCGGTTCTCACGCTAGGGTGTTGTGTATACACCCATAGCGAGGTCCCCAAGAGAATTCCTCAACCATTGCCGGCACAGCTCAACCACTCATCCGAGTTGAACGCATGCCTGTGTCGCCAAAAATCCAGTGCCTACTACACACATACCAAAATCATCCCCTAAACCCCGTGGGGTAGGACGAACTCGGCATTTTAGCAAAGGATCCTGACGACTGCTACATACACTCAAAACTTCAAAGCAGCTCGGCTGTCGGGCAACCGGCACTCGTGGCACCAGAAGTAGCCTCTGGTCAGACCTCAAAGTTCCACCACAAGGGCTTCACCTCTATCGTCTTTTGAACTCAGGGGCAGTTCTAGGTGACGCTGCACCTAACTGACATCAACAGGAACCTGTCTTCTTTTTATAAATATGTGCACATCCTTTGCTCTGTTGCCATAACACATAAGTTCTATGGGTAATGTACCAAAGGTACATCAATGGAAAAAGCCACATCACCCCAGCTGGGGCCCAGGGATTACCACACCCGTAGTCAAAAATAGACTCCCCTGGGGGATTCTATCCTTGACATTAGGTAGTCGGTAGCTTGCTGTGGTGAATGTGTTTAATGCATTAAGCTTAAATTAGACGTGACATAACCATAACCATACAAAACAGCCGTTCGAACCAAACTTAAGGGCAACACTGTATTTGATTATAGTTTAAATTAGACGTAACATAGCCATAATGTCATAGCCATAACCAAACCAAAATTCAATTTCTATGGTGAGAGTTATGGCGTTGATTATATCAAATACAGTGTTGCCCATTAGTTTGGTTCCAACGGCTGTTTTCTATGGCTATGGTTATGTCACGTCTGATTGAGCCTTATAGGTGACTCGCCATAACGACATAGCCATTGTCATAGAAACCAATTGAATTTTTGTTTAGTTAGTGTATAACACTGTAATTTAAGCTTTAGAAATCTATTTCTAGTTTTATGGCTCGATTATGAAAGACAACCGAACTTTTGTTGTGTTGCCAGTTGCCAAAAGGTTATTATTACGCAATTAAGAACTGTTAGTTTCAGTTGCCAAATACGAGTAGTAATAATATTGGTAAAATCCAACAGTTTTTAAAGCAAAAAGTTAAAATTTAGAAAAAGAACAAATAAATAAAATAAGCTAGTCCTTCTCGTTGAAAGCAAAAATATGCTTTAAGTGATTTTAAGCTATAATATTTACCCACAGTAGATCGTGTGACTTAAACACATTGTATTGTTTTCTTTGGGCTTATGTAAAGCCTCTCGTCTACTCCGATGAACATCTAAAAATTGGAGTTCCAGATAGCGACCACATCGCTTAAATCATATCTAAATATATGTAAATGTCATCAAATTATCTATCCCCTAAAGCCAATTTATTTGATACTAAAAATATTTTTTTTCGTCTTTATTTTAATTTAAAGTTCAGCAACTCTAAAAAACACGCTGCCTAATTAATTTATTTAAAACGTTTGAGTTATGATTTAAAAAAAATCTTAAATTACCGGATCATAAAATGATTTGTAACAATTTGTTTTTATTCTTCTCTTAAGATTAAATTTCATTGTTCCTTATGATTGCAGATTTTTATACAAAAGAAGTATCAGAACCTAAATAGAATCACATTTGCTAGCAGCATCTACTGGCAAAGCCAGGCCAACTCTTATACCCTGTAAGAACATTTTCATTAATGCAAAAGCACAGCTTCCTTATATACTTATACATGCAAACATAAATACTCGTATAAAGTCAGCAAAGATATTTCTATTTTTTTTTCCTTTTAAGGTGCAACCAACCAAATGAAGAGAAGATGACACATGAATGTCCGTATTTGCTGAAAGCAAATGAATTCACTCACATTGTTAAACTTAAAAAATATTTACAGTGGGATAAGTAAACAAAATAAAAAATCAGTAACTAAAATGTCCAAACGGTTGAAAAATTAAAAAAAAAATATTATAAAAATCAAATACATTAGTTGTGTTCATTTACTTTACTAGCAGAAACTGCAACGAGAGAGTAATTCAAAAATTTACAAATTACTCTCCCAAATATGAAAAAGGCTTCATTAGTCTTTTCTTTATGTTGCTGTTATGTGCCGTTCCTTTCTGTATAAAATATTTTGCAATTACTTTGTCTGTGAAAAAAATCAGCTGGCAACCTATAGAATTGATTACACTTGTACACAAAATGTCACAACACACTAATACATACACACTTTTGGCTGTCACTTAACGTTGAATTCTATTTTCTACAGATTTGTCCGCAACAGAACAGAACGAAAAAGTAAAAACTTACCACACATACAGATTTTCAACTAAACAGAAACAAAACAGCTGATTCAGAACAGAACAGCACGTACAAACTAAAATAAAAACTTGCAAGAAAATTGTATTCATATCAGAACCATGGATGGAAAACATGATACAATTGTACTTTTTGTGATGTATTTTGGATAATCTGGTTTGATAATATTTTAAATTATCAAATTTAGTATGAAATACTTTACATGGTTTCATATATTATTTACTATTTTTATGCATTTTTAATTATTTTTTTATTTTGTTCTATTAACAAATACATAAATGCCATTTTCCATCTCTGATCAGATATGGTAAACAAACATAATTCTTTAACCATAAAATTGTATTTATGTGGCTTAATCAGAGAGAAACAATAATAAACAATTTTACATACGTATACATATTTTTTTAATAAAAAAATTGCAAATTTTTGACTTTTCCTTTTTCAGATATTTTTTAAATAATTAATTTAAAAACAAAACACACAACAGCTGTTTGGATGATTCTTGCAAGTAAAAATTTTACTAGTGATAATTTTAGGTAAATGAACACACCTATTATTTACAGTAGTATAAAAAATAAACAAGAGTCCTAGCTAAAATGTTCAAACTGTTGAAAAATTAAAAAAATGTTCTCCGATTAACACCTTTAATTGAAAAAAAAAAATTCAATAATCAATTAAAAATTTAATTGAGTCTATTAACCTGTTAATTAAAAAATAAATTGCTTAAAATTTTTATTAATAAAAAAAAATAGTTGACAAATTTAAATTTTTAATTTATTTTTAGTTTAATTTTTTTTAAATAAATCTGTTAATTAGATTTATATTTCCTTTTGTATACCGTAATTCAAACTTATAAAATGTATGAAAATACTTAATTATAGTATTGTGTGCACAGTTCCACAGTAAAAATCTGAAACCAAACTTACAGAAAAAAACATCAAAAGCGGTTTCTTGTTGAGAACATCAAGGAAACACATAATGAACAAGTCACTTTAAGTGCAGCAACACTTTTTCTTTTTGTTCAACTTTTTTTTTATATATATAAGATTTTTAACAACTATTTATTTTCTTTATTTTTTTCTTAAATTTTTGCGCTATGATATTTCCATGCCCTTAAGAAAGAAAAATAGTTTACACACACACATACAGACACACAAGCTCGAGCCAACAACAAGCGAAATGGCTACTTGAGAAAACTGTCAATTCATTGTATAAAATTTAGTTAAGCTAAACCTAAAAATATAAAACAAGAACTATGTAAGTTCAAGTTTAAAATACCGCTGCATCCAGCAATAAACAGCAAACAGAACGATCATCATTATCATGCTGCTCTGCGCTACATGTATCCATTGCAGTTCGAGTAGAAAAAAAACTTTGAATAACTTTAACAGCAAACAGAATAATGCATACCAAATCAGCAAATATTTGTGCAACATGTGGAAGCTGTCTTCTTTATTTCAATTTTTTTGCACACCTTATACCCCTCACCATTTGCTCTTCACGCTCTCACTCACTGTCGTCATCACTCACTGAGCTGGCAGAACAAACATCACATTTATGGAAGAGGATTATTTAACCATAGTTACCAGCCAAACAAACATACGAGTACGAGCGAGTAGTTAAACTTAAACTAGTTTTGCCATATTTGTTTTCTATGCGATCAGTTGGTAGGTAGCATATTGTCGCTACTACTACTACAAGTTTTGGTTGGGGACCCAACAACAATTGCATCCACATATCTACATATAAGATATTGAATGTGTAGAAGAAAAAATAAAATCAAATAAAACGCAGTTGAATGTTGTGTAATTTTATTCTGTGCTTTAAGCTGCCTCCAAGGCGTTGCAAGTAATTCTTTCTGTTACTTCATTTATGGTGAGAAAATTATTTGTAAAATGCGGATTATTACCATTTAAGTAAAATCGTCATAGTAATTTCATTATGTTCTTTTCTGTTTATACTAAATAAAGACAAAGCATTTCGTTTCTTCTTTCTACTAACAAAAACCATGAAGAAAGAAAGGGTCTACGTCTCGGTGCAAAATGTTGTGGCAAATAGAATCGTTTTGTGGTTTGGATATAAGAAAAAAAATCAGTTACCACTTATGCATCGTTTTATAAGGTATTAAGAAATTAAATGCTGGTTACTACAAAAAATCAATGGGAAAAATTTATTCCATAAATTTCACTTAAATATTATTTTATAAAAAAAACTCTTCACATGTACGTCGGATAGCGTATTTAGTAATTTGCACTAGGGATCTCGAGAGGTTGAGCAAAATTTACACTGCTGTGTGACAAATGCAATACGATTACATACACCCATTAATTTAAACCGTTGCTGGCCAAAGTGGCACCAGAGTGCCGAACTTCAATCAGATTCTTACACAAATGAATACACATACACGACTTTCGTTCGCCAGCACTGATCTGAACACATTTCCTCATTCTTTGTCCTTTTATAGGACCTTTCATATCAAGATAAAATATTTGTTAAGCATCATTGCACAGTGGTCCAAAATATCAATCTAGCCGGAAGAAAATATTTCTTCTTAATATTTCGAAATCAACAATTTTATTCAATAACATGCTGAGAAGTGTATACTGCATAACAGCAAATGTTCTATCCTTTAATTAGCTATAGCTTTGTTTCCTTGTTTCAAATGCAATCACACCTATCGTGAATAATTTTTCCATCGAAATATTTGCACTTCTCACCAAATTGCAATCGTGAATAACTTTTCCCTTGTTTTGATTCCCCTTATCGTGAATAATCAACCCTATCGTGAATAAAATGTGGAATTTTTGTTCCCATGGAATGTAAAAAACGGGATGAAGACTTGTAAAGCTTAAAAATTAATTGAAAATCAAGCAAATTATATTTAATAATAAGAAATAAACATATTTTGGGTCTCGAATTCAATGTTATTGAGTGTAAAGTTGTGTTTTTAAATATTTTAGGTGCCGTGCAAACAAATCTTTTGTATAAAACAAACATAAAATTTACTGCATGTGAATCAAAGAGGTTCATGTTCAATGAAAAAAGGTGTTGCAAGGAATTATTGTTATTAATCGTGGACATTATTTATTGGTCTTGTCCTAAAAATAATGATTTATAACTTTTAATATATAATTAAAAGTATAATATTGAAATTACGCAGTGTATTAATTCAGTTCGTCTGCAAAAATAAAGTGAACAAAACGAAGGGAAAAGTGAAAAAATCCATGTGATAAATATTATTCACGCTAAGGGGAATCAAAAAGGGAACACATTGCAGGCAAAAATTATTAACGATTGCAATTTGGGGAAAGGGAAAATATTTCGAGGGAAAAACCTTTCACGATAGGGGTGAATATATTTCACGTGAATATTTTCACTTTTCCCTTAGTTTTTTCACTTTATTTTTGCAGGCGAACTAAATTATTACATTGAAGAATTTCGATATTTTCCTTCGAATTATATATTAAAAGTTATAAATATTTATTTTTAAGATTAGTAAGTATAGTTCATGATTCTTAACAATAATTCTTGCAACCACTGTTGCCAGAATTGACGATTTCTCTGCATTTTGGCGATTTTCACCTCTCAAAATACACTAGTGACGATTTTAGGTCCAGAAATGACGATTTTTCTAAATTTAACATATATGGCAAACTTTTTTAGTATTGCATTTTTAGAGTTGGTTTTTTGTTATGTTATGATTTTTTTGTGTTCAATATTTATACATAAAATGTTTCTATAACAAAAATGCTAATTATTTTTTTATAAATTATCTGTTTTAAAAATAAATATATATGTATGTACGTATATGAATTCTGATTTCATTTTAAGTTTTTTTAACTTTTATTTTTAATTTTAATGGTTTTGATGTTTAGGTAATATACATATGTATGTTTAATGTATATGTGTATATTTGTTGAAAGCATAGTTAATAGGTTTGAACCATTGTAATAGTTTTTGTAATAAAACAATTAAAATACAAAAAAATTTAATATTTTTGATTTGACGATTTTCTAAAATGACGACGATTTTTACGATTTTTTGCACAGAAATCTGTAGTTTTTGACGATTTCACCCTTAGAAGTTCTGGCAACAGTGCTTGCAACACATTTTTTCATGAAGTATGAATATCTTTGGTTCACAGACAATAAATTTTATGATGGTGCAAGGCGGTGATATACTAAAAAAATTTTCTCCACTGCACCTAGAATATTTAAAAACAAAAGTTTAAAGTTAAAAAAAATTCATTTGGATCCTAAAATTTGTGTATTTCTATTTATTTAACTGTCTGATTTTCAATTAATTTTAAAGCATTACAAATCTTCCTTGCTTTTTTACATTCACTGGGACTGATAGCGGGAAAAAAATTTCACGGGAGATTCACGATAGCATTTTTTCATTCGAGGGGAATAAGTAATACCTTTTGTACTAATGAGTAAAGAAGCTTTGCATTGAAAAAATATATATACTCATTTAAAATAAATTATTGTTAACATAATATATAATCTGCCACGCCCATTGAAGATATTTTTTCCCATTTTGTGTGTGACTGTTTATATTTATTAAATCTATTAACGTGCAAATTTTCAAAAGCGAATTCTGACTTTTTCCGCCTAGGTTGAGCATTCGGACCACTGTACATTGGCAGAATTTCAAAAAAATTCAAATTACATTCTGCCAATCGATAGAAATCTCATTGAAGAATACAAACATTGCAAGCCCATTAAAGCTGTAATAAATATTTGTATTCTTTTAAATAAATTTTATAATAATAAAACAAATACCATGGACTTGTGGTGCTGAAAAAGCTGTACCAAACTATTTCCTTGAAAGCAACTCTTTTAAACTATTTTCTCGAATGAATTTTTATAGTTTTTAAATGTTTTGCCATAAACTATAAACACATTTTCTTTTCAGCGTAATTTAAAGAAAATTTGTTATTATTGGCTTCAACTAAATAAACAATAAACATTTATTTATAATAAATCTTGGACATGAAGAAAAATAAATATTCTAATAATAAATAATATTAAAATAGTTGGAGTACATATATAAAACAAGCAAAATAAAGCACAATTACTGAGGCCAATTTAAATAGAGGAGATTTGTTCACACAGATAGAAAAAATACCAATGTAAAATCAACATGCAAAAATTTTTATTGAAAATCATATTATGTTTAAGTGTGTTGGTTTTTATTTGCTTTCTTAATATCAGCAATGCACTTTTGTCCTCAGTTATGCGAATTGTCCTTATTTAGCTGTTGTTTGTTTTGATGTTTTGCAATTACCAGCGAAAACTTCCTGCTGCTGGCTAGTAAGAAGTGAACTAGTCTTGCAGTGGAAGGATCGCAGGTGCAATTCCTGCTGGAGACTCTAGGTGTTTCTGCAGAAAAACCGAAATAGCTTCGCAGTTTGTGCTTCTTTAAAAAAAATATATATATATATCAAATAAATTTTATTTTAAATAATTATTTAATAATCAATTAAATCATAGAAAATGTAATATATGGAATATTTATTTATTGTAGCTACAGCGTTAAGAGATGAGTCCGATTTCAAATCTTCGCGGAGAAAGCCAACTATATACAAAACACTCACATTTTTCCTGATACCTGTTCCAACACATACAATCACGTAAGTTAAACAATTATTAAAATAAATTAAATACGAGCAACTATATTACATAAAATTCATGTTGTTTCAATTTGAAATAACTTTGATTCAACATGGCTCTTCTTGTTATATCAGTAACAAATACACGTTCTTTTAACTTGAAATAATTTTGATTCATTATGTTTCTTTATTTTGATTTAACAGTACTAGAATATTAAATCAACATGAAATAAAATTCAAAAAAGTTGAAGGTTACTGTAAGTCATGATGAATAAACATGAAACAGATATAAAGCAAAATCACTGCCGGTAAATGTTAAATTAAGCTTGTTTTAGTAGATTCTTTGTGCCTTGGAGGTAAAATTTTTTAGGAAACTTATTTTCAATTGAAATATACAGGTGTTGTATTCAAGGATACATTTGTAAAAAAATTTTAAAGATTTTAAATATATTATGATATTTGTATTTGGTAGCAATATGACTTAAAAGAATTATATGCCAGATTTGTATTCTATTACGTTTGATATGTTTGAGTGCAATAATGGAATTAAGTCATGATATCTAGCTCTTACTTAGGGTTTACACGTGCAAGTGCAAGTTGGAAAAAATTCAATACTTTCATACTATTTTACTAACACAACTACACTTTCGGCACTTGCAGTAGTCTACTTGCAACTCAACTGCCAATGAATTTTACAACATAGTGATTTCTTTGCACTTGCAGCAAGTAAATGAAAAGTTAGTTAAAACAGTGTTGCCCTTTTAATACTTTAGTACAAATTAACTGAAATGCAATGTAATGTTATTTAAGTTTTTACTTATTCTAAATACATTTATAAGCTAATTTAGTTTTTTCCTTTCTTAAATATTCATAAATGAAGCAGTTAATGAATTTTCGAGACATAAATATCATTGAAACAATACGAAACAATAAATTTCAATACTATCTATTCCCTTAAAACGAAACTTTTAAATGTTATGGAGAACTCAGCACTAAAAAGTAAGCATGCAAGTTGCAACACAGTTGTGCAATTTTGATAATACGTACAAAGAACTCACATGCAAGTACTTGCAAGTCTAAACGCAGGGTTAGTTTATGGTCATATTTATCATGCTTGTGCTGCTTACATAAGTTCTGTTCTAGGAGCTTATTTCAAATATGCCAAAAACTTAAATCAAAATAACTTAGAGCTTAAGTACCCAGCAAAAAAATTCGGAACTAGTTCCAAAGGATTAGCACTTTCTTTGCATCACTACAGGTACTGAATTTAATTGCTTAATTCACAAAACCTCTTGTATCTCTGTATTGATTGTATTATCATATTAAATACAAGAGTGTAACATTTGTTGTATGAAATTTTCATATAAAAATGAAATGCACTATTACACTTTTATTTCTTATGTTTTTAAAATGTTGTATTCAACAGGGTGACCGATGACATTTTTCAAAAAGTGGCACCAAATAGGGGATTTATCAAAGAAAAGGGGCAAAATTAAAAAAAATACGAGAAAACTGCACTAAACTTTTTATTTTTAATGTATTTTCATATAACTCACCCTAAATAAAGCGGGTCAAAAAGTGGCAAGGCAGTCGAAAAAGGGGAAAAGCAGTCGAAAAAGTGGCAAATTGCCACTTTAGTCGGTCAAACGGTCACGCTGGTATTCAAAGAGAGGCTCTCTGAGAGAATTTGTATGTAGCTTGTTCTTCTTTTTTCATTAAAAATACGAAATACATTAATACACAACACAGATTTACAATTAAAAAACCAAAAGTGTATTTGATACACAAATACACGATAAAGCAAATATTCCAAGTCTGTTGTTTATATCCAAAAATTGTTCAAGGCAACCTTTTAAGCGAATACCATTCTGTTATTTGGATGACTTCCCTCCTATGACAACTATGTGTTACACTCACTGATGATTTACCAAAAATGGAATTACTTGGAGCTGAGTTCATCAATGCAGCAACTAATGATTTGTATTATCATTTTATGCTGGGTAATGCCGAGAAAAGACTTCCCTAACAGTTTAACCCACAGTGTGATAAATATTTTGTGAAAAGTAAAATTGAAATCGTTTTGAACTTTCTGAAGCATTTTTTCACTATTCTAAATAAGATCCGAAAATTAATAACAATATAAAAATTCTTTGGAGTATATACATATATTTTGTGTTACGAAAAGCAGCGAATGAAAAAGAAAAAAAATAAAAAAAAAAACAAGTATATTACGAAGCTCGCCGCGTATGGCGAATATATTTTATTTTTGTCGCGAATTATTCGCGTCCAAAAATTCGTCGTTCGTACCAGTTGTGTTTCTAGCACTGCATCAATTAGTCATCAATGGAAATGATAAACAGTGTGGCGTCAATGATATGGCACACCGAGCAAGCGGACTAAATTTGATGACAAAAAGTTATCAATGTAGTGACTGAGCTGGTAAAGTGATGACATTTGTGCATGACAGATTTGCAAGGCATTGTTTTGACAAAAGTGAGCATATATCTACATATTTATGTATATGTTTTTATTGTAATAAAAAGAAGTTTTATTTTTATTATTCCCAGTTGGCCATGCCTTTCAGACACCTGAAACGATGGCTAAAAGACAATAAAAAATTGTGGAAGACAAATAGATGACAGTTCAAATAAATCGTTGACGAAATTTTCGAACAGATATTCATGCACTCATGCAAGACTACACTAGCGACAATGTCCACCATCATTCGATTGTCGTTCACGAAATGATAGTGTGAGTTCTTGAGCGACTTTAATTAATATTTTTATCACACAAATTAATTTTTTTTTTGCTTGTTTTCTTTCCGTTTCATTTGAATTATTGTCTAACTTAGCTGGGTTTCGAACTAAGGCAGCATGTTTACAAGCTTTCGCGCTTACCACCTTGTTACAGTAACACCTAAAACTTTGTCGCTCGGATTGTCATCATCAAAATCCAAAGTATTTAATTGCGGACAGCATGCAAAACATTGTCACTCAGATTTGTCGACTAGAATTGTCGACTAGAAAACTAACATCCTTATGTATAAGAAGAAACTGGCATGAAGTTAGCATAAGTGACGACATTGAACTAGATGCTAACGAGTTCCTCCATACAATTTGGTATTAAAAATCGGCGCATAATGTAGTTTTAACCCAATATTAAATCCAACGTGATTTTTAATTTCAATTTTAATTTTCAATTTGCCACTTATGCTAACTTCTTGCCATGCAAGACAATCTTGTCGTGCAAGACAATCTGGCCAACTGGGTTACTTCGTTAAGCAGGTTTAGATGACTACATGTCGTTAGCCATTATGCCAATTCGTATAATTTTTTTATTTACCAAAATATTAAATGTAGATATGGTACTCAACTTAGTTTCAATTCTGAAGTTTCTTACATGCAATGTATTTTTTCATGGACTAAAGCTAATTTGTTAATCCACGCGCATACATACTCGTATCTACTTGTTTGCATTCTTAACATACTTGTATCTTTATTAAGTTCTATTAGACACTAATTAGCCGAGATTTAAAAATATCCATCGTTGCGTTTAAAAATAAAATTAAAAAGCGGATAAATAAAAGAAAATTAAATAAAGAAATATGTTAATAAATAAGCAGCAACTAAACAAAAAAAAAAAAAAAAAGAAACTCAAGTGTATAAAACAACCCACGTAGACATAAATGAATTAAGTAGTGCCTCGTTATCAGTCAAAGATTCGTTTTATTAATACATATAATAAATTGGTAAATAAAAATTTGTAAATATTAAAGCAAAAGAATGTTAAACAACTTCGAAATGCAAAGATAAAGTTAAAGATAGTTGGCTGCCTATAATTTTTTTAAATGCTTTAAAGATAAGAAAAAGTGCTTTATGGAAAAATTGGAAAATTTTCATTATCATTTCTTATTAAAGTCTTTAGTTTATAGCAATTTTATAATTAAAAGATGCAGTACTCTAAACATTGAAATGTATCATCTTTACCACTGTAGCCAATTTAGCATCTTTGTGCTAATTTTAGCATATAATTTCAAAAAAGGAGGAGGAGGTTCGAAATTTGGCGATTATATTTTTATTTCGTAACTCCGTATTTTATAAGAGAAGTAATACTCAGGCAATGATTACCTACTACTACTACTACTGCTAGGTGCTACTTTCTTTAAGCTTAAATTAGACGTGACATAATAATAATAGTAGAAAACAGCTGTTCGAACCAGAGAATGACAATAAGTACTCAAAAAAAGTATATACATAAGTAAATATTCTTAATTCTAGCAACCAAGGCCTATTTATTAGGTCTATGCAACTCTACAAAAACACAGCAACACAAAAAACAACTTTGTGTTTCAGTTGTCAGAAACACACACAAACAGCTTTTGACAGTTAAAACACGAAAACACTGAATATCATCAGGACGATTGCGTTGACCTGATAAATAGGCCTTGCTAGCAACTGCGTATAATTCTAATTGTACGAGTAGCACAAACAATTTGTACGCTCAGATATTTTCTCTCAAACAGCTATGACTTATACTAGGAACACAATTGGGACGAACGACGAATTTCGTCTACGTCGACGCATTCGTCGATAAGAATTCGCTGCGTAAATTCGTCGTGTGAAGCACAATAACGAATTCAGCGAATTCAGCTCTTATAATATTAGTATTTATGGGCTAAGTTTAGCTTATTTCTTCTGGATTTAGCTTTAAAATTTTTATTAAGCTCTTAGCTTCTTTTTTTTAGCTTTTTTAAAAACGGTTTTATATTTTTTAATCCAAATTGCGTATTCTC
This sequence comes from Tachina grossa, assembly GCA_949987645.1. Taxonomy (NCBI): domain Eukaryota; kingdom Metazoa; phylum Arthropoda; class Insecta; order Diptera; family Tachinidae; genus Tachina; species Tachina grossa. The sequence continues at coordinate 18,533,880 of OX465276.1, read as the reverse complement.
TAAAAATATATTAAAGACATACGTGATTTAGCTTAATTTTATTTTAAAATCTGTTCACACTGTTTATTGTGTATGTAAAGAGAGTGAGAGAAAATTGTTTTTTACGTCGTTCGTCGGCGTACAAAATAGAAATAAATCTATCTCAGAGTTCGTCACGCACGACGAATTTCGTTCTACGGCGGTGTTGTGTTCATTTTCATATGAACAAATGTGTTTTATTTTTTATGACGAAAGTTCGCACCGAATAATTCGTCGTTCGTCCCAATTGTGTTCCTAGCATTAAGGCTCAGTTAGCCGACTGTAATGTAATGTAACTGTAACGTAGAAAACAGCTGATCGATATTTTTATATGAAAAGTAGGTTACGTTTCATTACATCTCTATAACCATTTTCCTTACTTTTCACATAACAAAATCGATCAGACGTTTCTTACTGTTGCAGTTACATTACATTACAGTCGGCTAAAAGAGCCTTTAAGCCGATTCCTACATAAAACAGCATCTCTACTTTGTGTATGCAAAAAACTAAACTACTCTACAACTACAAATAGAAAGGCACATTCGTATTAAACTAATTGACTCTCTCTCTCTCTCTCATACTTTCATTCTGAATACTTTTACACACAGAATATTAATATTTATTCAGTAAAAAAAAAATAATACAGCCATACTCGGAATATTTATTGATCATTCGCCATTGTATACAATCATTTGTGTACATAAAGTGGGATGGAAAATTTGTGGGTGTGTGTGTGTGGCTGTTTGAAAACATCCCTCTAGTCAACCTAGAACCATATGTCTCTATGACAATACTCTTTCTCCAGCGACAATTGCACTAGTTAAAATGTCGAAAACTTTCCTTTTATGCGCGAGTAGAGATACGTTAGAGACGACAGTTCTAGTGTATTTCTGGTGATATTGTCAATGAACGCGTCAATAATTTGTTTTTCTTTTTTTATTGTATTGTGCAATAATATTAAATAAATATATGTAGACGAGGGTCACTAAAATCTGTGAGTGAATCTTCGGTTCAAATATCTCCATATGGTCGTAAAAGAACTACCTTCTCAATAGTGCTAAAGTCTACTGTTAGATTTTGAATGACAACCCTATGTTATTTGTCAATAGGCATTTGCATTGGCTGGGGTACACATAGTCAGTAGCACTATTGACAATGCCACTAGAAAATCACTATAAGTTTACTATTGACAACGAGAGAGGATACATCGACATTGTAGACTAGAGCCCCTAAAATTTACTAGTGAATCTTTCGTGCCAATGTCTCCATGTGGTCCCGAAAGAACTACTAAGTCAGTAGCGCTATAGTGACAATGACAAGCTAATGTTAAATGTCAATAGATGATACCATTGGCTAGGGTACACCTGGTCAGTAGTGCTACTGACAGCTGTACAGGTGTGCACCATCCCTGCACTTTCTGCAGGGATGCTTTATGTATGTGTGTAACTAACATACCCTGCAAGAAATACGAATAGTGAAATTGTAGTGATTTACTAGTGATATTGTCAGTAGTACTACTGACCAGGTGTACCCTAGCCAATGTAATTATCTATTGAGATTTAACATTGGCTTGTCATTGAAAATCCACCACTAGACTGTAGCACTACTGATTAAGTAAGTTTTTTTTGGGACCACATAGAGACATTAACACCAGAGATTCACTAGTAAATTTTAGGGGCTCTAGTCTACAATATCGATATATATTCGCTCGATGTCAAACCTCAAATTATCATAAACATGATAATTTGAATATTAACTAAATAGGATTTCTAACACTTATTGGCGGTGGAAAAACACAAACATGGCTTTTGAATCATTTAAGTAAAATGACTCTTTGAGAATTTTTGTTTTTGAAAATACTATTTCTTAAGTAAAGTTTTTTTTTTTGGTATGATACTTTAAAAACTGTTTGCCACTTCCACGAAATTTTAAAAATTTTCAGCTCTCTTACACAGTCATTTTTATTTACAACTACATTAATTATTATTTATAGTGGTATTTTGCTTATTAAAGAATACTTAAGAAAACCATGTATTCCCATTAGTAAAAGCTTCCAATATTTGGTTATCCATTTTTTTTTTTTCATTTAATATCTCGTCCATCAAAACTATCATTTGACAAGTAGTCCGTTTTAATTGTCACATAATTGGGGTAAAAAATTAAAATTCATTTATTTTCATTATGACGAAATGAAGACTTTATTTAATCTCCAAAAAACTATACAACTACAGTGGGCGTCTATTTCAGTGATAACAAAAAACCAAAATTAATATTTATTAGAAACTTTAAAAGCAACAAGTTTTTTTTTTAATTTCGATGGTGTTTAATGTCATTTTATGCGATGCTGATTGAAAGAGTTTATGATGAACTCTTTTTAGAGGGGTTTCGGTTGTAAATTTCAATTGAGAGAGAGAAAAAAAAACAATGAAATACTCGTATTAAAATAATTGAATGTTATAAAAAAAAATAATTTTTATTGTTATTTAGCTTTTCCTGTTTAATTAGTTGAAATTACTTTTTAACTTTTTTTTTAATTTTTATTTTTTTTTTTAATTGTGCATTAACCAAATTAGGCTTCAATGTTGATTTTAAGAATTTAAAGCTTTTGTTTAATTTTTTTTTATATTTTTGTTTTGCTAGAAATTCATCCACAAAATCGTGAACAATGATTTGTATTTATTTTATTTTCTTTAATAATTTTTTTTTGTTAATTTTTTTTGCTAAATATTTATTTCCGTCAGCCGACAATGACATGTTTTTCTGTTGTTCAGTTTTTCTGATTTTAAAGCAAATAAATTTGAGAATGAGTCTTCCACTTACTACACGATTTTTAATATGAAGAAAAATTGCAATTTTATTTAACAAATTAATCATGCATTAGAGAATACAAAAAAATATGCAACTTTTTTTTTGAATAATCATTGAAAGAAAAACAGTGTTTTGTGTGAAGAAAAACAATCGGGGAAACTGCTAGTGCAAATATTGCAGATGTAGCAAGTTGATATTTATAAATGTATATGCTACATACATACGTTCTGCAACCGCAACACAAAAAACCATTGCAGACTGAAAAGTGCAAATGCTTGCAACGCTAAAACAGCTGTTTTTTGTTTGTTTTGCTTATAAAATCAAAACAACTAAACTCCCGCCTAAATTATTAATTCATTTAATAAAATAAGTAAAAAAAAGTAGATATTTTAGCGGCGGATTCACAGCTGGGGCTTCGCTTATGTCGGGTTTATTTACTTATTGTATGTTCTACACATTCTATGCAATGATATCACTTTGCAATGTGTTTAATAAACAACACGTTTATCATTCATGTTGCATATTTTGTCACACGCACTGCAATCAATAATTAAACCATAAACGCAACATCACTTCTGTATTTTATATTCGCGGGGGAACACAGTTCTCATTATTCACGTTTCACAATTCTGGTAAATTTTTGTATTAATTAATCAAATTTACCCAACATTAATTTATTTCAATAGCCATTTTTCAGTTTATTTAATATCATACATATTCACTGCTTGTTTTTTATTATTTTATTTTTATTTTAATAAACTAACCACACTAGCAATTAAAAAAATCAAGAAACCCGACTGCGACCAACTTGGAACCATTAATTATCTCAAATGGTAATTCGAAAAATCATAAAATAAACCTAAAAATGATTTTAAAACACCTGTCAAATGATACCCATTTTGATATAGTGTCCCGAATTTTTATTTCTTTCGTATTTACAAAATGGCATCTGTTGGCCGCCATATTGAGGATTAAGACAAATCGATTGATGTAAGAATCATCACACATTCTTTTTATACATATAGTGCCGCAAAGGAAAACACATACATATACTTATACATACATACATACATAAGCTAATAAGCATAAAACCCTTTTTTTCGTCGCGTAGTAGGTTAAAAATAATAGACGCGATTCACACTGTGCCACCCACATTAATGCAACTAGAAAATATCAAAATATTTTGATATTTTTGAAACGAAACCATGCATGGTTGCATAAACATGATGGCCGACTTTTTTGGACTGCACTTGAAGATTATAAACTTGAAGATTTGTATTTTCCACAAGACGGTGCCACGAACCACTCAACACAACCGATTTTGGGAAGTTTTCAAAACGCACAACGATTTTTTTAGCGACGTTAATTAACCACCAAGATCTAGAGATTTGACGCCGTTAGATATTTTTTTGTGTCGCTACGCCGTAGACAATGTCTACGCGGGTAAACATGAGTTCTTCATATTATGTATAATTTTTACAAATAATAAGCTGTTAAAGAAAATCAAAGGACACAAATAGTAAAGTTATTTACCCCTTGCAGGTGTTATATAGAAACAAAATAGTCTATATTAAAGTCCATAAAATTAGCATAGAACACGCAACTTATGAAACAAAATAAAATAGCAGTAAATAAAAAAAATAGAATATAATAAAAACAAATAGAAATATGACACACACATACAGACAGACACAAATGCAAAATCAAACATTAAATTAAAATTAAAACAAACCTACAGATACATGGACAGATAAATGCTCGTATAAAACTAAAGATACAAACTAAAATATTCAAACAATAAACTACAATTTGCACAATATTTTATTATTTGGTATTTTTAATGGAAGACTTGTATGTAAACAAACGATTCAAACTCCTGCTAAAATGAAAAATTATTTTTGGAAATGATACCAAAGAATAAAACTGTTTGGCTCAAGTAATAAATGTCAAAATATACCGTGATGCAAATAAATATGTATCGCACATAAAGCATTTGTGCAGAGAAATAAACATGCAAATACTCGCACAAAAACATTTACATACATATGCATACATGCACATTTTAACTGGAAACTAGAAACTTTTGCTGAAATGAATAAAGGCAAAAGAGAGTTTTGGTAAAGGATTCTAAATATGGTTCACTTATGACATGCGACCAAAAATTTATTTATTATACTGTACCTCCAACACACTGTAGTTCTAAAATGTCCTGGAGACGATCAAATGAACTCATCAATCAAATAGTTTAAAGTTACGCGTTGCCGGCAATGATTAATGAAAATCAGAAAGTTTTGACTTTCTGATTATTTAATCGTGTCCATCTCTGATTGACGAAAAAAATTTCATTTAGTTTGTGTTATTTACCTTGTGACGTCAAGGAGAAGGGTGCGGGCGAAAACAAATTTGCAGTTTTTTTTTATTCCTCTTACGCTACATTTGCACATGAAAGTACTTTCTTGAAATTTCTGTATACGTATTATGAATAAAAATTTTAATGAAATAAATGACTCATGAAAATTTCTTGTTAATTTTAAAAGGAAAGTGAAAGTTCATTTTAAAAATGTCGTCGAAAAGTAAAGTTGAAAAAAATGTATTGTTCCTTTCTTAACTAGAGTTACCCAGAAATTCAACTACACAAATTTATATGGCAATTACTTGGGAATAAGTATTATTATTAATATTTTAATAATACTATTGTTTTAAAAAGGCATGAATTGTTTTCTTCATGTACATTTGAACGCAAGATATTATAATTATTTAAATATTTATACAAAATAAGGATAATTTATTATAACTATTTGTCATAATCATGTATATTTGTATAAATCTTTAAAGCGGGTAACACTGTTAACCTTTTTTCATTTTACTTTCTGAAAACATCAAAAATTTACTTTCTTGAAAAAATCGTTGAAAGCTGACTGGAAATTAAAAACAATGTGAGTGTGGTAGTAAAAAAATTTGATTGTATTGCTACTTTCTTGCAATTAGTTTCATGTGTAAATGGTAGGTTAAGTGTGGACTTTCCCGAAATAACTAAAACGGCACATTTGTTCTTGATTGTAAAATACCACACGATCGAAGTAGTTTTATTATTATTTTTTATTAATGTCGCACAGAAGAAGAAAAATTATCGAAAATTATCATTTATAATATATTTTTGTTGACTGATTTTATCCTAAGTTTTTTCTTCATTTATTTTATTTGTAAGAAAACTACACTTGCCGCTAACTACAAATCTTTAAACGCCCAAAATTAAAATGCTAATTGACGATTCTATGTGTAAATGTCGACAAAATCGTCAATAATATTATTACAATGCATATACACACGCTGGATGGTGTATTTGGCCTTCTGTAGGGTCCATAAGGCCTATTTCTGTTAAAGGGAACCAAAAAAAAAATAAAGGTGTATAGGAGTCTTAAAATGTTGCTTCTTAGCCTGTCGAAAAATATTATTGTAGTGTATAATGATATATACACATATGTAATATAATATAATATAATATGTTCAGCTCGTCTATGTTAAATCCTACGAGAAGGACTTTTGTGGACAATTGTCGTTTTTTAACTCTTCTCCCTGCAAATGTTCTTCTTCAAATCGAAGAATGGCACTAAAAAATACCCTGATTGAAGTTGGGCTATTATCAGTGTTGCCATATTTATTTTTCAAAAATCTTCAAGTCGAGCAAAAAAAATCTTTTTTTGTTACCAAAAATCTTTTTTGTTATTTCATTGAATAAAAATGAGTTAAAATTTATTTTGCTTCTTGTGAAATATTAAAAGTAAAGCCAAATAACACAAAATATTTACTGTATAGAATATGTGTAAGATCATTATGAAGCAAATCAGAAAATTTGTAAGTAGTTTAGCCAAAAAATCCCCCAATAATATATTAGAAGTACCAAAAGTAAAATTTTTAAAAATCTTATTTTTAGATAAGAAACCTTTTTTTGTCGTTTTCACATGTCTAAAAACTTCAAAAATAAGATAAATCTTCACATATGGTAACACTGGCTATTATGTTCCACAAAATATTCCCGCAGTAGTGAATATTCGGCACAGTATTAAAATTCCACTTCAATGCCAGAAATTAGTCAAAATTCGAAATAAGCTCTAAAGCTATTTTGTACTTAGTCACACTTGCAGTTTCGGTGTAGGATGTATTTGACAGTTTTTTGGTGAAACTTTTGAGGAACATTTAAATCCTCTAATACCCATTAACACAATGTTCGCTGGGATATTTATTATTTATTTGTCATTTTATTAACTCTCAGTGTAACTTAACTTATGCTTTAAGCGAAAGTTAAAAAAAATCGGTGAAAATAAAAAATAAACTAATTAGTATCAGCTTAGATGATGAGATATTTCTTGCAAAGTCTTACTTTGTTGGCAAAAAGCGAAAGAGAATTAAAAAGGGTTAAAAATATTCATGTACGCCCAGTTCTTTTTTTACACGGTGCATACGTTCCTAAGAAAACCGTGCAAAAAAAGTTTGTAAAAAATACATGCGACATATGCAAAATTTGGTGCATATGTCTAAATACCTGCGGCCCCTATACGTTGCGACTTGTTGCACAATTTGATTAAGTTGTACAGCTAATAAATGACCAACGGTTGGTCATCGATTGAATAAAAAATCAAAAATTTTTTATTTTCATTCAACTGGCGAACAATTTAACTATCAAATTGGTGTTTGTAATGGCGATTTCTTCTTTCACTTGTCATTTTCATTCATTATGTCAGCAACACCGTGAATAGTAAACAGTATGATTGATTGATCTTCTTTGTATTCCATCAAAGATTTGTTTATGGCCAGTAGAGCTAACAAATCGGAACTCATATTGACTGTTTAAAAATAATTTCTTAATGAAGTTTGATAAAAAATTTATTGAAAAATTGCAGTGTATGCAGTGAACGATCAACTGGTATATGCAACTCAACTGTACGACCAGTTTGCAACATGTATAACGCGAAATACTAAATAACAAAATGATCTGTTTAAGTAAAAAGCCAAGACAATTGTAAGACTGTTGTAAATTTAGAGATGGTAAAGTGAGCTTTCATTACAAAAAATATTTCAGCAAATTGAAATACGATGAATAAAAACAATTCACATATTCCATTTGCAAAAAAGTATAGTATATAAAGCAGAAATCTACATCAACTGACACCCCACACAGTGGACCAAACACAGAAGAACGCTGATGATGAAAGTTTAGTGGCCTTCGAAAACGGCTAGCTGTTCCGTTCAACTATGTGTTGTCAGAATATTTACAACTAACTTTGATGTTATTTGTCCATTAATAATTATCACATGTAATTTGGCTTAAAAAGCGATACGAACTTTAGCCTGTTCAAATCATAAATATAGAAACAAATGAAGTTCGAAAAATAATAAAATAAATAACTAAAAAGCCTTTTGTTAAAAGAAAGAACTAAAAATTTGTTACAAACATTGTATTGCTTGTGAAAGGGCCTTTATTTTCACACCGAATACTCGTACATATTCATAACTTAGGCAATGTTCATGAATAAACGAATAATATTTTTAATGAGTGGTGGAAATTCGATTGAATTTGCCAATTCATAATAATCTTATTCATATGGCCTGTAAAAACGAATAAATAAATCGTGCAAGTTCAGAAACTTCGTGAAAAAAAAACAAAATGTGTTCGTATATGTGAAACGTGTTATTCCAAAATCGTGTAAAAAAGGAATTGCGTATACTTAAAATTCGTTTTGATCTCTCTTTCGTTATTTCAACCCCACATCGTGTAAATGGGTACATGTTCACCAATTTCGTGATGTGTCCTTTTAATCTTAAGTAAATTTAATTGCTGGTCACATAACTAGCCTTGTGCCAGTTCCACTTACGGCAGTGAAAACATTTCACCAATTTGGTAACTTATTTCTTTCGTTCCATCCATTCCAACCATCTTTGACCTTATTTCCAAAATAACCTTATTTTAATGCACTGCAGTGTGCAAATGTCATGAAGTTTGTTAAATTCAACGTGCAAAACATTATTTTTTGTTTTCATAATTCCACTAAAATAAAATGTTTGCAAAATTAATATTGCGAGTATCATGAGCGCATGAACAATTTTTTGGTCCACTAAAATTTTGGAAACAGCAAAAAAAAAACACATGAACAAGAAAAATCGTTAAAAGTCATTAGGATTGTAAAAGAATAAACTTTAATTCTTTATACATTCGAATGGTAAAAATAAAAAAAATATGTGTGTATGTATGTATGTATTTTTGGTCAATTGTGCTTCTTGATGGTGGTATTGACTAAAAAAAAAAAAAAAAGAATCAAAATCATCCAAAGTGTCAGCAGCTAGCATAAAGGAAAAAAGACCAGCACGCAAAAGCAAATAAAATAAAGCTGGGCTTGGTTTTAAAAACTTTGTTTTGCATACACTTCCATTACATTAAATGATTTCTTGTTTTCCCAATTTTTTTACATGTATCAATAACCCGACAATGCATTCATAACTGAATTTATACATTTAAAATTTTTTATTTTCGCAAAGACATGCAACAACATGCAATGTCATATTTAGGAAAGACCAGTTCGAAAGAAACCTCTGAAAGCATGAATGCCAGGAGACTGAGTAAGCGCCGAATATATACATACATATGCAGATATAGTACGTGTACACACATACATACGTATGTATATACATACATATAGTTATCTTAATATAGAAATGCCCTAACTCTTAATTTTTTTGAAATCTAGATTTTTGCGTTTTTCGATACATTAGATGTTCAACTATCGATATATACAAAAATCTCAATTTCAAATAAATAATGAGTTAAGGCCTTTAAATATTAAGTAACGATATTAATGTATGTATGTACCCACCCAATAAATATGAAACTCACAAATAAAAGTATAAAATTAATAAATAAATATGTAAATGAAAACAATATTCAAAGCCACGGGTGTAATGCAGTCAGTCATATATCGGGAACATGTATCAAGGGTATCAAAGTGTGTCTCTGTTACCAATAAATGCAGTAAATAAAGGAAAAAACAATAACCCTTTCAACCAATAAGAATTTGAACTTATTTTCGTTGTTGTCGCGAATTTTGACAAATGTGCTGTCAAAAGTGTTGTTATGCTTAACCTAAATGTCAAAAAGTTATTCAATACGCCTTATATACATATGTCTACAGTTTTGGATTTAGAATTTTTGCGAAATATAGGTCACCAGTAGCTAAACAGACGTTTAAAATTGTATACAATACATAGAATTAAATTAAGAGTCAGGTTATTTTAATAAGCAGAATGCGCAGAAGTATTTTTTTTATTTATATAAAGCAAGTAATGGAACAAATTTTTTCTCCATAGAGAAAAAAATTCGGGCTATTTACGGCCCTCAATATAGAACGAAATTTCAAAATATTTGGAATGGAATTTATTGGAAATATTTTGAAATTTCAATCCATATGGAATGTCGTAATTTTCCACCTTGATTCTTTCAAATACCGAGCAGAAAGCGGCACTTTTAGTGTGAAATTTAATTTTCTGGTTACCCTTCACCACAGCTAGTATTAAATTTAATGATTCTGGAGTTCGATTCTGGTTCTGTGATAATGTGAAATTAAAACTTTTTTCATCTTTTCATAGTGTATCTGCTTCTAGTTCAGTGAAAAAATGAAAACAATATTTAAATTTTTTCATATTAAAAAACAACTGATTCTAAAATTTTAAGAAAGACTTTTTTATAACAAGCTGCTTTTAAAAAAAGTATCTGCTAACAAAGGCTCTTATAAAAATGTGCCTTTACAAAAATAATTATTAAAAAATTGGAACATAAAGGGTGTTTTTTATTGAGGTATAGAACTTTAAGTTGGCATCACTTTTTTAACTGGCGGCCATTTTGTCAGCTGTCAAGTGATTAATATTTAGTTTGGTTTGCCATTTCATCATGAACAGGTTGACAAAAGAACAACGCTTGCAAATCGTGCAAATTTATTTCGAAAATAATGGTTCAGTTCGCGAAGTTTACCGCAAGCTCCGTCCATTTTATGGTCGACATAATCGTCCATCAGAGCAATTAATTCGGTTAACCATGGATCGTTTTCGCACTACGTTTACTCTATGTGATAATACGCATCCGCAGAGACGTCGAACAGTGCGCACCGAAGAAACAATTGCCGCTGTAGAGCAAAGTGTTGAATAGGACCCGAATGAATCGATTCGCCACCGTGCACAGCAATTGGAGCCGACTAACCGACTATTTTGTTCCCGAATTGGATGGCATGAATGTGGATGAGTTGTGGTTCCAACAAGACGGCGCTACATGCCACACAGCGCACGTCACAATCGATTTATTGAAGGAAACATTCGATGAGCGCATAATTTCGCGGAATGGACCTGTCAATTGGCCACCAAGATCGTGTGATTTGACACCATTGGATTATTTTCTTTGGGGATATGTGAAGTCGCTCGTCTACGCCAACAAACCAGAAACGTTAGGGGACTTGGAAGCCAACATTCGTGGCGTTATTGCCAACATACGGCCCCATATGCTCGAAAAAGTGGTTGAAAATTGGACCTGTAGAATTAGCTTTATTCGAGCCAGCCGCGGCGGCCACATGCCCGAAATCATATTTAAACATTAATGGCATAAAATTATCCTTCCAATAAAGCCAAATTGATGGACATTAAAACGATTTTCTTGTGTTTTATTTCAATTCGAAGTTCTATACCCCTCAAAAAAACACCCTATACATACGAGTACATATTTATTAAAGTATTTTTATAAACCGCCTTTATAAAAAAATTCATAAAAAGTACCTTTTGAAAAAGTACGTGTTATAAAAGGTTCCCTTTTGTTAAGTAATTTTCGAAAGATTACCTTCAAAAAAATATAAAAAAGTGCCTTTTTAAGAAATACATTTTATAAAAAGTACCTTTTTTAAGAAGTACATTTTATAAAAAGTACCTTTAATAAAAATTGCCTATTACAAAAAGTACCTTTTATAAAAAGTGCCTTTTGTAAAAAATACCTTTTATAAAAAGTGCATTTTATAAAAAGTGCCTTTAATAAAAAGTACCTTGAATAAAAAGTATCATTTACAAAAATTAGCTTTTATAAAAAGTACCTCTTATAAAAAGAACCTTTTATAAAAAGTACTTTTTTACAAATTATCTTTTTTAAAAAGTACCTTTACAAAGATTACCTTTTATAAGAAAGTATTTTTAAATAAATACATCTTAAAAAAAGAGCATTTGAAAAGTACTTTTTAAGCAGAAGTACTTTTTTAACAAGTATGGGTTTTAAGAAAGTACTCTTTAGAAAGTTCGTTCACAAAACTAATTACTTTTGTAAGTAAAAGTAAAGAAAAAAAATTAATTAAAAAAGCTTTAAGCAATATTTCTTTAAAAAAATATTAAGAAGGGCAACAGCAAAAAGTTCCCACATAGTTTATAGGCATACATACATATGTACATTAATATATATATATATATAACATACACATACAGTGAACCTTATTAACTGATAAAATGTTTACTATACCATTTTTGCCTCCAACAATTGCCTAACTTATCTAATACATATCTATGGAAACATTATATTTGTCAGTTCCTGGGAATTTTTGGCAAGAGCCAAAATTTACAAAAGTTTGCAAAAAAACCTTTGTTTTTTGCACTAAAATATTTAAGAATTTGTTGAAACACCTGTGCTTCAAATTTGAATATTATGCAAACTTATCAATGTCACCAGCCAGCATTGTACCTTAATGCACGAGTATAAACTCTTATCTCATGGCGTTGCATTAACTTGTGTATCGAAACATTTTATGGCATTTTAATGCACCACAGCAAAAATACAAATAATTGATACACAGCATAAGAAAACAAGCTTAAAATAGAGAGCAAGTCAGATGTATAATTTAGATAACTCCGAGAATCCTTGGTAATTTTTTTAAAAATGTTGCAATGGAAAAGTGTAACAGGGAAAAACGTAAAGAGGGAGAAAGTCAATAAAGCTTTCACACGTATTAACAGTAAGTGTTAAAAATTCTCTCTTTATATACAAAATTGTAGCACACTTGTAGGCGCAGAAGGAAATGTAGGTGAAATTTTATTAACATTACAACTAATGACGTCATTGAATGTTTATTTATGCTATCACTGCTGGTGCTGTATCAGCGTTTCGGCTTGAAATAAATGTAATTTCGTAAGCACGGTTTTTTTTTTTTTTTTTTTTTTTTTTTGCTAAAAGTACATTAATTTTATTGTTGTCGCTGCATTTTTTGGTGGTTATTATGTGTTTTTTTTTTTTTTTTTTTTTTTTGTCGACATATTGTATTCATCGCTTAATGTCTGCAGTTGTTATTCACACTTCTGCTATTTCTATTGCCATTGACCCAGTTAATGCAGTTTAGTATTTAGAAGAATTTTTTTTTTTGCCAACGTCGTCTGTTGGTTGAACATGTATATATGTTTCTACATACAAAGATACTTTTCTTTAAATTGATTGGGAATTCTGTATTAGTATTGAATATTTAAGTTGCTATTGATTGGATGATTTATTTCAATTCATTGCTTTTAGCAGGTATTTATCAAAGAAAAGAATAATAAAAACTGAATGTTTCAACGAAAATTCGAAACTTTAGCAAAAAAAAAAAAATTTAAAAAAATTTGAATTATCTATAGATAAGATCTTAAAGGATAAATGTACATACATATGTAATTGTAATAAAAGATAAAAGTTTTATTAGTAGAAAAATCATCAGAAATCGAATTATGTAGCAAGAAATTAAATAAATTTTAACTTAAAGGTTTCTTATAGTTGCCGCTTGTACAGTGTCACGTAGCCCAGCTGCCGTATTACCTTAAACCCATAATTATATTTTTAACTGGGGTTCTCCATTATGCTGGGACGAAAGACGAATTTTTCGGTGCGAACTTTCGTCATAAAAAATAAAACACATTTGTACATATGAAAATGAACACAACACCGCCTAGAGAGAGATAGATTTATTTCTACTTTGTACGCCGACGAACGACGAAAAACCCATTTTCTCACTCTCTTTACGCTCACAACAACCATCTCTAGTAACTATAAAAGCTGAATTAGCTGAATAAATTCGTCGTTATTGTGCTTCACACGACGAATTTACGCAGCGAATGCTTATCGAAGAATTCGCTGACGTGGACTAAATTCGTCGCTCGTCCCAGTTGTGTTCCTAGAATTAACATAACAAACATAACTCGCAAAGCGATTAGCTTGTCTACGAAAAACACCCAGGGTCCATGGTGGGAATCGAACCCACGACCTCTGGAATGAAAGGCTAGCATCGCTGCCACTCAGCCACAGGGGCACCCTAATTATTATGAACTTGGTATGAACAACACGTCGGATATCGCATATGGCTAATGTACACCGTTCATGTCTATATTTCGTCCCTGCTCTAACAACGGATGCCCGAACATATGGCTAAACATCAATGTTCGCCATGATGTTGGCCATCAAATATCATGCTTGAGAGTTTCATTCTCATAATAAAATATTTTGCACCAAATACTAGAGGGACAAATAGCGGAAATCATAAATAACGGCCTATCCCACGATGTCACCAGCAAACGTTCGATCGACAACTTGTATTGCAAGCAACAATAACATTAGAAAATTTGTTGTTGTTTGCAATACAAGTTGTCGATCGAACGTTTGCTGGTGACATCGTGGAACAGGCCGTAAATATTAAGGTTACGTATTCGCCACATACAAAAACATGGACATATTATTATTGCCATTGCTCTGCCGGCGTCATGTTCAAGTCGATGGCTCGTAAAAACGTAGGGCAATGTGCTACCAAGTCTGAGACACAGTTTGTTGGCTTGAAGAAGCCAATATTTTTATTCTAGTTTTCATTTTTGTGTAATTCAAATATTTGTTTATTTTTTGGCAGTGACTTGTTTTTTTTTAATATTAAAATAAATTTTTTTTTTTAATTTTCCGAATATTTCTTAAATTTCAATATTTGTACGATTTCATTAATTTTGGTCATTCTATAACTGAAATTTAAAAGTATTTCTTTTCAATAATGCTAAAGATTTCAAATTTGTGGAATAAACCGGAAAAAATTATAACATCAAAGAAAACTGAAACATTGCCTGATTTGTTATTCAAGTCTAATGAGATTTTTAAGCTGTAAGTGAATAAAAAAAATCAACATAAAAATATTAAAGTTATAATTTTTTCTTTTAATTGAGAAAAGATACTCTTTATTGCAAGTACAGGTGAGGAGATCACTTGCCATGTGCCTTAGTTTAAAATATTATAAAAAGGTTTAAAAAAAATGTAAGATCTTTTTGTGCAACAAAATTTTAAGTTTTATTTTATTTATTTATTTTGATTTTGGAAGGCCCCAACACAATAAGGTTATATAGGCCCTTTTTAAGTTTTATTTCAATTCTTGACAACCAATTTATTCTGAATTCTTATCATGTTTGTTGAATCGTTATTTTATTGTAAAAATTAATTTCAACGGCATTTTCATAAAATATTTGCATAACCAAGTGAATACGTCAATCATTTCATACGAAACCTCTTATATTTGTCTATTCCAGTTTCCTTAACAATTACAGTTGGTTTGTATATTTAGTTGCCGGAATACTGATTTTGTGTAGCATTTACTATTACATCAACGATTGTAAGACGCGCTTAGACTTAAGAAGACGCAGAGAAAACTTCCACACGGCCAGTGAAAGGTATGTTAAATAAATATGTTAATTTAAAATAAATCTCTGGACTAATTGGAATTCAATTCACTTTATTTAATGTACATATGAAGAGTACCTCAACGTCGCCGTCCTGGCGCAATTTATCGCGATCATGAAATATTCCGTAATGCTGTCAAAACAGTGCGTCAATATATTGGTCCGAATGAACAGCAGGGATCTAAAGGGAAATCGTATGTTTTGAGGAGAACACGCAGTGGCCTCATTTATGGCAGTTACAGTGAATGATGCGGAAAAGACATAAATTTTAGTTAGAAAAAACTTGAATTCATAGTTTAAATAGAAAGTCAAATAGTTTGATGTGATTTTTCGCATTTACCCATAATTTTATTTTATTTTGTGATAATTTACTACTTTTCTAATAATCTTTTTCGAATCGAATAAATCTAAAAAAAATCTATTTGCTTTTAAATTAGTTTTAATTGCAGCCTCAAGGTATGCTATAAAATTATATGGAAGAAATTGTTTCTGGTGTACACAGCGTGGAATAAAATTATGGAGACAAGTGTAAGATAACAAACATTAAAAATTTTAAAAACCCCCGATATATCCAGAAAAGATGTGATATCTTCTAAGCGGTTACACTAAAAATAATTTAAAATCAAAAGGAATAAATTAGGCATTTTTGCTGATATTTGCTTGGTCAAGCAACGTCTCTACGCATTTCGTTCCTCTTATGGAACTCATCAGTTAAATTGGTACAAATTGGAATCAGTGATCCAAGCCAATGGCAAAAAGTCGGCTGGAGCCGATATTTAATGAAAACAAAAATCAAATTATTTTATAGGACTTATATACTTTAAATTAAGTAAATATAGAGCTATATATCTCGAAATTCTTTTTGTAGTTCATAGATTTAACGTCAATATTGTGTATCGCACGTAAATGATTAAGATAATTGCATTTTTTCATCAAAAATGGATGATGTATAGTCCATTAAATTTCTTGTACGAAAAATAGAAGACATCTATAGTCCATTTAGCTTTTTACGTACGAAATGATGAATTCGTGGTCCATTAAATTTTTTCATAAAAAAATTAAAAAATAGACGATGTATACCCCATTAAACTTTGTATGTATAGTGCATTTAATTTTTTTTATGAAAAATAGACGAAGTATAGTCTTTTTAATTTTTTTGCATACGAAATGGACGATTTATAGTCCATTAAATTTTTTCATAAAAAATTTAAAAATGGACAATGTATAGCCCATTAAAATTTTTTCATAAAAAATTTTTTTCATCAAAAATTGATGATTAAATTAAATTTCCTGTACGAAAAAAGACCACGTATATAGTCCGTTTAGATTTTTGGGTACAAAATGGCCCCAATTTATAGTCCATTAAATTTTTTTATATAAAAAATTAAAAAATGGACGATGTATATATAGCCCATTAAATTTTTTTCATAAAAAATTTTTTTTCATCAGAAATGGATGATGTATAGTCCATTAAATTTCTTGTACGAAAAATAGACGACGTATATGTTAGGTTAGGTTAGGTTAGCAGGCTGCTGGTAGGAAATAAGAAAAACAGATTCCAGCTCACTTGGGTCCAATGTGATGATCCCTTTGTGCTGCCTGTAAGATTAGAAGAGAGAGAGAGAGAGAGAGAGGGAGAGAAATGATAGGGGAATGAGAGGGGTAGAGTTAGAAAGATGAGGAGTGGGTCAAGAAATTTGGGTAGGAGGGGGGGGGGAATGGTCAGCGATTATACCAACCACTATTCCTAATATAGAGGCTCAGATTCTTGAGCCCAATTTCCGATAACTCGGATAAGCTTTTGAAGGATGTTCTGCCAAGAAGGTGCAGACGGAGAGTCTCCAGAGCGGGACAAAGACAGAGGAAATGCAGGATACTTTCTTCCTCTTCCTCGTCATTGCAACTGTAGCAGTAGTCGTTATACGGCAGACCCATACGTTTAGCATGGGTTCCGAAGGTACAGTGACCGGTCAGTGTGGCCACGATATTCCTCAGGGGCTTCCTGTTGAAATTAATGAGATTTTCCGTTCTGTGGAAGTCTAGGCGAGGCCAGAGGGTTCTAGCTTTTGCACAGGTGGACTCATTTCGCCATCTGTTTTGAGCTAATTCCAAGAAGGTTATATCGAAGCGACTCCAGCAGGATGATAGTGGTAGTGCACAAAGATTGTCGCTATCGACTTCTCTTAATGTGGTTCCTCTCTTTGCCAGTTCGTTCGCACTTATGTTTCCTGAAATTATCCCGTGTCCATGCACCCAGTTTATCGAGATATTTGAGTGCTGCGCAAGACCATCCAAGGCCTTACGACATTCCCAAACAAGAAGGGATGTGGTATACACCCCTGTGAGAGACTTAATAGCGGGTTTGCTGTCAGTCATGATATGGATATCTTTATTTGAAATCCGATAGAACCTTAGCCATTGTGTAGCTCTTTTTATAGCAGATAATTCCGCCTGTAGTACACTACATTCGTTCGGGAGTCTGAAGGACATTTCAATTCCGTACTCGGGAATGAAGACGCCACCTCCAACCCCTGCCCCCTTTTTTTAGCCGTCCGTGAAGACCTGTATGGCTCCATTCGGTGGGGAATACCCTTCTGCCAAAGAAATTTGGAAGTTCCTATTGAAGTAGGGTTTCGGAATGCAGCAATCTATGAGATCCGGTATGTTGTTCACTATACCTAAAATACTTGCATGCCCCCATAGTCGGTGGTTCCATGCGCCTATTGTGTTTAGTCTGACGGCGGTACGTAGAGCTAGCTTTCTAGCCGTTAAGTCCACCGGAAGCCAACCCAACATGGTGAAGAGCGCTTTTGTTGGCGTTGATTTTAGAGCACCTGTTATCATAAGTGCCATTTTGCGGAGAGTTCCCTCTATACGGGACTGATTACTTTCTGAGTCGAGTGCTTTCCACCAGACCGAAATCCCATAAAATAATATAGGTTTTATAACCGTCTCTAGTATCCAACCGACTCTCTTAGGATTTATACCCCATGTAGGGCCGATTGCATTCCTACAGACTTATATTGAAGTTGTAGCTTTCGCTATTCTTGCCTGAAGATTATCCCTCCAGGAAAGCTTACTATCGAGGACAACACCCAGATATTTGGCTTTATCCGACCGAGTTAGAGTAATGCCATTTAGCCTAGGGTGATTGAAGTTGGGAATTTTGTATCTCCTGGAGAAGAATACTAGTTCCGTTTTATCCGGGTTGACACTAAGGCCACTCCGCGAGCACCAAGCACTAACCTCGTTTAGTGCATTTTCCAATCTTTGTGATATAGTATCCAGGTGGAACCCTGATATTGCAATCGCTACATCATCCGCATATGCAACCGTTTTGATATTCATGGATTCCAATTTTTTGAGCAGATTGTTAACTGTCACATTCCATAGCAGGGGCGACAGCACACCACCCTGAGGTGTACCTCTGTGGGCCTGCCTTGTGATGGTAGCTGCTCCCATGGTGGAAGTGATGATTCTGCGCAGTAGCAGATTTCCAATGAGCTGATAAATCCCCCGGTTGACCCCCAGTTCTCTGAGAGACTGAATGATTGCCGACGGATCAATATTATTAAAGGCACCTTCAATATCCATGAAGGCCGCCATGGTATAGTTTTTATGCTCGAGTGATTTCTCTATGCATCCTACAAGCGAGTGTAAGGCGGTCTCAACCGATTTGCCCTTGGTATATGCATGTTGAGAGGCAGAAAGTAGAGAGTTATCAATGAGTGTTCTGATATGCACATCCAATATTCTCTCAAGGGTTTTCAGAAGAAAGGAAGTTAAACTAATAGGTATAAAATCCTTCGCCTTGGTATGTGCCGCTTTCCCTCCTTTGGGTATAAATATCACATTACAATTAGTCCATGCATTTGGAATATATGACCAAGTAGTACAGGCCTTGTATATTACAATTAACCATGGTATTACTAGATCGGCATTATGTTGCAAATCCGCTGGAATGATACCATCCGGACCCGGAGATTTGATGGATGTAAACTTTTAAGAGCCCATTTCACTTTTTCCACAGTAATGTCTATGGGTATTTGAGCCTGGGCATGGGAGGGGTATGTTCGTCGAATATCCCCACAGAGTTGACAGCCCGGAAAATGGGTGTCCATTAGGACCTTTAGAGATCCCATACTGTTCGTTGTCCAGTTACCATCGCTATCCTGGATGTAACTAGGTATCATCGGTTTTTTCGCTAGGATTGTACGCAGTCTACAGGTCTCGGAGTGGGATTCTACTTTATTGCAAAAATCCCTCCAAGTTTTGCGTTTAGCGTTCCTGACTTCGTTTTTGAATTTATTCAATGAGGCTTTATACAGTGACCAATTACCTGTCCTTTTTGCTGTATTGAATAATTGTCTGCATTTTTTGCGAGTTTCTGCAATACTATCAGACCACCAGGGTAGTCTTTTATTTTTTTGTTGTACAGATGCCTTACAGGATAAACCAGTAGCTTCGTAAAACGCATTTGTTAGCGTATCTACGGCTAAGTCGATATCCGCGGCCTCCTCTATATTAGGATGTTGCGCGATCAAGTTGGTGAGGGTTCGGTTTTGTACCTCCCAATTTGTTTTGCGTCTGTTAACGTATAATTTTGTTCTCCTATCCGAAATGCTAATCACGAATGTTATATAGCGATGGTCAGAGAATGAGCAGTCTGAGGAGTCTCTCCATTCCCGAATTAAATGAGCGTGCCTCGAATTGACTAGAGTTATGTGTAATACCTCTTGTCTATTGGAGACTACGAAAGTTGGTACCGAACCTTGATTCAGCACTACCAGATTGTTATGAATAATAAAATCAAAAATGCACTCACCTCTTTCATTTGTATCTGAGCTACCCCAGATCTGATGATGCGCGTTTACGTCAGCGCCTATTATAATAGGGATACTGCTATTTTTTGCTTCCTTCAATGCCTTATTGACCAATATGCTTGGTGGGGGGTCCACATGGGCCATGTAGCATGAGAGTAGCCACCATGATGTGGATTCTCCCGTCTCCCATGCTACTGCTATGGTGTCTTCATCACTAAAATTAGATAAAATGATATTTAAGCTGGTTTTCACCATAATACAGGATCTAATGTTTTTATCATTGTTACCTGATTTATGTACATATAGTAGTCTGTATCCCTTTGCACTGAGTCCAAGAATTTTGCCATTGGAAGTCCATGGTTCTTGGATAAGTGCAATATCCACACCTCCTTCTAAAATTCGGCTGGTTAATGCCGCTGAGGCTGCTTTTGAGTGGTGAAGGTTAATCTGAATTAACTTCGCCATCCTCAGATATCAGGGTCATAGTTGACGACGATGTCTCCGTCTGCTGGATTTGGGTCCAGAAGAGCGTTTTCATCGTCCGCAAAGTCAAGTCTATCCAGGAGGTCCTCAATCAGACAAGAGTCTGTTTGAGAGCATCCCGAAGCGACTGAATCCGCAGGTTCAACTACGGCCTCCGTGTTGGTCTTGGCTACGTTATCAGTGCCTGCCCCTTGCGACCCCTCTGTTGCATTAGGGTTTTCGGGATCGGGTTTGTCATCACCCGAAGTCTGATGCCCATAAACCCGTAGTACACCAGACCTTGCCTTTCCCGGAGTAATGACAACGTTTCCTTATTCAGGACCACGATCGACTTCCTACGAGCACCAACCGGTTCGAAGACCTTTACTACCTTCCAGTCATTGGTTGGTAGGTCCGGGCTTCCTTTCCGGAAGATGTCCAGGATCTTCGCAGGGTCGTGTGGTTCCGCTGGAATGACAGTAATTGCTCTTGGTCTGCATGGTATTTCACTGACCGGGACCAATTCCAGTCTCGCACCGGGCCACACTTCCCCTAGGGATAGGATGATATCCTTTAGTTTGAATGCAGGAGACTAGTTTCACATGACCCTGAAACCAGCCTGCGTCCATGAACTGTGGCGAGTGCCCTTGGCTCATGTCATTATCCTGCAGGTAGATGTCCAGTAACTTTTGACATATCAATCCCCACTTGTCGTGATTGATTGCTCTATCGCATTTACTATGGTCTAGAACAGCCCTTACCAGTGGGTTTCTTGCAACTTCACTGTAAGGTTTGTTTATGACCTTGGAGTCTGCCTGCTTCTGACGCTTACTGGATGGCTGTGCCTTTAGCTGCGCCGATGGTTCCTCCCCTGAGCGTTGCCTTTTAGGCGTGGTGGCTGCAGGTGTTATTGCAGCTGCTTTAGGGTTAGAGCCATCGTGTGCGGCCAAGTGAGCTTTTGCCCATGCCAGCGAGGATTTTTCCTTGCTAGTGAGCTCCCTAGACGGCTTGTTGCTCAACTGCTCGATATAGCGTCGAGCAGCCCGTAATTCAACGGTGGCTTTGCGCGTCAGGAAGCTTCGCTCACGCGTGTTTTGTGCGTTCGATCCAGATGCAGTTGGCACTGTCGGCTTGACGCTGACTGGCACATCCTTCTCGAGCACTTCCGTATTCTTAGGTGCAGTTGGCACGGCTGGTATTACTCCAGCTGGCACACCTTCCGTTTTCTTTTTGGGTGCAGTTGGCACTACCGAGGGTTTCCCGGTTGGCAATCCAAAGTTGTTTTGGCTGATTTCCCAGCTCTTGATTTGGCTGCAGCAGATGTGCTTGGACTAAGGTCCAAGGACATGCTGCGGGTTAACCTTGCCTTTCCTAATGGAATGGCAAGGTTTGGTTTTTGTTTTTTTAAAGGTTTATTCTCAATTTTGTTCCCACGAGTATGTGCGTAAGCGGTTGGACCACCCATGCAGGGACGGCGTACATGGGCTAAGCAATCACGTTTTAACCGACCCGTGCCCTGGCGTCTGCGTGGAGCTGTTAGCGACTAGTCTTCTTTAACCACTGATTAGCCATTCAGGTTCTCGGCATTGCTACCATCCACCTTAACCTTACAAATGGTTTAGTTTTGGTCCGCGGGCTCCATGCATAGAGAAAGCTACACCGTAAGAAAGGAGCCACAACATGTCTCCCCATCACGATCACAAACATGGGTGGAATGTTTCTCGTGATCGGGAGTCTCCACTTGTGGGTTCCTTTCCCATGGTTCTCCCAACCCTGGCGCCTCTTTCTCAGGGTACGCCATTGTCGGTGAGACACCAGTTGTGCATACATTTCACCAGCACGCAGACTGGCCATGAAAACGATCTTGCGAGTTTCTAAAAAGGAAATCTCGCAAGTTCGTGCCAGACCCGAGACATGTCAGCAACAGTGCAGTGTATCAGGAATGTTGCTAATAATGTCCCTCCCCTATCCGCCGCCTGGGGACGCGCCCGACAGGAGACTACTACTCCTACAGCATAGCTAGGTGCTAAACTAGCGCTGTTGTTCGGGGACGACGTATATAGTCTATTTAGCTTTTTACGTACGAAATGATCAATTCATGGTCCATTAAATTTTTTCATAAAAAAATTAAAAAATGGACGATGTATATCCCATTAAACTTTGTGTGTATAGTCCATTTGATTTTTTCCATGAAAAATAGACGAAGTATGGTCTTTTTAATTGTTTGCATACGAAATGGACGATTTATAGTCCATTAAATTTTTTCATAAAAAATTTAAAAATGGACGATGTACATATAGCTCATTAAACTTTGTATGTATAGTGTATTTAATTTTTTGCATGAAAAATAGACGAAGTATAAACATTTTAATTTTTTGCATACGAAATGGACGATTTATATGCCATTCAATTTTTTATAAAAAATTGAAAAATGGAAAATTTTGTCATAAAAAAATTTTTTTTCATCACAAATGGGTGATGTATTGTCCATTAAATTTCTTGTATGAAAAAAGACGACGTATATAGTCCATTTAGGTTTTTGGATACAAAATGACCCCAATTTATAGTCCATTAAAATTTTTTATACAAAAAATTAAAAAATGGACGATGTATAATAGCTCATTAAAATTTGTATGTATAGTGCATTTAATTTTTTGCATGAAAAATAGACGAAGTATGGTCTTTTTAATTGTTTGCATACGAAATGGACGATTTATAGTCCATTAAATTTTTTCATAAAAAATTTAAAAATGGACGATGTACATATAGCTCATTAAACTTTGTATGTATAGTGCATTTAATTTTTTGCATGAAAAATAGACGAAGTATAAACATTTTAATTTTTTGCATATGAAATGGACGATTTATAGTCCATTAAATTTTTTTATAAAAAATTGAAAAAAGGACGATGTATATATAGCCCATTAAAAATTTTTCATAAAAAATTTTTTTTCATCAAAAATGGATGATGTATAGTCCATTAAATTTCTTGTACGAAAAATAGACGACTTATATAGTCCATTTAGCTTTTTACGTACGAAATGACCAATTCATGGTCCATTAAATATACCCCATTAAACTTTGTATGTATAGTACATTTAATTTTTTGCATGAAAAATAGATGAAGTATAGTCTTTTTAAATTTTTAAAAAATTAAAAAATAGACGACGTATATAGTCCATTTAGCTTTTTACGTACGATATGACAAATTTATGTCCATTAAATTTTTTCATAAAAAAATTTAAAAATGGACGATGTATAGCCCATTAAACTTTGTCCATTTAATTTTTGCATGAAAAAGAGACGAAGTATGATCTTTTTTAATTTTGCATACGAAATGGACGATTTAAATAAAATTTTTTCATAAAAATTTTTTTTTCATCAAAAATGGATGATTATTGTCCATTAAATTTCTTGTATGAAAAAAAGACGACGTATATAGTCCATTTAGGTTTTTGGGTACAAAATGACCCCAATTTATGGTCCATTAAATTTTTTTGTACAAAAAATTATTAAATGGACGATGTATAGCCCATTAAATTTTTTCATAAAAAATATTTTTTATCAAATATTGATGATTAAATTAAATTTCTTGTACGAAAAAAAGACGACGTATATAGTCCATTTAGAGTTTTGGGTACAAAATGACCCCAATTTACAGTCCATTAAATTTTTTTATACAAAAAATTAAAAAATGGACGATGTATAATAGCTCATTAAAATTTGTATGTATAGTGCATTTAATTTTTTGCATGAAAAATAGACGAAGTATAGTCTTTTTAATTTTTTGCATATGAAATGGACGATTTATAGTCCATTAAATTTTTTTATAAAAAATTTAATAATTTTTCATAAAAAATTTTTTTTCATCAAAAATGGATGATGTATAGTCCATTAAATTTCTTGCACGAAAAATAGACGACTTATATAGTCCATTTAGCTTTTTACGTACGAAATGACCAATTCATGGTCCATTAAATATACCCCATTAAACTTTGTATGTATAGTGCATTTAATTTTTTGCATGCAAAATAGACGAAGTATAGTCTTTTTAAATTTTTAAAAAATTAAAAAATAGACGACGTATATAGTCCATTTAGCTTTTTACGTACGATATGACAAATTTATGTCCATTAAATTTTTTCATAAAAAAATTAAAAAATGGACGATGTATAGCCCATTAGACTTTGTCCATTTAATTTTTGCATGAAAAAGAGACGAAGTATGATCTTTTTTAATTTTGCATACGAAATGGACGATTTAAATTAAATTTTTTCATAAAAATTTTTTTTTCATCAAAAATGGATGATTATTGTCCATTAAATTTCTTGTATGAAAAAAAGACGACGTATATAGTCCATTTAGGTTTTTGGGTACAAAATGACCCCAATTTATAGTCCATTAAATTTTTTCATAAAAAATTTAAAAATGGACGATGTATAGCCATTTTTTAAGCAAGAAATTGAATAAACTATACATCATCCTTTTTTTCATCAAAAAATTAAATCGTCCATTTTTTCATCAAAAATTAAATTAAACAAAAAATTTAATGGAGTATACATACATCGTCCATTTTTTTAGCAAAAAATTTAATGGACTATAAATCATCCATTTTTTCATCAAAAAATTAAATGGACGAACATCGTCCATTTTTTCATCAAAAATTAAATTGAACAAAAAATTGAATGGAGTATACATACATCGTCCATTTTTTTAGCAAAAAATTTAATGGACTATAAATCATCCATTTTTTCATCAAAAAATTACATGGACTATACATCGTCAATTTTTTTAAGCAAAAAATCTAATGGACGACTATACATCACTAATTTTTTAAGCAAAAAATTTAACGGACCATAAATAATCCATTTTTTCATCAAAAAATTAAGTGGGCGATACATCGTCCATTTTTTAAGCAAAAAATTGAATGGACGACTATTCATCATTAATTTTTTCATCAAAAAATTTAATGGACTATGCATCATCCATTCTTTCTTCAACAAATTAAATGGACTATACATCGTCCATTTTTTAAGCAAAAAATTAAATGGACCACACATCATCCATTTTTTATGCAAAAACATAAATGGACTATACATTGTCATTTGTTATCAAAATTTAAATGGACTGTAAATCGTCCATTTTTTTAAGAAACAAATTGTGCTGTCTATACATAGTCCATTTTTTTTTTTCAAAAAATTATGTGTACTATATATCGTCATCGTCCACTTTTTAAGCAAAAAATTAAATGAACTATACATCGTCCATTTTTTTATCAAAAAATTAAATGAACTATATATACATCGTCCATTTTTAAATGCACTATACATCATTCGTTTTTTCATCAAAAAATTAAATAGACTACACATCGTCCATTTTTCGAGCAAAAAATTTAATGGACTATACCTCGTCCATTTTTTAAACAAAAAATGAAATGGACTTTACATCGTCCATTTTTTAGGCAAAAAATTAAATGGACTATACATATAGTCTAATTTTTCTAATATGAAAAATGCACAATGTATTTTAACCCATTTGATGTTTCCTTATGCAAAATTTAGCAGGTATTGCCTATTTAATTTTTCCATATGAAAAATTTTTCATGTATAGCTAATTTTTATGGATAATTTTACCGTGTTTAGCCCATTTAATTTTTCCATGGGAAATGTATACAATTTATAGTCCATTCAATTTTTCTAGATGATAAATGTACCATGTAGAGTTCATTTAATTTTCTTATATGTAAAATGTACCATTTACAGTAAAATGTACCATGTACATACATATACGTATGTATAGCACATCTATTTTTTTCTTTATGAACAACAAAAATTTTAAATTTTAAAACCTCCCGAATATATCTAGAAAAGATGTGATATATTCTAAACGGCTAGACCGTTTTTATTAAAATATAGCTAAAAACCCACTTGGTTACGTCACCTTTCAAACAAAACAAAAAACTAATGCCCCTATTACGGTTTAATAGTACGTTTCCATTATGAGCAAATCAAGTTTATTTGAGAAAATCATGTCGAAGTGTTTCCATTATGTGTTGTAAGTGTTTCTATGTTCGAATTTTCGAAATCAATTTCACGTTTGAATTGCTTATTTATTTTTATAACCTAAAAGAAACATAAAAATGTGTTTAATAATAATTTAGAACAGCAAAATAAATAAAACATATACATAAGAATGGAAAACAACATTGACAATAACTTTCTTTTTTTAAATTACTTTTTTCTTTTTATAAGCAAAGAGAATCTGCCATTTTTATTCGTACTTAAATGTCACTTTTTCGGATTTGTAAGTCACCAATAATGGATGGCCCAGAGTTGCATTTGTAATAATAGCAGCCGCGCAGTATTGCATTGACAAATTCGACTTAATTTGTAGCAAATTAAGTCATTTGAGATAATTTGCTCATATGAAATATGTATGGGAAATCACTTCGCAAATTACTTAATTTGGGCAAATCAAATGTTTTGACCTAAATCACGTATATGGAAACGTACTATAAAACTCAACTAAGTTTAGTTGAAATTGTCATAACTTAACCTTTAAACAATTTAACTGTTTTTGGCATTCTGAATTACAACTAATTTTAGTTGTATTCGAAACAATATTCGAAAAAGAAAAGGTTTTCATCTATGCTATGTTTTTTGAAACCATAGTAGCCATCACAAAATATTTTAAATAGTTTTAGTTTTGCCGTTGTATTTTGTTTTTAAATTTCATGTTTTATGAATGTGGCAACAATATTGAGGCAAATCTAATACAACAGTCGAAATAAAAACCAAAATACAACTGATAGAAAGCAGTTGTCTCATGGTGAAAAAAGTTGTAATCCATAATAAAAATTTTACAATTATAACTAAACCATCCATTTAGTTGTTAATCATAAACGATTTCAAAACTATCGTTTTGAAAAGGTGTGATGAATTTTGATAGATTTTGAATATCACGTTTCTTCAGCCACAAAAAAAGTGTTCTCTGCACATAATTTTGTTTATCTAAGTTTCTAGCGTTTTTAAAGCACTGGGTTTTTCTACTATTATGTGGCGAACCTTATGATAAATTAATTCATTGAATTACTCAGTGTGTTCTATATTAATTTTCTTGAACAAGAAATTGTTGTTATTAAAAAGCACGTAAAAATTAATAAGAGTTTAGAGACATCTTTTCTGCTGTTAAAAATATTATTTACTTTTTATTGTCATAATAAAGAAATCAGCTGTTTTATTGTGTTTGCACAAAGTCACACGCTTGATTTAAAATCACGTGATATTCACGTAAAAATATACAAATAAACTTGTTTCTTTATATGAGCTTTGTTGGTATATATATTCTTTCTGTTAAATAACACCATTATTATATTCACAGCTTTATCTTTACTCATTGTGGCTTAATAAACCATATTATTGTCGGTACCCTGCTGTGGTATGTGTGTCAAAATCTATATAGAGCCATAACCGCCAAAAAAAGCCTAATCCCGGCCATACACTACACAAGTTCAGTGCTCAAGTCTGGCACTGCATAAACTAAGCTTGTGACACACACTATACAAGTAAACTGTGCAGTTTTTATTTTAAAGCTATAAGTGAAGAAGACAACATGAGCAAATACTGCTCTATTTTATTAATTGCTGTGGCAATAAAAACAGCCTAAATCCTAAATGTGTTAATCTTTTTAACACCCATTTCTCTATTTGCATCGGGGTATTTTTCCTTTAGTTTATTAATTAATTTTTCGTAGGCTTCGATTTTCATAATTCTATTACTATAATCACTGCTTTTAATGCGCCATAATGCAGGCGATTCTTTGTATAATTCTAGGAACTCTGTACAGAATATTTTTTCTGCGCTCATTTTTTGCTTTTAACTCTTAAAAAATCATGACAAAACTGAACGTTTGCAACATAGACTACACAAGTTCACTGTACAGTTTTCAAACTTGAGCAAATATCAAAATCGTTTTGATATTTACTCAGTTCACTGCGTAAATAGCACAACCGCCCCCATACACTACACAAACACACTGTACAGTGCCAGACTTGAGCACTGAACTTGTGTAGTGTATGGCCGGCATAAGCGACACATTTTTTCGCTTCGTTGTTTTTTACCTTAATTGATTATTTACGATCTCAAATGATCGGTTTTGGTTATTTTGGTGGTTTTGGCACGATATGTCATCACATGTTGTAAAATCGAACACAATTACTGACACCAGAGCATAACGCTCAGTAAACATTTAGCACTTATTTTGTTGTCATCTTGTCGTGTCATTTTCAAAATATGTGCAATGCCATTCACATTATTTTTTATTTTTTTTGTTTGGAACCCAATACCCACATAGTGAAAACAATATTTGGAAATCATAAACATTGCCACTAGTACACACTATTGCGATCTCACAAAATTCCATTGTGTGTACTCAGCGTATGTAAGTGTACATGAGACCGTGACGTTGTTTCAACATTACAAAATTTTTATGACATGCTGTTTTGCAATGAGAACGAGAAACGTTGGAGAATGTTAAAGAAAATTAAAAATATTTTTTTACCTTTATAAAAGTTTTGTACATTTGTTTATGTTACAAAAACGCATGCGCCAAATGTCAAAAAAAACCTCCTTAAACACACTCCTTGAGAGAGGGGGAGAGGAAAAAGTAATGCGTGTGAGAAGTGAAATCGAAATGGGGAAGAGTTTGTTATGGATATGGTTTGGACAACAACAACCTGTGAAAGGAAAAATGTAGACACAACATTGAAAGAGCATAAAAGCAGCTAATAAAAAAGCTTCCTTCCAACTTGTTTTTGTTATATACATTTAGCCAGGCCAACAGTTTTTATGTGAACATACAAAACAGTTGATGTGCAGATTTTATGCGGTAAAGTTGGTCTAAAGTGCCTAAACGACAAAGACGTTTAAGACGACGACGACGACGAGTGCGGTGTCCAAAAATTGTGATGTTTGAGAGTGTGAGTGTGTTTGGAAAACAAGCATAAAAGTGAATGGATAAAAATATAAATAACACAAATAATATGTATGTGCTTATGTAGATATGTATGTATGTATGTATGTATGTATATTTACATGTGCATACATACATATGTACATATAAAAATAGCATAATATGTACAATGTACATAAAAAAAAGTTTAATTAAATAAAACAAAAATTAAGTATTAAATTTATTAAAGCTAAAGTGCTAAAGTAGGTGATTTTTTGAAAGGAAATTAAAATACACTTTTTTACAATTTCTGTAATAATACATAAATAATAAAAATTCTTTGATAAATAATAAAACTATCCAACAAAAGTTTTTTCCATTCTACAAAAAAAAAAGACGACAACACCCACCCAGCCAGACGCCAGTAAATCTAGAATGAAAATCAAAAATGAAAACAAAATTCAAACAGAAAACAAAGTGACATTTCATTTAAATAAAATTTAAATCAATTAAAAAACAGGTGTTTAAATTCCAGCCATATTTGTTATATACAAAAAAGAAAATTAATACAAAACTAATAAATTTAAATATTTTCACCTTTAATGTTTAGTACGACTTTTTAATAGATACTCTTGTAAAAGTATAACGTGCGCATGTGGGTGTTCTATAACAAGCAGCACGTGAAACTACCCCAAAAACAAATTAATTACAAATTATTGATATGAAAAAAAAACACGGAAGGAAAAGATACACACACTTTTAGCTACGATCTAGTTTTTTTTAACATATTATGCTTGTTGTTGTTACTTTATAAACAAAACCAAAAATCTATTAACAAGACATTTGTAAGAAATAATAAAAAAAAACAAAAGCCATTTGTACTTAATAGAGAAAATATAAAATCAATTTCATAAATTATTTATTTATAAAATTGTTTAGACGGAAAAAACAGGCAGTAAAAAATGTTGCATAAATAAGTTCTACAATTGCACGGCTGGAACTAGCGCTATCCTCTGTTTTATTTAATAATTATTTTATTTTTTTCAACATAAGATTTTGCTAAAAATATATCATACGTCCGTGTTTAATAAAGGATCTTTTGTTTTAATAATTCTAAAAATTACATTTTGCGGTATATTTGGTGGTAAAAGTTGTAAATTGGTTTAGACTTCTCATGTGCCAGTCCCATGTTTTATTTTAAGTGCCCTGAAGACGATAAAATAAACCCGTCAATCGGTATGAGTGTCGTATGCTAGTCGCATGAGACGTCCAAATAAACACGTCATTCACCATTTGTATTTAAATTTTTGCTCCTCCGCGCTCTTCTCCATCATTAAAAAGAATCAGAAACAAACGGCTGTATTTTTTTGTCAGTCAGAGTTGGAGACCATTAAAGTAGTCAGCAGTAAAATAAAAAATGTAAACCTTTTGATTTTAGTCAACCATTGCCAACAACGCGTATGTCTAGCCGGGAAGAAAAGACGACTGCATGCTATGTGATTGATGAAATTATTTCATCGTCTACAGGGCACTTACAATTAACGGCATGCTCAGGAACACAGTTTTTCTGTCCTAAACACAAAGCAATCATGTAGTAGATGCGCAATGTCTGAAACATTAAAATTGACCGAATTGAAATTTTCAGCATATTTTCCTAAGATACTGCTCTTTTTGACCCAATAGTTGAAAACATTTATTTGAATGAAACATTAAATGAATAAACTTTTATACTTATGGCCCGTTCAACGATATTGTTCATTCTTTAATTTATATTGACAATAATAATAATATCCGCTTGTTAGTTAATGTCTTCAATGTGTTCAAGGCGTATTGTCGAATGAACGATTGT
This sequence comes from Tachina grossa, assembly GCA_949987645.1. Taxonomy (NCBI): domain Eukaryota; kingdom Metazoa; phylum Arthropoda; class Insecta; order Diptera; family Tachinidae; genus Tachina; species Tachina grossa. Next base: position 18,502,227 of record OX465276.1, on the reverse strand, counting down.
TACAAGGCATTTCTAAAAAAAAAATAATGGCCCTCAAAAAACAGGCACCTAAAATTTAAAAATTATTTAAAAGTGGATTGGTGTATGAAAAAAATAATTAATTTGTATTTCAATTGTGCTTTAGTCAAAATTTTTATGTAAATTTAGTTTTAACGTACACTTCAAAGCCAAATAATGTTTTTATATACACAGAGAAAACAGATTCGTTGTGACAACCGAATTTGTTGCCAATTGAATTTTGGCGGTTGCAGCAACTATCATAGAATTCTGCTATAGCGACTGAAATTTTCTTGTGGTACCACTATATTTTAATTATAACCCTCAACCCAATAGTTGCAGCAACAGAAAAAATTGGTTGACAGTATGGAATTTGAAATAAATGTTATTCTTGCTACCGAAAATTTGGTTAATATAATTAAAACAATATCATAATTGGTACCTGTAAAAGAAAAATTGGCCTTCCTTGCTGAAATAAAAATAAATAATAAACGCAAATAAAAATACACAATTTAAGAAATTTATTATTTGACATATTGTCATAAGTTTATTTTAATTGAAATTTATTTCCTAATGGTGAAGCATGTCTATATACATTTCTTCAACCACACAACCCACAAACCTGTTATCTTATGCACAGACTTTCAAAAACCATTTGAGAACTCACAAATCATAATATCTTTGACAGTCACAAAAGTTAATTTTTTAATTTGCTGCTATAAACTATGATAGTAAACACAACCTCAAGTTAGTTGCAGCAACTGATTGAAAGTTTTTATTTTAATTTTAATATAGAACGACAATTTTTTAGTTGCTAATACCAAAAGTTGGTAGTAAAATCCAATTCGTAATATTTTATTCGGTTGGGTTAACCAATCAGTTAATTAGTCATGACTAATCGGTTGATGCAATCAATTTAAGTATTGTCACAATCATAGTTTTGTTACAATTATGCCCTTATGGCAATGAACATGGATTGTTTTTTGGATTAACAGAAAATTGATAGCGTGAACTGAAATATAGTTATGCAAATGATATTTTATTGGACTAACCGTTTTCCAACCAATCTTTTTTCTAGGTGTAGTAATAGTAGAATATTTTTTGGCGAATATTTTTCTAGAAAATGTTAACCTGTTACATACACGTTTAACCTTCACCTTTATTTCCTTTGTGTACAGTCTAACAGCCGTATTCATAAAAATTTTAAACCGCGTTTCAAATATTGTTTAAGCAAAATTCGCTAAAATTGTATTCATAATAGAATTTTAGCTTAAAAAACGGTTTTTAAACCTTGCGTAAATCAGCAAATTTTAAAATTGACTGCCCCCATGTTTAAACCAATTTTAAGGTGACGTTGTTGTAATTTTGCTTCGTTTTTGTTTACATTTTGAACTTTACCTGTATGTACATATGTGTGTATGTATGTATGTATGCATGTATGTATGCATATGCTAGTGTTATTTAGAAGAAAACAATGTAATTTTTTTTTATAGGAACTATTGCCGAAATAACAAATATACTCCAAAGAATATTTAAAAGAAAAGGAGCGATCCAGTTTCCATTCCGTCATTGTTTTCTCATTTTATGTGTTAACAAAAATAGTATAATTGTAGAAAATTAACTAGTGATGTATAAACACTCAAAACAAACAAACTAAAGCTCGTTATTCTAGTGCTTTTTTATCTGCAATAAAATAAATAATATAAAAAGCACTTTTAACAAAGATTTGTTGTGAACTTTGTTTATTATTTTATTAAATACAAGTTGGAACATATCTTTTATTTTATAGAAACAATATTTCTCTGAAAACCGACAAATAAACAAAATAGACACGAGTACTTTGTGAGTTAACAATCGTTGTTTTGCAGAACTAATATGCAAGTGACAAATAAAGAATACAGTGTTGCCACGATATTTAAAAAAATCTAGTTAATTGATTTTTAGTTAAAAAACTGATTATGAGTACCAATATTTAAAAAACGTTATTTAGCCTTAAAACGTTTTTTAACTAATATGAATTTTAAACCTCAATCAACTTTTTTTTATGAATACGGCTGTAATTGTTGACCATTCACTCTTTTGTATATGTAGAAGTATGAGTATTATGCAATTTAAAAAGTTGTATAATACTCATACGTTTTTTTTTTAATTTCTGTCCCTATCACGGTTCACAACTAAATTCAGTTTGGTCGTCTAAGAGTAGACCAAACTTACACACGACCAAACTGTGTTTTAGTATTATGAACCAAAACTGTTTTTTAATTGAAATTGTCATCGCGTTGCCAACTTAAAATATCAAGTTTGACAGGAAAAAAACACAAAGTTTTAGAAAAAGTATGGTTTTTAGTGTTTTAGTTCAAAGAAATCATACCAAATGGATACAAATACTTATGTGTAGATTTATTTTATGACGACGAAAACGAAGTCGCAATTATAGATGTGCTACGTATCAGATGAAAAATTCGTGCTGATTCCAACCCTCTTAAACTACCCAATACAAGGTAACAAATAATCAAAATAGGGAACGAATTCTCTAAAAAATTATTTTTGAAGGTTTGTTTAGTTATTTCCGGCAGAACAAAGAAACGTTATGTTATTTTTTGGATCACCTCAAACCATATTTAAAGAAATTTTTTTATGTGCCCGGTGTACCGCCGATAATGAAACTGTTAAAACATTTTGTTATTAAGCATAAGAAATATTTCTAGTTACGATTCTTCCACTTTTTCTGCTTTTTATATAGCAACAACCTGTAACTAGAAAAATCCAACCTCATCCCCAACTACTAAAAAGCAGTTGTGTATACTCAACGTTTTTCTCAACCAAACTTACACACAGTTGTAAATGAAAGTACCAAAACACAACTGAAAAGTCAACTGTTAATTTAGTGGAGAATGGCAGTGCAAATTTGTCAATCCCAACAAAACTATTTTAAAAGTTGAAAACCGTGATAGGGGCATTCATTTGATAATGAAGTTATTCTACTAATACATTTATATTGAAAGCATGTATGCATATATTCATTCTTTGCAGAATATGTACATCAAGTTTTTTATTCCGACTTTAAGAACTTTGTTCCATGCAATAATGGATATATCCATCATCACTAACCATCATATCGAACCATAATCACTAAAATAGCTTAAGCGACACATTCTTTGGACTTCATTTTTTTTTTTTTTTTTTTTTTTTTTTTTTTTTTTTTTTTTGACCAAAATCGTCTGATCGATTTTGGTCAAAAAATTAAGTTCGAAAATTATGTCGCTTTAACTTTTTTGGCGTGCAATAAATAAAATAAAGCGACATAATCTCTAAATTCAATTATTAATTTCATTGGGCCAATTAATCATGTGTTTAAAATAAACGTGTACTTTCAATTAACTCTATTAATTGATCTCAACAGCAAGGAAACCTCATTTTTACAAATTCATTAATTGATATTATCAACTTGTTTGCAGGACGAAAATCAGTACAGGATTTAATTAATAGTACAAATTTCTAATTAATAATATTAATTAAAGTTGATTTAAATTTTTTCTGTGCGCGGTTATGGAACGATATGTTAGTATGTGTATTTATTTAAAAACTTGGAATATTTGAGCAACATTTGTAGGTTTGTTTACAAAAAAATATATATCGATACTGTTAAAGAATATCGAGACGATATATATCGATACATTTTTTCATTCGCCCATCTCTACTTAAGACTACCGTTTGAATCCCCCAATTATTATTAATAAACTGGTTTTCTTTCTAATGCTATAAAAATACAATGTTATTATATTTTTGTCTCAACTGTAAAATTTGCTGGAAGTTAGCAGTTTTATATTTTAATTGCCATTATTATAACTTAAAGTTCGTTAAAAGTAGGATTTTATCGGACGTATAAAAAGTTTTTCGTTATTGAAAATTAGATTTTACTTACTAGGTACGATAAACTTGCCTGTAATTTATCGCTCACTTTAGGTTGAAGTAAAATTTTGCAAATGATAAAGTTTTTATACGTCCGATAAAATCCTACTTTTAACTAACTTTAAGTTGTAATAATGGCCCTAAGCAAAATTTTAACTGCCTTATTCATAAAAAATATTTCAGGTTTATTAAGCGCTTATTTGACGTATTTCTATGGGAAATTTGTCAAATAAACCTGTAATAAACCTTTAATATTTTTTATGAATTAGAACGTAAGTATTTTGTATTCCTTTAAAAGTCTTTCGCCACAAAATATTAGTGTGTACTATAATTAATATTTACTTCAATTTAAAATAATTACGCCCCATATAACAATTACCACGGGTAAAAATTTCACCGCACACACACACACACGTGCATACATACTCACAAATGATGAATAAGTTAGTGGGTTCGGTAGGTTTGTTGGTTGGTTGTACAAATGTAAATAAATAAATTATATTTAAATAATGTCACCATATGCTTCTTGATAATAAAAATTCGAAATTTGTGTTTTCTTTTCTCACACAATCTTTTTTCAAGGCAATATACTTATTTCAGTTAAAAGACAATTTGCTGTCTGCGGAGGTCACACGTGTATGTTTATTATTCGTGTGAAGTAAAACACAGACATTTAATATCTAATAAATATCACGTGCACTTGAAAAATACCATAGATATCGTGGTTTGTGATAACCTTAGACTAAACTCATTCCCAATACTTAATTGATACCGCAATATTGGGGCCAACTTTAATATATGGGAAATGAATATTGATCTTACCCCGTACTCTTCATTTATAGCTCTATTTTTTTTTAACGAATTTAAATTTTTGTTGTATCATTGTGACAGGAAACTATCACATCCCGTGACATGTCGTGTTGTCAAATAATGACAACACGGCAACATTGCCTACAAGGCACATTTATTTCCAGGTAATATGAGGATTACAAGAACAATGAAAAAATACAACAATGAAAAACACAACAAACATGGCTTTTAGTTGATCCAAAATATCAAAAATAGAATTTGTTGTAAAATAATAATAATGAAAATTATTCACATAAATTTAAAAACATTTCTTCACGGCAGCTACCACTAACACAATTTGCAACGTTTAGGCACTTTTCACAGTTTTTTAATAGTTTTTTCATATTTTTAAATTTGTTTCAAAAGAATTTTTTTAATAAAATATTTTTCAGATTGAAAATTTTTTAACATTTTTTTTAATTTCTCTTTCGTAAACAATTTTTGAAGCTTCGAATGAACTTTAATTTAAAGAAAAAATAGCTCAGCTGCGTTTCCGCTACTACCTGATGAATGTGCCTTGTTTGCCTACATCAAGAACTAATTCAAGGCGAATTCAGTATCAGGTGACCTCATCAGTGATGCCAACTTAGCCCTTTTAGGGCTAGATTTAAACCGTTTTCAGTCAGTCAAAACGCGAAAAACAATTTTTAGCCCCAAACTAAAAAAGGCGCAAGCCTAGCACTTTTTACAATAATATTTCAGCCTTAGCCCCTTTTTAGTTTTTGCTCGATATGGCTACATTTAAACTTTTGCGAACTTTCTCTTCCTTTAATCTAGCAAAATAAAATGAGTAAAAAGTCAATATTACTTTACCAATTTAAAAAAGAAGAATAATATAGAGTAATCTTTTATTTCTTCCAAATTTTGTATGCCTTGAAAGTTACTCAGTACAGCCTAAAACAGATAATGTATGTTTTTGGAAGAGCGAGAAATCAAAATTTTATTTAATAATGGCCAATTTTAAATGTATCTACTTATGTAAACATACATATGTATATATATTTCTATTATACATATATGTATGTATATGCTAACTATTTAATCTACGTATGTACATACCATATTGAAATGTAAATGAAATATGTACAATATTGAAGCTTTCAAGCTATGTATGTGTTGATCTCATGATAGTTATTTATATTCTAATAAATTACTTTACAAAAATTGATTTGATGTTTTTATTTTCAACCGAAACATTTTAATACTAGCCCCTTTTCGCGCTTTTTCGAAAAATTTTACTATTTTTTTATATTTTTCAATATTTTTCAATTTAGCTTTTTTTTTCAAAAATTTTTACGCGTTTTGAGTCTCAAAAGTTGGCATCACTGGACCTCATCACTATAACAATTTTAAAACACAAATAACAACATGTAGTTTGCTATGCTACAAAACAAAACTGTCGAAAGATTTCTAAGCAAATTTGACATTTTGGTTCCAATTGCTCAATTTGGCATCAACAGCTGATAATTAGCCGGACGGAAAAGGTCACCTTATACTGCATTAGCCTTGAACTAATTTTGATATAATGACATTTACTGTCATTTGTTTTAGAAATTGTGAGACTTGGTTTTTTGTTTTGTTTGTTAATTAATATTTATACAAATAGATAATCGCAATATTATTCAATTAGCTAGTGCCACCGTGTGTTTGGCAATAATAAAAAAAATTAAGACAATCTAAAAAGCGGCAAAACACAGTGGTGGAAAAGGCCAAATTCCACCGAAATATCTGCCCATGCAGTTTCCTTTACATTTCTATTCCTATAAATGCTACATAGATGATTACATACAGCCTCACGAACCTCCACAAGCTGAATTAGTTGTGTCGTCATGCGTCCAGGACGCTTGAATTTTTCTTACACGCTTCTGTGCTTTTCCACTTTATTTTTCGTTTTCCATACTTTTAAATATTTATACCCGCATTCATTTAAAATTTTTTCGGTAAATACTTAATACTCGTATGACAAAATGTTAACACGCTGACATTTTGTTTTTGTGTCTGCAATGCTGCCAACTTGTTCTCACAACCGTCTACATCAGATACGTAATCAGTTTGTGAGATAATGCCATACAGCGAGAAATATCGGAATTGACAAACGTCCACACTTTTATTTTTGCCCACAATGTCACAAAATGCCATAGTGTGTAATCAGCACTAAATTCTTCTTTGTTTTCTCCATTATTAGAATGATGCCGATTTAGCGTTAACGCTGGTTTTACATGTGACAGAGGCTACGAAGTGAGTTCGATGGCTAAAACAACTTGCATAATCATCGGTGGGAATATTTTGTCTTGTTGTGTCGCGTCGAGTCACCTTTTGCCCAGTGCAGCAAACTAATAACCACCCGCCGATATGAATGTATTTGTATTATTATAACCAAACTTAACATTTTCCAATTAACAGGAAATTATTATTTTTTAATTAACTAAATTAAATTAAATAAATTTGGCTGTCTGTAAAATAAATTTCGTTGTTTTGTTTTATATTTGTGTTATAAAATGGAGAAAGAAGTTGTAAAGATGAGTGTATTATGTTTATAATTGTATAAAATTATTTTTATTAAACATTTCAGTTCAATAAATAATAAAGAAATTTGCACTTTGATCAGCTGTTGCACAATACAGGCACTATGTCAGAAGTAACTGAACGCGAGTACTAAAAATCTTTCTGTAAAATAAACATTTTGACGAACATAATGAATTACAGGTGTTTCACAAAACTTACAGGTCAGATGTAAAAAACATTTCGCATTTGCTTAACTATAAGCAACAGCCAGATGAAGCAAATATTTGACAAAAAAAAATTAAATACAGACAATTTGCTATTGAAAGTGATACTAAATTCAAAAATGTTATCATGTTATTTAACTTTAAGCCTATTGAAACTTTCTATTATTTCCTTAAATATTTGGCCCGTCTAATCGCACCTTCGTTAAATGTCTTAATAAAATGGAACTTACCTTCTTGTTTAATTAAATACCATTAAATATCCTTATCCATTAAATGTTAACGGCTTTGGGAAATTTTGTTAGTTAGAGGTGTGGCAGCAACATTCAATTTTGAATTTATGACCAAAAAATTGCGTTTTCTCTAAAAATAAACAAAAGCTAAAAGAGAAGAACAAAGTATGTATTCGTATGTAAGTTAAAAAAATTTATGAAAAACACTTTATTCTCTTAACATTTTCTTTCTTCGTTTATACAAAAATGAAGTGATTACATTTTGGGTGATGTTTGAAAAAAAGTATTTGGGGACTTATTTATCTATTTAGTATTTTAGAGTATCTATGTTTATGTAGCTATGTATGTATGTATATGTTTCCCCACAACAAGGTTGAAATTTCATCCCTTTGAGATATAAATAGAGAATGGAAAAGTGCAAAACAGCATTCATTGTATTTGAGAAGAACGCTACATAAAATTAATAAATATTAAGCTTTTCCTGATTTGTTTTATTTTTATTTTTATAGTTGTATTGTTAAAGCAATGAAAGAATTGTCTTCCACTTTGAGTGTCCTTGTAGATTAAGGATTTATTGTAGCGTCGTACATTGAAACAAGAGACCAATTTGAGAATTTTAAATAAATTTCTTTTTAAAGGCAACTATTTTTGAAGAATTTATAAACGTTTGGGTGTTAATACCAAACCCTGTACTTCCATCATAAATCATTTTTGTAAGTTGACAAAATTATTATTTTTTATTATGGATACATAAATAAATTGTAGCAATAAATTACTTTTAATGGGCACAAAACTATTAGATAATTCCATTTACGTGATAAACTAAGTTTTATGCCTACTGAATAATCAGGACATTTCCATAAAGATAAGATCGTAGTAGGCGTTGCGGCAATGAGGCGGAATTACGAGATATTTTTAGTATGTCGTTATGCAAATGCAGAGACGTTATACTTTGGTATATCATACACTTCATATTTCATATTTAATATTTATTCTATGAATTTTATACATGTGGCCTCAAAGGCAATGAAAAAAATATATTACAAATATTTGTGAAGTGCCCATGATGATTTTAAGTGATACATATTAAATTTAATTGAGCTAGAGAAATTATTCCTGATTATAATTAATCAATGAAAATACTACACGCAAAGAAAAAATATGGTTGAGGTAACCATAATTAAACAGCAACATACTATGATTGAATTATATGGTTGCAGTCAAATCATATTATTGTTAATAGAAAAAAAAACTTTAACAATATTATTATCTGAGTTAATTATAATATTATCTGGGTTAATTATAATATTATGTTAGTTAATTATGTTATAATCTTAGTATTGTAAATATGACAACACTATTGTTAGATGTGACTAAAATATAATTGAGACTTACCATACCATGTTCTAATATTATATTAATATTGTTAAATACGACCACAGTATTATTTAATATAATAATACTATTTTATTTTTTAATCATATGCTGTGCGTTAAATTCGAAATAAAAATAAATTAATATTGTTTAAATTCTTATATATTTTTATTGATCTACCCTTTTGTTTATACTTTATTTATTTATTCATTTATTTAACACCATCCGTACACTACCGATAGCTTACAAACGAAATACTGAACTGACAGATGTTTCTGAAAAAGATTTTTTTAAGAACTTAACATAATATGGTTTTATTAATTAATATTATGTTGTAGTCATAAATTTTTAACAAAACTATATTTTTAAACTCTAACCATATCACACTTTTATATGGATATGATAATGTAATTATTAAATCCAAACATTACTCTGTTTATCGTAACGAAATAAATGTTTAAAATAACAATAACTAGTTTTCGACGACCACACATTTGTTTCAGGGAACATAATATTGTTTTCTCAACCATTCTATAACCATATCTTTTCTTTGCGTGTAGGGGTCCACTGCCCTATTAAGATATTATTCCTGATTAATATTACAAATACTACTCGTAATTAAACTTTGAAAATTTATAGTTTACAATCAATAAAATAAAAATAAATAATATAATATTCCTAATTTATTGATATCTGAATAACTCCTACGAAACTAAGAAAGTTAAAACTTATGGAAGGCCTTTATAATTAGATCAGTTTAGATTAGATAAGTTCATAAAAGATCAAGTTGTATCCTTCTAAAGTTTAAATTAGACGTGCCATAACCATAACCATACCAAACAGCTTTTCGAACCAAACTAATGGGCAACACTGTATTTGATTACAGATGACTCGCCGTAACGCCATAGTCATAACCATATAAAGCAATTGAATTTTGGTTTGGGTTATGGATATGGCAATATGGTAATTTAAGCCCAACTGTAGCCAGAGGCAATGCATAAGAACGCAATTCTCTTGTAAATAAGTTTCATGGACGAGCAAATGAGTGATCGTAAACGTAGTTACAAATACGTGAATTTAATATTTGCTGATTTCTAAGGGATCTGGTGAAAGATATCTATCATCTGAACAATATTTAGCGAACTTTAATTTTTGATAATTTTATAGACATAAAAAAGTAAGCGATAATTCAAATAATCTAAGACCATAAACAAATCTAATGGGTTTGTACACAATAAATTTTATTTTATTTATGTTCAGGCAACTCTTGAACGAATATTATCAAATTGGAGCTCGAAACTTATGGCCTAATTTTGTAAAACAGAACGAAACGTTTCAAACAGAAATTTTTGGTTTGTTTTTAATTTTGAATTTTGTAAAACATTTGAAAACGAAAATTCTATCTTACGTAAAATAAATTTATTTTATAAAAAGTTGCAAACGTTTTCAAACGACTTGAATGTCATATGAAAACGTTTATTAAATTGTATTCGTTTTAAAAGTTTTAACTACATTATTGCATTAGTTTTGCTACAATAATGAGTAAATTAGTATCTAGGTCAAAGATAAACAAAAGGCCGCCCGTAGCTACTCCTTTATGATATTTTTTACACGCACATTCGTACAAGCATGCATTTTACTCTCTTTTTTTATATATGTATGCGTTTGCCTGATTTTGATCTAGGTGCACGATAGAGCTCCAGGCCAGCTCGGCCTATGGAAGTAGTGCCTATATTTACACATATATTCGCTTTAACACCCTCATAACTACTTTGTTCCTGTCAATGGTAAAATGATGAAATTTAATGCGAAGTTTGAAAGTGTGTAATGAAAGTTTCCTGATAAATGGAGATGCAAAAAGTGCATTACTTAAGACATACTCACTGACACTGACCACTGATACAGTCATCAAATTGATGAAGCACTTGAGCTTTAACTACAGAGCTATGTTTTGTTACACAAGTAGGCCTAGGTGAGTTACGAACAAGAAAAATTCGAAAGCATCGATTGTTAAACCAGGGAGACAGGGCCGTGGTCATAAAATTTAACATGATGTTATACTATTATGTATCTCTTTTTAACCCATTATATTATTTAACTTTGCCCTTTTAAACTGGCGTCGTGATCATTAATAGAAATATAACAGACTAGAAATCTTAAATTTGCAATGTTTTATTAAAGAAAACAAAAAGTAGTTAGATCTTCACAAAAATATAAGTGTGAAAAAAGGCCAAGTTCCTATTCAAAATTTCGGCCATCAAAAGTAGTGAGATAATTTTATTTATAAGTTCTTGTTTGGCACAATACTTATCACAATATTACATACATATGTATATTAATTTATAATCGTTAGGATGTCATGTTATTTCTATGCAACCTGCATGCAATATTTTTACCTTTATAATACAGCAGATAATAGCGGATATCTCTTTATTTCTTTATGTGGGGAAAAATGTTGTGAAGTAAGCAGGTTGCCTAGAACTGATATGAGACCTTGTCGATTGCACTTGTGAGTTTTTGGATAGGAACTTGACTGAATTGATGTGTATGATGAAAAACATATCCATATATGTACATTAACATTTCACTCCAGCATTGAAATATTGAACGTTTCAAAGTTTCACAAACATTCCAATAAGTATTTATGGGCCCCCTTAACAAACGCCGCTGATTTCGAATTTCTTGTTTCGTTGGTGCATGTTCCATAATTTAATTAAATTTAACTTTGAAAATATTTTTATATTCAGCTTTTTATAATGAATAATATATTTTTCTATTATAATATTTTGACAAGGAACGAAAACAACGTAGCGTTTTACAAAATTTAAAATAATTTTGTTTTCGCTCCAACCAGAAACGAAAACGAAAATTCGTTTAATTTTACAAAATTAGGCCATTAATCTATCATCAATAATTACACCAAGTCACCTCAAACTACTAACAATTTCAACCGAAGTTGAAATCAGTGTTGCCAGAGATATGTGAATTGGAAATGTGTCAGATTTCGCTGAAAAATCTACTAAAATGTGTTAATAATGTGCTTACGAGATTTTAATAAGAAAACATTTTATTATTCTTAAGAAAGTATTTAATTGTAATTTTAGAGGATTTTTTTTAAGACAAAAAAGTTTCCTGTTAAACACAATTTTGTATCTCCTTTTGTAATTAATGAAATAAAAAATTTTAAATAATAATTTAAGAAGAGTCTGAGGGACTGTACAACTTTAATATATATGTTAATTCAATTCAAGAAAAGCTCTTATTTCCACATTTTCTGGCACATGTGCGTAACGGCTCTTCCAAAAGAGACCTCCGAAGCAGCAATATTGTTGAAGCTAAATTTCTCGAATTGGCTGTCATTTTTTTGCCTAATCGCCATGGATGGATATATCACGTGGAGTTGATGTGATATCATTCGTTAGAGTTTCTTAAGTCACAGGTTCATGCCCTCGAAGCCAACATAATGCTATAAACACAATTAGGACAAACGACGAACTTCGAACTTCCTCTTTTGAAACACCGTCAATTTTGACGACCTAACAGTTCTAGTGAAAATCTCTGCCTAGCTATGGATATTTCTGTAACCCACTAGATACCAAATTATACAAATAATCACGCGGCATCACTTGCATATACGTATATTAGCACCAAAACAAAAATATGATTATATACTTGCAACAAAAATAAACTCAAACATCAAAAAAAGTCGATGATATCTCACGCTTTGATTTTATTTTATTTAAAAATGTTCAGCGCTTAATGAAAGACCATTCAAACCATTAAGATAATAGATGTTGGTCTATATTTATTGTTCGATTAGGCTAAAGTTAAAAAGAAGAGAGGTGTCCTAGGGCACCCGATTAGAGCTATGCTGCTTAAGCCCCGTTCAGACTATTATACAAGTATTAATACTTTCATCACATTTTACGATACAGAAATCTAAATACATTCGTTGCGACTGTCAAAAAATCTAACGTAAAATCACATATTGTGTTCAGACCATCACAGTTCAAATAAAATGTGTAATACAAGCAGAAAGCAAAACAGCTGTTCAATGAAAATGTCTGTGCTATTCATTTACTAGCGGCGGCAAAGCGGTTTCATGTGGGCGGGACGCGCCGGCACTTGAAAAAATTCAGCAGTTAAAAATATTCTATGTAAATAAAAGAAAAAATTTAAGAAAAGATATTACAAAAACGTTAAAAAAATTACGTCAACGAAATATACTTCCATACGATTCACTTATTCAAAATTTGAGCCGATATACATATGACAAAACATTACATCAATGACGACACGCTATCGGCGGCGAAACAGCCGACTTGGAAATTTGGTTTGTGTGAAAATGCAACCCTGATCTAATGAAAAGTATTATCGTTTAGAAAATTTTCTAAAAACGGAAAAGTCTTATGGGATGTCAAAATTTTTATCGTATTATTTGCCACTTTGATGACATTTTGCGTTCAGACTATTACACTTGCACGTATTATTTGAATTTTTGACAAGTATAAATACAAAGTATAACAGTCTGAACGCGGCTTTAGCTATATAAAACAAACTTTATATGTTAAATAACAATGCAATACAATTATATTATATGAAGATGTCAAATTAACCGCACATTTGTTTAAAATGATTCAAACGATTGTTTCCCATTATTTTATTTTCAAACTGCGTACAATTAAGTTAATGCCTTATTTATGCTCAAGTGAAAAGGATATTTTTTTGTAATTCGTCGGTTGGTTATTGGTTTGCTGCAGAAATAATGTATTTTGAATATACTGTACAGCAAACCAATAACCAACCGAAGAATTGTTACACCAACAACAGCTATTCATTAACTTGACTACACCCGGTCAAAAATACTTGTGTTACAACACTCTATTCCTGATAATGTAATGAATAGCTGGGGGCATATTACGGCATTCGATACGATTCGAAATTTTAAAATATTTTTATATAAACTGTATTGAAATATTTCGTAATTTCGTTCGATAACGAGTGCCGTAATTGGCTTCCTCTTCTTGTTTTTTAGATTTATGTATTTTCTTTAAATTCTTCTTACAACTACAATTGGAGCTGAAAAAAAGTCAGCCAATAAAGCAATGAAAAAATATGTTTAAACTTTGTTATTTGTTGTTGAGCTTCTCATTTGTTTAAATGGAAGTTTAACTTAATTTAAGAAATTTTAGGGTAAAGGTTCCCTGATGATCTGCATTAAGAACAGTGAAATGCGCATAGGATCCAGCCAACCCATCAAAAATCAATTTCAATGTATTTTTAATAAAAAAATATTTTACTGAATAGATAAAAAATAATAATCTGAGAGTATTAGTGTGATAGCAAATGTTAAAAGAAAAATGAAATTGTCTACCAATAGCCAGACTTTTTCATTTCCTTGGTGACTTTTATCTTAAGCAACGACTCTTCACATTTGCAATTCCAAAATTCGAGTCTAAAAATGATTACATAATTTTGCACAAATAAAAGTATAAACGTAATTAAAAACAATTTTTCTTTCCACACACACACACACATACCATCAATTTATAAATATATGTCTATTTTTAGTAAAAGTTATAATTAAAGTATGAAAACTGTAAAACCTAATTTTTATGATGCACCTACACATGAACACAAATGGAAAGCGTTACCCGGCAGTTTGGAATGCAAGCTATGAATTTTGATTATATTGCGTCGGTTGGTTATTGGTTTGCTGCAGACATTTTGTATTTTGAATATACTGTGCCGAAAGCCAATATCCAACCGACAATTGTACATCATAAAATATAACAAACTTCTAATGATGCATTCTAGCAGAGAATACCAGAATTCACCCTCAATGTTGATTATTTCAGGTCCAACTACGCTTTAACTCACCTTCGAAACTTCTGGGCAGTTATGTAAATAAATATAATTCATTGTACGTATGTGTTAAAATAATAAATGTAGTATAACCTATTTATTTATTCTTTGAATAAAAAAACTTAAATAAAAATTAAAACATACATACTTGACATAATAAAATGTTGCATTTTATGTGCTCTATAATAAAATGAGAAAAATAAAATAAAACTAGAACTACAGCAGCAAAAAGTAATAAAAATAAATCAATAATCTTATTTTGTCATATAAGAGTATATCTTAAGATACACTCAACTAAGATAAGACATTTGTTCATTTAGCCCAAAATCCTTTAAAGAAGTAGAAGCAACATAGACTAAAAATGAGAAATTTTTTAGTGTTTCTTTTACACGTGAAAAGCTATAAAACCACAAAATGAAGCACCGAAAAAATTATCATCAGTCTTTTGTTTTCAATTAATTTAAAGCTTGTAAATTAACATCCCAGTAAAAAAAGACACTCCAAAGAAGTCATGAAAATGTAGAGTTTGCAGTGTGGAAGTAGTTCAAATTTCGATCCGATCTAATGATTTTTACACAGGGTTGTCATTGCAAGAAGTTCTCTTTTTCGATGCCTAGTCACCGAATTAGAAGCTATTTTAAGAAAAATTACCTTTTTTGTGTTCTATGGTAAAAAAAAAATTAAATAGGAAAAATTTTAAAAAGTTACATATTTTAACAATTCGTTTCTTTTTATACGAATTTAAACGCGAAACAGTGTTTTCATGTAAATTTAAGCAAGTAAATTCAAAATTTTAGGCCAAAATTAGTTCATAAATTTCTTTCAAAAAATCGATTTTTTGAACATTTCGGTGAGTATTTACTAAAACTATGGAAAAACTACAAGGTTTTGTGTGATTAAAATAAACTTTTACTTGGTTTTCTGCTAACTATCGGCAAATTAAAAATATCGATTTTTTGGAAGCAATGAAAATGTGGTTCCTTCAGAATGACTTCCATTTTTTTTACTGGGATGTTAAGTAATTCAATCAATTTCTTAACTAAAGAAATTTTGAAAATATTTTTATCAATAAATATTTTGCCAATTTTAATATATATATATATATATATATATATAATTGAAGTATTAATTGATTCAATCGTTCAAAAATGATTATGTCAAAATGAATTAAAACGAAATATGTTGCAAGTTTTGTTGAAGCTTTCTGACTTGTCTTATTTAGCTATACAGCAATTCTCAATAGTTTTTTTAGGAGATTTTTTAAAAAGCTTATTGACGCTATTTCGATGTCTTGGGATTATTTAGCGCTCAATAGACCAACAACAAGCATTCTTATATCGTTAAGATTTGAGGACATAGATAAAACTTTTGATTCAATTATTTATAAAAACGAAAATTTTTCCTAAATTTTTGGGCGATTTTGCATATGAAAAATTACCCAAAATTTGTATGGAAAATTTTTGGGCGATTTTTTATAATTTTGACGGTTTGGTTTTGGGCGATTTTTCATGGAGCCATATTAAAATGAGAGTTAAAACAAAATAATAATTTAGTCCGTTGGAACTACTTCTGCATGGTCATGTTTTTTTTTTTTAATTTTACAATCATGCATACATGATTCCTGCAGGAATATGAACCTACATGAGAAGTTTTTTTAAAACATTTAATCATAAATGCTTACTTGGTGGTGAGAGAAATCTTGCTCCTGATAACATCTCTAATCTAAGAGCATATATGATAACGCTTATTTGAGCAAATATTTGCACAAGTATGACCGTAAAAGAGGGCCAGAAAATGAGGTTTTGGTTTTAGCCGAGAAAAAACAGATTTTTTTTTTTTTGCTCGCAAGAAAGTGGAAAATTCCAGCTTTCGAATCCAAAGTCAAATATCTAAGAGTGATACTTGATTAGAGATTATCCTGGAAAGACCAAATAGACAATAGAGTTATTAACTATCAACGAGTTGGGACTATTTGCAGAAGAGCAATTGGGTCCAAATGGGGAATAAATCCCAAACCACGTAAGGCGATGGGAGACATTCTGTCAGTCATGCCAGTCGATACAAAAGTTAAGTATAAAGCAGCATTGACCACCACAAAACTGTTGGTAGTGGAAGAATGGCTAACTGGGGAACTTCCGTCTCTCAACACCATTCTAAACAAACAGCCATTAGAACTTTCATCTTTACAAAAATTAATTTTGTTACACTGTGAATAAATATCAAACAAGACGAATTGAAAACGCTTCTTTAAAACTCTCGCAATACACGAACCACAGAAAAGTAGTAGTTTTTGTGCGGCTAGTTTAATTGGTCCTGCTGTAGATCAAATTGCAGGATTTAAGATTTAAATTCAAGGCTTTTATTAAATTTGCTTATACGAGATTCTAGATTTGGTTACATTTGCACGCTTACTAAAGGTATAAGAGAATAAAGCACAGATTATCCTTTTACAAAATCTTTTTGAGAGTACTGATGATGATGATGACACTGATAATAATGAAATTTTTATCCTTGAAAATTATTTTCTACTTTCGAAAGCAATAATGGAAGAAACATCGACATGTTTTTTTTTTCAATCACATAAACATGCATAAGAGAATATTAGCTTAAATAAATTTTTATGTAGTTTAGAGGGATTTTAAGAAGGCATGTTTTGTACAAAAACAAGTTCAAAAGTTTATTTATTTTCTATTGATTTTTTTGCTAAAACTTTCACAGCACATTTTGCTGATTTTTTCTGCGAAAAGAGTTTAAATAGTTTTAAGAGTGGAGGTTAAATAGTTTTGAAAAACATAAAGAATAATACCGAAAATGAACAATGACTTGAGCCACGAATGATTGTTATCAGAATACAAAAAAAAAAGAAAGGATGACAGTATAACCTTCATGTTTGGCCATGAACAATTTGATTTGTAATCTTAAAACAGAATTGAAAAAAAAATTTAACGAAGACACTAAACTTATCAAAATTTGTGTATTTGCTAATAATAAAAGATGTAAAAAGGGGCGAACTGGACATTTTTGAAAAGTATTTTTCAAATTTTTGTTTGATTCATAATCATATAAAATCATCAACATCTACAGCTTTGTGTTGATATTAATGGAAAAAATTACATTTGCTCTGCCGCGGCGTCATATTACGAATTATGATATAAAATCATCAGGTGTGGACACCTGCATGTATGTGCAGTATTGCTAATAGAGAGAATTCTCTCACAATGATGCCATTGCCAAATGCATAAATTTTGCGCATCGGATAATAAGAAAAATCTGCCAATAATCTGGCTACTTTTTCTGGAAACGTTTACAAATAAATATTGCATAGTCATACTATCATAAGAAACTTTGACGCTATGAAATAAGGCCCAAGAAAATAATGCCCAAAAAGAAATGAAATAAGGCCCAATAAAATAAATCCCAAAAAATTAAATAATTCCCAATAGAAAATTTGTGAAAAAAACCCATTATAATTAAAGACAGACCA
Source organism: Tachina grossa (assembly GCA_949987645.1). Lineage (NCBI taxonomy): Eukaryota > Metazoa > Arthropoda > Insecta > Diptera > Tachinidae > Tachina > Tachina grossa. The sequence continues at coordinate 18,483,787 of OX465276.1, read as the reverse complement.
ATGAAACAAAACTAAAGATGAAATAAAGCCAAAAAAAAAATTAAATAAATGCGTCCAACCATAATGGGCCTTATTTTATTTTCTTATTTGGGCGAATTTCCTTGGTCCTTATTTCATAGCACCAGAAATGTTTATCACATTTTACTAGTAACATTGAAAGATCTGGCAACTCTCTGTATAGAGCTTGACGTAGATCTCAGCGTAGAGTTTTTTGTTTGTGTTTTACTTCAAACGAGTACTATCCCAGTTGTGTATTTCAAAACTAGTGTCAACTACATACTTACACAATATATAAAAGAAAATAATAAACCTTTTATGGACGAAAATATCACATCCCAATAGTGAATATTCGCTCGGAATTTATTTCTCGCGGAAAATAATATTCTCAAGAAAAAAATTCTCAAATGAATATTAATTGTATTTTTAAACTCTTTCTGTTTTGCAAGGAAAAGATTTTAAGTTAAAAAAAGTTCAACCGCGTTCATGATAAATGTACTTTTTCCCCGGGGAATTTTTTAATCCCGAATTTGGTATAAAAAAACGGAATAAACTAATTCATAATAGCAGAAAAGGAAAAAGTGAAAAAAACAAACTTGCTCAGAATTTTTGTTCACAATTAAGCTGATTAATAAATGAAAAAGTAATGGAATAATTATTACTTTTGTTGATAGAAAGAAAAGATTGAATTCCGTTTTGCGGGGAAATTTCAAGGCGGGAAATCTTGTTTTTCAAACCCTAATTTCAAGTCATTGAACTTTCTATGAGCGTCTAATATATCTTGTGTCACAAACAAAAATTATTGCAATAAAATATATGTCATACATATTAAGATGAAATTAGAGTACAGACATTCAGGCGCCAAGTTTAGTAAATACAATTTACATCACAAGTGTGTTAAGGCAGACATTTAGTTTTTCTTTCTTTTTTCCATAAAGTTTGCTTCATTGTGGTAATAAAAGTCGCGTAAAAGGTCAAAAGAACATTTTTATTTTATCACATATTTAAATTATTCAAACGTATCATTACGTAGACAGCTTTTACATTTTTATCTAAAATCGTTTAGTGGCTATTTTCTATATCAACTCGAGTCTACACAGAACTAAAAGTCAAATTGTCTACTTAATAGATCCAACTTCGTCAAAATTCTTGTAAGTTGTATGATCAAAAAATGTGGCTTAAGCGGTCCATCCATTATGCAATATTATTGCCTATGTTGTTGTACATATTATAGTCGTTTTCACCTATACTATGCAATAAATGTCACAATATTTTCAAAGAAAATATTGACCAATTTTGCTGACAGTTAAAAAGTAAACAATATTGAACATTGTTGCCACCACATTACACAATTGTCTTGATTGTACAATAAAAATCAAAAGTCTCTTGATATTTGCCAATATATTGACGATATTATTGTACAATACGAAAAAATGCACAATTATATGGCAAGTGGGTGGCCGCTTTACAAAAGCTTTTTATTTCAATATTTAATAAAACTGGAAATGAAAATTTTTTTATAATAACAGCAAAACTGGATGGGGAACAACATAAATGTATTAGTTTTTGTGGCAACTGCTTTTCATACTAAAGGCCGAGTCACATAAAAGCCTTTTTGAACTGACATTAAAGCAACACGGAGGAAGTTGACACAATGAATACTTTGTTGAATGTAACTTTTAAACAGTATGATTGTTTTTCATTTCATTAATTAAACTTAAGGTTTTCTTATTTTTTTTTTATTTTTTTTTTTTTTTTGTACGATGTGTTGACGGAGACGTACTGAATGTGACCGAGCTGACAAGAAACCCTGTATTTCAACTTAAAAATCAGTTGAAAAAGCAAAGTTTTTAACGTATCACGGATTCTATGTGACTCGACCTTAACTCTCATGTCATTTAGTATTTGCCAATTTATGTTTTGCTACTCACAATTGAATAATAAATTCTGAGAAATTTAATTTCCTGTTTCATGTACTAACAAACGTAAGAAATGTGATTCTCTGTCACATATCTCCTATTTTTCTGCCAAAAGATAATAATAAAACTTTGCATTCTGTGAGTATTCTTGTAGTTGTAAATTTTTAATTAAAAATATATTTTTAACTTGTGCATTTTTTGTCGTTGCTTGTTAAGAAAGTTATTAAGTTTGTACGAAAAGTTTTTGTGACTAAAAAAGTTGTTTTTTACTACAAGAAAAATTATTTCTAAGAAGTTAAATCAGTTAAGGAAAGACACGGAAAATTGTGATAGCAAATTTGGGTAGATATTTTAAATCCAAAATAGAATAAATTTTTAAAATATGCTAAGTTATGAATGACTTTTTCTTAAGTATGCAATAAAGAATAATTATACATTAGCAGAAAGTTTAAGTTTTTTTTTTAGATTTATACAGCGTAAACAAGCGTAGTTGTGGTATAAAGGCTAGGATTTTGTGAAAATTTGAATAATATGCTGAATTTAGGAGAATCAGGATATAATTTATGAAGTTCTGAGGCTGCATATGTTCCAATTGATGGACTGGTTTAATTAACAATACTTTCAAATAGGGGATATCATTGACCGCTCATCCATAGAAATGCAATTGTGAACAGGGTTGTTAAATTTTTTCCAAACTATTTCGGCAAATTGATTTTAAAAATCACTAAGAGTCGCCAAAAATTAATTTTATGTAATTTTTCTTAATAAATATTTGATAATAAATTTGTTTTTATATAACACATTTTTTAGTATAGTAATCATAAAAAAATTTAGCAGAAAATCGCCAAAAATTATTTCTAGTAAATTTTTCTCATCAAAATTCAAAACGCATTAATTAATATAATTAATATGTATAAGAAAAATCATCAAAATCAAATTGTTTTAATTTCTTGCTGATGAATTTTGGTAGGATTTATTTTTGAAATTCCTCCTTCATCAAACTAATTTTCGTGAATCACAAAAATTTTTAAGTTCAATATTGTTTAAAAAAAATCGCTAACAAATTTAGCTATCGACAGAAAGATCGCCATGTTGCCAATTCATAAATTTATAAAAATTACTACGTTTGCCCAGAAATCTTCATACTTGACAACACTGATACCAGTAAAAAAAAAGATAAATTTGGAGTTTTCTACCAATCTATATAATCGTGAAGTTAAATACAACTCTCCGTATTATAATGGATTCTTTAAGTTGAAAATTTTTTTAAAAGATTTTTTTATTTGTATGAAAGTTCATTAAAGCCAAACTGTAAATGCAGGTGCATCTTAAAGTAAAAAACGGTGACGTATACGTAATTTTTTTCATATTCCACATACCCACTTTCTGTAAAACGATTACCATAATTTCCAGCGTTTAAAAACGTCTTGTTTGTGTATTTTCTTTTGCTTGTGCTCATACATCTGATTCTGAAAATTCAACAGTAGTAGTAAAAAATATACATGGCAAGCGGTTAATATTGCAGGTCGTCCCTGAAACTTCTCGCTCAGTTCTAACCCAAAGAGTTGGAAAATGTATAAGCTATCTAGCATTTTAGCTTTTGGATAAGTTTTATTACATTTACATTTTTATTATCCAAGGGACTATAGGAAACGAAAAAATTGTTTTGAAGTTTCTGAAAAAACACAGTTTTCTAAATTTTCGGTAAAAGTATCTGCTGAACCGATTTGGTAATTTGAATTAATAGGCAGACTTTTCAAAAAATTTCGTTTCTAAACGTTTCAAATTTGTAAGAAAAATAACAAAAATTGTTTTCATAAAATGTTTTTCCCATACAAATTTCAAATGGAAAAAATCGTTTGTGATTACAAAATCTACCCTTAATTCTGAATTGAATGCAGTTTTTCAAGTTAAAAAAAAATTAAATAAATTGAGCAAATTGATTTGACAAGGACTTATTAAGGCCTTCTAATTAATTAATTTTTTTTTAGACTAAAATCCTTTAAATTTGTGTTTTTATGGTAATTTTTTACAATTTAAGTTTAAAATTTTTAAACGCACTAATAATCCCACATTATTATTTTACTTACTAAAAATAAAAAAATAAAAAAATTTTAAACATATATTTTAATAATTCCCATAAAAAAATTACTAATTATTAAATATTTTTTATTAAACATATATTGAAATTGATTATTGATTATTTTATTCTAAGCAATTTATTATTTTATTCTAAGCAGTTGGCGAGAGAAATAAAAAATGATAGAGAATTTTGAATTTTAGAAGTCAGCTGGTTTGTTTCTAGTTATTTTAAGTTCTAAGAAACTTTGGGTAAAGTTTCCCTGATGATCTGCATTAGCAACAGTGAAATGCGCATAGGATCCAGCTAAACCCCTCAATAATGAATTTCAATGTATTTTTAATAAAAAAAATATTTTACTTAATAAGTAAAATATTAATTTGGGATTATTAGTGCGTTTAAAAAAATTTAAACGTAAAATTTTAACAATTCCCATAAAAAAATCACTAATTATTAAATTGACTGCACCTGGTCAAAAAACAAAAAAAACTTGTGTGGCAACACTATATACTTAAATAGCTGTTGTTGTTTACATTTATTTTCTTTTTACATACTCTTACAAATACAATTTGAAGCTGAAATGTATTAATGGTAAAGTAAGAAAATAAAAAAACATGTTGATTATTGAGTTCTTGTTTCAACTTTGTTATTTGTTGTTGAGCTTCTCATTTGTTTAAATAAAAGTTTATAACATAATAACTCTAGTTGTTCTAAGAAACTTTGGGTAAAGGTTCCCTGATGATCTGCATTAGCAACAGTGAAATGAGCATAGGATCCAGCTAAACCCCTCAATAATCAATTTCAATGTATTTTTAATAAAAAAAAATATTTTACTTAATAAGTAAAATATTAATTTGGGATTATTAGTGCGTTTAAAAAATTTTAAACTTAAAATTTTAACAATTCCCATAAAAAAATCTCTGGTTATTTTATTTTACTTCATAGTTTGCAAATAATTTTTCAAAATAAGAGACCAAGAGTGGCGAAAAGAACTCTCAGGTAATTCTTTCTCAGAATAGAGTTGGTCATAAAATTTGGATTTTCATGGAATCTTTTCAAACATAACTCCCGAACAATGTTTATTGAGCTTAAAAGCTCTGGCTTTGAATGGACAAAAAATTTAAAATTCATTACAAACAAAACTTTATTGAAAATTTTACTTTCAAATATTATCGCAATCTACGGAATCGAATCGCTTCATTATTTCACGAGATCCAAGTGAGTTCAATGACTTAATCCGTTCTGAGGCTTAAGGGAGGCTTACACACAAATACGTACTTACATACGAACATCACCGTAAAAATAGCCAAAGTAGACTCCAATGAAAACTAGAGTCTCTAAAATCACCAATTTCCTCTATTTTAAAGCGAAAGGTTAAAAATAATTTTTCAAATGAAATCATAGCATGCAAAAAATATAAAATTAATTTTACTCTCTTACACGAATATGAAACATAATTTTTTTTAGTAAACAATTTATTGAATATCCCGCAATTCTAAAATAATTAAGAACGATTTAATTAAAGCATTTTATTTGAAACTGAATCTAGATTCTTTCAATCTAGCTTCAGCATTTTTTGTCTTATTTGTCTTGTTTGCTCGTATATTGATTGTTTTGTTCTAGGTTTCTTCATAAATATTAAAATATTTCCTTTGACCATGACGTCTTTGAAATGTGCATTTTCAATCATACTCTGTTGCATTCTATTCTACCGTGTTATTATAATGCTAATGGGGTTTCTTTACGTAAATTTTATCTGCTGGATGACGCCCGCCTGCATGAGTCAACTACGAGTTTATTGATGTTGTGAGAAATACAATTAGAAATTCAAGGTTTTTTATTCTTGGAATTTTTTTATCTATTCGTACCTTGCGGCACAGAGATTTATTAAGGAAGTTGCAAAGAATGAAATTTATAAAAACTAGTTAGATAATAAAAGGAAATTATGGTATAAGTTAAATGTTGCATAATAGCAAAATTATTTTAAGTATAATAATATTTTATGATTCGTACCTAAATATGTACATATGTATGTATATTAAAGTTGTACTATATATTATTCTAAAACATGTATATTTAAATAAAAATCGATAATACTAGTAGAATATTCAGTAGAAATACATATTTAAAACAATTCCAAACTAAGAAAAAACTCCGCAAATAAAGTTAATCTCACAAAAGTTAATATTCATAAAACGTACCTTTTGTAAAAAGTTCCCTTTATAAAAAGTACGTGTCATAAAAAGTACCTTTGATAAAAAGTACCTTGCATAAGCACTATTTTTATAAAAGTGCCTTTTGCACAAAACTCATTTTACAAAAAGTATCTTTCAAAAAAGTACCTTTCAAAAAGTACTTTTTATAACACGTACCTTTCGTAAACAATACATTTTATAAAAAGTACCTTTTATAAAAAGTTCCTCTTATAAAAAGCACCTTTAATAAAAAGTATTTTTTATAAAAAGTACCTTTTATAAAAAGTATCTTTAATAAAAAGCATCTTTTATAAGAAATATATTTAATACAAAGTAATTTTTATGGAAACTACATTTTTTAGAAAGCACCTTGTACAATGTACCTTTTAGATAAAGAACTTTTTATAGAAAATTGCCTATTTTAAAAAAACACTTTTAATAAAAATAATCTGCTAGTTAAACTACCTTTTATAAAAAGAGCCCTTTATAAGCAGTGCCTTTAAAAAAATTACCTTTAATAAAATGTACCTTTTATTTTTTACAAAAAGTACCTTGTTCGTAAAAAGAATTTTTTATTAAAAGTACCCTACATAAAAAGTACATTGCACGAAAGTATGTTGTGTTAAAATTATAAAAAGTACTTCTTATGAAAAAAAATTTTTTTTTGAAAATAGCTTTTATAAAAACACATTTTAGAAAAAATAAAAAATTCCTTTTGTAAAAATTCTCTTTTATAAAAAGTACATTTTACAAAAAGTATATTTTATAAAAAGTATCTTTCATAAAAAGTACCTTTTAGAGAAAGTACCTTTTATGAAAAGTACCTTTTATAACAAGTGCCTTTTATAAAAATTTCCTTTTAGAATAAGTGCCTGTTCTTAAAAGGACCTTTTATTAAAAGTACATTTTCTTAAAAGGACCTTTTATAAAAAGTACCTTTTGCAAAAAGTAATTTTTTTAAGTATCTTTTATAAAAAGTACCTTTTACAAAAAGTACCTTTAATAAAAAGGCCTTTCATAAAAAATTCCCTGCATAAAAATTTCCTTTTACAAAAAGTAATTTTATAAGTATATTTTGTTAAATGTACCTTTCATAGAAAGTACCTTCCAGAAAAAGTATTAAAAAAATTACCAGATTGGTGAAAAGTACCTTTCTAAGCAAGCACATTTATCGAAATAACTTCTTATAAAAAGTATCTACATATGTTTTGAATAATTTACAACGCTAGACTGAGCATTTATACGCATATGCTTACATATCGTTGGTCACAAGTAAAAAGGCTCTAACTCAAATAATTGTAACTTTACAGGAGAAGGTAAAAACATAATAGAAACAGTAGTATAGACAATGTAATTTTTTTTTTTTTTTTGTAAAACTGCTTTTAAAAGCACAATTTATTACACTATTGCCATAAATTTTTGTGACAAGGTGTCTTTGTGTGAAATGTATTGGGATCACTGAAAAACTCAATTCCGTAAAAAATAGGAGTTAGGTCCTTTCTACTTGACACCACCGATATATGTAATGTAATGTTTTTTTTTAATTTTAGTCAAGTTGTTTTCATTTCAATCGATCAAAAAATATATAACACTTTCAAAAGTTTTTATTTACACTCATGCTACAATTGAAGACATACAAAATAAAACAAAAGTTTACACTGTAATCGATATGAGTTACAGCAGTTTTATTGACGCACTTAACTCTTAGCAATTTTCCATGTAACACAAACAAGCAAATCATGTATATACATATGCTGAAAAGTATTGAGAATTTAATCCTGTATCAACAGAGTTCGTTCATCGTTTACGTTTTAAATAAATTGACTGTTTAAAAATTGTTTTTATCGAATATTGCTGCCATGAATGCAGATTTTTTTTGGAATTGTATTGTGGGAGTCGTAGAAGAAATAGATTAGAATTTTTCATCAATGATTGCATTATAATGATCAGAACTGCAGGGCATGCAGATAAATGATTTATAGTTTTTGTAACTAAAAATTATTATCATCAAATAGCATACAAAACTAATACACCATATGAAAATGCATTTAGTAAGTTTGTCTAACGTTTAGTTACTCAAGTACTTATTCAATTCTGTTAGTAATGCGTCTGTGTGGGGTGTGTGAGCATTAAAACAAATAGAAACACGCAATTGTATGGTTGGTTATGTTTTCATATGTAGCATATATATGCGCACAAACATTTTTGTTATTATGAGTATTACAAATACATATAATACAAAAATAGCAATGTTCCAACGACCCATTTTGACAGGGAAGGCCAAAAACAAATCAATTTTATTTCTAAAGTTTATTTCAAGTTTCCCCACGGAACAGCTGTTTGGTATAGTTATGGCTATGGCGCGATCGAACCAAACTTATGGGCAACACTGTATTTAGTTATAGGTGAATCCCCATACGAAGACCATGTACTATTTCACATAAAGCTCTGGAATAAATCATGTAACTAAAGTGGACGGATTGCATGGTTTCCTATGCAGCGCGTCTACTCCGTAACTCGAAACGGATAAATATTCATAACATGCTAATTCCAAAGGATTTTCTGATTATACCATAACCATAGAAACCAATTAAATTTTGGTTTTTCGCCGTAACCATAAACATCTGTTTGCTGGTTAGACATGTTTGTTGTTGTATTTTTGAAACGAATAAACAAATGAAAACATAAACAGTTGTTTATCAGGGGGTGTTCTATAACTGGCGGATTTTCAAATCGCCTAATTTCCAGGAAAGAGCAGCTTTTTAATTGGTTTTAATGTTTTAGATGTTTAAGATATTTTATTCGAATTTAACTTCGAATGCACTAAATCGTCCGATCAGTAGAATATTGTTATTCGATTTTGGAAATCGCACGATTTCAAAACGCGCAGTGTACAGGGAACACCCCTGTATGATTATGGCAGCACTAATAAGTGCAACAAATATTGTTATGGCTATGGCATTATGGTATGGCACGTTTGCTTGAACCTTGATTTAAAGTAAACAAACAGCTGCTTGATTTTGTGATGCCATATTGAATATTAATTTTGCTTTCAATTGGATATTATTGCTGCTGTGTAGATTGGTATTTATGCCTTTTTAACAAAATCTCAACATATGTATCTAAAAAGTATTTATCATCTTTTAAATTTTATTCAGCATTAAGAATTCATCGCTGTTGTTTTTTTCTTTTTGTTTCTGGCAACTTGAGTTGGTACTCTCTGTATTTTAAAAATAACTTAACCAGCAAAATATCGATTAAACGTTTAATCGATGCCGGTCTTTATAATTTTATTTAATAAAAACTATATTAGCTAATTGCATAGTAATTTTGTGGTTTTTGTTTGTATGCGGCTGCATGCAAGTGAGTCCTGCGAAACAAAGAAACCTATTATTTTCTTAAATGCGAGTATGTGCTGAGAACTCAATCACATGTTAGTTCTTTGGAAGTCTTTTCTTTTTTAAAGGTCATTTCTTAATAGCAGTATGTAAGAACAGCAAGCTATTTAAATTATTTTTGATGGTTTATACTCATGTGCATGTATTTTAATTATTTCAATTATTTTTTGGTTACTTAGTTTCTCTTTCTCTTGTTACTTATACTTGCTTTCATATATTACAATTTTAATTAAAAGCAAAAAGAACATTGTTGCATGCCTCATGCATGCATTTCTCCGGAAGCTTATAAACATTATTTTCTTTAATATATTGTTTTTGATGTAAGACAAAAATACAAGAGAGTCTTTGTAATATTCACATTTAGAAATAACAAGGACAATGTTTAACATTTTCTTACAGTTTTTTTTCTCTTAATGTACAGTTCCCTTTCTTTAGTTAATATGGTTTGTATAATTTAACAATTATATCACAGCAAACGGTGGGAGTTATTGTTTCTTTTATTAATGAACAGAATCAATAAAGAGTAGGAAAACTAATTTATATTAATACAGAAAATGTTTGCGGCCCTTTTTACAATGTACAATTAAAAGCTAACAGGGACTTTAACGGCACGTTTTGTATGAAGAACTTGTAGTTAAACTTCACGTTAACTCTTAATCACACATTGTGAAAAGGGACGTTAATATAATTTTTAATTAAAAATTAAACAGTCATTATTTTTTTTATTAAACTGATTTACACTTTTAAACCTAATACATTTTACACATGCATACATACATACTTGTTACTTGGAAACTTTGACTTTTTAACATTCAAAATTGAAATAATTTTGCTTTAAGTTGCAAACTGACCCCTAATTTTTAACTTATTTTTTAAGTACGTAATTAACTTTTTATTTAAACCTAAATTGTATTTAAATACGATTTCATTTCTTTCAGTTGTTAATTAAAGTTCTTATTGAAAGTACGGCAGCACTATAAAATTTCCCATTATTATGGAAGACTTTGCAAACAACAGCTGCTTAACATAAATAAGAAAGTTATGTTATCAAAATGCAGAAAATTAAAATTGCATAAAATAAGGTGGCCAGATTTCGGAGAAAAAAGATAATATCAACGAAAATAGTAAACATTGTTTTTGAAATCAATGTCTACATTTTTTACATATTTTAGTCCTAGTTTAGACAGGCGAACATTTGGAAGGAAAACATCTGGAATTCTCTTTCGTTGTTGTTTCCTTCGCGGTCAACAGACGAAAATGTTGCCGGCGACATTCCAATATTATTGGATAAGCAATCATATTTGTACATGTTTGTGTGTATATGTAGCAAAGAATATGAAAACAAAGCGTGTCGTCGATTACCGAACACAAAAATGATTCTCTCTTCCCTACCCGTAAATTGCTACCAAGCCAAATGTGGCCTGCCAAATGTTTTCGTGTCAAAACGCGGTCTTACAGAAAAAACTACCTGCATATGCATACATTGTACATGTGTATGTATGTAAAATTATTTAAATAACAAAAATCAAAAATTTTCAAGACCCCTAACGCAGTTGACGCTGTAGCAGAACAAAAAAAAAACCAAAAAATCTCAACAACAAAATGTTTGCAATATCACAACCCTGTACACATTAAGGTTAACCTACAACCAAGCAATCTCATAAGACAGCTGTTTATTTCAACTATTAACCTCGAAAATAAACAAAAAAATTTATATGTATATGGAGCTTGGCTGATACTTAGAGCATGCAAATGAAATTGAGGCTACCTTGTTTCATCTGCCTTAAACCTTACGATATTTTCTTGTCGTAAAAGTTTTACACCATATATTTTCAAAAGCAAGAGTTCAATAGAAACAATTATTAATCATTCTTTTAATATTGAAGATGACAAAAGATGACTGATAAAAAAAATGACAAAAATCGAACAAAGTTTTATAGATGACAGCGAGTTAAAACAAGAGGACATATGGTCACCTTACATAAAAACATATTTTGTTAAACCAAAAGAGGATCACAACGCATTTTTCTATTTATTTATTCCATGATATGAAACTATATATTGTATGTGTTATATATTTATGAAAATTAAACAAAATTATTTTTAATACGACCACATGATGTTTATGTATATGTTTTCAATAAACACCCACACGCACAAAAACATATTGCGCTCTTATTTAAATATGCACTGAAAAACACAATTTGATATTTAAATAGAACTTAAAAAATAATCAGAGTTTAATTACCAAATCAAAAATTGGTCTAAGTTTTGCTTAAATTTTACGTTACCATAAAAATTGTTTTTGAGGAAACGTATGGCAACACTGGTTGGAAAAATTGCTCAAGCAACTTTCTATTTAATGATACTGAGTTCAAAAATAAAAGTTCACGGAAATTGACACTCCTAATGAATGAACTTCAATAGGGAAGCTGATGATGCAAAATTTCAAAATGAATTAACTTGCTTTCATGTTTTGAATCTTGTACACAAAATCATGGACATTTGTATACCGATATTTTTACATGACTTTTTTGACGTTTAAACAACGAAATAAAACACACAAAAAACACATGTAACAATGCATTTCCGTAGCTAGCAATTTTTTAGCACGTCTAGATGCATTTCGTTGCTGCAAAGTAACACATTATTAGACACTGGTGTAGCTTTAAATTTTTTCAAGGGGGTATTATGACTAATGATTCTGATTAGTAATATTAAAATAAATAATTAATTGCAACTTTTAATAGTTCTAAGGGAGGACACCCCCAAAAATTGACTTTCTCTGCCTATGTCTGTAGACTTCAACCATAATTCCAATTCCTATAGACATACTCTCAATAGATTATTGAAAATATATATAAAACGGTCTTTGCGTTTTTAATAAGGTCACAAAAATTTATGTTTAAAATTATTATCAATAAATTACATAAAAATTTTATATATGTAACTTACGTCAATTATTGTGCAATATTTACGATTTTATTAGGTTAAACTTCATATTTTAATATTTACATCTGACCAATATAATATCCATCATTCTTTGAAATTGATATGAAGTGCTTTATACTTGTAAACTCCTCGCCTTAAATAAAACCCATAATAGTGCCATAAATCTGAATGAGAAAAATGTGTAAATGAGGAAACACGTAATTTTTTTCCATCTTGTATTTATTATGCCTAAAGGACATTTAAAGCATTTTGAATCATATCCCAAATTAGACAAGCCATTTTAAATAAAACACACCCGCAAAGTGATTTAATTTTAAATGTTGTTAAGGAATATATAACATCTTTTTTTTTTTTTTGCTTTGACCCCTACTCCTCTGCATACAATAAAATTTAAGTATTAATTAATTATTTAATAATGTGTGTTAAGCTAAATACACACGAAGCAAAGTGTGTAAATATTTAATGTTGGTCAGATGCGATTTTTTTTTTGCTGGCTTAACTTGTTGAAAACTAAAGGCTCGGACTAACTATACTATAGAAAAAATACAATGATGATGATTTTTATTCTTTTGGAAATTTTCATAAACTCCATCATACCAGGATTGTATATTCTCAAAAGTCGCACGATTATATAGGACAGTGAGTCACGGCCTTAACAGATGTAAAAAAAATTATTTTACTATATTGTTACGCAAATAATCGTGATTAAACATAATACAAATTTTTTGTTAAAAAAAATTCACAATAAAAATGATCCAGATGCTATTAGCTAAAGAACATAATATACAAGAATATAATAATATAATAGCCCAATTCAAAATCTTGTGCAAATGGTCTGGCATCGTTGCATGTGCAAAGTGGTATAGTATATTGATACTCACCACTAAGAATTGTTAAGTGGTGAATATCAATATGCTATACTATTTTGCACATTCAACGATGCAAGACCATTTGCACAAGATTTTGAATTGGGCTAATATAAAACCATAGCATAACAACAACTACAAGGATGTTATACCTTCTGCTTATTAAGAAATATACCACCACACAAGTACATAAGCCAATGGAGGTGAAAGACGCAAAAAACCACAACAAATACAATGCTTCCAGACACATGCTATTATCAACGCACATACACACAAACACGAACTAATGACGTGATCGAAAAATAGTATTATTGAGAGAATGTTGAATATACTGTGACTTTTAGCCTAAAAGTTTTAGGATATTGCTAACATTGTTCTTGAAGCTTTATGTTAAGTATAAAAAGAGCGATGCGTCCACTAAGCAGGTAGTATTATGTAAAGAACATAGAAGTTAACATCGTGGTGTTCGAGCAGTGAATTAATTTAATATTCTTAGTTTGAAACCTCTTAATATTAGTGTTGAGTAATAAAGACACATCACACATCAGTTTGACACCGAAGAGTACAGACAGACAGATGGACATCGCTTATTCGCCTTTGCCTATGATTGTTGTAGAAATTACAATGGGAATGAAAAACCTTTTACCATTTCTAGTGAAGGGTGTAAAAATTATATAACGCGATAATAAAAGTGCGAGCACAATATTTTTATGCCAAATTAATCAAACGTGAAGTTCTAAATGTATATACATAAGTATTTCTTATAACTAAGCTCAATATACTACGTTGGTTTTTTTTTCTCCAACAAGAACATGTTGTTTGATTCCAATCAGTTGTGCTAATCTTCTTTAAGACTTGAAGGCAATCCTGGGCAATATTTTTTTTTTTTGCTCTTGCATGTGTGTCAGTACGATAAAAGGTGTAAATCAAAGGTGTAATCATTTAAACTGAACTTAAAATGGAAATGTTACAATGAGTTAAAAATCAAAGATTTTGCTCATAACGCGCACGAGGGCTCAAGTGCAGACATGAATAAGAAATGTACCCTGGTGGCCATATCTGCCGGAGATTATCTATAATGCTATATGACGTACACGATGACATATTGATAAACCAGTGCAATTATGGCTATGCACTGGGTACTGTTGGCTGAAGTAGTGGGTATCATGTCATCTGCTGTATTTAATGCATTTAATAAATCAGTTAAGAGGGACTAAATTTTTGGACTTACTGGCCCGCTCCCGTATTGGTACTATACACCTGCAAAAGACCACTTACAAGAACTTTTAAGACATGAGGGACTTTTTAAATGCTTTACTACAGCGTAATCTTCTAAAATAAACGCTGGCAAGACATTCGTTTCAGTTATAGCAGGTATAGGAGTAGAGAAGAAAATCCTTCGTGACGGAAAAATTTGCGATGCTTGCATCTTCATACGCATGGGAGCGTAGACAAACGTCATGCACGTACATACACTTTGCTTTATTTAAAAAAGCACACATAGACACATAATAGCTTACCATATAAATATTACACACATACTCAAACATATAATATGAAAAATAACAAGCATGCACGCATCAACACTACTTCTGCTGAGTGTTTATTACGAAGAAGAAGAAGTC
Source organism: Tachina grossa (assembly GCA_949987645.1). NCBI lineage: Eukaryota > Metazoa > Arthropoda > Insecta > Diptera > Tachinidae > Tachina > Tachina grossa. Next base: position 18,468,755 of record OX465276.1, on the reverse strand, counting down.
TTCGCGACATCGTTTGTAAACACTCATATACACGTACATCAATACATCCATGGTGCTTCGTTTATTAAATGACAGCATTTCTTATTGTTTTAGTATAATACATGCTACGACAATAAATTTAAAAAACAAGACGTATTTATATTTCAAGACTGTTTACACAGGTCTCTTATTTGTACTTAAATTCTCCTTAATAGAATTTGAGCAAATCTTGTTGTTAGTAAAATTCCAGTCATGACAATTTCCATGCATTTTGCCTCAAAAAGAAATTTTTACTGCCGACAAGTTCTGCTCGGCCGTCAATACCGTCTATGTGGTCTTCAATAGAATTTTATTCAATACCAGTTTGGAAAACTTTACAAAATCGTGAAAAAGAACAATTTATAAACTTTCTTATGAAACTTATCTACAACTGGAAAATTTCAACTTGTCTTTAAAACAACCTGAACGAAAATATCTTCTGTGCCTACTTGGCCAACTGGTTATATTTATATACATAAATGCTTAAACATAGTTTAAATCTAGATACATATGTATGTATGTTTATAAATCGTATATTATTCACACTTATGTTGACATAAAACGGAAGCAGCAGTAGCCTTTTGCCACAAAGGAAGGAAATAAATGCTGAGAGTTCAAACATAGAAATGCATAAAGAATTTCACATATTTATTTAAAATATTTCTGCAGGGGAAACACGATTACTTAACATTCTCAAGGATTAAAGGGATTAAAAATTAAAATAATTTTATTAGTTACGAACAATTTTATATATCAGCAGTTAAATATAAGAAATAACACATAAAACATTTCTATCATAGATTTCAATATTCTAGCAAATAGTGACTTCAGTTGGTAGCGTAAGTTTTTAAGAAGTTAGTGATAAGTAGGGAAAGGATTTTCATCTAAATACATGTTTTCTGTCTTTGTACGTAGATCAACGCAAATAAAATATCTTTGCGAATCAACAGATTTGCGACAAAATGGCATCGATTTGTTAGTGCATATTTTTGCATATTTTATAATAAATAAATATTTTTGCATATTTAATTATAAATGTATATTTTTAATAATTTTTTTAGTTTTTTCATGCTATAAATCAAATTTTGGTTTTTGATTAGTTGCAAAATATTTAAAAGCTGCAGTTTTTAAGACTGTGTAAGAGAAAACGAGAAAAATTTACAATCGTATTTTTTGCGATATTATTTGATATTCAAAAACACCGTAAGACTTAAGCTTAAGTCAAGAATACCAAGACCATTGAAATTTAAAAAAAGAAACAAGACCATGGGATAATAGCCCTTTTAAACCCAAATATGTTTGTGTAATTATTTTTCAATCTCTCTGCTGGTTCCGCATTAATTAAATATCCAGTGATACGATAAGGATATAATAACTAGATAGGGAACGTGGGAGAGGGCTGTCGGATACTATATTTCTATTAATAAAATTAAAGAATTTTTATAGTCAAAAAAAAAAAAAAAATTGATATTTGTGAACACATATGTAGTATTGCTTTCTTGTTCGTTATTTTAACAGCTTAAGTTGAATTAATTGAAGATGCGGTAAAAAATTGTGCTCTGAAAGGCGGAATAAGTGAAAAGATTAAAAATAAATTAAATTAATTAAAAAAACACTAAATTAGAAATAGTTATACAACAAAAATTATGGAATTAAGAAATACAAGATGTTTTTAATGGCAAAATATTTGTTAAGAAAGCAATTAAACTGATTTTTTTAAGTTTTTAATTTGACTAAATGTTGAAAAAAGGTGATAAATGCATATTTTATTAGTTTTAAATACATATTTTTATATTTTTATTGCATATTTTATGTACATAAAACGTGATTTTAAATGCATGAAAATCCTTTCCCTAGTGATAAGGATACAACAAATGAAAGTGAAATAAGTCAATTTATTTAAAAATTTTAAAAAATATTACATTTACTAAATTTAAGCCACTAACTAAATATTTTTAAAATACACGAAAATAAAATAAAATAGAAGGCGCAAGTTAAATAGACGAATGAAATGACTGCTAAAATAAAACAATGAATGATTGAATCAGCAAGGAAATTAACCCGCAACAACAATTAAATATGGTGAACTACTTTAGTAACTTCCTTTTTTTTTTTGTTAGTTCAGAAATACTTTTATTTAATTTGCTAAGAACTAAATCTTGATAAGAAAATAAAAAGAAAGAACAAAACAGAAAATTCAGCAAGAACTCATCAACTTGTTAACAATAAAGAATTATTTACACAAATTACTCAAAGCTCTAATGAGACAAATTATAGCAAATTATTCAAAGCTAAGTAGAACTCTTTTAAATTCTACGACATGGAAGGAAATTCATGAAATAATTGCTCATTAAGTAGTCAATAATAAATGTTAGAGTGTGTGGACATAAGCAATATATTGGAACGCCCTCAGATGCAGCTTTATTTGTTGTTTATGTATTAAATCCGGTCTCAACGCAACTGATAGTTATATATAACTATTTGTTTATATCTTACGCATAATCTTAATAAATATAGGATATAATTTTCAAATTTAAAATTTACGTACCTCAAACCAGGCAGATTGATCCAGAGGTGTTCCCTGGTGTTCTTGATCTTCATCGATATAGCTTTTCGGATTATATTCGGTCCGGATCCACAGAATGGATCCCCCTACTGGCCAGTTTATATGAATTTTCATATGAATTAAGTACCTTAATGGAAGATGGCTATATATCTTCCTCGGCAGCCCCTATCGATATTAAATTGTACGCATATCCATGGCATAAGCTTACTGTTGAAAGATGGTAAGGGATTATCCCAAACAGTCACTGTAGTTTACTCACCAGCAACTCCCATAATCACAAACTTCCAGTGTTCTGGAACCATCCGTGCAGCACCTGCTAGTGCCATGTCTAAAGGTGTGCCATGGTGACATGTCTTCGAGTGTAACATGGTGCCATATTCACCCATTTCTTTCTGTTGGCCAGAACAGTATCAAACCTCAAAGTCAGATAGTTGCACAAGTAGCGGTAAATGTCTTGCAATGGATGATAACTCCCATTAGCTAATTGGGCAGTCTCTGCCTGCGTTCCTTCCCACGAGGTTGACGACTATCTGCTTGGCAGCGATTTCTATCATAATCGTCCTATCTTTGTCCAGGTTTTATGACGAGCAAAACTGATTGATCAGTATACGAAAATTGTATTTGATAGGATTGGATGCTGTATAAGCTCAGGTCAGTTAAACTTAAAACATTCCTATGAAACTACTGCCGTACTATCCAAGCCGAAATTATGGCTACTAAGCAGGATGAGCAACAATCCCAATATCGTGCAATTATTGATAGAAAAGGAGCCTTAAGATTCCTAAAAAGTGTGTACATGACATCAAAAACTATCCAAGAATGGTCAGGTGCCTTTAGAGCAGCTACGTCCAAACACACATACACTTATATTTGCATTTGAGGTAAAGAGCTTTGAAAGCTCATAAATTTATTCTTATTTCTTTGCAAAGTAAGAGCAAGCATTGCTGTCTGTTGTGTTGTTGTTGGGATGTTGTACTCTCGTCTGTGTAAAAGCACTAAAAGCTCTTTATAAAAGTTTGCATATTGTGCATATGGCGTGGACGTAGCTGCTTTAGAGAGATAGAAATAAAGTCCGGTTATCCTTACATGAATTACCGGATATGGAAACATTTCAATGCATTGATGGCACGAATGGTATGGATGGAGGGAGGGTCTAAGTACGTCCAGCATTCTGAAAACCACCCTTACCTAACCTTAACTTGTATGAAATTATTTACTTCCACTTAAGGGGGACTCCAATTTCCCAGATTGTCGAAAAAAGCTACCAGTATTAAATAATTTTTGCGACGATGTTTGATTCCAATTTGGAGTCCCCACCCCCGCCCTCAAACCCTCTTAAGTGGAAGGAAGTAATTTCACACAAGTGAAGGTTAGGTAAGGGTGGTTTTCAGATTGCCGGACTTACTTAGTCCCTCCTGGTATATTATGATACCATCGCCGAACCAACCAGAGCTTAATATAAACCTACTAACACGTTGCAGTGACCATTGTGCTCCTTAGTTATCCAGGTTAATCCAAAATTGTTCTGCGTTCTCTTCTTCGTTAATATCTTGGAAACCGCTGCAAAAGCCATGAGACAGTGCCTGCCTATGAGACAGTGTCCTGCCAACACGGACACTAAAACAAAGATTTGTTATCTATTTCTAAAAATCAAAGAAACCGTATTTTTCTTATTTAGGTTAGTACGTAAATGTCTGTGATCATGCAGTCATTTTTTGTGGCCCATCTTCTACTTGTTGCTTCCTCAGTCTTGCACCTTAATCTCAGCTTGAGCCAGAGTAAGTATATCCAACGTAACCTGTAAGTTTATTCCAGTTTTTCCGAACTCATCAGCAGCCCTAACGTTTTCCGGAAAGTCTCTGATGTTCTTAATGTTGAACTACTCTGCCATCTTGTCTAGACATGATCGGAAGTCGATGGCTGTTGTTGTTCTTAGTAGCGGGAATTCAGTATATATATATATGTTAATTACGGTTGTTGAATTGAGATTCACTCTCAACCAATCCACAACTTCCTTGATAGTAGGATCTCTGCCTGGTAAAAACTGCAGTGATCCGGAAAACGCTTTATATACGAATACGAAGAGATCTAATGTCCCCGAGTAAACCCTTTAGCCCAAAAAAAACTTGAGGTTTGTACCCATTCAACAGCCCTTCTTTTGCTGAAGCTACATGGTATATGCTTCCATATACTTCATGTATTATCAGTACTCCATGCTTCTCGGGATTATCTAACTTTAATAAAAAAAGTTTAATAAACAATGGGAGAAAGAGTCCACCTGTAATGAGACTGGAAAAGTCTGCCTCAAAAGAAATACAAAGAGAAGGCAGTTTGAGATGAACTTTCTTAGATTCCCAATATGGAACCTCATAGCGGTAACTACCGATAACTGGCCATTTGAAGTGAATGACCAAAGGCTTCGACTACTTTATAACGACTTTTGCAGAAGTCTTCAGCCTGAAGAAGAGGAAGAAACCACTAAACATCTCCTGTATCAGTGCCTGTTTCAGTTACATTGAGGGCAATTATGAATAAAATTCCGTGAGAAATACAAACTCCCTTTTCCAATTAGAATTTGTTGTTTTCGCTATTACTTGATATTAATTAGAATTGTTTCCCGGTAAAATTTTCTCGCGGAATTTTATTCATAATTGCCCTCATTGATTCACACAGGATTCATATTCTCCTAATAAGCAAATTTAATGATAGGAGAATAAAGGCAATCCAGAATTTCTGTATAAGTTGGAATGTTGGAATGAAGCCGATACTGATTTGTTGGCGGCGGTGGCGGTGGTGGCGGTGGTGGCGGCTGATCAAAACATATACGGCGGCGGCTAAGAGTCGACTTGCACTGGAGAAACTTCGATGACGACTGCCGACAAATAAATCAGTTGGCGGCTGGTGTATGCCGGTTTGTGTCAACAAAATCTCTTAGCTACCATTAATGTCAAAAGCGGGCACATAAATTTCCCTTGATTTAAAAAAGGGGGATCTCAAAAAAGGCGGCTAAGCCAAAATTAGCCACAGGCGGTGGCTGCAACTCATCAAAAATTTGACAGCTGTTCGGCTGTGATCTGCCACGTCGAGCAGTGGTCGTCAATAGAGAATTCTAAGGTCAAAGTTTATCGGTCAAAGAAACCAGTTCAAGTGTATAAAACATTCTGTACCGTACCTTAATTTTTGACATACAAAACCGAAGATACTGGTTTCATACCCTCTATTCATCAAATGGCTACTAACCACAGCCTAAAAAAAATATAATACACCTCATTTAACACCAGAGGCGTGACAACACTACATTATTTAAAAAAACGTGCAAAAAGCAGAGTTATAAAAGAATGAAGCTTTTCTCTGTCTCTTCCTTCACTACCTGTCTTCTCTATCAATATCCCTTTCCTTAAGAAGGTAACACCTAGTAATAGTAGTTGGCATTCATTGCCTACTTCATTGCCATTGTAGGGCGAAAAGTGTATGTACATATATGCCTGTTTATCTAATTTATCGTTTATACGAAAGAGCACATCCTTTCTCAGAACATGAAAGTTCACTTCAGACTTTCAGATTTCCGAAATCGCTATTAAATTATATTATTATTTTACTAACTAGACTCTTTTTCTCACAATATTTTTAATTATATTCACATTTATAAATTTCCTTTTGTTGCAGATTTCTGACATCGTATTTCAAGCTGCAAATCTCAAATTAAAAATATATATTTATATGTTATGAAAACAATTAAGATAAGAACATCAAAGCTGTGTTAATAACAAATCTCTTATATATAAACAAATTAAACTCTTATACTCAAGTACATTTTAAAATAATCAACAAAATCTTCCATATTTAATTAAAACATACAAAAAACTATATATAAATATTAGCAAAAAAAAATTCTTTAACTTCAATTTATTAAAATAAAAAGTAGTGATATTTAAAATTTTTATTAATAGAAAGTGTTGTGAATAAAACAAATAAATTAAACTGCAAAAATCAATTATTTGTTCAATAGTAAATAAACTTTAACAACAAATAAAAACTGCTTAATAAATAGAGCTTGATTACAAATCACATACATATGCAGTGATTTATTTTTTTGTTTTTAAGTATCTACTTAAGATTTAACTTTGACCTTAAACTTAACAAATGCTGTTTGGTGTTGCAAAGCTTACACGGACACATTTGCTGGCTGTAAGGAAAGCCAACTTTATTTAACTAGACATGTAATTATTTTTGCTTTTTTGGCTAAAAACCAAAAAATTACAAAAACAAAAATCTATCGCTGAAAAGAAACTGCAACAGAATTTAAAACTAAATACCCTGCTCCCATCCAAACAGAGCAAACACCTCTGAAATTACACCCAAAGAGTGGTCGACAGAAGTGACCTTCGCGTGTTGCAATCAGTCCAGCGAGGCGAAAGTAAGAAATGTTAAAACAAAAAGGATTTTTCTTTCGAACACCTTAAGGACATATTGGTATACGAAAAATGTACTTAAACTCCAACAAAAACAGCCAAACAAATTTTTAACAACATTGTTGCATTTTGTAAAACAGGCAACAACAACAGCAGCAGCAGCAGCAGCAATATTTTTGCACGACCGACAACTAAGCAAAGACTTTGAAGAAGTCAATTTAAATTCCCGCCATAGTTTTTATTGTTGTTTCATTGGATTGATTGCCTAGTTGTTGTGTGTTGCATTTATTTTTGGTGTCCATATGAAACAACAATAACTTTTGCCAAAGCGTCATGACCGGATGTACGGTAAGTAGTGTTAGTTTTCTTCTTTCCATTATCATGCAATTATTTTAATACAAACATTTAATCATTTATATTTACAATTTGTAAATTTGTTCTTATTCTGTGCTAGAAAAGAAAATTAGGTTTGACATTTGCTTTAACTTATTTGGTTTTCTCTAATTGCTAAAGAAAGTACGAGCAGCATCAAGGCGAATTCATACCAGCAACTCTGCATAAAATGTATGTATAATAATATTTATTAGCAAGGCGAATTCATAATCACCGCCTAGACTATACTCGCCGCTTGTAATTTGAATAAACATCCATAACTTGGATGTCAACACATCAGAATTCAGAGAAATTTTGAGATTTAAAGTATAAATTTCTCAAACGAATTGAGCTGAGTATACCTTATATGAATTTGCTTTGTTTGTTAGTGTAAAAATAAAATTAACAGCTGATCACCATTTCCTGAATCCACATCACCTGGTGTCAATTACTTGAGGGTTACACGATCAAATTTTGCCTTTCAAATTTCAGTACATTCACACTTTTTTACTAATACATTCATACTTTTAGAATTTGATTCAACTTTGACTTCAAATTTTCCTTTCAATTGTGTGTTAAATTTATAGGCAAAAAACAAGTGACAGCAATTTCAATGAGCACACTTTTCGTTTTAAAATTGTCTGCCGATATAAGGCCCAACTATAATATGAATAAGCTAGCTTAAGCAACTGTGCGGTTACATATAAAACGCATATGACAAACTATAATGTACTTAACAAACTTTTCGTCAAGTTTCGTCAAATGTCATTTGCTTAAGTAAAGTTCCAAACTGATTGCACATTCCGTAAGGAAACGACTGTTTGTACATTTTTTAAACTCAAACAAGCAGCAGCAGAAAATATTCATTGATTTTAAATATTTTTTTATTGTTTCTTATTTTAAACTCGGAAAATAAAGCAAAACTTTTATTTTCAATGTTTGTTTTACAATACACATATACACACATACACATGTAACTATTTACTTATGTATATTCACTGTTGTACTTTTTAGTAGGCAAAACAAATAAAACAAGTAATAAGGTGATGGATATATTTATATGTGAATTATTAATAGATTAGGACATTCTTTCAAGTTAGTTTGATTGAATTGCATTCATTTAGGAGTTATGAGAAGAAACAAAATTATTGACAATACCTAGATGTGCAGCAGTGGCTAAAGAATACTTAAGTGCATGTAAGTACATTGTGGCCACCTAAAAGTCACATCTGAATTGTTTAAGCATTTGACAGACTTATCGTTCAATTCTGACATTAGCTTAAGCCAGCTTATTCATATTATAGTTGGGCCTATAGTATTTTTGTATTTTTTATTACAAGTAGTGTTTTATTCCATCGAAAATTTTTAATTACACTTAAATAAATGTTTAGGAACAAAAATAAAAAGTATAATAATGTGTTGCGGCTTATATATCTATATAGAAATCATGAAGTTTTGTTGTCTTAAGCTGTTTTTTTATCAACGGCATATTGAAAATAAATTTGCTTGGAAATTGCGTGCAGCCTACGTCACAGCTTTCAATTTAAACGACTTTTGACAACCAGTATGTGTGAAAAACTTGAAAGCAAATCTTGGTCGTGTAACTGTAGCGTTAGCCTTGAGCAGCATGTTCGGCTTTCAAGTTGATCACGCATAGATACCATTTACATTTAGAGTCTTGCCCCAGCTAGAACGAATTTACATTTAAGGTGATTTCGATGCGACAAAACCATGGCGACACGCTAACGGGGAAGTAAATTTAGTACGTCCTGATTCACACACGTCAAGTCTGAGTCGTCAAGTCTTGAGTTTTTAGGAGAGAGAGGAAAAGAGAATGGAAAGGAGTACTGACTTGACCGTACCAGTTAAGTTTGCTTTTTCGTTTTGTTTTGTCATTCGTAATACTCTACTGCAACACAAATTGATGAGACTTGATGAAACAAACTTGACGGTGTGTATGAACGTAAATGCAGGTTCAAAAGAAAATTGAACAAAAACTGATCAGCTAAACCTGATGTGTGTGAATCAGGACTACTTTTCATTAAAATCTTTCCCTTTTTTCTTCTTGTCATGTTACGTATGAGTGGTGTTGCCAGTTCGGCTTATTTTTTATTAGTGATTACTTAATTAACAGCATGAAATAAAACAGAAGTCATATTGGAAAATATAGAACACGGTTGACCTTCCAGGCCATCGCTTCAAGCTCAAAGCGCTGGGAAATCTATAGAATAATTTAAAAAAAAAAATCAAAATTTCGCCTACGATATATTTCGAACCATTTAATGGAGCTTATGGTATTCGACTCAGTTTTTCAAGTTCAAAAAATTAAATGCACTCTGAAAATCGATTTGACAAGAACTTTTGGAGTTATGAAAAAAAGCATTTTTCTTAGACATTTTTTCCTCAAGGATATCACTCGAACCATGGCCTCTTGAAAAGTGAAAGGAACACATCTAGGCGCACAATAGTGCGCCAGACCAAGTTCCGGCCTATGAACGCAATGTATATATTTACACGAAGCCATGCGTTGTGTGTTTACCCCCTCCCCATATATATATCTCGAAGGAACTAATCGATTTTAATAAAATGTGTAGCAGATTTAGAATTGAAAAAAAAACTTTTTTTATGCCAATCTTTAGAATGCCGTAAATTTGGTCCCGATAGGTTAAGTAAATTATAAGAGGTTAACACACACACAATATACACTCACATACAAATCACGATATGTCAAATCACGGTGATTTCAAAAAATGAATATAAACTAAATTATTGCTTTTAAAAATTGCACGATTTATATCGTTGTAAGTTGGAATAAAATTTTCTATTAGAAATTAGAAAAACTTAAAATGTTCAGGTCGGGCTCAATAGTCGGAATATCGGAGTGGATTCCCACGACCTAAAAAAGTTTAATTTTGATAAAAACTCGATTTTCGAACATGGGGTGACATCAGTAATTTTCTATTTTTGATAGCGGAAAGTTAAAAAAATTAGAGATCAAATACAATAATTTAAATGGGTCTGATCATAGAATTGTGTCAAAAATGACCGACTGAATGAGTTCGACCCAAGTCTAGTTTTAATTTCTGATTTTTGTCCCTGGGGCAAAGCATTGCACATTTCTCTTAAAAATCATTTCATTTTTAAAAATTTGCCTACCTTAAAATGTTGTAATATTAGTCCTTGTTTACACTATGCAACTTTTATTGCTAAGCTGATTAGTTTGAGGGAGAGAGAGACAAGGGGAACAGAAAATTTTTCTTATCCCCTCGTCTCTTTCTCTCTCCTCTCTCTCTCTCCTAACAAAATAATCAGCTTAGCAATAAGACTTGCATAGTTAAACTAGAACATATCAATAATTAGGCTGGAGTGCAACACTGTATGTAGCATGTTTCTTAAAGCTGAATTACGGGTTCATCAACAAAAGTTAAAGTGTGTGAACCGGGACTTAGTACCCTATTATAAAAACAAAGTACAACAAATAATTAATCAGCTGTTTCAATAATACCTAGTAAACTGAACATCATCAAACAAACTATAAATAATATATTCAATTCTTAATTTGCCAAAGTATAAGTTAAAGGTAGCTATTATTCCAGATGAGATTATTGGAAAAAAAATATTTTTAAAATTCCTACATTTGTTCTCTTATTTTCATATGTCTCGTTACAACTACATTTTACACGATAAAAATATACAAAAAAAACATGCAGTATAAAATACCTGTCTGCTAGTTTGGTATTTTGTTTGAAAATTTATGTTTTTCTTGCTATTTGGTATTTAAGCATTTCCTGCTAAAAGGACTTATCTGCCTCCTTCTTTCTCTCTCTCTCTCTCTCTCACTCTCTCACTCTCTCTCCATACTTTGTACACATTCCGCAATACGTTTGCAAGGGTGGGTGTTTCAACGCTTAAAAAAGAAACACATGTAACTGTCTGTTATAATACGGCTAGAATACATATTGCCAAGTTTGTTTAGTTTATTGGTTTATTGTAATTTGTATACAACACATTTTTATTTTGTATCTTTTTGTTTTATTATTTTTCTTTATATGTAAATACATGCATACATACATACACATATAGTATACATATATATGTATATAGATATTCATACATACATATTCAAATGTGAAGGTTGTTGGTTGTACTTATCCTTCAAAGTTTTTAAAATTAAACCTGCGAAGCAGCCAAGTTGAACTCAAACAAAAGCTTTTTTTGTAATTTCTTAAAGCTAGTTTTTGTAACTACGCTTTGCAAAGTAGTTGAGATGCGAAAGATATTGTTGCAATGTAACATTTGACTTGATCAACATATTGTTTTTGTAAAATTAAAATTTGTTTACATTAATTTGATTTTGTACATTTTTCTATGACCTCTAGCATTTCCTAACAGACTCTGAAATGATGGCTATAAGTAGAGGTGGGTGGTAATTTGTTATTTTTACTAGGGCTACTATTTATTGGTGGTAGGTTTTTAATTTTATTCAAGCCTTTATATTGTCATAAGTGATTTTTTGTCCAACTATCAAATTCAGGTTGGAAGAGAAACTTTTTTAATTTTTTTAAAGATATGTTTGGTTCATGAGCAACACCAAAAAGAATTTTTTCTTTCAAATGCAAAGAGCGGAAAGAAAACAATAGCCTTTGCATTTATCCCCTTGGTTTGACAAGTACACAATTTAACACTCGTGCAAGTGCGAAACAAAACAAAGTTGAAACGTAGTTTTTAATTCTACGTTTAAAAATCGATGATCAAACACATTCAAATTACATGGGTTTGATTTAGACTTGGGTCGAACTCGTTGACAAGTTCATTTTAGAAACAAACCTCTGATCTGGAATTGGGTCGAACTCGTTCACTACTTAATTTTTGTCACAAACCACTGATCAAATCCATTTAAATTACATGGGTTTGATCATTGGTTTGTGCCAAAAATGAACTAGTGAACGCGTTCAACCCAACCCAGCAAAAAAAGACATGCAAAAGAAATAGTTAATGCATGGGTTCTACTGCAAATGCATTGGTTCAACTTAGGTGCAGAACGCATGATTTTAACACAGGAGTGTCATTGACGAGCATGGGTTCACATTTAGCAAAACTGCTCATCATTCGAATGAGTGCTTAGAACCCATGCAAGAACCCATGATTCGATGACGTTTTTTCACGTAAATACAAAAGGAAAAAAATTTCGCAGCCAGGATACGAACCGTGCTGTTCTGACTGTTAAGGCATACTCTCTACCACTGAGCTATTGCACTCTTGTTATTTGTTGGAGATAAAACTTGTTTTATGAAAATGTTTCAATGTGATGATTTAATTCCGTTTTTGCATGCCTTTTTTGCTGGATATTAATTTCAATGTATGCATGCGTTCGTCGCATGCGTTTTTAATGAGTTCAAATGTATAGCATTATTTACGTTTTGCAATCTCATTAAGAATGCATGCGAAGAAACACATGCTTAAGAACTCATGAAACACTACTTCATTTTGAACGCGTTCATTTATCTTTTGCTGGGAAGTCTACTACTGTGATCAACCCCATGTAATTTAAATGGGTTTGATCATCGTTTTGTGTAAAAACGACCGACTGAAAAAGTTGGAATCAAGTGCACAAAATTAACTAGTGAACGAGTTCTTTTTTTAAAGAGTTCGATACAAGTCTATGCTGTATAATTTGTAGACTTAATGTAGACTTAAATGGGTTTGATCAAAGGTTTGTGTCTAAAACGAGCGACTGACAGAGTTCGATACAAGTCTAATAGTTTGTACGCCAAACACAAAACTTAGTAAACTAACTTGTTGTACCAACGGTCGCAAAGTGTGTGGCTAGCATAATGGAAGTGTCATTTTCGGAATCGGAAGAGATATAAGCTATTTAATTACCTTCCGATAGCAAGCTTACATATAAAACTTATTAAATTTAAGAAAGCTAGTGCATAGGCTGGGTTAATAAATTTTTAGTAATTCTAAAATTTATTGAAAAGAGATTTCATCAGTGTAAATTCAATTTCGCCTTGACTAAATTTAGACAATTTGAATTCTTTACAGATAATACAAAAATGCAGGAAATGAATTACCTGCAAGATAATTCCAAAGTGGAGGCACTTACCAAAGCTGTTCTCATCTCCATATTAGGTGTAGCTATTGTCCTCTCAAACCTCCTCATCATTGCCACTTATGCCAACTTCAAAGGTAAGTCAACTGAAAGCCGAAAAAAAAATCAAAAAGAAAAATTTTTAATTGAAAACAATATCGAAACTATCTATCTACTATATAATGAAAACACAAATAAAACAATAAACAATAAAGCATTAAACACATTGACCACAGCAGGCTACCGACTTCAAAATGTAAAAAAAAGATTACACATGCAAGGCAACACGGCGGCAGGTTGTTGTTCATGCTGATTTTGTCGTTGTCGTCGAATAGAATTTGATCAAATTCTTTAAGCAGCGAGTTTTTGACACAAATCAATGATCAAACCCATGTAATTTAATGGATTTGTGTCAAAAACGAGCTACTGAATGAGTTAGATTCAAGCTTATAGTCCTACTACACTAATTTTTATTTTTGTTGGCGACAAATAGAGTAATGCCCATGTAATACAAAATGTGGAATGATTGTTATAGACTTAAGTCGATTTCATTCACTAGTTAAGTTAAGACATAAACCTGTGATAAAACTCATGTAATTTAAATGAGTTTAATCATAGGTGTGTGTCTAAGCTAAGCTAGTGAACGAGTTTGACCCAATTAAGTATACTTATAATAATTTTATATTATTTAACTGAAAGAACATCCCGCAACTCATGTTAAAGAAATAAATTTATTAATTTTTAGAATTTTGCGTGATATACATATCGATGGTTTACTAACGCAACCTCGTAACTTAAAAACTACTACTTTTCAGGAGAGACAAAAAATGATTTATAACAAGTATTTAAACATTTTTAATATATGTTTTTTTATAATCTAATTACTTGGATGATTTTTGTTAAATTTTCAATTTCAAATACTTGTAAATTTTCATTAAATACTTGTTATAAATCATTTTTTGTCTCTCCTGAAAAGTAGTAGTTTTTAAATTACGAGGTTGCGTTAGTAAACCATCGATATGTATGTATGTAAGTTCATTTTAAGAAATTAATTTTATTTTTATAAATGTCAAATATTTGAAGGTGGCAGCATTGAAATATTTACATGTGTTCATAATTGAACATCAGCTACTTGTGATGCTGCTGCCATCTCCAAAATTATTAAGTAGCTTGGCGACAGGGCGACAATTGTAGCTAACTACATGTAAAGTAATGTGTTCATGTAGCCTGCTGTGATCAGTGAGTTTAATGCATAAGTTGTTAATTATCTATATGTTACAAATATAACTGTATGAACATGATTGATGGTTGAAAACAATCTGACAGATATACTTAGATTTTAACATGTTTTGTATGAGTATGTGTGTAAGTGAAAGAACTGTTAAACTAGGAGCAAACAAGGTAAATTCGTAGTAGTTTTAAATTCAATTTATGAAATAAAAAAGCTTTATTAAAACAAAAAAAATTAATTAAATTATTTAAAATGCTTTGTAGTTGAATAGGGAAATGAATGCTTCTTTTTTTAATGAAAATGAGTTGCGTGGTAAGAAAATAATTTTTTCTTTCTTCTCTTCAAAAAAAAAAAAAAAAAAAAAAAACAATGTGTACTTGAAACTGTAGGTCCCACGGAAGTCATCAATTATTATTTGCTGTCATTAGCTGTAGCCGATTTGCTGTGTGGTCTGTTGGTCGTGCCCTTTTCGGTGTATCCTGCTTTGACAGGAGAATGGCTGCACGAAGAATTCTTATGTCGCTTTACCGGCTATTTAGAAGTAACACTGTGGGCAGTATCGGTCTATACGTTTATGTGGATATCGGTTGATCGTTACTTGGCAGTGCGCAAGCCATTGCGCTATGAGACAGTGCAAACAAAAACCAGGTAGGACTACTTCTAATTTTAAAATCTATTCTACTTATCAAACGCAATAAATTTATTATTTTTTCTTATTTTCTGCCTTGCTTCAGATGCCAATGTTGGATGGCATTTACATGGATCTCAGCGGCCCTGCTATGCAGCCCACCCATACTCGGTTATACCGCACCGATTAAAAATCCTGTGGCCCACATCTGCATGCTCGATTGGGGCAATATGGCAGCGTATAGCATAACGTTAGCAATATTAGTTTTAGGTCCTAGTGTTATATCTATTGTTCATAATTATACATACATTTTCATTATGATGCGTAAAATTAGATCGGGTGAGCCCATACATGATAAAGAGTATGCTACCGCATTAGCTGAAAATTTATCGAATCCAAGTCATATGATGTCATTCGCATTAGTGTTTGCATTCTGGATGTCATGGTTGCCATGGATTTCGTTACGTTTGTACGAACTGGCAACCGGTGATGTTATACAAAGTACTCTCATTAATTTTGGCGTAGTTTGGATTGGTGTTTTAAACTCATTTTGGAAAATAATCATTATGACCACAATGTCACCCCAATTTCGTATCGCTCTCAGAGTATTTTGCTTAACAATATGCTGTAAGACTAAGGGCCGTTTGCAAGCCGAACTAGTCGGGTTAGACCCAGATGACTAGAGTCGCTAGATTTTCTTATTGGCTTGAATTGTAATTGAAAGACATTGACTTTTTAAATTTCTAATTGTTCATCATCTTCAACACAACACAAGATAATAAAAGCTAAAAATTAAACAAACAAAAATTTGCAAAAAAAAAAAAAATAAACAAAATTTTAGGCATTAAAATGATTGACTTACTTACTCACTTACATTTACACACACTTACACTCACACATACTTAAACACTTACACATGTACTTTTTTAAAAATTCCATAACTTTTCAAAGTAGAATATTTTATTAATAAGTTTATTTAAAAAAATAATTAAATTATAATTAAATACAGTTAAGCTAATTGGTTGTAAATTAAAAAAAAATTATATGTATAAATACATAAATATATTATATATTTATTAAGTACATAGTTTCTAAGCATTAATCAAAGACACCGTTTCGACTTAAGATCCTAAAGTCGAGTTGCGCGTAATGCAGTTTTTAGTATTTTAAGCATTCAATTAAAATTTCATTCCAAAAAAAAAAAGAAAAACAAAAATCGTATTTTTGATAAGTAGTTTTTAAGAGAACATTTTAAGAGCTTAAATTGTGGTTAAAAATTTCGTTTGTTTAGAAATAGAAAAATTTTTGATTTTCAAATTTAAATAAAATATTTGTTTTTGGGTAGTTTTACAATTATAATAGGAACTTGCATTTAAAATCAGCCGTTTACTTGTAACAGTAAAAATGGAAACGAGTGGAATTGAAACATTTTAAATACTTTTCACAATTTCTTTCGAAAAAATTACAAAGGCCACCATAGAAAAAAAAATTTTAGATATCGATGGAAAAAATAACGCGATTTCTCGCTGACAATTGAATTACGATTTTATAGTAATTTCATCTGGCAACTACTTACAATTAAAATTTAATTTAAATTAATAATATAATTAAATTAAAAATTTTGTACCGTTGTTTTTGGCAAAAACTGTACAGTTGTCAGATATTAATATTCCAATCATGGCATAACGGAAAATATGAGACTATCCGCTCAGCTGTAGGTGTGTGTGTCTTTCTGATTCTAAAATGTCATAACCAGTGTTGCCATATTTATTTTTCAAATATCTTTTACCAGATTTTTGTTATTTTATTGAAATAATTAATGAAAAAAATTTTAAATTTATTTTGTTTCCAGTGAAAGCCAAATAACACAAAATATTTTCTATATAGAATATGTGTAAGATTATTGTGAAGCAAATCAGAAAATTTGTAAGTAGTTTAGTCAAAAAATCCCTCAATAATATATTAAAAGTACCAAAAGTAGAATTTTTAGAAATCTTAATTTTAAATAAGAAATCTTTTTTGTCGTTTTAACATTGCTAAAAACTTAAAAAATAAGATAAATTTTCACACATGGTAACACTGGTCATAACGTCAACTTAAACTTACTTGAGGGTTACACGATCAAGTTTTGCCTTTCAAAATTCAATACATTCACACTTTTTCACTAATACATTCATACTTTTAGAATTTAATTCAACTTTCACTTCAAATTTTCTTTCCAATTGTGTGTTCAATTTATAGGCAAAAAAAACAACTGACATCAATTTCAATGAGCATACTTTTCGTTTTTGTTTTAAAATTTTCTGCCGACATAGTATTTTTGTATTCTTTTATTACATAGCGTCTATACCTGATAAAAATTTATCATAACAACTAACAAGTAATTAAATACAAATACATATATATTCAACTTTTAAAACGTCGGCAGAGCCGTTGTCAAATTTTTGTTAATGCAAGCATACATCCGAAGACGTTGTGGTTTTTTTATTATGATAAATCATAATTTCTTAGTCGTCATGAAGAAAGTTTGTCACAATACCTGCAATATTTCATTTCATATTTATTAAAAAGGTTTTATTTAATAAAAACATCAGTACTTTTCTTTATTTTTATATTTTTTTTCTGAAAATTACTTAAATATTTTATTTTTTACAAATTAATTAAAACGTCAAATAGTTTGTTTACGTTTTTTATCAAGACAAACTTGTCTGAGCTTGAGCTCTGACAAAATTGTCAAGGCACTACAATAACACTAATAAATGGAGTCTATACCTGATAAATTTTTCTCTTGATAACGATTTGACTTTTATCATGATAAAAATTTATTAGGTATAGACTCACTGTTACACCGAAAAATTTTAATTATACTGTATGATGTGTTGCGATTTATAGACCTATATAGAAGCCATGAAGTTTTGTTGTCTTAAGCTGTTTTTTTATCAACGGCATATTGAAAATAAATTTGCTTGGAAATTGCGTGCAGCCTACGTCACAGCTTTCAATTTAAACGACTTTTGACAACCAGTATGTGTGAAAAACTTGAAAGCAAATCTTGGTCGTGTAACTGTAGCGTTAGTAAAAATACCAATATAGTTGCCATATCACCTCTAAAATAAAACTAGTGTCTAGATCTCCAGAGAAAACGGAGTTATTTCAGTTTGTACGAGTATTTAGTATGTACAAGCAAATTATTAAAAATTTTTATTAAGAGTTTTTTTAACTATTGAATCTTAACCCTTATAACTCAACATCGTGAAATTAATTTTATTTAAAATATTTTAAGAGCTCGTAGCATAAGTAAACAAATTTCTTCTAGGATTTTTTTTTAGTTTTATTTTTGTAGCGAAAATGGATTAAGAAGGAAATATAAAGAACGTCAAATATGTTACTCGCAATATTTTAGAAATAAAAACAATAATTGAATTGGACAATCACAATTTTTAAAAAATTTCACTACTGAACGTTGATTTAATAGAGCCGCAGGGTTACTTCAAATCTGTTCTGCTCTAGCAGATAAAATTTTTTAATTAAGCATAAATTTTACAGTTTTAAACTAGATATTGTACCAAAGTTATTGATTTGAAATAAATTTAATAATTACATTTAATTAATACTTTTTATAGAGATTAAATGGTTTGTAACATATCTGTAACAAGGGGTGATAAAGGGTTAAAATTGAGATAGACTTTTATCTAAGCAAAATTGAAAAATTGTAAGCGTAAAAGCAATCTCATTAAGGTGGCAACATTGTTATGATATTTATTATCAGTCTGGCCCACGATCCAGACAAGAAACTTACGATAAACTTAAGATCGACAACTTGTATTGAAAACAACTGTAAAATGAGAAAGAAATTTTGTTTTTGTTTTTCTTTTTAATATCAGTAAGCGATAGAAAGTTTCTTTTCAACATCGAGGGCCAGGTCGTAAGCTTCTTGTTGACAAGTTTATACGCTTTATGCAATTTTGATATAATTCAACAACAAAATAATTTCTTTTCATTCCATTTCATTCCGTTCCACAAGCATTTTAAATTAATTTCCCCTAAAGAAAAAATAATTATGTATTTCAAATGCTTAAAGATACAATCAGACTTGGATGCATTATTCGCATAATAAGCTTAGGGCACAAATAATATTTAAAGTCCTTAAGCTAGACAAGTTTCCATAGACAAATTACCAAAAGAATCATATTGATTAACTTCTTATTTATCATACAAAAAATGTGAAATATTTGCCTGGTCTGATCGTATCTTTAGAAAACTACTATGTATTCTTAAGTATAAGGAAAATAAATTGTTGCCAAAAATTAAGAAATACAAAAAGAAAGTTTTGTATCCCATTAAACAAAACAATAATATTTAAAAACTATCTACTAAAAATATGGCTTAGATTTAAACTCAATTAAGATGTTTACGACCGCATTAAATATGCTTAACAGTGAAAATTATAAACCATGTAACTCTAATTTTCACTACAACTTTGTTAAATTAGAAAAGATATAAAACTGCTCATACTTTTCGCAAAATAAAAGTAGAGTTAAAAATTCCGCTGAAAACTATACAATAAAGCACTTTCAACAACAACAACAACAACACAGTAAACTAAGCAATTGGGCGTTTTCTCTACAACAAAAAAAAAATTACTGAAATGACTTAAGAATCCTTAAAAGTACTGTTGTTATACAATAGTATAAAATTTAACAATTTGTTTGAAGAAAATTTAAAATTAAAATAGTAGAAACAAGAATCATTTAGCTACTGAAAGTAGACTTGGATCAAACTCATTCAGTAGGTCGTTCTTGACACAAACCTATGCTCAAACTAATGTAATTTAAATGGGTCTGCCCCCGTATTCTATAACTCGTTAATGCTAAAGCTAAATTCGATCGCTAAAATGCTGAAAAAATTGTAAATTAAAAATTTTTGGCGAGATATAAAACACTAAAATTTCGGCGCAATAAGTTTTTGAGCCAATGTCTGATTTAGCAATACAAAAATCTATAAATCGACTCTATAGATTTTTAGCGATATATATTAAGCTTTAGCGAGTTACAGAATACCGGGCTGCTGATTATAGATTTTTGTCAAAAGTGAGCCACTGAATGAGTTCGATGCAAGTCTATTTTTGACACAAACCTATGTAAGATCACTTCATGGGTTTGTGTCTAAAACGAGCTACTGAAAGAGTTCGATTAGACTTGGGTCGAACTCATTCAGTCGGTCGTTTGACTAGACTTTTATCGAACTCATTCAGTAGCTCGTTTTTGACACAAACTTATGATCAAACCCATGTAATTTAAATAGGTTTGATCATTGGTTTGTGGCAAAAATGAACTAGTGAACGAATTCGACTCAAGCCTACTAATAACATATGTTTGATGATTGGTTTGTGTCAAAAACGAGCTACTGAATGAGTTCGATCCAAGTCTATTTTTGATACAAACCTATGTATGATCAGATGTATTTTAATTACATGGATTTGATCATAGGTTTGTGTCAAAAACGACCCACTGAAAAAAACTTAAGCGATATAATTTTCGAGCTTAATTATTTTACGCAAATCAATTATTTACGATGGTAGATAGTCGATTTTCGGCAAAAAACGAAGTTCGAAAAACATGTCGCTTAAGCTTTTTTAGCGGTTATGGCTCGATATAATTAAAATAATAGTTTTTGTCCCTACTATTCAAAGGCCGTTTTACACTATCATACAAGTATCACTCTTGACAAAAATGCATCGCTGATCTAATTAATAACAATAACTCATAGTCAGTGTTGCATTTTTCTCAAAATAATTAATACTCGTACTACAGTGCAAAACGACTCAATAAGTCTTCACACAAAAATGTATCCTTTAAAAAAGTTGTTCTTTTATTGTTCAAAATTCATTACAGTAAATAATAATAAAAAAACAAAGTGAACATTTAAATTTAAGATTGAAAATGTGTAAATTTGAAAAAGAAAATATATTATGCTATATCCTAAATACGTGCAAGATGAATTTAATTTATTATATAATTAGTTGATAGTTTTTTTTAGTAAGTGTTTTAAAGAAACCATAAAAACAATGGCCTCTAGTCATAGTCATAAACAAAGTATACTTTAAGAAATTAAAATCGGTATTACCATACTAAATGCTGGTTTTAAACTCTTAAAGTATTCTTGGTTTTGACTATGGGTATGCGCCAATTTAGATACTATAGAGTAAAGCTGTAAAAAGAGTGTATTGTTTTAAAAATATTTCCCAATGACATTTTTTCATTGTTTATTTCAACTGAATTACAGTTTGTGAAAAAATATGTTTTTAGCAAAACAGCAAAAAAAAATTGAAAATAAACAAATTTTCTTGAAAATGTCGGTATAAGTTTGAAAAGCTACTTTGAGTTATTTTTTCAAATGACAGCAAAGACAGTATTTATTCACTAATATAAACGCATTTATTGTTTTTGTTTATATTAAGAAATCTCATTTAATTCAAGGCAAATCAATACCACCAAGCTCATTGTAAAGCTTGATCAAAGTACGATTAAAAAAATATTTAAAAAAACCAAATTGCAACTTGCTCTCATAACCGTCGCTAAGCTTTAGTTATCATATATTTTTTATAATCGGATTTTAAACTAATAATAGTACAAAATGGTTCAGAGTTTTTGTAAAACGATCTGGGCCGATTCAAATAGTTTTCGCTTTCCACAAATTTATATCGTTACGCTGAGCGAGGCTGTACGGTACGCTCAAGGAAAAATTCACATTCGCAGCTGCTCCGAATGTTAAGCTTCTTATGCAAAAAATAAGTTTTTTTTTCAATAAGCAGTTTGATAATCAAAACAGCAGCGAATTTGCTTATCTTCGTCCATGGAAGTGCTCTTATTGGTTTGCTTTGATTTAGTTCTATCAACATATATTTGTCAATCACATATTTAATAAAAATTTATCCTTGATCCTTAGTGGGATAAATATAATTTCGTGACATGAACAAATTTGCGTTTATATACAATATATTTAGCACTTAAACTCTACATAGATTTTATTTGAATATATTTAATTAACTTTTAGTCTAAATATTTATATAAAAATTGTTAAAAAAAATACTATTTAATATAAGTAAAAGATAATGGAAAAAATAATGTAAATGTTAAGAGAAAAAAATCAATAAAATACACATCTCTTTAAAAAATCATTTAAATCATTTCAAAAATCCCTAAATAGTTGTTTTCTTCAAATGCGGAATGATTTCATTTAACGTGGTTGGTTTCCTTTATAGCAAAATATGGTGTCTAACAACTAAAGTGTCATATTTCGACTACTACGATTTTTTCCTAGATTAAACAACATTGCAAAATTTATTCTTTAATAAAGTGAAATGGCTAAAATCTTAAAAAATATATATGTATATATGTATATAACGCTTTAGGGCTTGTTACTTCAATCAAATTTATTCAGTTAAGTTAGTTATCCATTTGGATAAAACAGAACAAAATGATAAGGCAGGACAAAAGATACAACAGTTTTCAAACATATAAGCACAGACAAGAACCAACCATGATGTCTTTTATTGACGGAAGAATTAGAACAGCTTCAATAGGTCGATTCTCCATTTTATTTATTAAATTCAACTTTTTGTATTTATTTCGTTATTTCTTTTGTTTAATTTTACTTTTTCTCCCACAAAACACAAAAATCCAAATCAGAACATACCAAAAACACCAACCAATATCTGTCAAACTACTCAACGTACGCAAAAAGTTAAAAGTTGACCTAATTTTGTACTTTGCGTTGACGGACACGTACTGAATGTAAAGGTAGAATTAGTAAAATCGTATCATTCTACTTTACAGCTTGCCGTATCGTTCAACTTTGTGCACAAGTATATAGAAAGTGTAACAGTTTGCATAGCACATTTTTTTTTGTCTGGCATTAAATGCGGGGTTTTTGACATTCGCTATAGAAAAATCTGTTTTCTGCAGATTCCTACGTCAGCAGTGCTATTACCACATATTTTATAACTAGTAACATGCATTGTATATCGTATGCTTTTTGTCAGCTGACACGCAACATCACGATACGATTTTAATAATTCTACCTTAACAGACCTCATAAGAAAACATGTATTTCAACTTAGCTGTCAGTTGAAAAAGGCGAAGTTTAACGCATGACGGGTTCATTGTGCCCCGGCCTTAAGAAAATTACTTTTCGTTAGGCCGAGTTTACATCTGTGTGGCATGTGCGAAAACAGTTAAACCGTTAAACAGTTTCATACATAGCTCATAGACATAGATTGGAAACTGTTTAAAGCAAAAAATACATGTCTGAATCAAACGGTTTGTCATTAGTATTTAGTGGTTACGTTTTTTTGGGCACACGGCACACAGATGAAAGAAGTATGTAATAAATTTTTGCCCTAAACTTATTTCTTAATACGCACGAAAATTTCGTCTATTTTACGAAAGAAGTAACCACAACGGTTTTTTGCGAGTATGTTGTATGGTCTATTTTCTGTGTAGAAGTGAGGAACTTTAAAGAAATATTTTTAATAACTCCCAAATTGTATTTATATTTTTGATACTATAGCAGCTCACAAAATATCGAAATTCGTTAGTGCAATACAAAACATGCTTAAATTTTATGTCTAAAATTCTTGAGAAAGAATGTTCTTATGAATAATTTTATGAAACAACTTGTAAGTATTTAAAGACCGAGCTCAAACTATTATGTGTATCGGTAAGAATTGTAAAATATTGAGCATTCATTTGTATCCTGTCGTCAACAAGCAATTTATGACACTTCACATAAAATTTAAATGGGAATATGTTGAAATTTGATATCGAATGCTGTAATTTAAACAAAGAAATTTATGTGTATGTATACATATCTATCTTTAGAATTATATTTCAAAAATCTTTTGTATTTATGTGACGATTTCAAAACATTAATCTATATTGCAAAGTTTAAGGGTCGTATTCAAAAAAACTTAACAAAGCTTTGAAAAGCAATGTTAAGTAAAGTTGTATTCAAAAAAAATTATTATACCAAAATTCTAAAGTAGGCACCTACGTTTGATAAGGCTACTTTAAGTTGATATTTCCAAAATGTGTATTTTGTACCTCAAATATTTTTGTTAATATAGCACATATTGATTCATGTTATATATGAAAATGAAGCTAGAAGTGCTAGCTCTTATCTTAAATTTATTATTTCTTTCATGTGATGGAAAATACCATTAAATTGTCCAACTGATTCGAAATACATAGCAAACTCCATAAAAAAATATTAAAATAAATACAATTATACAAAAATGTGTTAGCGATGTACATTCAAACAAAACGAATCGAAAAAAGCTGGATATTCAAATACTCATTTCGTTCGAATAAAATAAACTGAGATAATTTTTCTATGTTCAACATATTTTTTTTACTTTTAATTCATAAAAATGTTTATCTGTTTTGCTTCCACGTCAGAAGCTTATATTTTATAAATTAGGTTGCTTAACTTTAAGATAATAAAAATGTATTTAATAAAATAAAAAATTAGTTGAATACTCGAATGAAATTGTATTCGATTTTGTACATCATAAGCTGTGAAATGGTTGTTGAACATGTGTGTTACCAGAGTTTATTATTAAATCACAAAATAATTAAAGTTGTCTTTTGAATACAATTTCTTAACAATGCAATGTTTGCCTTAAGGTACTTGGTAGCTACTATGAACTTTAAAGCTCAAGTAAAATATTTTTTTGAATAAGGCTGTAAGTGTTTTATATATACATATATCCATATCGGTTAATCTCCTTTATTTGTTTATTCGTATTTTAAATTCAGTGATTTGTATGATATTTCCAATCACGTGATTTCAAAAACGAACTAGTAATAGTTGACTTTTGCTCGTAGTAGGGTTTTATTTTTAATTTTTTTCATATATAATTCAAATTCCAACGCTATAAATCCCGAAATTTACAAAAACAATAGTTCAGGTTTGTGAATCACTGTGATTTAAAATGTCAAGGATGATATTTGTATTTATATTTCGTGATAAGAAGTTTCAAAAACTCTTAGTTCTACAGTATTGTGTTTTTTTTTTTTAATAAATATTTTATCTTTGATAATTAACATAGATATTTTACACCATTTAATGTATGTTTTTAAATATACATACATCGTCGGTTTGTTTCTGCTTTGATGTATGGGACATTTTTAAAAAAATTGAGTTATTGATTGAATACATATGAATAATGTGTCCTCTTTCCAAATTCGTTATCAGTTTTCCGATATCTTGAATATATCTGGAAATATAGATGTGGAAATTTGCGTCATTTCCACAATTGTTGAACATTGTAAAGTCTGTTTTACGGCAATCGGCCATTTTTGTGATATGTGGCACATTTCCCAAGTAAAAGTATTAATATTTTTATTCGCAGCTGTTACAATGCATATCAATGCATATTCTACTCAAAGAACGTGAAACAAAGCAAAGTACAAAAATATAATTATTGTGAATGAAATTAATTGATTTTTATATATTATTAATACAATTTCTTTTATTAAATAAATTTACCGTCTTTTATTTCTTCCTTTGTTTTTCCTCTAAAAGTCATGTTATATGAATAAAGCTGATATTTTCACTTTTTTATCTACTCAAATATATATATACAATAATGTAACCTACTTGAACAAGTCTTGTTAAAAGTGAACAATATTGTTGTTATGATTGTAGGATGCGTTGACAAAGTTGTTTGTCATTTTTTCTTTAAGTCCTAATAACTTTTCAAGTTGGATGTAAAAAGTTTATCAACTTTAAGTTTGAATAAAAAACATATGTATCTATTACTTTTATTATTAAACAAAAAATTTTATCGTGTATTGTTATAAAATTAATGAACTAAACATTCTTCATCGATTTTCTCGAAAACACATTTTTGTCCCATACATCAAAGCAGAAACAAACCGACGACATGTCTTCAGAAAAAATATTAAACTTAAAATGAATGAACTCCGTGTGAACTGAGTGTATGTATGTTGAACCGACCAAAATTTATGTAAGCACGCCATAGTGTTGATATTTCTTGTTCAACACGGTATAATCGACTACTTGAATTGTATTTTGCTCAGCACTTGTAGGTATATTTTTTAAGATGGTGACTACAGCTGTTCGTTAAAGACGCAGCGGAATATTTATGCAAAATTACCTCAAATAAAAGTAATTATTATGTTAATTTTAACTAAAGTTATAAAACTATATGTTCTTTATCACATTAAGTAAAAAATTTAAAAAACAATAGAATTTTAGCTGGAAAAAGTGTTGAAAACTGTGTTTCAACTGTGATGGCAATTAGAAAAAAATCTCCAAAAGTGTAAAAAAGAATACAGAAAAATTCACAAATTTATAGACACACAATCAATTATACAAATTAAGAAAATATTCAATACATATAATTCCATTTAATAAAGTAAATGCAAAAATTATGATACATTGCGAAAAAAATAATTTAAAATAAGTGTAATAATTTAAAAGATAAACAAAAACAAATTACTCTCAGAAATTTGTTTGTGTTTTTGTTTTGCAAAAAGCAAAACAAAAATATTTAGTTTTGAACAGAAATAAAACTTACCGCGTCATAAGACGTAGAAAAAATATATTGATGTGAAAATAAAAAAAAATTTATTTGTCTACCCGGCTTATTTTAAATTGTGAACAAATATTGCGTCTCAAATTTTATATCTCTTGCAAAAAAATACGACCAACAAAAAATTCCGGTTTAAAAGAAAAATAATAACTACATTCTCTTTAATTAGCAATTGTTAACAAATAATAAAACCTGTTTACGATGTTAAGATATCTAGTTGTTTTTATTTATTAAAGTTATAGGTATTAATTAAAAATATTTTATTATGTGGCACTTGTTACACTTTTATTTATATTTATTTTATTTTACACAAATCTGTAAGATTTACTGTTAGGTTTGGCTCTCTTTGTTTATTTTTTTCTCTTTGTTTTTTGTGTGGATTTCTTTTCTGTTTCGTCCTTTTTCCGTCTTTCTTCTAACTTGAAATATGGCGTCTGCAGCTGTTATTTTCTTGTTTATGTTTGCTGATTTTAACTATTTCCATCAAAACCCCCTAAATAAGTTAAAATCCCTGGGAAATATTCATACATACATATTTATGTATACATATGTACAAGCATATTTTTTTTTATTATACAGTAGACCGCAAAACTGAAGACACACCACCGTATAATTAAAGTTTCTTAGATTTTTATTTCGAAAACTAAGCAACAAAAAACAAATAAATACACAAGAGCAAAGCATAATTAATAAACTAACTCGAAAAATTATGACCTTAATTTCGTAAATGTATGAAAATAAAAAAATTATTAGAGAAATATCGTAATCTGAAACCGCAAAAGTAAGGACAAACCTTATATATTATGGGAATTCACTTTAACAAATTACAAAACGTATGCGAAATATTACTTTTTAAATACTTGGGTGGTGGTATTTGATTGTGTAAAGCACTCATTCAGGACATTATCCATTTGAATGAAAGTCCGATCCCTGGTAATGAGTAACAATAAATTTGCATGCATACATACATACATATGTATGTAAGTACCCTGCAGGAGAACGAACTAGTATTTTTCTAGTACAGAAATCAACACCACTGGTTCCCAACTGTAAACTTTCCTATACTATCTTAATGCTCAAATTAGCATTGAGTGTGCTTAGAAAACTACTAGTACCATTGGTACTAGTTTAGGACTAGTTTATTACCAGTTCATTTGTAAAGAAAAATTCTATAAAATTGCTGGTTTATTCCTTTCTTATCCAGTGACAACTTCTACTTAAAATTCGCAATTATTTATCAAAAATTCAGAAATACAAAAAGGTAATAATAATTATTTAATTATAATTATTTTTATATCAAGCTAAAATTTTACTAATTATATGATACCAATTTTGATACAGTGCAAGGGCTCTGTTAGACAGTAAAAATTTATTTTGCAATGTGTTGCCTTGTAACTACTACATATACTAGTGCTCATCAGCACTAGTAATTTTACACAACAACTTTAACCCTTTTTGCACTAGTTCTTGTTATTCTAGTAATTATACTAGTAGCTTTTAGGCAATTATCGCCTATTCTCCTGCAGGGTATGTATGTACATACATATGTACATTAGAGGGGCCGTTAATTCTATGGAGACTTTTTTTATTTCTTCTACTCTCACGCCCCAAATCAGTTCAGTTTTATGTAAAAAAAAAATATAAAAAAATTTCATACCGATAAGTTGCGTTTTAGGTGGTGCGTCCGGCCCTCAAAGTTGGCCCTCAAGCCCATTTTTCAATGTAATTTGTTTGCATATGACTATCTTTTTAAAAAATCATTTTACAAGAATATGATATATGGCAATATTTTAGCTCTTCGAGTCAACAACATTAGTATCAAAGAAAGTTTTTTTGTTAAAATTAATATTTTAGAAAATAATGAGGAAAATAAGCAACAAAATACCAAAAATTGTATGTAACAAAATTATATTTATATGGAAATTTTTTATTTTAAGCATGTAAATTATTTCACACATATACATATAGTCAAAATAAAACTAACTAAAAAAATTACATTGAATATATGGGCTTGAGGGCCAAATTTGAGGGCCGGACGCACCCACTAAAACACAACTTATCGGTATGAAATTTTTTTTTGTATTTTTTTACATAAAACTGAACCGATTTATTTTTTTTATTTACGTTATTTTTATTTAGGGGGTGAGAATAGAACAAATAAAAAAAAACAATAAAATAACGGCCACCCTAATGCACATATGTATACATTTATGGATCTGTAAAGAATCCAAAAATATTAACAGCCTTATTTATAAATAACTATTAAAGCCTTATATGGCATTCGTTATCGAAAGAAATTTAAAAAATACATACCTACATATGTATCAATGTACATATGTACATAAATATGTATGTAGGCCATACAGATTTGGTCCGGCCTGGCCCCTGGGTTCAAATAACGTTATTCGATGTCGAATGAAAAAAAAATAGAATGCTTTAATTGGCATTCTGAAGCAATTGGAATAGGTATTAACAGAGCTAATTTATGAGAAAGATATTCTTTTATGAAAATACTGACGGTTTATCTTAAACACTTGGCAGAAGTTTACGGAATTCCGCTTCAATAATTGCTTATTACTTCATAATTCCATTTTGTATACAAGAAAAATAATTACGTACATAAATACATACATGCATAAATACATACATGCATATATACATATGTATGTACGTGGATACGTTGACAATTTGTTTTTCTTCCTTATTTCTTTGCAAAATTGCTTTTTACATGCACTCCATACCTAATGTTTTTGTATGAGTATAAAAACGATACATGCATTCATACTTATTTGTAATGAAGTTTCGATTTTTGCTCCCATGGAGATTTATACATACTCGTCCGTACAAGTGCAAATATGAAAAAAGAAATTTGTGTAGTTTTCAAAACAAACAACCAACACATAATATTATTGTTGCTGTCATCCAGACAGGGAGACAGACTTGTTCAATGTTTTGGTATGTTTTGCTGCACCGTCTGAAACAAACATGCATTCATTCAGTTTCGGCTTTATTATTACACGTGTACCTCGATTTTCAATGTACGGTTCTGAGAAAATTTTATAGTCACATACTATGTACATTTACACATTTGTACGAACGAAAATCCAAAAAAAATTTATTTACAGATTGGGCAAGCAGAAAAAAATGCATGAGATATTTTGCAAACTGTTGCATTAAGCCCATTAATCACAGCATGTGATATGAACATACAACAATTGCAGGTGCGTTCCTGAACGACTCGAGTTCCACTAGGTATTCTTACGAAATTTATCCCGATAGAAGTGGCGAGGTATAAGTGCATCCCTGTTTTGTTGTTCTTTATTTTTGATGCAGTCTTAGTTGTTCCTTGTTGTTTACTTTGTTGGAATAGTTCACATAAATACTAAGTTGCCAGATGTAACTGAAAGGGCATAGCAACATTTTCGATAATTACATTCGAAATGCATATATTTCATATCAATGAAAAGTAAAACAGACAGATTTGTGGAGAACACAAGCTACATAAACAACTTGTAAGCACTGCAGAGAGCGTTGAATAAAATGTATAAAAAATAACTCTAAATATCTAGTTTTGCAGAAAATAAGTTTTAAAGTTTTAAATTTTTAAATTTACATTCAAATCAATAAAGATATAAAAAATGTTTCTTTTTTCAAGGCAGCAGTTACAATTTATTAATGGGTTTGGTGAGACTTGAAGTTTAAAATTAGAAGAAGAAATTACAAAACAACCCCATGAGATCAATATTAAGATGTAATATTTATACACCAATTGGATTTATGCTTAATATACTAAAATCGAGATGAATACACTTAACTTTATTAAAAATATGAGAATGGGAACCGCACTAGAATACCTATAGATCATCTAAGCTATGTTAGATAAGTACAACGATACCACTTAAGAAATGTTAACAACTTCAGGCTTCCAAGAATAACAGCAGCTGCAATGCAACAACCGATCTCTTTTCCATAAATGACTAAACCTTTACAACATGCTCCCCAAATCACATGAAAAACGAAATAAACATCGTTAGTTTTAGAATAAAAATTGAAAATTTTATAATACAATACATACTTGTATGTAAAATTTCAAATTGTTACAAAAATTACTTCAAATACTTCTTAATAAATCCATCCATATATCTAAATATCGAACCTGAATTTATCTTACATATAAAAAAAAATATTTTTAATTAAAAAATATTTTTTTTTTTCAAAAATAGAAAAGCACACAGCTCTTTCAAATATTAGGTGGGTTTGAGTACGTTTCCAGTAAAACCCAGTAACTGAGTAAATACAGAGTAATTCAAGGAAATTACTCTCAATAAAAAAGTTCGCATATAAAAGTAAGCGAACGGCAAAATTTTAAAATCTATTAAAATGTATAGAACAGCTGATTTCCAATTTTTGGTACTAAAAAAATTTACAAATGCATATAAAAAAATATACAAAACTATATACATAGTATATGTATGTATGCATGAAATATATACATATCGTCGGGTAGTTACTGGTTAGCCGCATGGAACAAATACATATCTGTTTTCGAGAAAATTGATGAATAATGTTTTTCCAATTGTTTTATAAAAATACTTTGTTGAATATTTTCTTAACTTATAAAAGTAATAGGTATATGTTTTTATTTAAAGTTATGGGACTGGCACACGATGTCGACAAGAAGCTTTCTATAGTTTACTTAAGTATATATATACATATTATTAATCATAGGGTTGTGCCAAATACGAGCTACTGTCCAGTAAAAATTAACATTTACTCTGTAAATGAACTGTAATTTTTCTGATTTTGTGTACGCGAACACAATCCAGTAAAATCCATTGAAAATAATAAAAATTTGTAAAAAACTTGTGAGTTCTCGAACGCACTTATTGTGCTTGTGTTGCATGTTTGATATGTCGTCGCCATTTTGTTAATCGCGGTCTCCACCTGACATAAAATGACTAACTTCAAGTTAATGTTAACTGTAGACTGTTCAAGTTATGCTTTTTTCAAGTTATAACATTATTGTTAGTCCTAATTTACACTATGCAAGTGTTATTGCTGAGCTGATTAGTCTGTTAGGGAAAAGAAACTTTTATGTTCCCTTCGTCCTCTCTCTCTCCATCAAACCAATCAGCTTAGCAATAAGACTTGAAAAGTGTAAATTAGGACTTATAACTAAGTTTTTTGCACTTCACTCCTGCAAGCGAACTGAATTTATACATCGCGCAATTTCAATATTATACTTCCAATTATATATTAAAAGTTATACAAAATTATTTTTAGGACAAGATCAGTAATGAATGTCCACGATTAATAACAATAATTCTCTGCAAGACCTGATTAGTCTGTTAGGGAAAAGAAACTTTTATGTTCCCTTCGTCCTCTCTCTCCATCAAACCAATCAGCTTAGCAATAAGACTTGAAAAGTGTAAATTAGGACTTATAACTAAGTTTTTTGCACTTCACTCCTGCAAGCGAACTGAATTTATACATCGCGTAATTTCAATATTATACTTCCAATTATATATTAAAAGTTATACAAAATTATTTTTAGGACAAGATCAGTAATGAATGTCCACGATTAATAACAATAATTCTCTCCAAGACCTTTTTTCTATGGACATGAATCTCTTAATTTTTAAGCTTCACAAATCTTCTTCCGGTTTTTTACATTCACTACGCATTGATAGCGATAGCAAATTTCCCTTGATGGAGAATGAAAATTCATGGGAACAAAAAATTCACGATAGGAGTGACTATTTTCCCATTTCCGTTTTAATTTTGGGCAAACGTCAGTTCTATATACAAATTATTGGTTAAAAATGTATTCATGAGTATACCAAATTTCATGTGCGTGAAGATAAATTAAATTCATGGAGTTAAAGACGTTTTTAAAAAACATCGTATGCGATATTTTTCTGTTCTTTAATTAGTACGCATTTTGTACTAAAATTAAGGGTTTTTTTTATAAAAATATTCACTGTTGCCAAACCCTTTTTCCTCAGCGAATCAAACCTAGTGGAAAATAAAGACATTATCAATTGCATTTACAGTATATCTGAATTGTATAAGTGAAATTTTTTGGAATCTCTTGAAAAAATATAACTTTGTGAAAAAATCTTACTTGGAGTTCTATGAGGGAAATGGCCACTGTGGCTTAGAGGAACATAAAGTCAACAAATCATACTATTAAAATACATTTACAGTATAATTGAATTGTATTTGAAGAAGGGTTTGACCGCAGAAGGAAGAGGTTTTGGCCACAGTGACCGTTTCCCTGATAGAACTCTAAGTAAGTTTTCTTTCACCAAATTAAATATTATAGTGTTTTAAGATTTTTCTAAAAATTTCACAAATACAATTCAGATATATGTAGTACAAAATCAGTACATACTAATTGAAAATAGCAAAAAATTATCGCATGCGATATTTTATCGTAAAGCATATTCAAACAACTTTCTTTGTCCTTTGCAGACTGTAAAATCCGTCAGAAATCTGATAATCTGGCAACAATATGTTTGTTGCTTTTTTTTCTTATCGGTTTGTTTTTATTAAATTTTTTTCTCCAAATTGGATTTTCTTGCTCGGCTAAAGGAGATGATGTAGGGACAAAATAAAAATAATAATAATAATAAAAGAATAAAAATAAAGTAAATCCAATAAAGTGAAAAATGAAAATAAAAGTCCTGTACTGTTGAAGCAAACGAAGATGATTTTGATCCCCTGTGTGTGTAGGTTTTTTTATTTTTACATTTATTGGTGTTGGAAATAGCAAGAGCCACAATAACAGAATAAAACTACATACATCTTTATTATTTTAGTTTGAGTTGGAACTTTGCAAGGAATGTTGTTTGTACAAGTAAAAGAGAATTTCCTCATAAAGTTAATAGAATTTTGTCCAATTATTTTTTTTAATGTTTGTTGGACAAAAATTTTAAAAAGTTAACGAAAAATATATAATTTTTGCATTTATTTATAACTACGTATTTAATTAAATGTGTGAAATGTAAATATGAAAAAGTTAATTTTTTTATTTCCAGCTCCAATATGTGGTCATTTTTCAACAAAAAAAAAATAATTGTGTTAAAATCAACTAATAAATAAAAAAAAACTTTAAAATACTCACTCATGCCATTAAAAATTAATAAAGATCATTAAAAAAAGTTAAGCCATCAAAAACAAAACGTACATAAAACAATTGTATTACATTATTAATTAATTTGAAGCTGTGTTTAAAAATAATCAACTAAATGAAGGCTACCAACAATATTAAAAAATTTACTTTATAACTTACTTCTCAAAATTAATTCATACTGTGGTCAAAACTATGAAAGCAGCAATAAATATGTATTTATTTATTTTTTCAAGTGATTAAGAAAACAAGGCAAATAAATCCACTTAAAAAGAGCGCAAAAATATGGTTAGAACTCCGAAATTCCTCTCTATTTTTTATTTAATGTATTTTTAAAGGGTAAATATGCAATACATACAACAATATATGTATGTACATGTGTGAGAAGATGAATTTACATTTAAGTAGCAGAAACAAACCCCAAAAATTTAATCATTTAACAGTCCTAGTAAAATTAATGAATTATGATTTCGAAGGCTCTTTGAAAAGCAGATTTAGTGGCATTTGTGAAATATATTTGGAACTTTCGAATATTTTTTTCAGAAATGCCACCAAATTTGCTCTTTAAAAAGCCATAAGGAGCACCATTTGTATGTAGTGGAATACTTTTAAAATTCTCCTGTATTCTAAAATAACCTGTTAATTTTCTACAGAAATTAATTTTTTTAAAGTTCCAAAATTATTTCCGAAGCTCCACTAATCTGCTCTTTAAAAACTCATCAGGAGCATAATTTTTATAAAATTCTGCTGTATTCCAGCTTAGCAATAAGACTTGCAAAATGTTAATTAGGACTAAACATGTTTTCATAAACACATCAACATTAGTTTTATTTTTTTACTTCTCATTTATTTTTCTTTTCTCTTTTTTCTCCTTTTATTTTGTGAAGGAGTAGTGCTAATTAAATTTGTGTGATTATTCAATACAACCAGTTTGTATCGCCCCTTCTCTGTAGTAGCATTTTTTTTTATTATTTGAGCTAACTACATAAATTAATTAATTAATTAATTAATTAATAAATTAATAAAACAAGTAGTAATTAATATAATCAAAAAACCCAACTGCCACCAAATAAATGGTCATTCGAAATGAAAAATCATGAGAGAAACCTAAATATGATTTTAAAATACCCGTCTAATGATACCCATTTTCATATATTTCGCCGAATTTTTATTTTTATCGTATTTACAAATTGGCGCCTGTTAGCCCCCATATTGAGTTTTGACTACTGTCATATATTTAGTGACACTCCCAGGATTAAGACTAATCGATTGATGTAAGAATCATCAAAATCAAACATACATACATAGGCTGATAAACACAATATCCTTCTTTGCGTCTCGTAGTCGGGTAAAAATAGTCCTGTCCCTATTCCTAGATTTGGCTTTCGAAGTAATAATCGTTAATTTTACTTGCGCTGTAACATGAATAACAGTGCGCTGTTAACTGCAAATTGGGCTCTGCTAAACTTTTTGGTTTTTATCTCTGCTACTTAAACTTAGCTTATCTTCACACATGTCGTGTTGGAAAAATTCGACACGCGCACATCGCTAGTATGGGCGCGTAACTAACTAAAAATGCAAAATCGTCTTTTTGATTGATATGATGTACTCGTAATTAAGGAAAATCCATCTACTCACAACATTTATATGCACAAATCCCACGCATAGCTCATATGCACGTGCTATGCCATAACCATAACCATAGAAAACAGCCGTTCGAACAAAACTAATGGGCAACACTTTAGGCTGATGACAGAGTGGCCGCTAGAAGCTATACTATAAGATGGCGCTACAATGTGCTACAAACCACCGCCTGTGGTTTCTTATGTGATCGCTCAAATGATGTCAGAGTGCGAGCGAAGCGAGATGCGAGTGTGTGCTACAAAGCAGGTTGTGTAATGGTTTCTAGCACGTTGTAGCTTCTTCCCTTTTGTTTTTGTTTTTCTGTCGTGGCATTTTCTTGTTTTCTTTTCTTTGTGAAATTTTGATTATTTAATAAACTTTTGTGTATTAAAATCAATTAAAAATTAAATTAAACAAAATATATGAGACTTGTGTGTTAAAAAATCTTGACGTAATGGAAGTGGGTACCGAAAAATCGCTTTGTTCAATATAGCGTTCACTCTGACATCTTATAGCATGGTATAGCACAAAATATTATGGCTTCTATCATCGCTTCGCTTCTAGCGGCCACTCTGTAATCAGCCTTATTCGATTATATGTAGGTGACTCGCCATAACGCCAAATCCATTGCAATATAAACCAATTGAATTTTAGTTTGGATATGGCTATGGCACGTCTAATGGCACCTTTAGGAAATGAGCAATAAAAAAATTCAGTTCTAAAAATACCGATTATGCAAAATGATTGCAAACTCTTTTGTGTTATCATTATAATGTAATTAAGATAAAGAAAAAACGCTAAGTACTTAAATTCGTCTTTCATCTATTCTGGCATTGCGATAAGCACAAAAATTATTTGCCTATTCTAAATTGTTGATTAAGAACTTTATTTTTTCACATACAACTCTAATGTTGCTGAATTTTAAGTGAGCTAATTAATGACTCATTACTGAGAGTATCATTATTTCTTTGTCTGTAAAAACAGGTAACCCAAAATTAATTTGAAAGTGCATGCCTTACGCTAGGAACACAATTGGGACGAACGACGAATTTCGTCCACATCGACGAATTCGTCGATTTAGCTCTTAGCTTATTTTTAAAACTTATTTAGCTTTTTTAATTAGCCTTTTTTAATCCAAATGGAGTATTCTCTAACAATATATTAAAGACATACGTGATTTAGCTTAATTTTATTTTAAAATCTGGTCACACTGCTTATTGTGTATGTAAAGAGAGTGAGAGAAATTAGTTTTTTTGTCGTTCGTCGGCGTACAAAATAGAAATAAATCTATCTCAGAGTTCGTCGCGCACGACGAATTTCGTTGTACGGAGGTGTTGTGTTCATTTTCATATGAACAAATCTGTTTTATTTTTTATGACGAAAGTTCGCACCGAAAAATTCGTCGTTCGTCCCAATTGTGTTCCTAGCATTACACATCTACAGATGAGAAAAAAAATTTGGCTACAGAACACCAACGATGTTTAATGTCATATACATATGTATATGTATGTCGAATTGCTTTCTGTTCGTGACGAATTATGTACGAGAGTTTGTAGAAAATTTTTTCTCTTTCGTTTGAATTGCGTTTCCTTCTTCCCTCATTAAGTCCCAAATCACACTGTGCTAGTCTTATTGCTAAGCTGATTAGTTTCAGGGAGAGAGAGACGAGGGGAACAGCAACGTTTCTTTCCCCCCCCCCCCCCCCCCGTCTCTCTCTCTCCTAATAAACTAATCAGCTTAGCAATAAGACTTGCATAGTGTAAATAGGGACTAATATCAGTAAATTCGTCTTCATCATCACTTTCACTTTCATCACAACTTTTCTCTCCATTCACTTTTTCTGGACTAAAGAATGTGTAATGAAAATAAATACAGAAATTAGCAACAGTAATTCAGTTTTAAGCAATTTAATCAGAAATAAATTAATAAGAAAATTTAAAAATTTTAAGAACCCCCGAAAAAAATATGAAAAATAAACCGATTTTCTTCAATCATAGCTAAGAACACTCTCGATCAAGTCACCTTTAAAACAGAAAAAAACTAAATCAAAATCTGTGCTTTGGTCTGTACGTGGACTCGTACAGAGACAAAGACACACAATACAAACTTATAGCAAACTATTAAATTTATCCGATGATTGAAATCGAACATTTTCATTATTGAATAGAATTGTAGTAGCAGAAAATTCCTGGTTTAATAGAACTACGATTTTTTAAATGAAAAGTCTTGTTTTGCGCTGCATATCAATTTTTTCGAACTTTGCTTTTTTTGTTGCATATCCATAGAAACAGATGCGAGTTTACATTTCATTGAGTTCATTCATGCTTTAACAAATTCTTTGTAGTTTCCAGGTAGTAAATTGGCTTAGTAAATTTTTTTTGACAAATTCAGTTTTATTGATTCCAATGCAAACTAGAAATATGTGAATTAATAATGGAATATGATGTCGGGCAAATGCCCTCCTCTAGCACGTCGGCGGACGTCCGATCTTTTTTTAAAATTTTGAACCACATTTTGCAACAAAACTCGCTTATCTCATCAATGCAGCGCCGAATTTTATTTTTCAAAGCGTCAGTTGTTTCTGTTTTGCTCACGTAAGCCCGCTCATTCAAATTAAAATTCACAAATTTCACAATTAAAATTGTTTGTTCAAGAGTTTAGCATTCCATGGTTAAAATTTCCCAACATTTTACTAAATAAGTGTCAAAGGATTACAGGCTCTATTCTTAACATTTCATCATTTGCTTCCTAACCTCAATATTACAATAAAAATTATATAAATAAATTTTTTCAAGTAAATATACTTCAGTATTTCATGAATAAATTTTTTCACATATTTTACGAAAAATTTGCTGCATATCCCAAAAGAGTGGTTTGTAAAGCAGACAAAAAAACCATAGACAATTTCTTGAAACGGATTTTGGATTCAGAAAGAGGGAATTTAAAATATATGTATATGTACCTATATATGTATTTATATACCGCATACTTAACCTCATTTTTTTTAAATTGTTAGTGCGCCAAACCAATAATAAACTGATGATATTTAGTTCTTATTATTCTTTGACTTTCGTCAATAAATTCGATATTTTTGACCATATATGGATAAAAAAGATGTGGGTTAGCAGGTTGCTGGTGAAAAATTAAATTTAGGGGTCCAGCTCTATTGGGTCCAATAAGATAATCCCTTTGTGCTATTGATGGATTTTTCTTTAATTAAATCATAATCAATCTAAAAAAAAGCAATTTTAACCTTTTTCTAAATTACGTACTTATGTAGGTATTTTTCCAACTTTTTTTATAACGATATGAATATGTAGATATGTATGTATGTATGTACATTAAGTACGCATGTACATACATATGTAGGTGTGTACGTATGTTCTTGGGTAGGAAAAAAATTACGATAAAATTATTAAAGAATTGTAAGAAAGATGCCTAGAAATGAACCATAAAAGAGCGAACTCTATAAGCACAAAATTCTCTTTGAATTTTTTTTATAAAATATGAAAAAGAAACAAAACTTGTTTGTTTACTCGTATTCTTCTTATCTGGAGATTTTTCTATGGCTTACAGTCAAAATAAAAATTCACTGTTCGTTTGCCAACAAACAAAACAAACCAGTCAACCAACCATCTGTTTCGACCTCTATATAACTTTCTTTTTATTCTATCACCTCCCATCAACAACATTTACATACATACATATGTACATACATATCCATATTTACATACATATATAAGTATGGATGTGTGTATATTATTGTGTGTATTGCGGCACGTAAACAAATCTTGGCTGCTTGTACACAATGCAAACTGTTAAAAGCATAGCTGCCCAGAGAAGCGCCAGAGTGCCAAACATCAATCGGCTTTTTATACAAATGAATACACACAAGAATGATAAACTACAAGATTACGCCAATCAGAGAGTTTACCGTTAGACGTGACGTCACACGTCTGTTGTAAGAGTTGCCATAATGGCTGGGAAAAATCAAATGAAAGACAAAGCATAAGTATGGGAAACTAAGAAATTTAAACAAAGAAATCGCAACAATCAAATTCTATTCCATTATTTTATTTTCTCTACAAAAATTTTTCTTATTTGTTATTGAGAGTTTCTTTTAATTTTTGAAATTAAACTTGTTTTATTAAAATAATTGAAAGTTATTTGCTGGTAGTTTAGCATGTCTATATACATACATATTTCATTGGCGCTTGAACCAAATCATCAGTAGACTTTAACCACAAATTTTAAACAGTCACAAACCTCTTACTTTATGCATAGACTTTCAAAAACTATATGAGAATTCATAAAATAATAATACTTTTGAAAATCACAAAAGAAAAAATAAACTTAGTAGGCTTTGAAACTGATACAAAACCCAGCAAATAATTTATACCCAGGTGAACTCATTTTATTTTTCTTGTTTTATTAATCTTAACAAAGCGCTTAATTTTGAATTTTATTAGTTATTTAATATTTTCTGTGTTAATACATAGCACCAAATCGAAACAAACCAAAACTAAAGACTCTAACTATGATATATTTTTAAATAGATATTTTCTAATATAGTTCACACTGAATTTGTTATTTGTTTATTTAAGGCGATCTACGAAAATATACAACCCTGGTGTGATGAATTGTTATTGTCTTTTGAAAATTTTCATAAACTCCATCATACCAGCGTTGTACTTTTTCGTAGATCGCACGACTTTGTATCATAGTGTATCAAGGCCTTTAGTAATATTTTTTTAATAATATTTTTGTTTAAAATTTTAGAAAAAAATTGTACATAATTTTAATAAGTAGACAAATAACAAATTCAGTGTGAACTGCAATAATATTTTTTTTGGCATAACAGCCAGGTACATTATACAAATTACAAAAGGAATGACATATTTAGATATATATATAAATATGTGTGTATGTACATATGTAAGTCTGTATTAAGAAGTGGTTACACTTTTGTGAGAATATTCTCTATATTCTCTGCTATAAAAACGCTTAAAAATCTTAATTTTTATTGCATGGCTGATGTTATGAATGGTAAAGTTTATTGCACCATTGGATGCAGTTTGAAAAACTCTTTCATATGATCTTTTTTGTTAAATGTTGTCTTTGGAGAAAATATGCAAAAAAAAACTACAATAATAAACATTTTAAGACACGGTCTAGCTACCAAACGGTCATCTCTAGACCACTCCAATGGTTTGGGAAGCCTCATTAAAACTACCGAACTTTCTTCTAGGAGGGATAACAAGAATTTTTTTATGTGAGCGGCTCTAATGTACATGCTCATGTACATAACATCTACATACATAAATACGCATAGCGGCCAGTTAATTATTAAAAAAATATTTTTAAATTGTTCATGGAAAAAAGTTGTTACAAATACTTTTGGTTACCTGCTAACAACACACACAAGCTGAACTGCTTAAAAGTTCACGGGTCTTAATTTATATATCGGTTAAAAATCAATTATCTTATTACGGATAATATTAAAAAAAAAGGGTAAATACCTTCAACAAAAACAATATTGTTTTGTCTTCTTGTTCGTAAGTAACTGCAAAAGTAAAAAAGTGGGAATACTATACGTCCATTTTTCTTCACCGAACTTAGCCAAACCAGTACTTGTATAGCAGTTGGCGATCCTGCAGTCAAAATAGCTTTAAAAAGTTTTATAAAAAAAAAATAAACCAAATTATCAGCCAATAGATACGCAGTTTGCGTGACGTCACACGTCTACTATTTTTTTGCACTGGCGTAATCTTGTAGTTTATCATTCTTGAATACACATACGCTTATACATTTCTCTCAGTTTTCTCTCTGTGGGCAGCTCTGGTTAAAAGTGTTTTGATTGTGTGTATGTGTGCGTGTGTGTGCGTTCAAGTAACCTGTATTCTTTGGGTTTTTGTCGTTGGTATGGGCTCCATAACAAAAATAAATTAAAAAAAATTATGAGTAGAAACTCAAACGTATACAATAAAAAGTGGAAATAAACAACAAAGAAAGAAAGAAAGCGTACAAAAATAAGGAACATGTTATTGTTTTCAGAGAGAGGAAGGCAAATGTGTTGAATTTGTATGAGGTGGCGAATAAAATAGGTGCCTACAAAGCTAAAATTCTGCGAACACATCTACTTTCCGATATCTGAAGTCAGCCAGACTCCATCTGAAAGATGTTTAATTTACTTTGGTTATTCATAACCGGGATATAAACGGAATTTCATTTCATATACATATAACACTAGGTATGCGAAAAATAAAGACTTTTGGAAAAACACACGTACTGGACACGATAGGACTCCCAAAAGGTAATAATTCCATTTCAAATTTTGAATCCATTCAAAATAATGTGTGTGAAGATTAAGTCTAATTTAACTAGCAGAGACAGAAGCCAAAATTTCTAACATATGTAGCATTTTAAGCACATAACAGAGCACTGTTAATTATTTAACAGTGGTTGCTAAATGGATCGAGATAGATTTGGATTCATTCAAAATAATGTGTGTGAAAATAAATTCGAATTTAACTAACAGCGACAGAAACCAAAATTTTTAACACAGCATTTTAAGCACATAACAGAGCACTGTTAGTTATTTAACAGTAGTTGCTAAATGGATTAGGATTACAAATTCTTGGAATTGTACATATATATTTATTTATTTTTTTTTTTTGTGAAAAATTGCTTTTTACCAAGGCACATTTATTTCCAGGTAATATCAGGATTACAAGAACAATGAAAAAATACAACAATGAAAAAAACAACATGGCTTTTAGTTGATCCAAAATATCAAAAATAGAATTTGTTGTAAAATAATAATAATGAAAATTATTCACATAAATTTGAAAAAATCTTCACGGCAGCTACCACTAACAAAATTTGCAACGTTTAGGCACTTTTCACAATTTTTTAATAGTTTTTTCATATTTTTAAATTTGTTTCAAAAGAATTTTTTTTAATAAAATATTTTTCACATTGAAAATTTTTTAACATTTTTTTTTAATTTCTCATTCGTAAACAATTTTTGAAGCTTCGAATGAACTATAATTAAAAAAAAAAAAAAAAAAAAAAAAGCTCAGCTGCCTTTCCGCTACTACCTGGTGAATGTGCCTTGGTTCTTTACCCTTACTTATTTATGTAAACGTTATAAGCCATAATGTATTTAAATTTAAGACTTATTTCATGGTGTAGTCGTAATTATACAGGTGACTGTATAAAGAACCGAAGAATGTCAAAATCACAAAAATAATTGTAGCAAAACCAAAACAAAACGAAGTTTTTGACATTCGTTAGCTACAAAGCACATATAGCAAAAAATTATCATCTGAAGTAGCGCTGCCAACTGGTTATATACACCTTGACTTATTTCATATTATCACATTTAGGTTCTTTAAGGAAAAAACGAACAAACTTTTATGTGCAAAAAATTACCTTTATTGGCAAAATTCGCCTCACAGGCGACTAACATATGTATTATTCGGCAATGCAGCGAAGCAAAACAGAGCACGTGTGCGAGCAACCTCGCACAACACTCAACTGAGTTGGCACGAGCGCATGCCTAGCTAGGTGTAAGCGATCAGAAAATATCGTTAAAAAATAATATTGCTTCGCCTCACAGGCGATGTTTACCATTCTAGGGTTAATTATGATTAAAGTTCCATATGCCAAAAGTGATCGAATCATATTTTAATGTGTTGAATACACTCCCATAAACAGCAAACGAATTGTTTTTTTTAATATTCCCGGTAACCTGTGAGTAGTGACCGTAACAAAACAATAAATAAATAAATAAACAAACACAATGAAATAAAAAATAAAAAGAATATAAAAATAAAAGATAAATTGAAAATCGAAAAAAATACAAAAAAGAAATAATAAAAAATAAAAATAATAATATAATAATAAGCGAAGACAGTAACGTGCAAATCTAAATCGTCGATTCAAATTAACCAACGTCTACCAATACGTTAACCAATGCATACACATAGGTAGATATGTATGTAAATACGTTAATGCGATATAACTTGATACTGCAGACACCAGCATAAAAAATATCATCATTATCATCATTAATTACAACATCATTATTTGCGATGATCATGATTATTAAATAGTTACAATAAAATTTGAAATAAAAAAACGAAATAAAAATAGTTTTCCATGTAATCGTAATTTGGCCATCTCTCAAGTGAGTGAGTGAGTGGTAGCTTGCTAAAATGTCAGCGTTCTTAAATAATTTTTTCCCAGCAGGTAAGATTATTAATAATAAAAGCATAAGCGCATACATGCATAAATACTTAAGATAACCGTATCGCCATACTTTTGAAGTTGTCGTATCGTTTAAGTCGGGATGTTAAAGGCTGAGTTAGCCGACTGTAATGTAATGTAACTGCGACGTAGT
Organism: Tachina grossa; assembly: GCA_949987645.1. NCBI lineage: Eukaryota > Metazoa > Arthropoda > Insecta > Diptera > Tachinidae > Tachina > Tachina grossa. The sequence goes on along the minus strand of OX465276.1, from coordinate 18,424,655 downwards.
CGTGACGGACGAATTTTTGATGCTTGCTTCTTCCATGTACATACATACAAACGTTGTATGTATGATCTTTTATTTTTCTGTGCACATACAAACCCTCGCATGCACTGATATTAGTTGTGTGCGCTTACTTTAAAAAAACCTGAAACACATAACAGCTTACCATCTACATCTTACACACACACACACACACACACACACACACACTCAAATGTACAATATGAAAAATAACAAGCATGCACGCATCAACACTACTTCTTTTGAGTGTTTGTTACGAAGAAGAAGTCTTCGCGACATCGCTTGTAAACACTCATATACACGTACATCAATACATCCATAGTGCTTCGCTTATTAAATGACAGCATTTATTATTCGTTTACTTTATAATACGTGTCACGAGAATACATCTAAAAAACATCTAATCCATAAAATATAAAAAATCGTTAGTACTTAAGTTACCACTTGCAGCATGTAGCGTCAAAATTAACTCTACAATATGAAACCCTGATTATTATTATTTTTCTTAAGTAATAGAGCCTTGCTGAAGCAATGAAAAACTTATCTACAAAGTAAAAAACGTGGAAAAAATTATCAAAAAAATACTTATAATCAGGAACAGAAAATAAATGTTATTTTTAAAAATTTACATCAAAAAAGCACACATAAAAAATTATCGTAGAAAATTTTGGTTCTTATCATTATGATACATATGTAGGTGATGTACATGCAAATTTTTGTATGACTTTTAAATTTGTGCCTTTTTTGATAAAAGTCAAAAAATAACTTTTAATTTTGACTTTTATTTTTTAAGGCAAAAATTAAAAGTTATTTTTGACTTTTATTATTTTACTCAAGAAATTTTAAGGCAAAAATAAAAGTCATGAATTAAATAATGCATAGTAATACGTTTAATAGTTTTATTGCTTTCAATGCTATAAATGATAAAACATGCGTTATCGCAATAATAATAATAACAATAATTTTTATAGACATCTGTAATATACATCAATTATTTTTACCTATAAATTGGAGGCAATAAAACTAGCGTATTACTATTCAATATTTAATTCATGACTTTTATTTTTGCCTTAAAATATTAAAAGTTAAAAAATAACTTTTATTTTTTGAGTAAAATAATAAAAGTCAAAAATAACTTTTAATTTTTGCCTTAACAAATAAAAGTTAAGAAATAACTTTTATTTCTGCCTTAAAAATAAAAGTTAAAAATAACTTTTTTTTCTTGACCTTTTCAATAAAAGTCATAACAGTTACGGTCCCTGCTTATAATTATAAAAAATGACTTAAAAATTTACCCAAAAAGCAAAAAAAAAACTTATTTAAAAAAATAAAAATTACCTGCAAAAAAAATTTAAAAAATCACCAAAAAACTTTTCATGTTTGAAAAGAAAATCGTATATGTATACGGCATTTCTGTAGGTTAGCAAGAGAATATATTGAGAGAGGGTGATAGTGATAGGGAAGGGATAGTGATAGAGAAGACAGGTGGTGAAGGAAGGGATAGAGGAAAGCTTCATTCTTTTACAACTCTGCTTGTTTGCACGTTTTTTTTAATAATGCAGTGTTGCAGCGCTTCTAGTCTCAAATGAGGCGTATTAAAATTTGAAGCTGTGCTTAGTAGCCATTTTATTGGTTATTTTACTTCGCCGATGATTCTGCTACACAATAACGACGAATGAGGACGCCCTCCTCCGTTAAATTAGGATTAGCATCCGCTGAAACCGGTGTAGTTTTAGTGACCAGTGCCTTATGCCTGCATCAATAGAAAAATTCGTGGGTGGTGTTGTTATTTAACGACTGTCGGAAACCGAGCTCGAACCAAGGACCTTCGGTTTTTGTAGTCAACGTGCTAACTACTTAAGCCAACGCCACCCTTGCATTTCCGTACACTCGTATATACAGAAATCTTAAAAACAATTGCAAAAAAATAAATTATTTTTCATCGAAATCCGAGCCCTGATTATTATATTGTACGTATTTTGATGTTTAAACGTGTTGTGAAAGCCATTTATTATTGTTTGTTATGATTTCCACCAAGAACTGGTTCTTTCTGCCTTTCTTCTTTTTGAAATATTTTGTAGCTGTTTTCTTCTTCTATTTGTTTTAATATAACTATAATGTTTTTGTTTTTATTACAAGTCCAGTTTTTTTTTTGTAATTCATTTTATATGTGAAAAACATTGGGGGGAACTGAAACCATAAAAACCGGAAATGATATTTTTTTTGGTTCAGATTTGTGTTTTTGTGTTCCCATTAATATGTGGTAAACATCTTTTTTCTGTAAGAACTTACCTGTTGTTTGTTTTGATTGTGATTGTTTTTAGGGTTTTCTCTTAAAATGTATCATTTCATTTTAAACCACAATTATTATCTTTGAAATCAACGTCTACATCATCAGCTCAATTATTATTATTTCTTAATTTAAGATTTATATTTTCTGTTGTTCAACAACTTTAACGTTGCAAACTTGTTTTATGTGATGCAGCAAGAAAACTTTATAAAAAAAAAGTATGTTGCTGTCATAGTTAGCTACATACATGCAACATACTGAGCAAAACCATAACAGACAGAGAACAGCTTTTAACTATAAATGAAACTTGAACTTTAAAATAAAAATAAATCGAAAGGAAAAAATGTCAAAAGAAAGACTTTTAAAGTTAATTTTTTTTTATTGCATGCAACACAAGGTATCAGTTTTCCTTTTGTTTGACATCAAAAATCAAGAAAGATTTTTCATATCAAATCACATATGCTGATATTTAACACCTTGTTAGAAGATATTTGCAGTATTTTTCCATCGGTACAGTGTTGGACAAAACTAAAGAACGGAGCAGTTTTTTTTTATCAAATGTTGCTCAAGATCGCGTCCATACAAAGATGTATTAACGTGTGAAAATATTTATGATTATTCTCATTTACATTGTGTCCTGTTCTGTAAACCGAAATTTATCGCTTTTAAAACGAGTTAAACTTTTGGACCAAATTCATATAGTTTTAGTCGTTTTTATTTTATAAAACAGTTTTACATACAAAATTCGTTTTATAAACGAATTACACTGTGCAACAACGGGAAATGAAAGTAGACCATTAAATAAACAGAACTACCAAAGGGTTTGGAAAAGTTAGCTCGAATTTAATTTTTATGGCCTATTGAAATTGAACCATTTTTGTCCGTTTTTTGCACTATGAGTGAAAATTTAAAAAAATCTATAAATATATAAAAATATTTAATGGAATGTAATTGTGCCGGGACATTTTCCCGACATCATATTCCATTATTAATTCCCATATTTCTACTTTACATTGGTATCAATAAAACTGAAGTTTTCAAAAAAAGTGTGTTTTTAATCCAATTTACTTCCTAACCTTAAATTTGCCCACCCTTTATGAAGAAAAATAATTTTTTGAAGATAACAAATTTTTAATTTAAAATATTATCCCCCTTATGCAAAAAAATATTTTACTTTAGCTTTAAAGTTCATATTAGTTGCCAAGCACTTTAAGGCTAACATAGCTTTGTTAAGAAATCATATGCAAAAGACAACTTTAATTATTTTGTTATCTAATAATGAATACTGGTAACACCGCCGTGTTCAACGACCACTTCAAAGCTTATGATGTACAAAATTGAATACAATTTCATTCGGGTATTCAAATAATTTCTTATTTTATTAAATAAATTTTCATTATCTTGAAGTAAAGTAATTTAAAAAATATAAGCTTCTGACATGGTAATAAAACAGATAAACACAACTATGAAGTAAAAGTAAAAAAATGTGAAAAATTATCACAATTTATTTTATTCGAATGAAACGAGTATTTGAATATCCAGCTTTTTTCGATTTGTTTTGATTGTATGTACATCACTAAAACATTTTTGTATAATTGTATTTATTTTAATATTTTTTTTTGGATTTTGCTATGTATTTCGAATCAGTTGGATAATTTGGTGATGTTTCCCATTACATGACAGAAATAATAAATTTAAGATAAGAGCAGGCACTTCTAGCTTCATTTTCAGATGTAACATGAATCAGTATGTGCTATATTAATAAAAATATTTGAGGTACAAAACACACATTTTGTAAATATCAACTTAAAGTAGTCTTAACAGACGTGGGTGCCTACTTTAGAATTTTTATACAACAATTTTTTTAGAATATAACTTTACTTAACATTGCTTGGCAAAGCTTTATTAAGTTTTTTGCATAAGACCCTATATTTTTATTAGCAGCAGATTTTGGAGTAATTTTTAAAACACCAAATAAGCATTCAGTTCTTTTTGAAAGTTTCCCGCTTTTAAAAGCGATTAGGTTTACGGAAAATTAAAATAAATTTTTTTTTATATATAAAATTACTTAATACGGTGTTTGCAGTATTGTTGCAGCAAAAATCCGCAAATCGGCACTTTGATAATCTTGAAGTAAAAAATTGGCAAAAAAAAAAACATGAAGGCCTGCTGAAGGAGGAGTTTCCGATTGTTCTCTTCCAAGAGTTCGTGGAGTTGTTGCAGATTTCTTTGGCAAAAAAAAAAAAAAACACCAACATTGCTTTTTGCAGCAGAAAACTGCAGGACGCTTTATGTTGACAGATGTGCAATTGCTTTACGTGAGTACCTGCCATTACGGCCTAATCTCACGTGTGTCAAAGCACTGGGTGTTGGTTAGACGCCAGACCAGCGCCCCCATACACCCTTTTAGAATGAACCTATGGCCCACTCCATAAGGCACATAGGTTGCAATCTTTGAATATAGTTATCACTGTTCTATATTCAAGTACCTTGCTGAGGTAATTTGAGATATCTAAACTCTGCTGCTATGTCCGTGCCCATAGCAGCTTCTGTTGAATGGCAACAGCACCTAGAATAGTGTCTGGCTGACCGCGTCAGACCAACCACTAGCATTGATTTCACACTGGGAAGCCAAGACTATTCTCCCAGCGATTTTGGTAGCAACCACAGCCACCACGATAATTCTCCGGCTTCCACGCTATGGTGTTGTGTATACACCTTAGCGAGGTCCCCAAGAAAATTTCTCAACCATTGCCTGCACGGTTAGCTGTGCATAATGAACGCATGCCTGTGTCGCCAAATAACCAGTGCCTACTCCACACATACCAAAATCATCCATTTAACCCCGTGGGTTAAACCCCGTAGGGTAGGACGAACTCGGCATTTTAGCAAAGGAAACTGACGACCGCTACATGCACTCAAAACTTCAGAGCAGCGAGGACTACTTACGCGAGAAGAACGCAAGCTCGCCGCCAAGATCCTGTGCCTACTACAATCGATCATGCTTGATAAAAGCCCCTTGAACCCAGGAGGTAGGACGCACAACTATTTTAGCACAGAATCTTGACAACCGCAATGCATTTATCTCTAAGCAGTCCAGCTGTCGGACAACCGGCACCCGTGGCACCAGAAGTAGCCTCTGGTTAGACCTCGAAGTTCCACCACAAGGGCTTCACCTCTATCGTCTTTTGAACTCAGGGGCAGTTCTAGGTGACGCTGCACCTAACTGACAACAACGGGCGTACAATATTTGTTTTCCTTTTATAAATATGTGCACATCCTTTGCTCTGTTTGTGTTCAGAGATCGGGTAGTAACACATAAGTTTTACGGGTAATGAGCCAAAGGCTCGTCAGTGGAAAAAGCTACATTACCCTAGCTGGGGTCTCGGGATTGCCACACCCGTAGTCTATAAATAGACTTCCCTGGGGGTGCTTTATGTTGACAGCTGTCATATTATTTAGTGATAATTTCTTTCGATTCTTACATATTGCTATACTGTTTCTTTGCGAAAATGGCAAAGACATAAGCAGCTCTTATATGTTTTTTACATAGTCGCATTTTGTCTCATATTTCTATGGCTTAATATAAGAAAGACGGAACTCAAATTTTCGACATTTTATAGGAGAAGCAAAAAACTGAAGAAAAACTAAAGCATTTGCATGCGGAAATAATTTTTTAAGTTTGTCATAAGTCATTGATGTTGAACTGTAACGTACTAAGATCTTCAAGGAGGATGCAATTAGACGTTGTCGCCCAGAAAACGTTAAAAACGTGATTTCGAAAAATTATATTAAGCCATCGTTTTTTTTTGTGTACAAAATAACAAGACCCTTTACAGTCTCACCTCGTCATTTTAATTTGATCAAAAAAGTACTTCTTCTTCGGTGCCACGTTGTTATTTGATTTAAAATGCATGAATACTTTGAAATATTAGAATTTTATTCTATTATTCTATTTACAAAATTTAGCATTTATTTATTTTCCATTTAGTATTTAGTTCATATGAATAAATAAAACCGCACAATTTTATTAAAATTATGCAATATGTAAGTTTCAAAGTGGTGTGGTTTGAAAGTTTAAAGTGTTTTGAAACTTATACCAAGTCTAGCAGAGAATTTTTGCGTTCATCAGATTATTTTGTCATGGCACTGATTACTAAAAAAAAAGATTACAGCTTTTAATATACAATTGCAAATGCCGAGTAATCATATTACAAAGGTGTTAAAGATTAAATATAATACGTAGTGTTGTTTCACAACTAGTGTAGTTTTGAGATATTTGGCTGTTGTGTGTGATTTGACTGTTGCAAGCCAATTATAACGAAGTGTGTAGTGAAACAAAATTTGTGTTCTGCGAATGTGTAATTATAGTCAATAAAATATGTATTTCTTTGGCACAGCCATAACACATACATACATACGTATTTAAAAATACTAATTGCAATTTATTTATGGTCCAGAGAAAGACAAAAATATCTTTTTAAGTACTCTTGGAATATTGGCCGTCACACAATTATGAATGCGTACAACCAAAAATAAGAAAAGAAACGCTCATATGCAAACACACGCATTAATTTTAAACCGATTGCGTATTACTATAAACATCAAGCAAATATACATACATATATGTAAATTTTTTAAATGCGCGGCATAAACTCCAACAACTAAAATTTATAGACTATATGAACTGCAAATATATTCATGAGTATAAAAACACTCTAACTATTAATCGGCTACACATGCGTATATATAGGGCTATTTTATTTGCACACACATAAAGCATGTTTTCAAACAGCCACACACACACCCTAACCCATACAAACACAAATGTATGTATAGGTTAGAGAATCACGAATAGATATTTTGAGTATCATGCGTATTTTTTGTCCGATTAAATATCCATAGCCTGAGTATAAAAATACTCCGACTAGAAGTATGAGAGAGAATCAATGCGTTGTGCTTTTTTATTTTTAATGATCAAACAGAATTGCTGCATAAAAACATTTTTCATACAAACTGACACAAAAAGCAGCCCCAGAAAGTAGTCGAGATATAATAATCTATTTTAATTAGAAAGCGTTTTTTCTTGTGCTCTCACATTAATAACTCACTTTAAATAAATTTCATACATTTTGTATTCAAAAATACAAAGAAAAATAAGCTCAAAAGAAAATAAAACAAAAATTAGAGAGCATTTGAAGTTACTGCCGTATATTTGATTATGGGCTTTGAAGTTACGGACTTATTATGTTTGATCATTTAGTTGTAGTGTATGTTAGTTTTTTTGTTTAAACGAAGTAGATATGGTCTTGCATGTTATAATCGGCTATAGTCATAGTTGCTTCAGATTATGATTATATGCTGTTACTAAAATTAAGACTACGAACTTATGTATATTTTTTTTGAGTACTCATCGTAATTCTCTGTTAGTCCTAGTTTACACTAAGCTGATAAGTTTGAGGGAGAGAGAGAGAGACGAGGGGAACAGAAACGTTTTTTTTCTCGTCTCTCTCTCCTAAAAAACTAATCAGCTTAGCAATAAGAAACTAGAACTAGAACTTATGGTCCTTTGATGCGCACTATGGTCTGCTTGTCAACATCGCTTAATAAATGCCCCTTCCAATTTATTTATGGTCCTTCTGTCTGGAACTACAGATTCAGTAAACAATAATGCTTGGGGTAGTGTGCAGCACAACAACAATAACTAAGGGTGATAAATTTAATGGTGTAAATTTAGTATTACATTAATAATAAATCAAACTCAAGTGAAAAGTAAAATGAGATTGAAATTCCACTGAGAATAGAAATTAAAATGAATGTTAGAAATAATTTCACACGCACATTGCAAGAAAATTGTAAAACAACGAGAACCAAAAGCAAAAATAATTGTATAAACAAACAAGTCTAATTTGTTCCCTAATTGACAATAAAACACAAAATCCCCTCAAGTACCTGGGTGATTTAATATTAATTTTTTTTTATTTCATTTTAACAACACGAGTATAACATTCTTCAAGCATTTTTCTACTTCATTCTTTATTTTCTAGGTGTAACATTAATCCCCTCCAATTACCACACAATTTCTTAACAAAATGATTTTATTTTATTTTTCTACTTTGCTTGACGTTTAAACTTGTAATAGTAAATTTTTTTAAGCAACAAATATAAAAAAAATCATTACAGGACAAGTACATGTTATTACACTAGTGTTTTTGCATATTTTTTTTTAATTTAGTACCAATTTTGTCAAGCTTTGGCCTCCTCTGTACAATGTACATATGAATGTATGTATGAATGTACTCGTACCATGTAAATGTTGTAAAAAAAAATGGGAAACAAAAGCCAAATGCCACAACAGTGGCCCAAGTGGGCTGAATGGTTAAAGTGTTTGTCTGGTTATGTTGTGACTTGCAAATTGCATTAACTAATAACTAAACGCACTTTGCCTGCCAACATTTAGCAGACATAACGACGTCATAAACAACGAGGAGAACTAAATACTACTCAGTCTATAATTAGTAAGCTGATGTTTGTTATAAGTGAATAATAAGCAAAATATAAAATATACTAAAGTTAAGTAATACAGAAAATAATATACATACATACATATAAATATTACGAGTAACAACAATAACAAAACACACACCCACCTGGGCCAAAAATCATGACCGGGTTATTTTTTTTATGAGCTGTCATACATATAAATGTTTGTGTTTATGTTAAGTCCGCCTCGTTCTCTCTTTGTTTATATATAAAAGTCTGGCACTATAAAATGTTTTTTGCTGTAATAACGTTATAATACAGTGTGTTACAATAGAAAGTCAACACTAAAAAATCAATTTATGCAATTGATTATTTTTTTATTCTTAAATATATAACTTATGTATATAATTTCAACCAAAATAAAAATTGGCTTTGCTAAATAGATGCGTAAATATTGTTTAGTTCCCGTTATCGAAAATAGGAAAGTTACTGATTTCACTTCAATTACCGATATTTTGAGGTCGTGGTCAGAGAAAATTATGAGTGGCGACGACATAGTATTTTTCAAAACAGCGCATGTAGAGCCAAAAGGCAGCCATTTAACGAATTAATTAAAAAAAATGTAAATAGCGTTATAGTGTTTTCACAGTGCCATGGTTTTACTAAAAGTTGGTTTTAAACGTCAAAACCAAGTGTTAAAACCTAAACCAGGTTTTACCATACAGAATGATGTTGCTAATAGCAATTTAAACCCATTTTTGAATTGCTTTTAAGTAGTTTTTTGTGAAATGCAACCTTGTTTTCGCTGTGCTAAATTCAGTGCTGCCAAGTTAAAACTACCGGAAGCAGCTGATAATGTTTATGTATGCCAGTGAATAAGAATAGATACCAATTGAACGATTTTCAATTTAAAAATGTATGCAGACTCAACAATAATAAAAAATTTCGGAGAAAAAGAAGGAAAGTAACAGAAATATTTTTATTTACATCTGGGAAGTTAAAATATATATACTATAACGTGCCATAACCGCCAGAAAAGCTTAAGCGACATAATTTTTAAACTTAATTTTTTGACCAAAATCGATGAGTTGCGATTGTAAGTAATCGTTTTTCGAAAAAAACGAGGTACAAAAGTATGTCGGTTAACCTTTTTTTTTTTTGCTATTATGGCTCGATATGACTAAAATCAATCTGCCGATAAAAAAGGTTTAGCTTATAATTTTTTATATATAATAACCTGATTTCCAAACACTTTCACTTTATATATGTAAGTAGTTCCATAATTTGTTTGTTTGTTCATCAGGAGCGTGCGTGAATAAAAATATTATGAGTTCTTGTTTGTTTTGTTAATTAAGTAAATTTGAAAAAAAGTCATGCTCATTAATTAATTAATTATTACCTTGATTGGGGGTACCCGTCTCTTCCCCCAACCCGCTTTGTTTTAAGAGTTATACACACCAAATTTTGTGCGCCTAATTATTGTAGTTCTGAAGATATAGGAAAAATAATAATTAATTTCTATGGAGGCTACCCGTCTCCCCTCTCCTATACCGGCAAGATTTTGTATGAACATGCAATTTGTTTTAAGACCTACCCACATAAAATTTAGTGACCCTCACTTTTTTGGTTTTGGAGATATGAATTGATTCGCGAAAAAATGTCTTTTGGCCCCACTGTGCAGTGGCGTCACGTAAACATAAGAAAGTTTATAACAAAACAATGGAAAAAGCAAATTGATAAAAAAATTAAGGATTTTTTTATTTCCTCGTTTTATCGTTAATAAAAATTGTGCGAAAATACTATCAATCTGTAAGAAAATATATCTCTTTTATTTTATTATCTTGGTTAAGCACGTCTAGATGCATTTAGTTGCTGCTCAAGGTAACTCATCATATCGTCTAGTCACAACGCCCATTTTTGTACAGCCATATTTTGCAAATTGACTTCGACGGCTTTTCCACATGCAAAGTTTGTTTGTATAAGAGAAGGAAAAAGAGAATGGGAGCTCTAACTATATAAAAATGCTAGTTTTCATGGATGGCTTAATAGCTATGATTGCTTAGGTGGAAACCGAAAATATCTATAGACATTGTCGCACGTCCAGGTGGTCTCGATATGCAATTCTGCATATTCGCCTTGTATACTTATCAGAAACGTCAGAAGGTCTTGCTTTGTTTTAACACAGCTGTTGAATTGATATCAACTGATATGAATTTGCCTTGATTCGTTGTGTTTGCGGCCTAAGGTTAAAGGCTCAGTTAGCCGACTGTAATGTAATGTAATTGCAACAGTAGGAAACAGCTGATCGATATTGTTATGTGAAAAGTAATGAAAATGGTTATAGATGTGTAATGCAACGTAACCTACTTTTCATACAAAAATGTCAATCAGCTTTTTCCTACGTTGCAGTTACTTTACATTACAAATATAAACTTTCTTTTAGGCACATTAGAGTCTGAACACAATGTAACGAGAATTCATTGCGGTACGGTTTTTCATACGATTTTGAAGTAACCACCTGTTTGTGTAAAACGTTTGAGTTAAAAATCTTGGCGTTTTTGTAATAGACTAAAGGAAACTTCTACAACTTTTCTTTAATCTATTACAGAAACGCTAAGATTTCTAACTCAAACGTCTTACACAAACACGGGGTAAGAGTCTGAACACAATGTAACGAGAATTCATTGCGGTGCGGTTTTGCATACGATTTTGAAGTAAAAAGCCGCAGTGCGGAACGGCATAAAATTAAAATATATTTTATTTTCATTGCGGACTTTCTTATTGTCTCAATTTTTGTCACTCTTTCTCTCTCTGATGTTGCCATAGTTTTTAAATAATTGGCGGTGTTCACAACAAAAAACTTGATTTTGAAATTCAAAATTTTTTTTCATAAAATATAAAAGTTTAAAAAATATATCAAATATATCTGCTAATGTATAAAATGTTAATAAATTTATGTTTTTAGTTACTGCCATTACAAAATATTTAACACAAAGAGTAAATTTTTTATAAAAATGTATGCACAAAAAAATTAATAAAAATTTAAACAAACAATGACAAAGTATTGCCGTAGCCGTCGTCCGTTCTATTATGTTTATTTTTCTCTCCCGCAACGAGAAATCGCACCGCACCGCAAACATTGAGTTTAGACTCTTATATTCCAAAATAAAATATTTAATGAAACGCTTATTTAGTTTTGTATAGAAAATTCTAACGAATGATAAAAATTGACATAAAATCAAATAAATAGAACTTAAGATTTGTTTAGACGGCAACATTTTATGATTTTAAAACTTATTTGTCTGACTTTCTGTCATTTTTTATTTCAACTTTACTTCTTTAATGGTCGGTTATGCTGGTAACTGATTTCATTGCTTTATTTCCTCTTGAATTTATTTTTATTATATTTTTTTTTAATTTTGACATACATACATACTTGCTGACACAGCTTTAAGTTTTTCTCTAAATATTTTTTTAAACGAAAAAAAGAAACCAAAACCGTTGACCCAAATTGTGTTGTGTGAAGAACAGCCACAAATTCGGTTGGTAATTGAAACCACATACTTTTTCCCCGTTCTCTGTTTATTAGTCATCTCCAGCAATGGCCATCTGCTTTATAAGTTCATTTTAATGATTTTATTGGCATTTATTTACGAGCATTTTGGTAGTAAATGAAAAACAATGCATTCAGCAGGAAGAAGAAAATTTTTTCATAATGAGTTTTAATAAAAGTTTGATATATGTAAATTGTGAAGCTGTGTATAATAATACCCCTTAATTCAGCTGGGAGAGACAGAAAGAGACTGTACTACTACCTCTGTCTTTCACACAGCTGAATTAAGACTTTGCAAAGTAAACTTTGCATGTAGAAAAGGCATGTAAGATATGCAATTTGTAAAGAATTGTTAGTGTTTTTTTAACACGTTTAATTCTTTGAGCTGGCAACATTGTTTTGTTTGACAACCGATTTGTCAGTTTATGTGTGGTTAGTAGGATTTTGTCATTTTATTAAGTGCGGCATGCATACATGATTATAATCATTAAGTGTTGCCAATCTGTGTGTAATTAGACAGTGTGTGTAATTTCTACTATGTATAGTACTGTGTACTGTACTGTGTAATTTTACTTTGGATTCTAGTTTTATTTATTTGTTCTTAAATTTTAACCTACAAAAAATATGTGTAGTGTAATTTTCTTCAATGAGTAATTGGAGTCACAGCCATGTATTTCCGATTGCGTCACTGGCAACACTGAAATCATTTTATACAAAACACATACGGTTATGTTCTGTATTCCACGTGAAATTAAAAGGTGTGGAATACAGAACATACCCGATACTCTAATATTTTTGTAGCTTGTAAACAAAGTTTGACAATTTTTTGTATTGTATACATTAACTGGCTGGGCAAATGTCAGCTGTCAAATCAATTGTCAACAAAGCATTGTCTGCATTTCAAAGAGGTTAATGTTTACAAAAAAAAAACATCATATACAGTTGATAAAGTAAATATTTGCACAATTAACATAAATAAAGTTGGTTGACAGTCAAATACAGTTGCCAAAAATTTTAAACAATCACTCTTATCGCAAATAAAACATTTTTCTTTTACTATTTTTTGGTTTACGTGACTGCCACTAGAAAAGACATGTATAGTTGTTAGTATACAATTATCTGCTTGTAGATTTTTTTAGTGTAAAATGTCCTGCAGTCAAAAAATCTCCGAACGTTTTGGTTAATTTGACACCAAGCGAAATTAACAGCTGATCATCATCTCGAGAAACGAGATCACCTGGTATGAATTCGCCTTGTTATAAGTGGAATCGAAATAGTTCGTTTGGACAAAAGACAGTCAACTCTTGCAAATATATAGACTAATGCTTTTGCAAACTATTGCCTGATATAGAAGGTTTGATGTCAACGCTCGGGCACGCATGGGACGATGACAGAACATCGTGCAGGCGTGCTTGATGTGTTCACAGACGACTCAAAATGACACAAGAACGTGACTAGCGGAATTTGTATTCTCCGTTTCCAGCAGAATATTAGTTTAAATCCTCTGCAGAAGCAACTGATGCTGCATAAAAAGACAATTCATGGCGAATGGTTGTCAATTCTTCTCTTTACCGTACAAAAAATAAAAGCTGAGCGGCAATAAAAATGATCGTCTTTAATATTTGTATGCATGCGAAATCGTGGAAGAACTTGATAAGAAAATTAACATAGATAGAATTCAGTATCTAGAATTAATGTTCTACACCGAAAAAATTTTGCTTCATAAATCCAACGAAACAATTTCATTATATTTTTTTTTCACAAATCTAATTATAATTTTATATATATAATGAAAATTTCACGAATATTGTGAAAGAATTTCATTGGAATTGCTTCCTAATTATTAAGTTTCTTATATTTCATATTTAAGAAACATTAACAGTTGTTTCTTCTTGATATTACAGAGTAATCTTGTATGGGTTTCAAGGTCTTTATTGTATTTTAATGTAAATAAAAAACTATTATTACATTATTTTATCCAACGTTTCGCTGGTATTTTCCAGCTTCTTCAGGGAGAAGTTTTATTAATCTGGAAACGATATGATAGATATAATAAATACATATTTAGGTTATTTCATTGTTTTAATAAAGTTATTTCATTGCTTTTATGAAGTTATTTCATTGTTTTAATCAAATAATTTCGTTGTTTTGATGAAGTTATTTCATTGTTTTAATCAAATAGTTTCGTTATTTTAATGAAATTATTTCGTTGTTTTAATTCAACTTTTTCGTGGTTTTAATGAAATTATTTCGTCGTTTTAATGAAATTATTTCGTTGTTTCGGTGAAGTTATTGCATTGCATTGATATCACTGTTTAATACATATGACGAAGTTTTCATTAAAATAATTTTAACGAAACTGGTTTCATTAATCCAACGAAGCGTAACGTTGGTTGAATTTTAATGAATTTTTTCGTTGGATTAATGTCGAAATTCATAGAACTTATGACAAATATTCTTTCAGTGTATAAAAGGTTTCAGTAAAAAAAAATATGTGCATAGTTAATAAATAATAACCCTACGTCTCTACTAGCCATCAACTTGGACATGACATGAACATGACGCCGGCAGAGGAACTGTGAAAAATTCATCAACTTTGTTGTGGTGAATAAGTGCGATGTCAATGTTCAGGCATATCAAAGTGATTTGCGTTAGTGCAATAGAGATGGAATATTTACCAATTTTGTTCTGTCTCTTTTCTTTCTATTACAAATGGTTACGGGCTGAGAATGTCATGGCGAACATTGTTGCTCAGACATATGGTCAGGCATCCATGTCAGATCATGGACGAAAGTTGGACATGAGCGGTCTTCATTAGCCATTTGCGATGTCCGACATGATGCCCACACCAAGTTCATGGCTAGTGGAGACCGCTAGTAAAACTCAATGTTATCGTGCCTATAATTTTTTGTAAAACAAAAGTCGTTAAATTTCAACATCTTTCCAGCAACAATGGCATTTTAAAATTTATGTATTTACGTTATCTTGAAAATGGGAAAAAAAGAAGGCAGATAACATCAGCTTGGAAATAAATGGATTTTATGAAAAAAAAATTTTCTCTGCAAAGATATAATGCGATTTGTTATCAAGCAAAAAAAAGAAAAACATTCAGATAAGAATTACAATCATTCGCTGTATAAAAACAAACATATCTATCAGAATTGTGGGTGGTATTTGATTTGAAAGCGTAGCAGAAAGCCTTAAATTATAATCTATTTCCAATCAAGTGGAAAAAAATAATAGAAAGATAATTTAGAATGGAATTTGTTGCTCATTTTACGAGTCAAGTTGAACGTTGTCGACATCGTGGGACAGGCCCTAAGTGTTTCTTTGAGGTAGTACAATAGCCCATTCGAACACCGTGATAAGGTTTCCATGTTTTTTTTTTTTTCAAAACAAACACAATAAAAGATAATCATACTTTTCACTTCTTATTTGTTTTATTGCTGTTGGATGTTTTCAACTTAACCATTTTGTTAATATTGGTAGAACAATACAATTATAGGCCCTTATTAGGAGTTGCATTCGATTTTCGATCTTCGCTGGCCGAAGAATAGAAAATAGAATGTTCAATTCATATATATGAGCATCGAAAATTTCGTTGAGCAAATAACTATGAAGTAAAGGGTGGTTAAATTTTAAGGGCCGATGTTGAATGTGAACCACACCTAAACGTCAAGTTTTTTTCTGCATTTCATTTGACATTTCTCAATTTCAGACTAACTCAATTTGAACCATGGAAAGATACGCAATCGAGCAACGCGTTAAAGTTATTCAGGCTTATTATAAAAATGGGCTTTCAAATCAAAATGCATATCGTGGACTTCGTAATTTTTTCGAGCTGAACAGCCGTCCACCTCAACTCGTCGCCGTGCCCCACAATTGCACCTCTTACGCTCGTCATTGATGAACGTTATGCAATTGACTCAAAAACTAAAGCCTCTTGACCATTCCAAACGTCGTCAATGGTCAGAATGGTGGCAATAAATGGCAACAGTGGATGATAATTTTTCGAAGAAAATCATCTTCAGTGATGAGGCACATTTTTACCTCAGTGGATTCGTCAGAATTGCCGCATTTGGACGAATGATAATAGAAGAGTGATTGTCGAGAAACAAATCCACCCACAAAGAGTGACTGTTTGGTGCGGTTTATGGGCTGGCGGCATCATCGGGCCGTATTTTTTCCAAAATGAGGACGGTCAGGCAGTTACTGTGAATGGTGTTCGCCATCGTTAGATGATAACGAACTTTTTATGGTGCGAATTGGAAGATATGGATGTGGACGATATGTGGTTTCAACAGGATGGTGCCACTTGCCACACACCTAACGAAACAATGGCTTTTTTGTGCGACAAATTCAATGGCCGTGTTATGTCACGTGGTGGCGATGTCAATTGGCCGCCAAGATCATGGGATTTGACACCGTTGGACTTCTTTCTTAAGGTGTACATCGATAAGCCAGCAACAATTCAAATGCTAAAGGATGAGATAATTCGGCACATTAACGGCATAGAACCTCAATTATGCCTCAGCGTCATGAAAAATTTGGACCATCGGATGGGGGTGTGCCGCCGAGGTCGCGGCTGCCATTTTGCCGATATTTACAATAAGGACGATATTCACAATAACAACATTCTTTGTCAAATACTTCATAATACCAAATGAAAATTTGTTTGGTCAGTACTTCCGACTACAGTCGAACGTCGAAAGTTATTCATAAGGGCCATAGTTTTATTTTACTGTTTTACATATCTCATAACACGATAGGTGTAGATCTTTGCTTGGTAGAAGTCGAATGCTATGATCGTAAATTGTGATAATTTTAACTCGATATCGAATGAATAAATGACAGCAAAATTCGACAAATGTAGCTTCAACAACGTGACCGCTATCAACTGCTGAATTGCCCTAAAGGCCCTTTTAATAAGGGATCGATCTACTCCCAAATACCTCAATAATTTTTCTTAGATAATTGAATTTTTTTTTTTAAACTCAAGTACTTTTGTAATTAAATTTGTTAAATGTAAATAACTTTAAAAGCTATTAAAATTCGCTTCAAAATTTTAAGTCACATACGTATTTACATATTTTGCAAAGTAACCATCCGAATCCTTTCATAGTTTTACCACCATGTAAAGTTAAATATTTTTAAACTGATTTCACTTTTAGTCACTTTCTACTTAGTTTTTATATGTATTTAGATACAAACAAACACATCCATATATCTATGTAGAATCTACATTGTAGATACAAACTAACATATCGTTACCTTAATATAGAAAGGCCCTAACTCATTATTATTTTTAAACCGAAATTTTTGAATTTTTCGATAC
Organism: Tachina grossa; assembly: GCA_949987645.1. NCBI lineage: Eukaryota > Metazoa > Arthropoda > Insecta > Diptera > Tachinidae > Tachina > Tachina grossa. The sequence goes on along the minus strand of OX465276.1, from coordinate 18,406,979 downwards.
AATAGTTGTTCTTCTATCGAAATAAACAAAAAAAAACTTGATTTCAAAAAAATAACAAGTTACGGCCTTTCTATATTAAGGTATGTATATGTATGTGTTTTCATGCAATAGCCAAATTTAAATGTAAAATTTGACTCAAACAAGAAACATATTTCATAGAAAAATTCCACCATCTCCAATTGAGAAATAACTTTATACGGATTTAACAAATGTTTGTTGTTAACACATATTGCTTTTATAAGATACAAATGTTTATGCTCCACCTCACCTGTCTTTATAATTGCATGGTTGCCAGATAAAAAATTCTTAAACATATTCAAATATCTAATTAAAAAACTTTTCCTAATAGACCTGATTCACACACATTCATAGGCGTAGAAAAGCCGATTCTGGGACGGGAGGGGGCACTGAGCTCCCAAGAATTCCTGTTACCCTTTCCTAGAATTTTTTGCATGTAATTTTTTATTTTAATACTACTTATGAAAATCACCAGTCATAATTCCCCCCCCCCCCCTGGAATATAATTTCCGGCTACACCAATGCACAAACTATGACCTCGTTCACACACGTCAAGTTTTCTTGCTCAAGTTTTGATTTGATACTTAGAAAAATAGGTATAAAAACGGTAAAGGTATGTTACTTTATCATCTCCCATACACAATCAAAACTTGACTTGTGTGAACCAATGTTTTAACATATTATAATAATTTTTTATAATAATCGCATAAATAAAAAAATTATAAATCGTTTAAACCATATAGTTCATTCAAAACCAGTGTAATTCAGGAAGCTTATTTTGTTGAAGGAGTATTTTCAAAAATAAATCCTACCTTATATTAACTATAGTAATTAATGCGTTTTGAATTTTAATAGGAAAAAAGCAAAGAAGGGATATTCTTCCACTTTATTTGTGAATGTCCAGCTTTGCATTTCTCGGGACACAAATTTTTAGGCAGTCATGTATTGGACGAGCTGTATGATTGGGTTGAATGACCTTATCAGATATCTCAACGCAACAAATTGGATATAGTAGTACCTATCACCTTGTTTATCTAATTTTTCGACCTTTTATATATGTTCACCTTATCAGTAAACTTAGATACGGTTCTACATAGGTTGACACCGACGAGTGGAGTGGTGTTTCAAAAAGGAATCATCTAGATTCTACTTTAATGCCTGCGTGAAGAAGGCAGCCACGTAAAGCAACCAACCAACCAACTTAAAATAAATTTTGGCCACTTTTGGCGATTTTTTAAGATCAATTTGGCGAAGTAGTTAGGAAAAAATCTGACAACCCTGGTGTGAACCAGGTCATAGTTTGTTACTAGCGGTCTCCACTAGCCATGAACTTGGTATGGGCATCATGTCGGATAGAACTGGGTCCAACTCGTTCATTCGTTCGTTTTTTGCCACAAACCTATGATCAAACCCATTTAAATTACATACATAGGTTAGATCATAGGTTTGTGGCAAAAATGAACGAATGAACGAGTTGGACGACACACCTCTAATATCGGACATCGCAAATTTCTAATGGAGACCGCTCATGTTCAACTTTCGTCCATGCTCTGACATGGTTGCCCGAAAATATGTCTGAGGAACAATGTTCGCCATGAGATTCTCAGTCCGCAACCATTTGTAATAGAAAAAAAAGAAACAACAAAATTGGTAAATATTCCATCTCTATTGCACTAACGCAAATCACTTTGATATGCCTGAACATGGATATCGCCCGTATTCACCACAACAAAGAAGTTGGTAATTTTTTCACAGTTGCTCTGCTGGTGTCATGTCCAAGTTGAAGGCTAGTGGAGACGTAGGGTTAGAGCTCAGATGCCAGATTTTATCCCCAAAAACCTCATTTAATGCTAATTTTGTGTGACAACAATGGCTGTAAATCTCAATATTTTTTTTTAGATATTTTAATGATTAAAATATCTATTTTTTTTTTAGATATTTTAATGATTAAAATATCTAAAATAATATTGAAATTTACAGCCATTGTTGCCACACAAAATTAGCATTAAATGAGGTTTTTGGGGATAAAATCTGGCATCTTCTGTAAATCTCAATATTTTTTTTTAGATATTTTAATGTTTTCTTGTTATGTTTTGAAAGATACTGTTAACAAGAGAGCGAGAGCCACCATTCACAATAAAACATGTACAAATGTATGTGTGTATGTGTGCATGTGTATGTGTATCTATGTTTGGATTAATCATATAAATACAGTGGTGGGGTATTTGATGTTGGCCAAACTTTTTACTAGTTTAGTTATTTATCGGTTTCTCTCATAAGCGGTTGTATTTTGCTGCGTATTTTGTGTATGTTGCGCATTCGAATTTATTATTATTATTTTTTTTTACTACGTTGTTGCATTTCGTTTTGAGCGTTTCATATTCTTGCAACATTTTTTCGCATTCGTCATCATATTTTAACAGCTGTTTACTAAAAGATACAAAAACTACAGCAAAATATTTTGTGATATTGACAAACAAGAGCGATACAATAACAAACAACTCGACTTTCCTCGCTTTTTACGTTTTATAATCCATATAGTACCTATTGTTGTCGCGGTTGTTATCTTTATATTAATGTTAATGTGGTTAAGTTTTCACGTTGTGATACGAGTATCTAACAAATGCGTACATATGTATGTATGTATGTATTTTGTATAGTTTGTATGTTAAACACGCCCGTTTGTTGTTACAAAACGTTATTGCATGAATCTGTATGCATGTGTCTACATACATACATATGTAAATATGCATGTGATACGTACATATGTATGTGACTACAAAAGTGTCTTTACAAAATCTTACGTACGTATGTATCTAGCTAGATACAACCAAGTACATGCCACACAGCAGAAGTGCTCCTGGAAATAATAACATTACATAGTAAATAAAAAAAATTGTTGTTGATTGGTGTTCCACATTATTATTTGCTTACGATCATAAGAAAATAAAAATAAGTACAAAAAAAAAATAAAAATTAATAAAAAACTGAAACAAAAGACTAAAGGAAAAACCAAATATAAACGTACTTTTATTGCTAGATATCCAGATAACTACATATATAGATACACACATGCATATGTACATTAGAGCGACTCACCAAAAAAAGTGCTCGATGTACCCTCCTAAAAATGAACCTTGGCCTTTTTTAAGATGACATTTAAAATATTTCGGCTCCAGCTTTGACCTCTCGTGAGCTGGACCATTTTGAAAAAGGGTCTATTTTTTCATGTTTTGTCAATTTGAGAATCTGTTTCCTTACCAACATATACAATATGGGTATCATAAGAAAAGTTTTTTTAAGGCGCGTTCAACTGTAAATACAATTTGTCCAAGGACTATCATCCATGTCCTTTTTTTAAGGATATTCTGTTAAAAAAACGGTTTTTGAATTTTTTGTTCGGGGTTGTTTGTAATAAAAATGCCAAATTAACATGTTTTTATCTTTGGTCGATTTAATTAAATACGGGTCTCAGCTTTTTTTGAAATTCGGGCTAGTTCGCGTTTTGACAAAAATGCAATGGGGTGGTAACACTTCCTTTTAAATAGGACAGTATGGGTATCGAATTTTTTCTTTTGCCAAGTACATCATCTTTATATATAAATAATTTAGATTTTTGCAAATTAGATGCATTTTACACAGTACTCTGGAATATATATAAATGCAATTTTTTTGGTAACTCTAATATGATAGCGGATTTAGTTTCTAGATCATGTATGGATGAAAATAGGACTAAAGGAAGAAAAAAAGAAATGATCCACGACTTTTTGGCGGCTTATTTTTTTCGCAAATTAAAAAAGTTATTAAATTTTATTGTTTATATTTACAAAACTTTCCTAAAAAAACGACTTGCGAATTTATCGTAGACTTAAAATCCTCTTAAAAAGTTAAGATGTTCTTGTTATCTGTATTTTGGAATTGTAAAACAATATGGTTTTACTTTTGTTCCAAATGAAAACACAATGCGAGCGTTTTTTTATAAAAAATTTTATAATTCAATTTTGATTTTATTTTAATAAAAATAAAGTAAAATAAGTGTTAGCATATTATTTACTAACATTTGTAATATATTTAGTGTACTATTTAGAAAACTTTTTAGCATTTGCTTTCGAATTTTGCAACATAAAAGAAAGTCCCAAAAAGTTGTTTTCATAAATTAATATAAAAAAGAATTACTTAATTTAAAATATACTAACTATTTCTATTTTTTTTTTGGATTCTGTAACATATTAAAAAAAATTTATACAGATCATTTAAGACTCATTTACTAAGCTATTTTCATCCATACCTGATCTAGAAACTAAATCCGCTATCATATTAGAGTTACCAAAAAATTGCATTTATGTATATTCCAGAGTACCGTGTAAAATGCATCTAATTTGCAAAAATCTAAATTATTTATATATAAAGATGATGTACTTGGCAAAAGAAAAAATTCGATACCCATATTGCCCTATGTAAAAGGAAGGGTTACCACCCCATTGCATTTTTGTGAAAACGCGAACTAGCGCGAATTTTAAAAAAAGCTGAGACCCGTATTTAATTAAATCGACCAAAGATAAAAATATGTTAATTTGACATTTTTATTACAAACAACCCCGAACAAAAAATTCAAAAACCGTTTTTTTAACAGAATATCCTTAAAAAAAAGGACATGGATGATAGTCCTTGGACAAATTGTATATACAGTTGGTCGCGCCTTAAAAAACCATTCTTATGATACACATATTGTATATGTTGGTAAGGAAACAGATTCTCAAATTGACAAAACATGAAAAAATAGACCCTTTTTCAAAATGGTCCAGCTCACAATAGGTCAAAGCTGGAGCCGAAATATTTTAAATGTCTTCATAAAAGATACCAATGTTCATTTGGAGGGGGGTACACCTAGCACGAATTTTGCTTCCATACAACTTGAGTCGCTCTAATGTACATATGTATATATAATTATTTATATATATGTAGATATGTATGTATGAATGCATAATATCTACATCCATACATACATGAGTATGCATGTACATATGTATGTATGTATGTGTGTATATTATGAGTAGAGATATAGAGAGAGTTGCATTAAGCATAACAATTGCATATAAAAATAGTTGTGGATGGTTAAACGTGTTTGTTTTTCCCTTCCTCATCAATATCAAGTAGTGCGTAATTACAGTGGGATTAAATTAAAAAAAAAATTGTAATAAAATCCAAGTAAAGCAATGACTTACATGAACAAACAGATAACTGCTCTAAATACCCATGTACAGTTCTAGACTTAAGTATAGGCATAAATTGCACATTGAAACCAAATGTAAATTTTTATGAATTCCGAAAATCAAAATATTTATCTTATGAACATTTTATTTATTATAAAATAATTATATTTAAGAAATAATAATGAAAGTTTTTTGGGGGACAAAAGTATAGGCACAGTTATTTGATCCTCTTTTGCTCAAATGAAATTTTGCACACTTGGCAAAACATTACTTTACAGACAGTCTGGGACGTTCCGTTACAGTTTTTAATTTATTTAGGAAGCGATATGTAAATTTGAAATCCAGCATTTTTTTCTTCTGTAGAAGATTTTAGCAGAAATTTTGAACTGATTTAACACTCTCCCATTATCATGTTCTGGCAACACTGGCCATATCGCACTTGTTCTTTCAAAACTTACAAGTTCTCAGAAGAAGCAAAAAATTGTTTTTTTTTAATATGCAGTGGTATCCCCATTTAAGCAATACTAATTTTCACGAATTCGCCGTTTAACAACGCTAAAAGTGTGTTCTCATTGTGCACCTAATACATGGTTATCCATTTAGTGCTTTTAAAACCGCCGGTCTGGCACATCTGCCAACTGTTAAATATCTGCCATCTGAAGTGTAATTTATTTACTGAAAAAATTGCTATTTACGAATATGGATTCTTTAGAAATCGAAGAACGCGTAAAAGTAGTTAAAACTTTGTAGCAAATGGGCTGAATTGGCATGATTATAAAGAGATTTGAGTCGTTACAGCTAATTAAATGAATTATGGTCGTTAAATCGACATACTGTGCAAGAAATTGGCAACGTGCGCACTGCCGAAAGTATCGCTTCTGTTAGCGAAAGTGCGTCGCATAATTTAAAGAACCCTGCATGTCAATTCAGAGCGCTATGACCGTATGAAAACGATTTTTTTTTGGCATGCAGATGTATATTATGAATTAAACATTATATTGTTTTAACAAGACGGCCCAAAGAGCAACATGAAATGGCCGATTTCGGCTGTATTGCATGGAAAGTTTCCAGAACGCGTAATTTCACGTTTTAAAGACGTCAATTGGACAGCCAGATCATGCGACTTCACGCAGTTAGACTTTGTGTAAGTCTACGCCAAAGACGAAGTATATGAAAGCTAAGATTCGTCAAGATATCGGAGAGATACTGTTCGAAATTCGTTAAAAAGTGGTCGAAAACTAGCTCAAAAGGATCGGCTGCAATTAATCTAGAGGTGGTAATTTAACAAATATAAATAGTATAATAAATATAGGCCTGGAGCATTATAATGTCGAAATCATAGCTTTATGTGTGTTCTATTTAACTTTTCTGTTGAAACCGAAAAATGAATAACCCGCTATTTTTCTTGCTCTCTATAACTGCCCTTCATATTATATTGTTAGCAGGGATGCCAAAACACTATTATATTTAATACGCTAATAGTATATTTCCACCGACTTTAAATCAAGTAGGTTTAAGTAAATCACTTCAAAGCATTTCCACCGAGTTTGTGAGTGATTTGTTGTTCGAATTTTCGTATTCAATTTGTGCAGGTGCTTTATAAGGTGGACGCAGCAGCTGTAATGTGAATTTTATTCACATGTAGTTGACATTTAAGATTGATTAAATATACCTTAATGTCATTTTTTCGAAATTGTCGATCTCTATTGATCGATGACCCAGGGATGGAGTTTGTAATTTTAAAAGCAACGCACGGTTGCATATATAAATTGAGTTCGAAAAATAGTATTTTCGACATTATTTAAAATAAATGCATATGCAAAATGTATGGTACCTATATCATGTATAAATTAACATGATTTGCACAAATCATCATGATTTGTCTAAATCATGCTGGTGGAAACATACTAGCCCAATTCACAATCTTGTGCAAATGGTCTTGCATCGTTGCCTGTGCAAAATGGTATAGTATATAGATACTCACCACTAAGAATTGTTAAGTGGTGAGTAAAATATACTACACAATTTGGCACATGCAACGATGCAAGACCATTTGCACAAGATTGTGAATTGGGCTACTATAATATACTCGATACAAAGATACAAGAGGTAATGAGCACTTATCAATTGTGAATAGGGCAAATATGTACATATTAGTGTCCTGCACAAGATATCTTATAAGAACTTTTAAGACATGAGGGATTTTTCAAATTTTTTACTACAGCGAAATCTTCTAAAACAAACTTTAACAACACTGTTTGCAAGAAATTTGTTTCAGTATTATAGGTATAGGAGTAAAGAAGAAAATACTTCGTGACGGAAGAATTTGTGATACTTGCTTATTTGTACGCGTGAGCGCGTGTACAAACGTCATGCATGTATGTGTGTATGATCTTTTATTTTTCTGCGCACATGCAAAAGCACACACGTGCATTAACATTAGTTGTATGCGGTTAATCACACAATACCCTCTAGCCAGCCTAGAACCATATGTCTCTATGTCAATACTCTTTCTCCAGCGACAATTGCACTAGTTAAAATGTCGACAACTTTTCTTTTATGTGCGAGTAAAGATACGTTAGAGACAACAGTTCTAGTGTATTTCTGGTGATATTGTCAATGAACGCGACAATAGTTTGTTTTTCTTTTTTATTATGTTGTGCAATAATATTAAATAAATATATGTAGACGAGGGTCACTAAAATGTGCGAGTGAATCTTCGGTTCAAATATCTCCATATGGTCGTAAAAGAACTACCTTCTCAAGAGTGTTAAAGTCTACTGGTAGATTTTCAATGACAACCGTATGTTATATGTCAATAGGCAATTACATTGGCTGGGGTGCACCTAGTCAGTAGCACTATTGACAATGTCACTTGAAAATCACTATAATTTTACTATTGACAATGAGCGAGAAAATATCGATATTGTAGACTAGAGCCCTTAAAATTTGGTAGTGAATCTTTGGTGTCAATGTCTTCATGTTGATCCAAAAGAACTACTTAGTCAGTAGTGATACAGTGTAGTGGTGGTGCACCTGGCCAGTAGTAATACTGACAATGTCACTAGTAAATCATTACAATTTCACTATTCGCACTTTCTGCAGGGTGGTAAGCTAATAGTGAAAATTATTAGTGAAAAATATTAGTGAAAATGTACTGAGTCGTTTTTAACTTTGTTACCAGTACTACTCTACAATTATTCCCCATACAATAATTTATGCTATAGACATTTAGCATGTGCTTGTCATTGAAAATCTACTAGTAACACTAAAACAATTGACTAGGTAGTGAATTCATAGTTCTTATGGGAACATGGAGACATACCAACCAAACGTTTACTGGTACATTTCTATACCTTACGGTACATACATACATACAAATTTATGTATATTGACAAGTTGTTGCAAAATCCACCAGAAATACACCACATCTGTTTTCTCTAATTCTTTTATACTGTCGAATAGAAGAGAAATTGTAGACAATGTAACTACTACTAGAATTTTTGTGTTGACATAGATAGAGACACTTGGCCACTTGGACACTTGGTCTGACTGCAGGGCATCTACATATTACACACACACTCAAAGGAACAATATGAAAAATAAAAAGCATACACGAATCAACAGTACTTCTTTTGAGTGTTGGTTACAAACAAGCTGTCTTGCGACATCGCTTGTTAACACTGATATACACGTACACCAATACATCCATCGTGCTTCGCTTCCCTGTCGGAGAATGTGTGGTTGACTACAAAAATAGTTAACTTATAGTTAACTTTTCTTAGACTGACTAAAAGCTAGCTGCAAAGTCATCCAGAACAAACCCAAAATTAATTCTAAAGTTGAGTACGTAATCGAATTTGGTGAGAGCCAACATATTTATTCTCAGCTACTTCAAAACTCATTTCAGTTTTATATTAACATTTTGCTGTTGTTATTTTAGATGGCAGCTTAGCCGATTGGTAGCGCATTGAGCACACAACGTCTGATGTTACATATTCGACCCCCAGAATTTTTTTTTTAATTTAGTGACTACCAGGTGATTTAAAAAAGTCAACTTTTAGTTAGCTTAAAGTAGTGCATAGTGAGACAATTGACTACCGCCTAGCTTAAAGTTAGTTTAAAGTTAGCCAAATTTCCGATAGGGTTATAGTAAAGACAGCATTTATTATTGGTTTAGTATAACACATGCAACGTGAATACATTTAAAAAACATGACGTATTTACATTTCAAGACTGTTTACGCAGGTCTCTAGTACATATGTATATTTTTTTAATAACAAATTTCTCAATATTTTTATTCCGTCCCACTGTAGTTAATTTATATGAGTTCATTTGCTACGAGTTTTCCAAACACATCAGCAGCAACAAAATGAAAATTAAATGAAAAAAATATAAATAATAATATTTACATATATAATGCTGATTTTCTTAAGAGAAACTTTTTCTACTTAAGTAAAAAGAAAAAAGAGAATGATCTATAGCCAGCGAACGAAAATGAAGTACTTAAATAAAAATGAAAGTGTTGAAATGATCATAAACGAGTGAAAAAAAATGTTTAATGGATGTAAATGTTTATTTTTTAAAAGCAAAAATAAAAAATTCGATTAATCATCATCTAAGTGTAAAAAATAAATAAAAAAAATTTAATTGGATTAAACAACATGACGTTTAACACAATGTGTTAAAGACATTTAATAACAGGTAAATTACACACTACATTGTACATACAAACATATGGGCATATAATTACTTACATCCATATGGATGTGTCAGACGCCAAAAGGCCTAACTACATTTTTCGAAAATGTCTAAATTTTGTTGTATTACTATCTAATTAGTTGTGAACTCTATGGAAATTATTTTGTTCTTCTAATATTTAGACATTTTCCATTAAAAACATGAAAAATCGGCTTTGAATCTTATATGATTTTTTTCAAAAGATACTCCAATCAACTCCATTTTAATTAAACGCATTGGTTTAATCAAGCGAAATTTTCATGTTTTATGAAATTTTATAAAACTAGTATCTGTTATGCGGGAATCCACTCTTCCCTAATTTTGTTCTGTTAAATACGAGTACCATAAAAATTTTTTGTACCTTTTATAATTTTCATAAATTTTGGAAATTTATTTGCCAAACATTACTAATTTAGTCAACCTTTTATTTTGTGGAGTTAGGCATTTTAGCTTCTGACACATCCATATATTTGCGAGTATCTATAACATTTTATAAAAATTTATACCTATCTGCTATAAGTGAAGTTAAGAAAAGTTCAAATGCAACATCTCTAAACTGCAATTGTTGCAATGCGAGGAGAATTTCTTTGGACTAAGTTAGACCCCCGACACCGGAGTGCAAATGGCATTTATACTATACTTATGCTTATTTTGCGGTTCTACTTCAGTTTTTGTAGCAACATAAACACAACTTGTTCAATGCAGTGCCTTAATTTCAATAAGACCAGTTATCACTAACAAGTTCCAATCCGAAGAACCATAAGCCAATTACAATCTATCTGTCTGTTCAGTAGTATAATTATAATGTTCATACTGCATGTCGTTACCTTAATATAGGAAGGCCCTAACTCATTACTTTTAAAAATCGAGTTTTTTTTGTATATTTCGATAGAAGAACATCTTAATGCATCGAAAAATGTAAAATCTCGATTTCAAAAAATAATGAGCTCGGGTCTTTATACATTAAGATAAAGATAAGTACACACACTCAAGAAAAAACTTTAATTTAAAAATAAGAACGCTTCATATTAATTCAATAATATTCAATGTAATTGAAAAATTATATTTAAATCCATTAAATCAATAAATTGTTCAACTTTGAATTAATGTAGTTTCTATTTATTTCATGGAATATATTAAAATAACATTGTTTTAAAGTTGAAACATATTTAGGGAATTCACAATGAGTATCCTAAAATTTTAATGTGGCAACATTGTGCCTTCTTAAGGCAGTGATTCACTATCCTACACGATCGCACGATTCATTCACAAGAAAATCTTACAAAAGTCTGACCTAGTAAAAGGAATAAATATATACACTCTTGTGAAAGCAAAACGCAGCAAGAAAATCAAACAATGTGAATTCGTAAATATCCAAATAATCGGATGCTAGAGCACATGCTATTTCTAATTTGGGCCTGTGACAAATGGTAGCAAAGTACTAGTGTAAGTAAATTTTTGACATTTCTGAGGTGAATAAAATTTCACTAGCCCTGGGGGCTAATAGAATTTTTGACACAACAGATAAATTTTTGACAAGCAGCAAATAAGAAACATGGTATCATTAAATTTAAAACCACCGCCGTCGCTTCGAGCCGTCTCCCAATACATAGATTTATACGTCTTTTAAATTTAATTAGACTGTGAAAAAATCATTGTTTATAATAATTTACGAAAAATGTTGCATCATACATATAATATTATATAATTTTTTGATACAAGAATATTGTTTTATATAAAAATGTCCTTGGTAGCCGGCGGTTTGTAGTCAAAGGTTTTGCTTCGCCGCCGCAGCAATTTTTTCATCAGCTTCTTTCTATCCTAAAGCGAATTTGTCAAAATTTTACATTGTCAAAAAAGATATCATTTGGCACAGCAGAAAAATGAAATTTTTTCCCCACAGGCAAATATTTTTTTACCATAGAACTTTTCTACCGTTTGGCACACGCTCTTTGTATATTTTAAATTTCAACTTAAACAGGTGTAACCATATGCTCTAACATCCGAACTTACAAGCAAATATTTCAAAACGATTCGGTAGCTTGTTCTGGCTCGATTATTAAAATAATAAAAATAAATAAAAATATGTTATTTGAACTAAAACATCTTTTAGTACAATTAAGCTCAAAAATGTAAAATTTTTTAATGTGTGTGTAACATCTCTGATGTAAACCATATCAGCTGATTTCCTATATATATTGGGTTGTGCAATTTTGTGTGTTGTGAACGCTTTTAAAAAATATCTTTGAAATTTAGTGGATGGTTATTATACACAGTGTTGCCAGTTTTTTTTTCTAAAGCTTATCCCCAATTTTTGATTTGCCATCCCCGAAAATCCCAAAATTGAGTTTTTTTAATTAAAATTTTTTCTTTTGTGAAAAAAAAAAATGAAAAATTTTAATTTTATTTAAAAAATAATAACAAAAATAACATATTTATTCAATAAAATACATTTAATTTGGACTTATAAAACTTGCAAAGAAAAAATTACACATAGTTTAATATGTGTAAAAAAGTATAAGTTTAAGTTTACCATATCAGAAACTTCTGAATCGAAATCTTCTGATTCATCAGCCTCAGAAATTTTGTTGTATTCGTATTAAAAAGCTTTAGCATTTCAGCAGGATTAAATTTGTCACAACAAATTGAATTATTTTTAAAGTGTGTGTTTATTCTAAGAAGTGCATCCAACAAGTCATATTGCATTTTGTTACGTATTTTTGTTTTGGTAGCGTTCATTATTGGTTAATCTGCCTTGATAGTTCTTTTTTATTAGAAATCATTCAGTATGAATAGTAGCACACATTTTCAGACTTGCCAGACGCACATTTCTTAGCTCAACAATCATTCTTGTTACCACCAGTTATAAAAAATCCCCAAAAATTCCCAAAAATTTGGTTATCATCCCCAACAAATCTCCAGATCCCCAACACGAAATATTCATCCCCAATCGCGAAAAAATTAACCAATAGGGGGCAAATCCCCTAAACTGATTACAGTAGTTTTCGCTTATAGTCACATTTAAAATTGCACAGAAATTGTGGACTATATCGCTAATGTGACTATAAGCCTAATTTTTTTATATGCCACGCAGAGGTATATAAAAGAATTTCCATACAATCCAATAATGTCAATTACAAAACAATGTTGTATTTAAAAGGCACATTTGTGTGGCCTTTTATGCAACAATATTTTGTTGTAAAGACATGTTCTTCTACTAAACAGTAGATGGAGGTTGAAATTTTGATTTACTTTTTGGTTTATGGCTTAAATAAATAACTAAAAAAATCTGTTGAAAATTTTTGTGACTATAATGCGAATTGTTTGCATACAATTTGGATTTTGACTACCACAAAGTTGGTGCATATATGTCAAATATGACTATATAGTAAATGGACTATATCCTCAACTTTTTGAATGAAATTAAGTTCAAAAGTCACAAAAAACATTAAATATGGACTATATCATTAATGTGACAATAAGCGGTAGTGACTATAAACGAAAACTACTGTATATGCACATACATACATATATACATATGAATATGTGTGTGTGTTATAAATAACTTAATTATTAAAAAAACATGCCACCATAGGTGGTTCTCATAAAGCGAAAAGTTATAAAAAAGAGACTGCAAAAGACTCTTGTTGGAAATAAAATAATTCGTAATTCGGAATAGTTTAAATTATTCAAAAAAGCCATTAATTATTATATGAAAGACCAATAGCTGACGTAACCTCATCAACTTTATTTTATGTAAAACATATAAAATTGTATGTAGTTTTTAGTTCTCCCAAAAGAAATTTTTTTATAATCAATACTACTGTAGTAGTACAACATTGCATGCAACAGTAATTCTAAAATTTAGCTTGGGTTTTTTTGTTGCCTCCAACGCAGAAACAATTGAAGTCGGTTTTTATCATAAACTTTTTGTACAGAGTCTTTCGTTAAGTGCTTTCTATCTCTAAAGTTAAATAATACTCGCACAAAGTTTGTATGAGATATCAGGGAAATTTTTTATTCGTCCGAAAAGCCTGTCGATACCATTATGTATAGAATATAACATCACTTTTTCGCTGAAAATTTGCCCGAACAGAATACCCATTTTCATAAAACGATTTTATCATTTGTAAGAAGTGCTAAACGCTACATTCGTCCATGGTGATTTGGCAAAACATACTAGATACATACTAGGCCAGGGTCGAACTCGTTCAGTGGTTCATTTTAGACACAAACCTATGGTCAATGTTCTGTGTCTGAAATGTCCGACTTAACGCGTTCGTCCCAAGTCTAGTGGTTTAAGAAATATAGCCGATATCAGCTCTCAAAGTTCGAGAGTACTTTGTGGAAGACTCTTTATATATGTTATTTTGCTTTTCTTCGCTTTCATCCGGCACTTTATTTGAAACAAATACATAGTTGCTTTTATTATTTTTTTTATTCAAACACATTTCGATTTATTGAAATTTCTTTTTATACGCCTTTTGCTAAGGTGCTTCTTTCAACACGTATGTAAGTAAAGTTTTGCATATACACAAACTATTTGTATTTTTATTTTTTTGCATATTTCTCGCTTGAGCTATTAAATGGCAAAAGTTTTTGGTTTTATTGTCTGAGTTTCGTTTATAAACCAAAAATAAAAAAATTCATGTATTTTTTAGATATTTTTTCGTTTAAGATTACAATGCAACAAATTCAAATTTACGTTACAGATCATAAATTTTGTGGGAGTGTTTTCAAGCAGCAGAGTGTTTTATAAGTAAACTGGTTACTGACGCCGATCACTTGTCTAAACTCTAAAAAAAAATACCAAAAAATCTCATTTAAAAATATTTACGTACTTGCCAAAATAGTTCTAGTGATGAAGGCATAGATACAGTCGCTTAACTACTACTACTACTACTGGCTACTAACCACAGGTTCAAAAATTTAATACGCCTCATTGACACCAGAGGCGCTGCAACACTGCATTCTTAGAAACGTGCGAAAAAGCAGAGTTGTAAAAGAATGAAGCTTTCCTCCATATCGTCCGAGTGTTACTTAAAAAAGAAATATGTTTGACAGAAAATAGTTTTATAAAAGTATCTCTAAAAAATTTCAGGAAAAGCTTACAAAAAAGTATCTTGAAATAAATTTAATTTTGACTAAGAGTCTTCAAAAAGTACTATTAGAGAAATTTATCTTATTAAAAAAGTACCTTAAACTTATGTGGCCTTAAGTACCTTTTAAAATTATACCTTTGAGGAAAATCATCATATTAAAAAAGTACATAACTTAAATACTTTTTGTAATTCGATTTTTAAACAAGTATTTAAAAAGTTTACTTGACCTTTTAAACAAGTATTTAAAAAAGTGTCTTAAGTACCTTTTAAACAAGTACCTTTTAAAAGACGTAATTTTTAAAAAGTACGTATTAATATAATTTATAAAAAACCCTTTTTTCAAAAGGTACTTTCGAAAGAGTGTCTTTTTAAAGCAAGTGCAAGTACAATAAAAATGAAACCACAAAAAGTACTTTTTTAAAAAAAGCATCCCTTAAAAAGTCCTTGTTAAAAAGTGACCTTTTAAAAAGTACAAATCAAAAGAGTATATATGTATGTATCAAAAAGTTTGTTTCAAAAATACCTTTTTTTTAAAAAAATTCCTTGTAAAAAAAGTACTCTTTGACTAGTAGCTTTAAAAAAATTTCTTTTTTAAGGAAGTATTTTCAAAAAGTTTCTTAACCGACATAAAAATTAATGAATGGTATAATATTGGGGGGAAATTTAGTTTTTTTTTTGGTACTTTTAACGATAATTTTTAGACTCTATTATTTTTAAGATAATAGCTAACCTTAAAAAAAAGTTAGCATCACTGGATTCAGCGAACTCGAATTAGGTTTACCCTCTGATTGTCGCCATTCTCACTACGAGAAGCACAGTGTTTTTGACGAGAAATACTTTGAATAAAATTATCTTTTGAGGAAAACTGAACTCTTTTGGAAAAATTGGCTGTATAATGGATTTTTTTTTTTTTTTTTTTTTTTTTTGAGAAAAGCAAGACGAGAAACAAAATTAAAAAGTTGGATTTACAAAATATTCTTTAAAAAAATTTTTCTCTTTAACCGACTTCAAAGAGGAGGTTAACAATTCGTGTCTATTTTTTTTTGTGGTTTTACTTCATAATTCGGTGCATTTTAGACCGATTGTAAAAATGCTTTTTTTATCTGAGAGGGTATAGCTTCCCATTGGTCCCATTACAAACATGGGACCAATGGGCGTGGACATGCCCATAATTTTTTAAATTTAATTTTATGATATTCAACTTATTTGATTGCTGCGAAACCTATAAAACGCCTTTGGTTCTTGTAATTGCACAATTTTAAATTTGAAAAAATGGACGGGGTTACGCCCATTAAAATTTATTATAATATTTTACGCGGTTCTACTTAACCGATTTTTACGAAACTTACCACACACCTTGAGCTCCAAAGTAGTCCTCCACTTAAAAAAATTAAAATTTAATATTTTAAGGGCCATTTTCAAACCTTACCTTTAGCTAAAGGTAGGATTTTGTCTGTCCGATAAATATTTTTGCATTATTACAACTTAAACTTTCTATTGGTATTATTATCAATAATAATAATATTTAACGGATACAAAAATAATAAATGAAGTTATTAAAATGCTCGGCCATTTATCGGGCAGACAAAATCCTGCCTTTAGCTAAAGCCAAGTTGTGAAAATGGCCCTAAGTAGCTCTACTTTATCGGTTTTACAATCTTGCATTTAAAAAATGGGTGGAGGCACGCGTTTTAAAATTTAATTTTTTATTTCACGCAATTCTTATCTTCTTCTATAAGATCTTTGCATTCCAGTCGGTTTTTTTTTGCAGAAGGAATTATTTACCAAAAAACACAAAGAAAAAAGAAAAACTTCTACAAAAAATACTAATATACAAAAAGTACTTTTTAGCCAAATAATGCCTTTTTTAAGCAAGAAGCTTCGAAATAGTGTCCTCGTCAAAATAAGGTGTCTGTTTTTTCTATCGAAAAGTAAAATAAAGTATTCTTTCTGCGTAGAAATTACAATTTCTATATTACAATATTTTGCTTAAACATTGTTTGTTATCTACATATTTCAAAGGGACACATTTTTTTAACATCGTGTTTTGACGAAAATCTACTATTTATGATTGCAAATAATTAATTTTGGTCAAATAATTTTTTGGCGGTTATGGCTCGCTATGTACATACATATGTAGTAACATTATGCGGTACGACGACTTTATTATAAACACCTTCATAAACAAACATAACCCTCACTTGCAAAACTATAGTTAAATTATCGTTGCAATTAATTGTTATAAAATACTCGTATGTAGGAGTTATGACAGCGTTACGAGTATAATCCACCCGTAATAGTAAATTCAAAATTTGTACATACGTATATACTTATTTAAACAAATGTGTGAGCGCCAGCGCCAGTTTATTGTCAGTCTTACTGAAATTCAAAATCACGCTAATAGCAGTCAGCAGTAGTTATTCTCGTTAAACTCAGTTATTATTAATTGGTTGGGTAACAAGAAAACAGCATAAAGTGTATATTGTCATTGACAGCCATTATTTTATCACACTGCTGTCTGTACAAACTATTTATGTACATATTTGCTTTTTCTGTGATTTGCTACTCTGCTGTGTAGATTCTTTGTTGCTGGTAAAAAAAAAACAGCTTTAAAGTTTATATCAATTTCAAACGTGCTTTTGATAAATGGGGTCAAATTTTTTTTGTGTTCGCTTGTAAGTTTTGCATAATTTTTTCTTATTTTTTTTTCAAAGACAACTCGTTTAAGTCACGTTGCTGATTTAAATTTCTTTCTTACTTCCACCAATAATTGTAGTTTTAAATTAACTATTTTAACTATGTACATATGTATTTATATATGTAAGTATATCATTTGTACTAAAACCAAAAAAAAAACGGGGAACAAATTAATTGCTTATTTTATATTGTTTCATTGACATTGAAATTTAATTGAGTTTATCCGTAAATGTTAAGGTTGGCAATATGTATATATTACACAAATATTTACTCTAGTATGTAAGTATGTAAGGAATTATATAAAGATAAAATATTACTAAAAAAAATACATACATACAGTTGGCAACCGCCAATAATACTTATCTAAACGTTCTAAAGGGAAGTTACTTGCTTACCAAAGAACCTTGTGAGAATATAAAATTTTTATAGGGAACATAGTTCCTGCAAATCGCAAATGATATAACGGCATCTTCCGTTTTGCATCTTCTTTTTGCAATCTATATGAAAGCTTGTTGCTGTTATAACGTTTATTGTTATGTAGGGATAACAATATGGCAGCACTGTGCAGCAGATAAAATGTTAACATGGCAATTCTAAATTAACGGTACTTTTGTCAATTGACTAATTTGAATGTGTATTACATATATCGGCTGCTTAGGGCCATTATTACAACTTAAAGATAGTTAAAAGTAGGATTTTATCGGGCGTATAAAAACTTTATCATTTGCAAAATTTTACTTTAACCTAAAGTGAGCGATAAATTACAGGCAAGTTTATCCTACCTGGTAAGTTAAATCCAATTTGCAATAATGGAAAGCTTTTTATACGTCCGACAAAATCCTACTTTTAACTATCCTTAAGTTGTAATAATGGCCCTTAGTGTTTTTTATTTAACTACTAAGGAAATGAGTCCGAAAGTTAAAGAAATCGTTACTAAGGATAGAAAAATTCATTTGAAATTAAGAGCTGAGGGCAAATCATATCGTTAAATTGCGATGCGACTCTTCATTACAATACGTCATCCAAAAATTTAAAACTACCAGTTTGACTCTATGAAGACCTCGTTAAGGACGGTCTTCTAAGCTGACCAGTCGAGAAAAGCGTACAATATTGGCTGCTGTGAGACAAAATCTCAGAATAACTACGTCCCAAATCAGCTTGTAAATAAATTGTGTGGATTCCGTTAGAGTCCAGAGGTAGTGGGTTCGATTCCCGCCATAGATCCTGGGTTTTTACCGCAGACAAGCTAATCGCTTTGCGGGGTTGTGTTTGTTAAAAAAAATATTAATGGCCTATTTCACAACTGGGAAAGAAAACTTTCGGCTGAAAATTTATATTCACCCTTATTCCAGTTGTGGACATCGACGTCACTTTAACACAATACCAAAAAATTGGGGTTTTTTTACCCGCTTTCGAGAAAAATTTTGTACTACTGACAATCTATTTCCGTTACCTAAGGTTTACAAAATAGCATAAACTTGCCAACAGGAACCAGTTTTTTCTCTACAACGGGTACACAAGCCCCAATTTTTGGTATTGTGTTAAAGTGACGTCGATGTCGACAACTGGAATAAGGGCGATTGAAAACAACAATAAAATATGAAAATTTGTTTTTGTTTTCAATATAAATTGTAAGTCTTTCGCAGTTGTGAAATAAGCCATAAGAAATCAAACTTTCACAGACGTGTGGTGCGTAGAAAACCTTACATTTCTGACATGAATATACAAATAAATCGTATGGACTTTGCAAACGAATAGTATATAAATAAGCCTACTGAGTTCTAATAAAACCAAGAACACTTTGAAAAATTATTACATAAGGAATTAGTTAGGTTTCTTCACTACTTTTCTATATTTGTTAGGTTCGAGTAATTACTTATGTAGTGTAAGTATGTGTAAGTATGTTTCAAAATACTGTTAACAATACACAATGGGACAAGCTTAGAATTAATTTATACAAAAAAATATACTACGTATGTACATTAGGTGTGGAATAGTGCACGGCATTTCGATTTCGATACGTTGGGTAGGAGTCCTAATTTTGTAAAGTTTAGTTTTGGCATGAGCCAAATAATTATGGGGGTTTTTCCCGTTTGGGAAAAACGGGGCAAAATCTACAAAAAACTTCACAACTTTCTCTGAGTTGCACCTAGAGAAGTAAAACTTAAGACCGACTCCCACTAATATTCCTCCCTACATTTTTCATGAACACACCAAACCCCCCAGAGGTGTCAAATATATGACCAACCCCAATATTTTGTTTGCCCCAACATTTGTTCAAAACACACCTAGCCTTCATCTTCAATCATTAGGGTCCCCTAATTTCTAAAAAATATTTTATTATAAATCTAAAAACAACTGTCCCTGAGTTGCTCCTAGAGGGGTAAAACTCAAGATTGAACCCCACTTATATTTCCCCACTACATTTTTCATGAACATACCAACCCCTTATCTGCGCTCCTTAAATGCGCTCCTATATTTTTTATACAATTACCCCCCTCCCTCTAACTAGCCCCAAAGTGCCCCTAGAGAATTAACATATATGACCGACCCCAATACTAATGTTGCACCAACATTTGTTCACAATGCACCTAGCCATATCCCCATACATTGTACATGTCAAAAGCACTCGTTATTTTTTTTTTTTTTTTTTAATGCATGTATTTATTTATTGTATCTTCATATATGAACTAACAATAAGTATTCAAATCTTAAATCTATAAAAAAAATTATTAGGCCCGACCAGTGTCGGACATAAACTTAGTGATAGTTATAAATAATACATTAGTAGTGATAATCAAAAAAAAAAAGGGGGGGGGGGAAAGTATTTTCAAGTAGTCCCATCTGGAGTGTTAGGTATAAGAGCCCGTGTGTCCCTCTTTTTTAAGCGGACGTGTCCAGTAAAGTTCAAAATATTACGAGCAAGTGGATTAGGATGTGATTCGAGTTTTGTTAAATATTTGCCTGCGTATTTTTCAACTTCTTCAGTCACTAGTGGCATATTTAAATCACGATGTATAATAGAATTTTGAATGTACCATGGAGCCGATGTTATTAACCGTAAAATTTTGTTTTGCCTTCGTTGGATTCTCTCGACATTGGAAGCTGAAGCAGTGCCCCATAACTGAATTCCGTAGCGCCATATTGGCTTCAAAAGCGACTTGTATAATAAAAGTTTGCAGTCTAGGCTGAGTGTTGAGTTTCTGCCAATCAACCAATATATTTGAGTTAACTTAAGTTTCATCTGAGTTAACTTAGAGTCAATATGATGTTTCCATGTAAGTCTTCGATCAAGGTGTATACCAAGGTATTTCACTTGGGAATGTTGAGGAATATTTTGATTGTTGATTCGAATGGGGGAGCAAGTATCTCTTCTTAGGGTGAACGTTATATGGACACACTTTTGTTCATTGACTTTAATTCTCCATAAGTTCAGCCATATTTCCAGCTGGGTGATATGTTCCTGGAGATTGCGGGATGCCTCATAAGGGTTTTTGTGCACACTCATACAGGCTGTATCATCGGCAAAAGTAGAAATATGGATATTATTGCTCACAGGCATATCACAAGTATATATTAAATACAAGACAGGACCCAGAATGCTACCCTGGGGCACACCAGAAGATATAGTTTCGGGCACACTCGTGAACTCTCCTTCCACAACAGTGAACTTCCTATCAATAATATAACTTTCCAAAAGCTTTTGAATGTTTATTGGCAGATATGTCTTCAATTTTAAAACTAGGCCTTCGTGCCATACTTTATCAAACGCCTGAGAAACATCAATAAAGAGAGCAGAACAATACTTCTTTTCTTCAAATGTTCTTCTTACAACTTGGACCAGTCTATGCGTTTGTTCAATCGTGCTGTGCTGACTTCTAAAGCCAAATTGATGGTCCGGGATGCACCCATTATCAGTTAAAATTTTGGACAATTTAGTCATGAGCAGCTTTTCGAAAAGCTTTGAGATTGTAGATAGTAAGCTTATAGGCCTATATGACTCAGTCTTGGTAAGATCTTTGCCCGCCTTTGGAATCATTTTGATCTTGGCCAGTTTCCAGTTATGTGGAAAATACTGCATTCTTAAAATAGCATTAAAAGTAAATAGCAGGATTCTTATTGCAATATGAGGCAAGTTCATGAGCATTTTGTTACTAATGCCATCAATACCTGGAGCTTTCTTCGGGTTGAGTTCAGCAATTACTTTTTGTACTTCACGCATCACGCACACTCGTTATTTTAAAATAAGTTTGATTTTCTTGTATTTACATTGTAGTTAATAATAAAACTGCACTAATTTCTAACGTAATAACATTAATTCGTTCACGTTAAAAGTGAAAAAGACAAAATGTATATATTTTTTTAAAACAAATATGCTTCTGAAAATTTTCTAAACTGAATCTTTTTATGGCTGTAATAATGGCTTAAAATAAAAATTTTTTAATCATTTAGTTTTGAAAATATTAAAATTGAAACAGAAATTTAAATTTTTTTTAGTTTTTTAGAGTTTCTCTAATATAATTATAAATAATTATGTATATTTACTTAATAAATACCTTTCTTCATATCTTTTAATACACTTGAATAAACATAAAAAAAATAAAAGGGAAAAATATTTACTATTTTGTAACTTACCTTGACTTTGCTTTTCAAATTTTTTGAATAACATAACTGAAAAAAATACAAATATTTATAAATTACTCAAATGTCAACATAATTTTTTTTATATAGGTATATACAACAAATATGTATTTCACAAACATTTTTTTTTATAATTCAAGCCCACTGTGCCATAAATTACACAGTATAAATCCATATTTGCATTAATTACAATTGTACAAAACAAAATTACAAAGGTAAAATAAATTTAACTGTTTGCTGTACTCGTAAATAAAAATAGGACAATAAAAAATTATCATATTCAACCAAAACTTTAATTAAAAGCTAAATGTAAATAAACTGCTTTTATTAAATATTCAAACACAAAAAAACAAACAAAAATAAAAAACACACCACCAGGCAACTAAAACAAGAACAAAATAATAATAAAAAAAAACTAGAATGTCAGGTCAATGAAATAATTATCACTCGATGTACGAGTGAGTGAACAAGTGACTGAGTTTATTTATGCACATGTACGGTCGGTTGATGTGTTTTGTTAGATGTTCGCTCGCAAAGTTGTGCACCCAACAAACACCAAGAAAAAACGTTGTGATTATTGTTGTTTTATGCATCTCATATCAAATTTTATTTATAACGGCACACTAAATCCATTTCTTTACTTTGTATTGAAAATCTGTTTTAACTAGTTTGCTCTCATAGAAAAAAAAAACTTATTAGGTATTTTTCAACTCGAACCGGTTTTAAAGCAGCGATGAGTCAAAAAAGAAAATCATCTATATCGTGAATAGGAAGTGAAATTTTCATTTATCTTGAAGTGAAAATTTTTATCGTAGTTTTAACTTGAAATTTTCCTTGCCGCTATCACATCCCAGTGAATTATTTATTTCCATTTGTTATTCTGTAATGCACAAAAATGCCAGAGATTATAACTAGTGGAAACCAACCAGAACCGTTTACAAAGCCCAGCAGATTGGTTAGCGGTTAAGACAGTCGCAGCCCTTTCTTGGTGGGGCTTAAGTTCAGTATTTTCAATCCTTATTGAATGAAATATTTTTATTAATTAATGTGAGTTTCTAAAGAAGAGAAGAAAAATTAAACTAGACTTTATTAGCTGGGGGAATTTTTTTTTGATAAAGTTAGTTATGGTGGGAAACAAAAGGCTAGAGGCGTTTTTTTAGTTTCAGGTATTTTTTCAATGGAAAACTTTTTCCAATTCTAATAAATTTAATTGCCTGACTTTCACGTTCTTTAATAATGTGAGAAAACTCTTTTAGAATGTCGTAGAAGGAACTTTTATTTTCTATAATAATATTATAGGGATCAATTAGACTTAATTTATCTTCGAATTCAAATCGTATTAAAATTTTATCACACGGTTGCATATGAAAAATTTTAATAATTTCACATTTTTCAATTTGATTAACCTTACCATCAGTAAATACCAATATTCCTATATAAATTTAATCAATTTCTGAACAATTATTTTCATCTTTATAGTACCCCCAATAAAAATTATTATACTCAAGCAAATCTATTTTTGAAAAATTACTCATAATTTTTTTAAATAGTTTTTGCATTTGACCCTCTAAATTTTGTATTTCTGTTGTTTCATAGAAAAATTATAATTGATTGCATTTACTCTTTAGTTTTATTGCATATTCTTTAAAAAGCTGCCAAGTTCTTGGTCAAGCTCAAAACTGTTCTAGGGTTCTAATAAATGGTGTAAATCTATAATTATTTTAAAATCGTCAAATTGAAGGCGAAAATCGTCCAGTCGTCAAAATGCTATTTTTGCCAGAATCATCGAAATGATGATAGATCGTCAAATCTGGCAACCATGATTGCAACAGTCCCGTTTTTTTATGATTGTCTGTTTTTGCTCATCATATACTGCTGAGATGCATTTTAAAACTCATGAGATTTACAGTATTGCTATTTGTGAATTTTCCGATCGTAGTATGCATCAGATGCAGTACAGTGATGAATTTCCGAACTGCCCCACTTTTCTAACGACCTTTTAGTGCTCCCTTTTATATATGCTTGAATTGGAACTCTGGCTTAGAGCTGCTCGATGTTAATCGATGCTCGTAAACATCGATGTTTTGGTTATGATAGATCGAATAAATGCCGATGTATCGTATCATACGATGTTAATCGATGCATCGATGTTTTTGTTCGATGTGTCGGAAATGCTTGCAACTCATTTAATGTAGTGATAAAAAAAACCTCCATGAATGACTTTTAAAACGTTTTTTTTTTTTTAATTTTAAAATTGTTTTAAATTCGCTTGATGTAACACAATACTAAAGGTATTTTTGTCAATTTACAAAGCGTCATCGAAGCAACAGCGTTATTTTACAGCATCCAAAAATATATTTTTATTGTGAAAAAATTTTAAAAATTTTCGTGGTATTTAATGGTAATAATAAGTTCTTTTTCCATATTTGATGTTAAAATCAATAATATATTTGGCTTAAGATTACTGTTACAGAAGGTTTTAGACACCTAGTGAAAGTTATATCACCGCATTTTAAAGTTTCAAGTAGACCTACTGTGACTCGATGGGTTGATAAAAAAAATATGACGCTTTGTCAGGAACAGTGTTTAAAAAACTTAAGTCGAAGTAGCGAAAGTCGTAAAATGTTTACTTTTCGGTGCTTTGGCTCTTTTCAACTGTTTAAAATGAACCAATGCTTTCGCTTGTGCTTGTGAAAATAACCAACAGTCGCAGTCGAAGCAAAAGCAGAAAACGAATTATGAACAATTGCGCAGTACTTTCAACAATACACGATTTTAAAAGTTTGAATTTTATTTGTGGTTGCTTTTGGTTAGTTTTTCTAGTAAAGGCATAAGCAGTCCGCGTATTTTTGTAAATATCAAACAGTCACAGTCGAAGAAGCTAAAGCTTTTGCTTTTAGAAACTTTCTGCAGGTCCAATCAACTATTTTGTGGTGTTTGTCATATTTTTGTTGTTGTTTTTGCACATCAGATAAGAAGCAAGCACTAAAACCACTTTACTGCGATTGCTTCAAACTTCTAAAAGCAAGATTTTTGCTTCTTCGACTGTGACTGTTTGTGACTTCCAAAAGCATATAGACTGCTTCTGCTTTTACTTGCGATACTAACTAAAATCAAAAGCAAATCAAATTCAAACTTTTCGAATCTTCGACTGTTGAAAATGCTGCACAATCGGTCATCAATCGTTTTGTAATTTTACTTTGACTGAAACTGTTGTATTTTTCAAAAGCAAAAGCAGAAGCAAAATGAAATGAAATGAAAATCACTTCAGTTTTTTAAACACTGGTCAGGACCATTGAAAACGTAATTACACACAATGGAAAATATTACTTTAACAAACGATTTGCAAAGCTGTAGAGCTGGCCTTTGAAAAAATAAGCACATACCGTGCTTTGCACACATGCTTTTCTTAATCCTTATGAAGTTTTAAAATTGACTTTTATTTATTTAATAAATTTTCTTCGTTATAATTAATCAATAATGCATCGTAAACATCGATGTTTTTTTAAATCGATACATCGAATAACATCGATGTGAATTAATAATGAATCGAATGAGAAAAAATGTCGATGTTTTTTTTTACGTGAGCGGCTCTACTCGGACTATACTGATATGTATGATGTTTCCCTTAAGCCATGCCTGAAAATTAGTGAATGCCTTCTTAGCCGACTTGGAATTAAGCGACCTGCTAACGGTACGACTGTTCACATACCGTGCCTCGTTTCAGGAACGAATATGAAAACTTTTTGAGTAGAAAAAAAATTTATATCAACTTTTGAGTAAAAAAAAAGCTCATTTACAGAAAACTCTATTAAACAGAAATTAGCTTCTCGATTTATTTTGCAAATCTCTGCTTAGCTATTTTGGAGCTGTTCGCAAAAAACGTGTCAGTATAATCCCAGAAATCACGGAAAAGGGATCATCAAAATTCGTAGTTCCAGTTGCTCTCCCAAACACCTAACGGCTAAATACCATATCTCAGAAAAAAATCTTGCTTGCTGGAAGCATTTTTCTAAGGGAGACAACGAAACGGAATCACTTGCAATTGAGGTTTTGTAATGCATGATTTTTGTTAGCGCTGAGCCACTTAGAAGCAATAGCAATAAATCATCCACCAAACGTGTACACGTGCTATGTACGTATATACAAGTATAATTTTATACTGTTCACATACTATCGTAGAAAATATTATAATGGTCCCGCTCACGTTACTGCTTATCGGAATACAATGCACTGCTTCTAACAGCTTTTAGTGCTTGTAAATGTAGACTCCCTAAGTCGAAAAGCCCATCGAACAGATTTGCCGAGTTAAACTTATTGCACCAGTGATAGCTAGCCAAGTCGGTCTCACCTGTTAGTCTTTGTAGTTTACTCTTACTCCCCTCTTCAACTCCACGGCAACCTGACAAATGATCCATAGTTGTTTGCTGGGTATTCATTCGAGTAAATAAATATATTAAAGGTTTAAGTTTTTTGGCGATTGTTTTATGTTTTTTTTTTTCTATCAAAAGAATTGAGGTGAATGTACCGTATCTAGAGGTGAAGTTTTTATTATTCTTAATTAAAAAAAAACCATTTTTTTTATATATTATTGGTGGTGCAAACAAAAACTAACAACAACAATAATAAATTTCAGGTTTAGTAAAAACTTTGTAAAAAGAAATTTAAAACTTTTTGTTAAATATTTCCTGTTTTAACGGGAACTCATTTAAACAAAAAAAAGTGAAACAAACTCTAATGTTTGTCAAATGTGTTGCCCATAATTATTGTGTTTTTGTTTCGATATATTAAATATGTAAATCTTACAAAAATTTCAACATATAGTAAATAAATATTAAATATATTTTTATTAATCGAGACTATCTAAAGCGGCCCATACACTACAACAGCATGCACGCACAATCAAGCGATTGAGCATTCATGCTCGAACCACACAACATACCAGCAAGCTGGTACAATATTCATTTCTTACAAAATTTCGGGAAGGGTGGTTATGAATAGTGACACATATTTTGTTGCAATTATTATTGGTATGTTGTTAAAATTAGCAGCTATGTATAACTAAAGTTCTAAAATTCTGTTTACCATTGAAACAAATTATGTTTCAACAAATTATATTTCTTAAATGCATGTTTACTCCATGACAACTTTGCTAAACTGAGCTATTTTCACCAGATACCACACCAGCGAGCTGGTACCATCAGCAAAATATCAAACTTTACTTGACATCGCTACAGCAAACCGTACAATCGCACAAAATGTCCATAAACGACCAACCCGCTGGCACAAACACTTGATTGCGCATGCATGCTGTTGTAGTGTATGCGCTCCTTAATACAAGTCCAAACTAAAATTTTGCATAATATCACGTATAGATGTAAATTTAATTTGTGATGCTGATTTATATGGCAACCATTTTTTTTTTTGTTAATTGTTAAAAATGTTCTTTATAGTTAATCTGGTAACTTGAATTTAACTAACGGAACAGTATTTGATCTTGCTAAATGAAATTAAGTTAATTATAATAAATTAATAGTTTTGTGCTAAATGAAACATAAAACATAGATGTTAAATAAATTTATAGTTTATTTAAAATGGAAAAGTTCTAAACTCTGTGCTTCGTCTTTGTAAGGAATGTGAAAACTTTTCGAGTCGAAAAATTTTTTATCATCCTGTGAAAGAAACACAGGGTGAGCAAAAAAATGTATTTCTTGATATTTATTTGTAAGTTTACATAAGTTTGTATGTGAGTAGCCCTGTGTAAAATAGGACAAGCAACATATTTATTTAATTTTTCTCGATGCAAGAACTTCTCAAAAGTTAGAGAAACGTGGCACTGGTTAGAAATTAAGCATCCTAGATGAAATACAAAAAAAAAATTCTTATCGTTTAATTGTAAAATTAGTAAAACAGTTCAGGCCGTCCTCAAAAACTATCTCCAAGTGGTGTGCGATTAGCCAAACGAATAATCGTTTCACTGCAGTTCAGCGCCAGATGCAGTTCGTACAAGGACTCATGGAGTTAACGTGAGTGATAAGACGATCTGCTGATGTCTTAAAACTAACGGTCTTTAATCCATCTCAAAACACTTTTTTCACTTAGGTCTGGCAACATTAATTTGATTTCAGTGATCACTGAGAACCAAGTTTCTGGCATATACGGTCCAGTGTGCACACTTCTATCGATATTCGGTAGATTCTACCGAATATGTTTGTCAATTTAACAATCTGCCAATTCTACCGAACAAGGCCTGAAATCTACCGAATATAGTTATTTAGTAATTTAAGTCGATATATGTGTAAATTGCCTATTTTGCCACATAGCAGTGCGGCCGCAGAGCTGTAATTTAATGTCATGAAAATCATTAAAACAGAACAAGGAAATCGGTTAAAAACTGAAACTGTAAGTAACCTAATATTTGCCAAAGAATTGTGCCTTTGGTATGAAATATTTATTCCTACCAATGATTTAATAATTTTTGCACCAAAGTTTAAATTCATAAATGGATTTTATATATAACATTTCTAGTTACAAATGTTTGTCAAATAAAAGTTATTTAAGTTATTTTATAAAACCTATGTACAAAAACTGAATTCCTGTCATTTATGCATATTATTTTATATATGCATAGTATATCTGTATAAAGGGTAAGGGCAAATAACTGGGGATGACACTTTTTTTATTGGAAATGCTTCATTGTTTATGGCAGTTTAATTTCCAATCACATGTGAAGTTTTAAATGCGCTTTTGGAACATGTTTAGTTTGATACTCCTTGCACTTACCCTTTATATATAAGTACATATATTTTGTTATTTTTTATGTTTCTTTGAATTGTTATTTTTTATGTTTCTCTGAATAAAAAAATTTTCTACTGAATTTCATTCAAATCTACCGATTTTTTTTTGTCGATTCTACCGAATTTAAAAAAAATCAAGTGTGCACACTGATACGGTCGTGAAAATATCTCAGCAAATTTGAATAATTGTGCTCTTTTCGTTATTTCTAGATATGGTCAAATTAAAG
Source organism: Tachina grossa (assembly GCA_949987645.1). Classification (NCBI taxonomy): domain Eukaryota; kingdom Metazoa; phylum Arthropoda; class Insecta; order Diptera; family Tachinidae; genus Tachina; species Tachina grossa. The sequence continues at coordinate 18,377,544 of OX465276.1, read as the reverse complement.
AAAAGAAAACAACTCTCGTACAAATAAAAACAAAAAGTTTGTTTTTTCAGATTTTTGGTTTTAATTTATTTTATTTTCGCACAATAAAATATATACCTACTCAGTTATAAACAAGCATTGAAACCGCGAACGCGAGCGTATTAAAAAAATAGATATTCTTGTCAAATTCGTATTTATACGGCGGCCCCAATACGCAGCAGCAGGCCTTTTAGTACGAGTAACGTTAAAACAAACTAAATGGAATAACGTAATGATAAAAATTTTTGTTATTTTTTCTAATTTCTATTTGACAAAACATCAAATAAACAAACAAAAAAATACAAACCAGTGCCAAGTGACATACAAAAATAAAATGTGCAAAATACTTTTTATATTAATGTGAATTTTTTGCGCTTCTTCTTTTAATATTTTTGGTCAACAACTCATATGTACATACATACATACACACATACTGGTTTTTAATGTTTATTTTTATTTTAATGCTTGACATTCAATTGGGAAATATTGCAACAAGTACGAGTACCAACAATTTTTATGTGTGTTTCCTTGTGGAAATTCTAAAATATACGTATAAATAAAATTAAATTTTTGTAATAGCATTAGCAAAAATAAAAAACGAATTTTTTTTGCTGCTTCATCTCGTAATGTTGGCGATGGTGCAACATAATTTTTATCAAACTGACGTAACGTTTGTTATTAAAAGTTTGATTTTTTTGTTTACAAATAAGTATGTACATAGTATGTACATATGTATGTATTTCAAGTATCTTATTGCTTTTCTTTTCATGTACCTACATGTTTCAATTAATTTTTTCTTCTCTTTTTGAAATTTTTTCATGAATGTGATCATAATCTTTAGAATATTTTCATTCAATTATTTTGCTTTTACTTTAAATTGTGTAACAGGTTTAATAAACATTTATTTTTAATAATTTTACGTTAACTTATCTACGGTTAAAAAGTAAAGGCAGAATTACCCGACTGTAAATGTAGAACTGTAAATGTAAATGTGTCAGCTGATCGAATCTGTTGCATGAAAAGCTATGCAAACGCTTACCTGACTGAAATGGCACGTAAATGTAACGTCTGAACCTGCAGAAAATAGAATTTCATGACGACGTTACGTGACATTTGTAGACAGTGATGGGATGTATGTATATTGAATGAGAGTGTGGCACAATAGCCCTGATTTGGTACTTTTGTTTCTTTTAATAATTTAATCTTTTGAGTGGTTAATTTGTATACGTACTAGTGTCCTGCACAAGACTATTTATAAGACCTTTCAAGACATGAGAGATTTTTTCAAATGCTTTACTACAGCGAAATATTCTAAAAGAATCGCTAAGCAACACTGTTGGCAAGTAATTTTTTTTCGGTGGTTTGTCTTGCCAACAGTGTTGTTTAGCGATTCTTTTAGAATATTTCGCTGTAGTAAAGCATTTGAAAAAATCTCTCATGTCTTGAAAAGTCTTATAAATACTCTTGTGCAGGACACTAATACGTACATGGCATATTTAATAAATTTAGTTGTTAAAAAAATTTTTTTTATAATGTAATGTAAATATGTACATACGGGTATGAAGCTTAAATTGTAATTTCACTAAATGTCAAAGTCAGTACAATGTTTACAAGTATAAAATAATAATTTGATACCATTTAAATAATTTTGGTACTTTTTCCATGCAATCAAAAATAATGTGAAGATATTGAACTCTCATCAATGTTTCGAACAGCTGTTTTCCATTTTATATGATTTTTTTTATACTGATAAACACCCAACAAACAAAAAGTCCTGTATATGTACATATGTATGTATTTTTGCTAAAAAATATACATATGTATATTGTTTGTAAATAAAACTAAATTATTATGAGTAGGTACGAACATTAATAAGAAAAGGATAAAACGCGAAAGTAAAGATTTTATTAAGGTGATACTGCAAGCATACACATTCTTGGAAATCAAAGAGCTAAATACTTCGTCTTTCCGATGAAGTTGCTCAAAATCTGTTCTGGTAATGTACAATGACAAATATTACGGTTGAGCGCTACAGCTGCTATTGAAATTATTATAATTGAGTTCATTTAAATAAAATAATAATAATAATTTTCAAAACCTCTAGGCGCATTTTCGTTCTAAAAGGTGTTATTTCAAAAACTCAATTAGTTTTTTCCAACAGGCTAAATCTTGCCATCAAAAGAAAGTAAATTAAAATAGTTTCAGCGAAATTATTAAAAAATCTTGGATTAATTAAAACATTACTATTTTATATATTATTTACTTATAAGTTCTAATACATACATACATACTCGTGTGTATGTCCGTATACATATGTATGTAAATTTCAATCAAAATGAATTTCATGAATTTAAATACTATACATACTTATGTATATGAACTTTCTCGTCTGACTTCAAATAACTCGCAATTTAAAATCAAAAATGAGTGTTTGCTGGGCACAATGCAATTAGTATGTATGTGTGTGTGCACAAAGAAGTTTTTTTTTTGTGTCGAAAACACGACACGTTTTTAAGTATATATAAGCGCTCAAACGTTTACATTTACATTACATTTACATTTACCTTACATCTGCGATTTCTACAGTCGAGTAACGGAGCCTTAAGGCACATTAATAATAAGATGCATACACACATACATACATACATATGTATTAGTGTCCTGCCCAAGACTATTTATACGACCTTTCAAGACGAGAGATTTTTTCAAATGCTTTACTACAGCGAAATATTCTAAAAGAATCACTAAACAACACTGTTGGTAAGACAAACAACCGAAAAAAATGTCTTGCCAACAGTGTTGCTTAGCGATGTATGTATGTATGTATGTACTTATGGATATGCAAGCTGAATTTACTACACAACCCAACTTTTTTCAATGAGCTATTTGTGAAAAAGTCTATAAAATACATACTCATACACAAAAAATTTGACAAGTAGCGTCACTGTCATTTGGGCCATTTTTTTCCATTATTATGTTTGTGTGTAAATGGTGGTTAAATTTTAAGGGCCGAAATCCTATCTATGTACATATATATATGTACTATATAACTTTTATGGCATTTTCTTTTCTAGAAAAAAAATGTTACATTTATTGCATTTTTCAATAAAAATTCTCAATAAAATGTTTTTTTTTGAAATACAGTGTTTATTACAAATTATTGTATCATCCCTTTCATCCCTTAGCCTAACATTTTGCTTCAAACGAACGCTAAAATGCTTTCTTAATAAAAAGTAAACAAATGTTATAGGTACCTACTTTTTCTAGAAAAGAAAACGACAATATATTGCCACTTACATACATACATATGTACATAATTACATATCGTTACTTTATTATAAAAAGGTCCTAACTCACAATATTTTTGAAATCTAGATTGTTTGAATTTCTCGATACATCAGATGTTCTTCCTTCGAAATATGCAAGAAACTCTATTTCAAAAAAAATAATGGATTAGGGCTTTTCTATATTAAGGTAACGATATGCGTGTATATGAACAAGTGTTTGACCAATCATGAATCAATGAATCAGTAATTCAAAAGATACAGATTTATTGTCATTAGGTATAATTTCTTTTAATTCTTTACAAAAAAAAAATCATTTGACTTATTCTGTTGTATGGCCAATGTAATTTTAAAGTTTCGTCGTGAATATGAGCTAATACGGCCTGAGTATCTTTATGTAAATAAAAAACAAATTTTTATTTAATTTTTCCCGACGTTTCGTCAATATATGTTGACTTTATCAAATAGATTTCCCAACCCTTGATAAAGTCAACATATATTGACGAAATGTCGGGAAAAATGAAATAAAAATTTGTTTTTTATTTACATAAAGATACTCAGGCCGTATTAGCTCATATTCACGACGAAACTTTAAAATCATTTGACATTTTTTATTTCGAATAAAGGTTCAATTAAACCATAACTATACAAAACGAACAAGACTAAAGCCGCGTTCAGACTATTATACTTTGTATTTATACTTGTCAAAAATTCAAATAATACGTGCAAGTGTGATAGTCTGAACGCAAAATGTCATCAAAGTGGCAAATAATACGATACAAATTTTGACATCCCATAAGACTTTTTCGTTCTTAGAAAATTTTCTAAACGATAATACTGTTCATTAGATCAGGGTTGTATTTTCACACAAACCAAACTTCCAAGTCGGCTGTTTCGCCGCCGATAGCGTGTCGTCATTGATGTATCGTTTTGTCATATGTATATCGGCTCAAAATTTTGAATAAGTGAATCGTATGGAAGTATATTTCGTTGACGTAATTTTTTAACGTTTTTGTAATATATTTTCTTAAATTTTTTTCTGTTATTTAAATAGAATAATTTTAACTGCTGAATTTTTCAAGTGTCGGCACGTCCCCGCCTGCATGAAACCGTTTTGCCGCCGCTAGTAAATGAATAGCGCAGACATTTTCATTGAACAGCTGTTTTGTTTTCTACTTGTATTACACATTTTATTTGAAGTGTGATGGTCTGAACACAGTATGTGATTTTACGTTAGATTTTTTTGATAGTCGCAACGAATGTATTTAGATTTCTGTATCGTAAAATGTGATGAAAGTATTAATACTTGTATAATAGTCTGAACGGGGCTTTATGGGCAATACTGTATTTGATTAAAGCTGAAATTAGACGTCACATAACCATTACCATACAAAACAGCTGTTAGAACCAAACTTATGGGCAACACTTTATTCGATTATAGGTGACTCGCCATAACGCCATAGCCATTATAATAGAAAGCAATTGAATTTTGGTTTAGTTATAGCTATGGCATTGTGGCCATGTCACGTCTAATTGCACCTTAAAGCTTATAGGTGACTCGCCATAACGCCATAAAGCAATTGAATTTTGATTTTGGTTATGGTTATGGTAATATGACATGGCACGTCTAATTTAAGCTTAAATGAGCGATATAATGTTAATACATTCAATGCTAAAGAAGTCGACTATTTATTGGTCAACACTCAAAAAAATTACTTAAATGTTTGGTTGCAAACAATTTAATTTTTCATTTAAAAGAAATCCAAACATATGTATGTATGCACATATGTATGTATGTACATATGTATGTATGTACTACGTACTAAGTACATACATACCTATTTAGAAAAATGTTTGATTATCAATTTTTATTTACCATTTTTGAACACTGTTTCATTATTGCATTTGCAAAATACAAAAATAACAAAATCTTATCATATGATTTTTTCTCAATAAATCATTACATGTATGCACATATACATAACTTACAAACATACATACATACAACTGCTGACAGACACACACACAATTTTAAAATTTATTTCATTTTCATTTGATTATTCTTAATTTTGGCAATAGAAGAAAGCGAAAGCAACAACAACTTAAAATAATAATAATAAACAAAAAATAAATTAAAAAATAAATAAAATAGCAAAATCAAGGTCAATAACTGTGTTGTGTGCTTTTGCGGTGTATGTGCATACATACCCTGTAGTCAACCTAGAACCATATGTCTATATGTCAATACTCTTTCTCCAGCGACAATTGCACTAGTTAAAATGTCGACAACTTTCCTTTTATGCGCGAGTAGAGATACGTTAGAGACGACATTTCTAGTGTATTTCTGGTGATATTGCCAATGAACGCGTCAATAGTTTGTTTTTATTTTTTATTATGTTGTGAATAGTGAAATTGTGGTGATTTACTAGTGACATTGTCAGTAGCACTACTGACCAGGTGTACCCCAGCCAATGTAATCATCTATTGGCATTTAACATTAGCTTGTCATTGAAAATCCACCACTAGACTGTAGCACTACTGACTAAATAGTTTTTTTGGGACCATATGGAGACATTGGCACCAAAGATTCACTAGTAAATTTTAGGGACTCTAGTCTACAATATCGATATTTCCTCGCTCGTTGTCAATAGTAAAATTATAGTGATTTTCTAATGACATTGTCAATAGTGCTACTGATTAGGTGTACCCCAGCCAATGTAATCGCCTATTGACATATAACATAGGGTTGTCATTGAAAATCTACCAGTAGACTTTAGCACTATTGAGAAAGTAGTTCTTTTATGACCATATGGAGATATTTGAACCAAAGATTCACTAGTAGATTTAAGTGACGCTCGTCCACACATATGTATTTATTTAATATTATTGCATAGCTTAATAAAAAAGGAAAACAAACTATTGACGCGTTCATTGACAATATCACCAAAAATACACTAGAACTTTTGTCTCTAACGTATCTCAACTCGCGCACAAAAGGAAACTTGTCGACATTTTAACTAGTGCAATTGTCGCTCGAGAAAGAGTATTGACATAGAGACATATGGTTCTAGGCTGACTAGAGGGATAACATAACACTAAACCAAAGTATATGCACACACACACGAACGCACCCAACAGTGGGATGGCTTCATACATTTTTGTGCACAAAGTACCTATAAGAAGTGCTGCTTCGAAATCATTCAATGTTGGCACCCTATAAATGATGAAACCATTAAGCGACGAAAAATGTCGGTCTTTGTAGAAAATGTTGCATATCCTAGAAAACATTACCCTATAAGTCTGGAAATTTACTAGAAAAAAATTTTTTAACATAAAGAATAGGTACATTACCACCACCTTTCATTTTATTGAAAGTTCTCGTGTATTTTATAGTATTTTATTTTGTGTAAAAATTTCATATAAATAGCTTGTACCATCACCTCCTGAGAGAAGAATTTTTTTTCATTTCTCCATTGAGTTGTATGCAAATTGAAAACTTAAAACGCGTTTTCTGCAAAACTGGGGGCAAATTACGGCACTCGTTATCGAACAAAATTACGAAGTATTTCAATAGAGTTTATATGGAAATATTTCGTAATTTCGTTCGATAACGAGTGCCGTAATTTGCCCCCTGGTTTTTTTTTGAGTTATGCCACTATTGAAGTATATGTGCGATATCTATTTTTAGCCCCTTTCATGGACTTTAATTTTTCAAAAAATAAATTAAATTTTTCTAAACAACCATAAATGCACATTTCGCATTTAAACAGTTTTCTACAAACCTACATCATTAGATTTTTAAACTTAATGGTTTCACTAGCCCAATTCACAATCTTGTGCAAATGGTCTTGCATCGTTGCATGTGCAAAATGGTATAGTATATTCAAATTCACCACTTAACAATTCTTAGTGGTGAGTATCAATATACTATACCAATTTGCACATGCAACGATGCAATACCATTTGCACAAGATTGTGAATTGGGCTATTATGTTTTTAATTGAGCATATAAACAAAAGCATGTCCTTGTCACTAAGGGCCATTATTACAACTTGAAAAAATGTAAACGTCGTTCAGTTTCCCTAAAATTAAGATTAACTACCCGGAATCTTAATGCTTCGTTGTAGCATTAGCCCCAAGACCTAGTACTCTGTGCAAATTTGTGAAAAATGTTTAACAACATTGATTATTACGTACGAATAATTTGACACTATGAAACTATGCTACGATTTCTTAAGCTTGTAATGCTGAGTACACATTATGACATTTTGTGATCTCGCAACTTTTTTTTATATATTGATTCCAAATTGTTAAAAGTGGCTTTGGTTCTATTTTTATAAATTTTTTTTTCTAAACTGTGTGTTTGTGTGTGTGTTTAAATAATTTAAATTTATTTATAATAATTTGCCATTAAATACTAAAGTGTTGTTGTTGTTCCAACCACATTGTTGAATGAACTCTCTATACCTTGATATACTTATGAAGGTACACATATATGGTACATATAGAGACGTCACTTATTATTCTTAAAATATAAGTGAGAAACAAATTTAAATTTAATTCAAAATTTTCAGAAACACAACATATAAAGGGTCCGCCAAATAACTTTTTTTTAATGCTATAAAATAAACTACTGAAGCTTCGGCTGTGTGGCGCGTAGCGCCGTCCTGTTGAAACCAAATGTTGCCAATATCCTCCTCTTCAATTTTTGTGAACAAAAATTCGTTCAACATAGCCCGATAACGATCGCCATTGACTGTAACGGCCACTCTTGGCTCAATGGCCCAATTATGCCTCTGGACCAAAATCCGCACCAAACAGTGACTCGTTTTGGGTCGGCTTTTCAATGTATGCGTGCGGGTTTTCTGTGCCCCAAATGCGACAATTTTGCTTTTCTACATGAGCTAAGTGTTACCATTCATGAAATAAGCACTAGTTGAAAAAAAAAACGTTAGATGGCGGACCCTTTACATAGTACATGCATGTACATATGTATGTATGTATGTCAAGAACATAGCTGTTAAGTAATGATTAGTAATCGTACTGATAACATTTGATTGCTTTTTTTTGAAAGGTGAATTACGATTATATTCAGTTTCGCACGAGTACTAATTGATTAGGATGACTAATAATAGAAAAGTAATCTGAATTACTTGAAATTAAAACAAAATAATCAAAAAGCAATCAAAAAGTAATCCATTTATATTTTAAGATTACTTTTAATTCCTTTTGATTATCTATCTATCTATATAATTAATAGGCAAACATGTTTTTTGTAATCCCTTTTAAAAAGATTTATATGGTTTTAAAGGATCTATATTTTATTGAAATCGGTTTAGTATTTTGGGAGCTATAAGCGTTTAAAGTTGCTACTACTACATGCAAACATATTACACAGGCATTTATTAGCTTACAAGTAAAAAAGAAACAAAACATGAGTGTGTGTGTGGGTTTGTAGTATTTCTCTTGATCTAACAATTTTTTTTTTCTCTTATTTGTTTTTGTATGAAAGCCATAATACTTGAAGGAAGAGAGTTGAATAAATTTAATTAACTTGGTTAAAGGGATTTTGTTTATGTTTTTTTAATTTCATGTATTATTTAATTATGCTTGCATATGTATGTAAGTTTGTGTGTGGCTGTGTTTTAATGAATTTTTTATGAAGTTTAGATACATTTTCTTTGAATCTTAAATTATTTACATTTTGATTCTAGAATACGGACGAGTGTGTCGTCCGTTTGGTAGGTATATCTAGTTTATTAATAATCAAAAGTAATCTTTGAAAGTAGTCGGATTATTTTTTAATTACTTTTGATTCTTTTTGATTATTTTGTTGTAATTTCTAATAATTCAGTTTATTTTTCGATTAAATCGTAATCAATTATTTATCAGAAATTCTTTAAAAGGGAATTATTGGTCCCATTGTAAAAAAGTGTGGTGTCCCTCACGCCCAGAATTTTTTTTATTTAATTTTATGATATTCTACTTATTTATTGCTGCGAAACCTATAAAACACCTTTGGTTTTTGTGATTACACAATTTGAAAGTTGATAAAATGGGCGGAGTTACGCCCATTAATATTTATTATAATATTTCACGTGGTTAGACTCGTACTTAACAGATTTTTACAAAACTTACCACACACCTTGAGCTTTAAAATAGACGCAATCCTCCATTTAAAAAAATAGGCGGAGTCACGCACATTAAAATTTAACTTTATATTTCACGTATTTCTATAAGATCTTTGCATTGAAGTCGGTTTTTTTTTTTGGCAGAAAGAATTATCTTATATACATATGTTATTTATAAAGGGGATACGAAAAGCTTATGGGAACAAACATTTCACGATAAAGTAAACATTGTAAAATTATTTAAAATTTTCTAATTTCATTCGTTGTAAATATTTTATTGTATTTGTTCGGAACTTTTGTTAGCAGATTTTATATTAAAGTATGAATTCATTTTAGTCTTTTCAATAAGTGCGGTTGATTACTTGTTGATGTGTTACCAACCTATGTTACAATTCTGATTTGTATAACCTTGTGGACAAAAAAACGCGTTAATTATGTTCAATAATGCCAATTTGTCACGTTGCCAATATTTGTTATCTATATTTGTTTAAAAAAAATTTCAGTTTTGAGGGTTTATTACTGAATTTTTATTCAGTTTGAAACCTTACAAATCTGCTTCCCATCTTTTTTACATTCATCGAGAACTGATAGCGGGAAAGAAGTTTCGCGTGAAATTCACGATGACAATTTCCCCTTGGAGATAATGAAAATTTCCTGTAACAAAAATTTAATTTCTTATTCACAATAGCGGAGAATGCAATTTGTTGAGTTTATCAGAGATCTCTTAAAAATTAATTACAGTCCCTTCATGGAAGGCAAATATAATTATATCTACAAATCAAATTTCCATAAAATCAAATTTTAATTAAATTTTCATATCTTTTGGTGTTGTTCTGGATTCTTCATAAAAATAATATACAATTTTATGCTAAATTAAACAATAATAATAAAGAACTCATTGCAAAACCACAAAATCATTTTGAAGTTTATGAGAATATTTTTTTTCGTGATGTAAACAAATAAACAAAAACAAAAGATGTGAGAATTTTATTGTTATTAATATTGCAATATGATTTATTATTATTTTTATTAAATACACACACAATTAATAATTGATAAAAATAGAAAAATGTGAATTACGACAGTCGTCAAGTTTAATGGGGGGCACTCACTTTTCACAATTCATTATGAGGTTTAAGTAAATTTAGAAAGATATTTTGTATTTTCATGGCAAAATAAAAAAAATAACTATCTAAAAAAGTTTGTTTGTATGATTTTTAACTATGTTCTTTGTTTTTGTTTTAACTATCTACAAAATAATTAACGAGTCTACTTTCTTAACGTTCTATTTTAGATACGGCTGCTATGGATCCAATTTTTTATTCCCCATCAAATGGCATACCTTCTGAAAGTAAACTCGCAACATATATGGTAAGTTTTGATGCAATGCTTTTAAGGAAAAATGAGTTCTCTTTTAGCGAAAAGACTATTTAGTCGAAATTTATTCCCCAAACTGGAGACTCATATGCAAGATTCGCCCGGCCAAAGTTAACAGGTCGTTTAGAAATAAGATGGCACCCAGATGGTAACAAAGGAAATTATAGTGATGGGTATTGTACCAAGCAACAACTTCATTTTGGGTACGAAATTTTTATAAAAGACCTTGACTTTTTTTCGCGTTTATGTTTTTGGGGAGATCGATATCTATCAATTCCTGCTCGGTGCACCAGTTTGAAATTTACTCGTATACCAAAGCGACATAAATGACAATTTTTATAATTAGGTATCTATTCGAAAAAAAATTGCATGCAATTAACTAGTTGTAAATTTTTCTTTGCGGTCAAGAAGTGTATAGAAGCAAGCGGAGTGAACACACTCATCCATAATTATATTTTCAGCCCAATGCTAAATACTCCTGGGGCATTAATTTTATCCGAGAAAAAATTCTTCTATTTTAAACAGATGGATAGAGAAATAAAACGTGAGAGAGAATTTCGAATTTTCGAAGTCAGCATTTTTTGTTTCCAGTTGTTTTTTTTTACGTAAGAGCAAATGATTTTTTCAAATAGGAGAAGAGGGAATAGGGAAAAAACTCCGAGGAAATGTCATACATATTCAGGGATGTTTATATTTCTACTTATGTATGTATATTCGAAGAAATATACACACTGCAAACAAAATTTGTGTATTTTCGCGACAATCACCCCTATGGTGAATAACAAGTGAAATTTTTGTTTCATTGAAAAAATGAAAGATGCCATCGGAAAAATTTTATCGTGAATCTCCCGGATAAATACTATCGTTAGTCTCCAGTGATTCTTAAGGCTGTCAGTTCTCAGTGAATGTAGAGTACGGAAGCAGATTTCTAAAGCTTAAAAATTAATTGAAACTCAAATTCAGGTTTAAAAATAAAGTGAACAAAACCATTAAATAATTATTTCTTGCCAAAAAAAAACGACTTCAATGCTAAGATTTCATAAAAGAAAATAAGAAGTGCATGAAATATAAAATTAAATTTTAAAGGGCGTGCCTCCACCCATTTTTTAAATGCAAGATTGTGTGTTTTTCAAAGCTCAAGGTGCGTGTTAAGTCTTGCAAAAATGGGTAAAGTAGAACCACTTAATAAAAAAATAAATAAAATATTAAATTTTAATAGACGTGACTCTGTCCATTTTTTTAAATGAAGGATTGTGTCTATTTTAGATATCATGGTGTGTGGTAAGTTTCGTAAAAGTCGGTTAAGTAGAACCACGTGAAATGTTATAATAAATTTTAATGGGCGTAACTTCGCCCATTTTTTTAACTTTCAAATTGTGTAATTACAAGAACCAAAGGTGTTTTATAGGTTTTGCAGCAATCAAATATGTAGAATATCATAAAATTAAATAAATAAAATTTTGGGCTTGTCGCCGCCCACCAAATGAAAGCTATATACCACCTCAGACATAAAAATAATTTTTACAATCGGTCTAAAATGTACCGAGTTATGAAGTTACACCAAAAAAAAAAAAATAAAAAAATAGAGACGAATTGTTAACCTCCTGCTTCTTTTGAAGTCCGTTAAAAAGTGAAGAAACCCCTGTGAAAAAATATTATTCATGATAAGAGTAAACAAAAAATGGGGATATATTATCCCTTATTGTGAATGGCGTCGTCGACGTCACATTAAGACGATTCTAAAAATTGTCACTTGTCTACAATTTTCACAATTGCAGATTTGGGAAAACGTAAAATATTTCGAGGGAAAAAATTTTAAAAATTAAGTGACTGTTTTTTGTAAATAAGACAAACATTTTCGTTTAGAAGTTTACATTGAAATAATAAAAAATTTCCAAATTTATTTTTGCTTTCAATATTAACTTTGAAACGAAAATTTTTAGTTTATTTACAAAAGCAGGCGATAAGGCGGACGCACCCCTAAAACACAACTTATCGCTATGAAATTTGTTTGCTTTTTTTAATTAAAACTGAAGCGATTTGGGGGGAGAGAACATAAGAAATCAAACAAAAATAAATAACGGCCTTTCTAATGTACATAAATATCGCCATAACCGCCAAAAAAAGCTTAACCAATACATTTTTAGACCTCGTTTTTTTTCGACGAAAATCGATTACTTACAATCGCAAATAACAGATTTTGGTAAAAAAATTAAGTTCGAAAATTATGTCGTTTAAGCTTTTTTGGTGGTTATGGCACGATATATACTCGTATGTATGTAGATATTTGTTTAAACAAATTATTAAGCCAAAAATCATCCTCCTACATTGTTAAACATTTTTAATTAACACATTTTGTGCACTGGAACTGGATTACGTTTTTTTTAAACGACCTGTTTATAAGAACAATCTTGACATACTTATTTCATTTTTATTTCTTTTCATAATCATAAAATCTTACAAAAAAAAAAAAGATTGAAAATGTAAAAAGTATTCATATGTACTAGAGTAAATATTATTTGCATTCGACAGATGCACAAATGCACAGATGCACATGCATTCGAGTCTGTGTATATGTAAATTTGTATTTACTTTGTTCTTATATATTTTAATTATTTGTTCAACAGGTTATTTACGTCTTATACATTACGTTTAATATTAATAATGAATATGCAAACAAATTTATATATTGCATATCGTTTTCTTAATATAGAAATGCACTAACTCATTGTATATTTGAAATCGAGTTTTTTGTATATTTCGATAGAAGACTTCTTCTAATGTATCGAAAAATGCAAAACTTCCACTTTCAAAAAAATAATTAGGGAATTCACAATGATTAACTTAAAATTTTAATGTGGCAACATTGTACCATCTTGAAATTTTCTTTGTGAGCAGGCAACGATATAAAACTCAGTTAGGGAATTCACAATGAGTATCTTGAAATTTTAATGTGGCAACATTGTACCATTTCGAAATTTGCATTGTGAACGACAACGATATAAAACACAGTATATAATAACAAAATTTTTAAAATTAGAAATTACCTACACTGTTGAATAAATTTATCCAAAATAATATTGTTCTGCAAAATGCCTAAAGAAAGTGAAAAATACAAATAGTTTTTAACCGACTGTAATGTAATGTAACTGTAACGTAGAAAACAGCTGATTGATATTTTTATATGAAAAGTAGGTTACGTTACATTACATCTCATAACCATTTTCATTACTTTTCACATAACAAAATTGATCGTCTGTTTCTTACTGTTGCAGTTAGATTACATTACAGTCGGCTAACTGAGCCTTTAAACAGTTTCATACATAACTAATAGACAATCTTATAGAATCCAACATGATTGGAAAATGTTTAAATCAATAAATAAAGGGTCCGCCAGATACCTTTTTTTTTGAAAATGCTATAAAAAAACTACTGAATCTTATCTCAAATTTCTTTTTGTATTTGAAAGTACAATCCTTCCGGTTAATAATGAAAAATAATTTCATTCAAATGGCTGCCTCGGCTGGCCATGCAGTAGCCTACACGATCGGTCCAATTTTTAAGCACATTATCGATTGTGTGCAGCTGTATTTCACCAATGGCTTCACGAATATTGTCCTTTAAAGCGTCAATTGTCTCTGGCTTGTCGGCGTAACACTTATCTTTGAGGGCACCCCACAAATAATAGTCCAACGGTGTCAAATCGCAGCTCCGAGGTGGCCAAACGACATCAGCTCTGCGGCTTATAATGCGATCTTCAAAAACAAACCGCAAAAGATCGAGTGTAGCTTCGGCTGTGTGGCACGTAGCGCCGTCCTGTTGAAACCAAATGTTGCGAATATCCTCCTCTTCAATTTTTGTGAACAAAAATTCGTTCAACATAGCCCGATAACGATCGCCATTGACTGTAACGGCCACTCCTTGCTCATTTTCGAAAAAAAAAAATGGCCCAATTATGCCTCTGGACCAAAATCCGCAACAAACAGTGACTCGTTTTGGGTGCGTCGGCCTTTCAATGTATGCGTGCGGGTTTTCTGTGCCCCAAATTCGACAATTTTGCTTGTTTACATACCCACCAAGATCAAAATGAGCTTCATCTGAAAAGATGATTTTTTTTGGCAAAATCGGCATCTTCTGTAAGTCGATATTTCCCAGCGTTGTTCAAGCGTATACACAACCATATTCGTTCAGCGGAAGGATAAAACTAATTATCTGTCAAATCAGAAATAAGCACTAGTTGAAAAAAACGTTAGATGAAGGACCCTTTATATGTCTGAATCAAACAGTTTTTCATTAGTAATTAGTTGGTTACGCTTTTTTGGGCAAATGACACAAGAAATGTCAGATGTAAACTCAGCATAACTTGTTTTGTTTAAAATTACCATGTTGCCATATTGAAAATGACGTATTTTTATAGTTTTAAATTTTGCCACCTGGCAATAAATTTGATTTACACACATACAAAAACAACAAACTTGCCAACCCATATTAAGTATTAAAATTGAAACGTTGCAATATTAAAGGCTCAATCAGACGTGACATAACCATAGCCATAGAGAACAGCCGTACGAACCAAACTAATGGGCAACACTGTATTTGATTATAACCATAATCGCCATAACGCCATAACTCTCACCATAGAAACCAATTGAATTTTGGTTTGGTTATGGCTATGGCATTATGGCTATGTCACGTCTAATTTAAGCTTAAGACACATTTTAAAACGCTATTGTGAACTACCTAAATGAGTTAGGACCTTTCTATATTGAGATAACGATATCTACATATGTAGATAGTTATGTATGTATATACGATAGATATGCATGTATTTACGAGCAATATTCTCGTAAGTACGGGCAAAGAGTGAATGCAACTTATTAAAGAATTACAGTGGCAAAACATTTCCTCAAGATTGTATAAATGCATGCATATTTTTCCTCTATTTCCTGAACTATTTAATGTAAAGAATGTAAGGAGGTCGATATAAAGGGTGGACAAATTTAAGGTTAGAAAGTAAATTGGCTTAAAACACACTTTTTTTTTTTTGACAAATTCTGATTTATTGATACCAATGTAAAGTAGAAATATGAGAGTTAATAATGGAATATGATGTCAGGCAAATGTCTACCTCTAGCATGTCGGCAGATATCTGATCTTTTCACAAAATTTTTAACCACATATTTCAACAAAAATTCGCTGCAGCGCCGAATTTCATCTTTCAGAAAGCGTCAGTTGTTTGTGTTTTGTCAACGTAAGTCCGTTCTTTCAAATGACGCCAGAGAAAATAATACAGCGGCGTTAAATCACAAGATCAAGGGGGCCAATTGACATTGCCAAATCGAGAAATTACGCGACCGGGAAATTTCTCATGCGATAACTGGGTGGTTATTATGTAATCCGAATCGAACGGAAATGTGTTCGAATTGTAATGTTAATAACATACAAATTCGAACAGTTTATAATAATTCTTTGGCCAGCTGTGTGAAGACAACATCAACCAATTGCGCCACAAAAAATTGGTTTTCATAGTTTGGTAGCGCAGAGAATTCACGGTGACGGCGTTTCACTGCTAATTTTCGAAAAAAAAATACGAGTTGATGTCGCCTGACTACAAACCGCATCATACTGTCACTTTTTTAGATGAAATTGTTTTTCGAGGACTGTTTGTGGATTTTGTGAGCCCCATATGCGACAATTTTGTTTGTTTACATAACCGGCTAATTGAAAATGGACCTCATCACTAAAATGATTTTGTTGAAAAATTCGTTGTTTTCGCTCCTTTTTTTTTTTTTTTGATAGTATATTTTCAGAGTGTTAAAGGTGTGTTAAAATTTCCCCACTTTTTATTAAATAAATGTCCAACGATGACAGCTCAATTCTTGACATTTCATTATTTGACAAACAAATTTACTTCCTAACCTCAAATTTGCCCGCCCTTTATTAATAAATCAGGTCAACAGCATCAAACTTAGCAGCGGATCCAAGACTTAAGGCTGAGTTATCCGACTGTAATGTAATGTAACTGCAACGTAGGAAACAGCTGATCGATATTTTTATATGAAAAGTAGGTTACGTTTCTATAATAATCATTTTCATTACTTTTCACATAACAATATCGAACAGCTGTTTCCTACCGTTGCAGTTACATTCCATTACAGTCGGCTAACTCAGCCTTTAAGCTTAAATTAGACGTGTCGTAATCATAGAAAACAGCTGTTCGAACCAAACTAATGGGCAACACTGTATTTGATTACAGATGACTCGCCATAACGCCATAGGCTATAACCATATAAACCAATTGAATTTTGGTTATGACTGGCAATATAGTATGGCACGTCTAATTTAAGCTTTAGTAAGAAAGAGTGGTTAAATCTTCATTAGCTATTAGCGCCACAAAATATGAACAAAAGCTGAATGTTTTTTTAACGCAGAAGAAACTGGAAAATGCAAGAATATTGCGAATATTAACAAATATCTAATACAATTTATATATATATATATTTTTTTTTGTTATATTTTACATATAAACCTCAAAACACAACAATTTCCTTAAGAATCGACAAAATGTTGCAACACCGACATACGGTATTAATGTGGGATTTTCTTTACTTAACATGGACTCACCTTTATCTCTTAAGAAGTCTCAGGTAAAGCAATACACAATTCAGTGCCTGTGTTCTGTAACTTTTGAGAATTTTTTGCGTCGAGAAAAATCAAGGAATCGCATATAAATACTCGTATTAGTTATCATATAAAAAAAAAGTTTTTTTTTTACTCATTCTGTTTTTCGACTGGAAAAGTTCTCGCCAAAGTTACACAACACAGTCACAGTTAAAATTTTGCTCAAATAGTGGCAAAAAGATAGTAAATAGTTTAATTAGAAAAAAAGCCCCAGGAAAAATTATACTAGTCCACAACTAATTCTTGAATAATTAATTGTATATGTAAATAATTATATAATTTAATTGTTGAAGCTTCTTATAAAGCAGCCCATATACGATTCAATTCAATTTTCAATTGAGTCGGTTGTTGTCCAAATCAAATCGTGTATGGCCTTGTCAATTGATTAGTTTGGCAGTTGTCGAGTTGATTTTTCATGTTGACTAGTAAATCTTTCAATTCGATTGTGCTGTGTGTATTCGAGTCTCTTGATTAGCTGTCAAAATTTATGTTTGTAGCTTTATTTTGTATAGAAAAATGTATGTATTTTTAAAATTGTATTTAATTTCATTGAATTCTAAATAAAAAATATTAAAATTAATGAATAAATGCAATAGAAGTTTTAAATTTTAAAATTTTTAATTGTGAAAAAAATATAACTTTGACAGTTGAATGAAAATCTTTCAATTCAGTTTATGAAGTGTGTGGCCAAGAATCAATTCAATTGAAGGACTCAATTCACAATTGAATTGAAACGTGTATGGGGTGCTTAATTGTGTTTTTTTTTTGCTAAAACCAGTTTCATAAATCCCTTATTTTTAATTTAGGTCTTTGGGCCTACATTGCCTATTATGTATGTACATTAGCCCAAACTAGTTTATTTTAAAATTATGTATTAACTAAAGTTCATAAAGCAAATTTTAATTAATTTAACTTTTCTCATATTGAAGCCTTTTTTTATTCGAAATACTTTACGTAAACATAATTCATTGAATAATTTTAAACTAACTAATTTTTTTGTTTAATATCTTAAACACATTCACGACAGCAGGCTACCGACTACGCGACTACAAACGCCGCTAGCAACAATTTGCCCATTTTCGCCAAAAAAAAAAAAATATATGTATAAGGTAGTGCTGATCCAGACTTGCAATATTTGTTGCAGCAACTTTTTTTTTTTTGGTGCAGAAGATCGAGAGAAGAATACAAAAAGTATATATATCTATTTCAACACTCTCACACATATTAAAGAATTTCTGCAACAAAAATTGCAAGTCTGGACCCGGATTTAGTCTAAGTTGGCTACAGCCACAAAAGTGGTATAGAGAGCAACTTTCAAGGCTTACCCTCAAACGCACAAAATATTGCGATTGGCAATTTAAACCTTAATAATGATGATACTTCTCATTATTTTAATTTTGTCGTTAGACCTGAGAAAATAGGACTTATATATCTCTACACTATTTGACTCAGAGGTAACGGATTGGTTTTGGCGTTAACACCGGTCTGTTAGAAAAATAAGATGGCCTAAGTTGTGCGATGCATTGCGCCAACAATATAAAGATTCTCGCACAGACGTGGACTTCCGGGAGATGATACGCGATCGTAAACAGCACCCCAACGAGAATTTGTACTGTTTTTATGAGTCAATAGTTGACATTGCAGATCGTTTATCAACTCCTCTTCCCGAGAAGGTATTAGTTGAAGTCCTTCGCAGGAACCAATTACCAGAGATTCAGCATGAAATGTTAAATCTACCGATTGAGAATGATAAAAGTATCGTTTTAAGCGCTCTCAGAGTATGAATGCGTACAGCTAAGAATAAAAAATACGCTCATACGCAAACAGAAGAATTGACTTTAAACCGAATTCCGCAGCACAAACGACAACAACTAAAATTTATAGACTGTACGAGCTACAATAATACTCATACGGTGCTATTTTATTTACACACTGAAACGCCTTTTCCATTCCATTTTGTATACACAAATGCATTTATACCGTGTCGAATAATGAATAAATATCAATGAATAAGTATCAACGCGTATATATTTTTTGTCCAACTAAATATAAATGCTGTTGTGATTGTGTTAATATTTAGGGTCTTATTTTGTAAAACACAACGCTTACCGTTGACAAATTTTATATATATTTTATTTTTGTAATCTAAAGTTTTTTCATACAAAATTAGCCCCTTTAATACTTATACATATCAGTAATGGAAAAATTTCGAGTATAAGTGATATAGAATTTTAACAAAATTTAAGTTTAGAGCCATCGACTTGGACATGACATGAACATGATGCCGGCAGAGCAAATGTGAAAAATTCGTCAACTTCTTTGTTGTAGTGAATACATGCAATGCCCATGTTGCCATGCCTTATCAAAGTATTTCGCAGTAGTGCAATAGAGATGGAATATTTACCAACTTCTTTCTGTCTCTTTTTCTTTATATTGCAAATGGTTGCGGACGGCGAATTTCATGGCGAACATTGATGCTTAGCCATACGTCTGGGGGTCTACTTTGTAATTCGAAACAAAAGAAAATGCTTTCGAATTTACATGCTATAAACATACAAATTCGAAAGCATTTTCATTCTATTCGAATTACACAGTAGACCCACTGGTCTAACATCGATGTCAGAGCATGGACGAAACATGGACATGAGCTGTCTACATTAGCCATATTCGATGTCCGACATGATGTTCATACCAAGTTCATGGCTAATAGAGCCCCCTCTCCCAAATAAGGAAGAACAGTTCCAATTGTCTATACATTTGAGAAAATTTTAATTACAGATTGAATCTCGTTAATGAGAAAATAAATCGGAAACGGATAGTAACTATTTACCCTAGACTAGGCATCTCCAAGACACAGGTCATGGGAAATGCTCTCCTACTATCTCTCTCAATATTTCGTACAAATTGTACATAAAATTGATAACTAATAAGAGATAACGTTTTGGGGGTGTCCGCTATAGACGAACTGGCGGCCAGTTTTGGAAGCTACTCAAAGATTTAATTGAAACTGCTAAATCAGTTGAGCAAATAAATTGATTTTCGAGAACTCTGTTGTGGAATAAACATTTTTCTACTATTTGCGAGTAGATATTTAATTTGTTTGTGACTCGATGTTTTTATTATGCAATCGACAAATATTTGAAAAAATCGATCTTTTCCAGTCACTACCGATAGTAAATGATGCACCACTAACATCGAAAAATCTTCATAAACAAAAATAACAGGATGACTTAAAATCTCTTCCACTGATCTCACTTATTTTTCATACAATTATTTTAGTTTTGGTATTTATTGAACTTAGAAATAAAGTTCTTTTTTATTTTGTTTTATTTAAAAAATGTTTTGCTTTGAATTTGTAGAGAACCATAAAACTTTGATATGGTTACGATAGTATGTTCGATATATCGATAGTTTTTCTAACTTTTGATAGTCTTGAATCGATATTTCGATAAAGTTTTTTAAACTATCGATAGTTTTCCACCTATACTTGCGGGCATTTTATTAAAGAATCTGGAATAAGGCTCATTGTATGTGGCTAGAATTTAAAATAAAATGAATAAAAAATTCCTGGGGCTTGTGTTGAAGCAAAATTCAAAATTCAATTAAGCTGCATTATTATGGTTGTGGAATTTATCGATTCCCAGTTGTAATTCAGAAGGCGTTAACTGTAATTCAGACCAAAAATTATATAAATAGTAACCCGTTAATTTTTTAAACTTCCCGGTATAGGAAGTTAATGCGGGTCTACTACCTTAAGCCGAGATCCCACTATCGGCACCATTTACCGATTTTCGTCGGCTCACTGAAATAGAGTAATAAATTAATCCTCTGAAACAGTCTTATTTCTCAATTAATTTCGCAATAAGTTTATAGGGGTTTATTACCAACGCAGTTTGATGCAATTATGTCCTTATATTTCAGTTATGTAGTTGTAACCAATTCAGATTATTACTTAATTGTAGGCCAATTCAGATTATTACTTATGACTTTATTTCAGTGAGCCGACGAAAATCGGTACATTGTGCCGATAGTGGGATCCAGGATCTAGAGTTTTATCATACTTCTGAATGTGGGTATGTACTATGCAAACACCCTGTCGAAGAATGTGTGGTTGCCATGTCAGAAATTCCGTTAACTTTAAACTAACTTTAAGCTAACTATTTTACAACCAGTACTGACTGACACTTGGATTACTTTTCAATGTAACCAACTGACTATTTTAACATTGCGATGTCCTAGGCGGTAGTCAATTGTCTTACTCTGCATCATCACACGTTGTGTAGTCAACGCGCTATTATCCAGCTAAGGTACCATCTAAAATAATAACAAAATGTTAATATTAAATTGAAATGAGTTTCAAAGTAGCTGAGAGTAAATTTGTTGGCTCTCACCAAATTCGATTACGTACACAACTTACGTCCCTTTTCACAATGTATGATTAAAAGTTAACGTGAACGTTAAATGACAGTTCTCCATACAAAACTTGCCGTTAAAGTCCCAGTTAGCTTTTAATTGTACATTGTGAAAAGGGCCGTTAAGAATTAATTTTGGGTCAGTTCTGGATGACATTGTAGTTAGCTTTTAGTTAGTCTAAGAAAAGTTAACTATAAGTTAATTATTTTTGTAGTCAACCACACATTCTCCGACAGGGTGACTACAAAAATAGTCAACTTATAGTTAACTTTTCGTAGAATAACAAAACAGTAATACCCCTTTTACACACGGAAAGTTTACTTTGCAAAGTCTCAACTCAGCTGGGAGAAAGACAGAAAGAGAGAGTATTCCTCCCCCTGTCTTTCACCCAGCTGAATTAAGACTTTGCAAAGTAAACTTTCCGTGTGTAAAAGGGGTGTAACTACAATGTCATCCAGAACTGAAATAGTTAGCCAAAAAGTTAGTTTAAAGTTAACTTAGTTTCCGACAGGGCATCTCATAACTTAAGAACGGGTCAACACATCGGAAGCAAATTTTCCGCTCTCAATTTTTTTTTTGGTTATAGAAAAATAAATACAGGGGGCAAATTACGGCATCCGATACGACTCGTAATTTAAAAATATTTCAATAGAGTTTATATGGAAATATTTTTAAATTACGAGTCGTATCGAATGCCGTGATTTACCCCCAGAGTTAATGGGCTTTATTACGAGTGTCGTATTACGACTTCGACTACGACGATTTTGTAGAAGACTAAAGAACATTGCAACATTTTTTATTTAATCTAGTACGAAATCGTCGCAGTCATTGTCGTAATACGACACTCGTAATTAGACCCAATAAAAATTGTATTCTTTGTAAATTACAATTAATATTTTTTGAATCTGAATTACAATTGACGCTTTCTGAGTTAAATTTGACTAATCTATGTCGGTTTCTGAATTATAATTGACGCTTTGTGGGTTATGATTGACGGTTTCTGAATTAAAAATATAAAAGGTGTAGACTAAAAAGCAGCATTCAACATTTTTCTTTAATCTACTACAAACCGTCGAAGTCGAATCGAAAAATTCGACAGCCGTAATAAGGCAGAAAGAAGATTTCCCACCGAATAATTGGCCAATATTTGCATTTTTTTATATGAAGTAGTGTGTATGTGTATCAAAATTACTAGTGAAATAACAAGGACATTAGAATTTGTATCATTTGCATTTAAAATTCCAAAACTTCTTTATGCTAGATCAACAATTTGCTTCTTAATTACATAAGTGCTTGCTGTTTTTATTTTTAATTAAGCTTCTTTAGATAAACATCAGACGTATTTAAATGAATACTATTTTAGTAATAATTAAACAATATGTATTTACATATATACCCAACAGGTAACACAACAATCGCCCGAATTCATTCCAACGCGCATAAGTTCATCGCCCAACTTCTATACGCCATATCACACTCCAATGTTAAATGGTGTAGCAACGGCCACAGGTAGCATTAACGGTCTGACGTCCATAACTAAAGCAGCTAAATCGGTCAATGGTACACCCTCTATGTTGGGTCTACAAAAGGCGACAGCCGCTGCCGTGGCACAACAAAAGCAATTACTGCAGAAGCAGCAGCAGCAACAGCAACACAGCCACGTTAACGGCGGCACAAAACAGATTGGTCAACCGAGCGCTCCTCAAGGGTACGTAGGCATGACAACGACTCCCTTGAAAGGTGGCCGCAACAGTTTGATGCGCAACGAATCACCCTCCAATGTAGAGGAAAAATCACCGCCACGCATAACACCGCACGCATCTCCCATACCCACCACATTACCAGCCAGTGTTCATCAGGTAAGAGAGCCATTTTCTTTTTCTTCAACGTTTTATTGTTAAACAGTTTTTAAACTTTTCTTCTTAAGGAAAATGTTGGCGGTACAATATACTTTTATCCAACTGCCAATCACACAGCCAGCCAGAATACCAATACCGTCGGAGTGCCGGCCGGTGTGGTAGATCCCACATCAGCTCATCATGCTGTGCCGACGGCTGTGGGTGTGAACGTTAATGTGGGCGTGGGTGTAGCCATGGCACCCATAACACCCGTACAACCTGCCCTCATATATACGGGTCATGTGTATCCTGGTCCTGCCTCAAATGTCATAACAATGCAACCGAAAACACAATTGGAATCGGCATTCTTTCTACCCGATGAAATGCGCGCCGAAATACTGTCGCGCAACGTGATCTCGAATTTAATGCTAGATGCCAACGAAGCAGCACAACATGCCCTACCCATGGAAATTGACAACTATCATACGTTATATCCATTAGAAGAGTTGCCCGTGCAACCTCTACATGCCAAGTTAACTCTACCCTCTTCCACATATAAGGCAACACACAGTACATCGGGTATCAAATATTGTCTGAGAAGGTTACATGGTGAGTTTATGTTTAAAAAAAAGTTAGGAATATTTATGGATCGAGATTATGGATGGCAACTGAACTTTAGTTGCGTTGCCATTTGCGAAAATGGTCCCCTTATCGTAATTGGCGTATTTCGACTTCGACCAAAACGATTTTGTGATAGATTAAAGAAGACTTCAACAGTTTTCTTTAATCTATTACCAAACTGTTGTAGTCGTATTTGAAATACGCCAACCACGATAAGGCAGGGTATTTCGTATGGCAACTGGCAACTAACAGCTGTTAATTTCAATTATAAAATTGCAATAACATTGCTAACTGCAAAGTTTTTAAAACAAAGAGATGGTAAAATTAAAAAAAAATAAAATTAAATAAATAATATAAAATTAAATAAATAATATAAAATTAAATAAATAATATAAAATAAAGAAGGAGTCTTTGGAAAGTCGAAAATATGCTTTAAATTGTTAAGCATTAACATTTATTCACAGTAGAGACATTTTGTTCTTGAACATGGTAATAAATAATAAGTGTAAAATGCCACTGAAATAAATTAAATTCAATTGATGTTGTAGGGAGTTCACAATAGCGTTTTAAAATATATCTTAATATTGGTCGCATTCATAAGACGTAGCTGTTGAGCTACAGTTGCGAAACTGTTGACAACTGTTGGCCCCAACAGTTACGTCTTAGAAACGGCTTGATGGATAAAATTTAATTTTATATCTTTATTTCGTTTCTTCATCGCATTTGTAATGTAAAATTTAACAAATATTTTCTCCTGTCACCTAACAAAGCATAGAAAAGGCATAACTCTATTCGATGAGCTGTTTAGGCTGAGTACAACATGTTGAATATAGGTAGCGAAAAAAATTTGCGATGGAAAATTACTCAACTGTTGAGTGGAGCGGAACTACTCAACTATGCGTTTCTAAAACAAACACTCAACGGTTGCGCAACAGATACGTCTTATGAGTGCACCCATTGCAACGTTTCAATTTAAATACTTTAATATGGGCTGCCAAGTCTATTGTTTTTGTTTTTTTGTAAATCAATTTCATTACCAGGTGGCAAAATTTACAAGTATAAGGGCGACTTTTTGAGTTCAAGATTAGAGATTAAATTAACCTTAATCTTCATTTGTGATTTTTGGGTAGTCGATTATATAGTTTTACTTGCTAGTTTAAGCGGCCAATCGTGGTGGTTCAATCATGCATTAATATTGACAACATACACTTGTGAAATATATAACTTTTTGTAAAAATTATATGATAAAATAATTTAAAAACACACAAATATATATATAGGGTGTTTTTTTAGAGGTATAGAACTTCGAATTGAAATAAAACTCAAGAAAATCCTTTTAATGTCCATCAATTTGGCTTTATTGGAAGGATAGTTTTATGCCATTAATGTTTAAATATGATTTCGGGCATGTGGCCGCCGCGGCTGGCTCGAATACAGCCAATTCTACAGGTCCAATTTTCAACCACTTTTTCGAGCATATGGGGCCGTATGTTGGCAATAACGCCACGAATGTTGGCTTCCAAGTCCCCTAACGTTTCTGGTTTGTTGGCGTAGACGAGGGACTTCACATATCCCCAAAGAAAATAATCCAATGGTGTCAAATCACACGATCTTGATGGCCAATTGACAGGTCCGTTCCGCGAAATTATGCGATGGACGATTATGTCGACCATAAAATGGACGGAGCTTGCGGTAAACTTGGCGAACTGAACCATTATTTTCGAAATAAATTTGCAAGATTTGCAAGCGTTGTTCTTTTGTCAACCTGTTCATGATGAAATGGCAAACCAAACTAAATATTAATCACTTGACAGCTGACAAAATGGCCGCCAGTTAAAAAAGTGATGCCAACTTAAAGTTCTATACCTCAATAAAAAACACCCTTTATATATATATATATATACATATATATATATATATATATATATTATATTATTTATCTATTTCCTTTAACACGCGCAATATTTTACTTGTAAATAATAAAACATAACAGTATCTTCTTCTTCCCAGAAAAAATCAAAGGGTGTTGATAACATGTATGACTTTTACAAAGAAAATGTTGCCACTATTTTGTTCCTCAGTATGGTAATACTACACATAATAAGAAGTTTAAACTACCACTCAAAAATATCAAACTAAATTAATTTGAGATTAAGCTAATTTGCGGATTAGCTAATTAGAGAAATAAACTAATCTTAATCTCGAACCCAAAAAGTTGCCCTAAAAAGCATGTCATTTTAAATATGGCAATATGGTAATGTGAAACTAAAGAAGTTAGAACTGTCAGCGCAGCTGTAGTTGATGAAAAAATGTATTTTTCGTCTTTAGGCATTTTGGAGAACAAAAGTTGTTATGATAAATTTATCCAACACTAATTTCCAATTTAAAAAAAAATTGTTATTTAAATACTTCAATATACTGTGTTTTATATCGTTGCCTGTTCACAATGAAAATTTTAAGATGCCACATTAAAGTTTTATTATACTCATTGTGAATTCCCTAACTGTGTTTTATATCGTTGCCTACTCACAATGAGAATTTTACGAAGGCGCAATGTTGCAACATTAAAATTTTAAGATACTCATCGTGAATTCCCTATGATTAAATGAAATTAATCTTAATAATCTAGAGTTAAAAATAATAATAATCTAGAATTAAAAAACTGGCTGTAAATATGTTTAAAAGAATTTAAACTTGAATTCGGGTTTGAAATTATATACGAAAAATTAAAAATCTCTCCAATAAATTTTTCTTCATCTTCGTGCAATTTTATAAACATACATATGTATGTAAAAACATATTTGTTATATAACATTTCTCTTTCATTTAAGGTTTCCGTTTGCAATCGACAAAATGTATGTCAGTCGTTGAAATGTGGAAGAAATTGCAACATTCAAATGTGGTACAACTACGTGAGATCTTCACAACAAAAGCATTTGGTGATAATTGTAAGTTAATAATTTTCATATAAAATTAAAATTTTATAAATGAATTTTAATTTCATTTATTTTTTATAATTAATAGCATTAGTATTAGTTTACGACTATCATCCAAACTCACATACATTACTAACGAAATATTTTACACCAACGCCAGACAGCAATGGCTATAACGATCCATTCCAGGGCGAAGCACGCCCCTTCAGGTATGTAGGCTGAATAATTTTTAAATGAAATATAATTTGTTTTTCGCCTACGAAAATTCAGAATAATGATTTTTTTTTATTTTCATATACTCTTCCGAACAAAAAAATTTACATTTTTTTTATTTTGCAACCTGTTTATAGAACGCGACAAAACAAAAATAAGACGAGTCGACACTTGGACGATCACCTAATAATTTTATATAAATCATCCCATATTTTTAGTTTCATTTTATTTGACTTACGTTATGTAGCGCTCACATCAAACTAGCGAATTTTGTTTTATTTTTTTTTTTCAGACCTATTCTGAGAACCACTTTTTATCAAAGTGTAAATCAAATAAAATTTCCACAAAACAGTTTTTTTTTTTAAATTTTAAACTACTAATCAACTCTTAACCTTGACGAAAAATTTCAAAGAAAATTCTTTTTTTTTTATTTCAAAAGTCTTTCTCAAATTGATATTAGTTATTCACTGATTTTTATAGACTTAAAAGTTGCATCGTTTCACATTCAGGGATGGCCTGAAAATTCAAAAGATTTTCATTTATTTTTAATTTTTTTGAAAGGGCGATTTTACTGCATACCGCTACTATACGCAGGACTTATACTATATCCTTGAATTTTGAATTATTCCATACTAGACCAATAGTTACAAAAATATAATGCATAAAAATAAAAAAATAAAAATTTAATTTGCATATTTGCTAAATAAGTACATTTGAAATCTGATTTTAGTCATAAGAGCAATTTACAACGTTCAAGCAATGGCCCTCTATTGCCAGAAGCAACAATTTGGTCAATAATTATGCAATTAACAGCCGGTTTACGCGCAATTCATCAAGCTGGTTTAGCCTGCAAGTGAGTATTTATGTTTGTTTTTTTTTTTTCAAAATTTGTTTCATTTTTAAACCAAATTTTTTTAATCTTTTTCTTATGCACAGAGTCTTGGATCCAACAAAAATTATTGTAACTGGTAAACGAGTACGTTTTAGTTTTTGTGGCACAAGTGATATCGCACAGTTTGATCCAAATGTTACAAATCCTTTAGCCGTTGTTAGTATGCATCAACAGGTAAGTTTTATTTAATTATATGCTCAATTCACAAGCCACTCGTATACGTATTCATGCCAAAAATTGTCAAAAGTTGCGGAAAATTGTATATTGTTGTTATAACCACATAGAAAATTTTTAATTATTTTGTTCGAACTTTTTTGTTTCACTGTTTATGATTCGATTAGGCTAAAGTTAGATTATCGCTCTGTAGGCCAAATTTTCTTGTGATAATTTTTAAAGAACAAACTACAACACAAACAATTGTAAATTTTTATTAGCAGAACAGAACAACAGGTCGAAGGCCGCCTCACCTTCATCATCAGCATTCTTGTGTGGTATCCATTGATATGAACTTGAGTCCTATATGCATACATAAGTATTTTTCAATGAAAATGGAATATGTGAATTGTTTTGATTCGTTTTACTCCAATTTGTTGAAAGCTCTTTATGTAAAGAAAGCTAGTGTTTGTCATAATAATTTACGGATTGTCTTTAGTGCAATTTGTTCCTTAAAAATTATCACATATAATTTGGCTCCCTGAGCAATACGAACTTTAGCCTAAACGAATCATAAACCGAGAAACAAATTAGTTCGAACAAAATAATTAAAAACTAACTAAAATTAATAGATATGAACTTGTTCCTAAATTTTACGCCAAAAAATCCATTTCCTAGGCGCTTTTAAAAGAAAATATCCGTCACGAAATAGCCGCCATCACAGAGTGTACCTTACCAAGCAGTTGTATAGAATTTTACTGCTCGATTAGACGATATTGGATGACATTATTGATTCAGAACGGAAAGGAAAATTCAAGGGAAATAAATATCGATAGATATGAAAGTTGCAATTAATCATTCCTGTGACCTAAACTCTCCACAAAATTAATTTAACGTCCCTGGTTTTATTAAGTCTGAGGTAGTATGGTGTCAGCTGTTAAAAAAAAATAATTTTAAAAAGATTTATATTTTTTGAAGATAAAAACCACTGAATGCAGAAATATACTTTTATATGTTATCTATCTGCCCAAAATATAGCTTTTTTTTAAGATAACAGAGACGATGATTGCTCAGACATTCGGGTAGAAAGAAGAGTTTTGCGTTTTAAAACTGAAAATGTGTTACTGATTAATGATAGAGGTAAGTTGAATAAAGAAATTTTAATACAATCTGGGACATAAAATCTTTAATTATACAGTTGTCAAGGAAAATTCCACTTCAGCATTTAAATATGGTATTTTGTCTGAGCTAAACTCTGCAAGTTTAAGAAGTTTTGGTAAGGACTTAAACGTCAACATAGGGCCTTGGCTAAAGCCAATGCAGTCTTGGATTGCTTCCTTAAATTAACCATTGCTTCTATTTGCAATTTTTCATTTTAAACACCTTTCCCGAAAATAAAATAAACAAAATAAATTTAATTTTTGAAAATTTGTATATTTTCCCCACATTTTTATTCTTAACCATAATGTACGTATACTTTTTTGACATTCTAAAGGTAATTCCTTCTAGCAATGCCTTCATCAATGCTTACAAGTATTGAAGTAAAACATATTTTTATATGATTAGTATGTAAATATATTTGAAAATTACAATTAGTTTTATAAGAAATTCCTTTAAATAAATAAATTAAAATAAAGAACAAACACGAAATCTTACCGCAGATATGTCCTTTATTGACATTTATCAAACGAAAGATATTATATACGTAAAATTTACGTATCGGTTGGTGTTAACATATAAAATATCGTTATGGTTCTAGGGTTAAGGTAAGCGTTATGCTACAAAATTTTAGCGCTAGCAAATTGAAGAAAAATATCTTTACTGCGGTATCGTTAGAATGGTAACACCGTCACGGTAGAGATGATACCGCAACTGTGGAAAAAGTACTGCAGCAACGAAATTAATAATTTCAAAATTTTCTTTAGCACAAAAAATTTTTTCCGCAATTGCGAAAGGAAATGAATAATGGGACCCATGATAAAAAAAAATATGTAGGTACAACCACATTGTACTTTTAAAATTAATTATGACTTTTGTCCTGATTATTTGATTGCTGTTTATTTTTTTTTTTTTTTTTTTTTTTTGTAATGGCAAATTTTATTTAGGAATACTTTTAGAAATGTGTTATTTTGATATTGTTTTTGTGTTTACAGCAGTTACGTCCAAGCACACATACTCCCCATATTTGCATTTGAGGTAAGCAGCTTTGAAAGCTCTTAAATTTGTTCTTGTTTCTTTGCAAAGTAAGAGCAAGCAAGATTCCCGAGATCTGATTAGCTGTTATGCTCGCTTCTGTGTGAAAACACAAAAGCTCTTTTGCACATTATGCATATGCGCATGGACGTAGCTGATGTAAGGCAATACGCCACAGTAGCACGAAGACAAAGTCCAACCTTTGATTCGGAAGTGGTGCAGAGGCTGCTCAGTTGGGAATTTCCTCGTATCGTTCATTTTCTTGCTGTTGCATCTTAATTATTAAGGTAGCATTAATTTTGAGAGTAAAAAATAATCGGCACAAACGTCAGAAGCGGGGTTGCCAAATCTGCAGTTTTCCCTGATTTTAGCAGTTTTTCAGTTTTTTCTATACAAAATATCCCCCAGTGCAACTCAAACACTTTCCTTTCAATTAATTAAAAAATTTATAATATATATGTGAAAATGAAGTTTTGCGAAAAACGCATTTAAAGTTTCATAACGCATTATCACTTTGAACACACCTAAAGGTGGGAGATGCGATTTATGGGGTAAATAAATTTTTATCAGAAATTTAACTCATTTCATCTTATTATACACCCTTTTAGGTACCAGAATCCACTCTTAAGTTCAAACCCGTTTTTTGACATACTAGGTCCCTTTTCTCGGAGAAGGTCACATATAGGAAAAACAGGTCAAATTCGCCAAACAAAAAAAAAAAAAAAAAAGATTTTGAAAATGCTGAAGCTAACATGGTCAGAACAACAAGAATTCGCGAAGTGAGTGACGTAGTAATACCATTTTGGCTTATTATTTATAACTTTATTGCAGTAAGACGACGAAAATTTATACATAGTGCCGATAGTGTGTGATCCAGGTTTAAGAAACAATATTTTACCAAGACAAATAAATAAAAATAAAATTGAAAGCAACAGTGAGCAAAAATTAAGGAAGAACAGCTAAAATTATCAAGTCATGATAAAAATGTATTAGGCATAGGCGTAGGGTTAACCATACCCCTCCCCCCCCAATAAAAAACGCAAAATATATAAAAATTCCAAGGAATTTTCGTGTGCATTTTTTCACCTGAAAATCAGGTATTTTCTTCTAAATTTTCAGTTTTTTCAAAAAAATAATAGTATGGCAACGCTGGTCAGAAGGTTAATATGGCGACGAAAAGAAATAACGGTTTTAGCCTTAAGGCTAGGTTTTCGTTGTATGAATGAATAAATTAAAGTAAATTAAATTTATATTATTGTATCATGTTCAACTGCTCAAGTGACTATTTTCGCCGTTTGTAATTTAAATATATCGCTCATTTACTTCAATAGTGGCACAACTCGAAAAAACCAGTTTTGCAGAAAATGCGTTTTAAGTTTTTATTTTGCATACAACTCAATGGAGAAATGAAAAAAAATTCTTCTCTCAGGAGGTGATGGTACAAGCTATTTATATGAAATTTTTACACAAGATAAAATACAAAATGCCGCATCTTTCTGCATTATTAACTCAAAAAATTAATTTTTTGAGTTATGCCACTACTGAAGCAAATGAGCGATATGTTAGGTATACTCGCCTCAATTCGCTTTGACCTGTAATGGATATTCCAATTGCAAGCGGCGAAAATAATCGCCTGAGCAGTTGAGACCACTTGATATGGATTCGCCTCGGTTTATTTCAATAACATGATACTCAGTACAAGTTAGGCTTTTGAATTGAAAAATTTTGTTATTTTACAGCCTGGCCCACGATATCGACAACGTTCGACTTGTCGCACACTTACATTTGAAACAACAACAAAATATTAAAATTTGTTTTTGTTTTGAATGTAAGTGTGCGACAAGTCGAACGTTGTCGATATCGTGGGTCAGGCCCTTAGTGTATGGTATTTGATTTTGTTATTATTATTTTTTATTTTCAATAAGGAGGATTTAACTGCTTTGGGTCGTTTAGTATTAGCATTGGCTTGCAGATGTTTACAGTCGGTACAACGTGAAAATGTACAATCAAGCATTGAAATGGTCTCACGTCATTATTCCTCCGATTTGAGAAATTTTATTGTGTAAGTTGTAATCAAATGTATGTACTTTTTTAAATTCAATTATTTTTATGTAAATTATTAAGAGAAAAACAAACAAAAACAAAAAGAAACCTAACTAAATATTTAAATGCTTTTATTAGCTTAATGCTTTGCAAATCGTTTTTATTTCAATTACGTAACATTAACATATTTTCACATTTAAATTTAGTTCTTTTTACCTTAAAATTCCAGTTACCTATTTACAACGACACAAAGACGTTCGGTGACCGATTTAATGCCCATGATTGGTGCACGTTTTTATACACAATTGGATGCTTTGCAAGCACAAAGTGATATGCAGGAAGATGAACTCTCTAAGGAAATGGAAAATGGGCGTCTTTATAGGATATTGGTGAAACTGAATTGCATTAACGAGAGGCCAGAGTAAGTTTAAAGTTTGTGAAAAAAAAACAAAAATATAAAATTGATAATATTAATGAAAATTTAATTTTTTTTAGTTTTAATTTGGATTGCACTTGGTCTGAGATTGGCGATAGATATATGTTAAAACTATTCCGTGATTTTTTATTTCATTCCATCACTGATGATGGCCGGCCGTGGTTGGATCACGCACATATTGTACAATGTTTAAATAAATTAGATGCTGGATCATTAGAAAGGGTAAGTTGAAAATTGTTTGAAATATTTACATTTAATATATGGAATACATTTTAAGTTTTATTCGTTTATTCGAATGAATAACCGTACATATAAAGAAAGGCACGTTTACTAAAGTTTGTGTAAGCCATAGAAGGATTTTTTTTAATATTTGGCTCAACTAAAGCTGAAGATATTCACCAAAGAGAAACCACCCACAGTCAATCAATTCAAGGTCAATTAAATTGAAAATTTTAAAAAACCCCCGACAGAGTTGACGCTGCTGGATAAATTTGAAGGAACTAAGTTCTACTAATATTATTGAAGTTACACAATGGCAAATATTAATTATAAAAAAAATAAATGAAGAAGTAAAAACAAAAAAGAATAGTAGTTATATTAACTTTATTTTTTATTAACTACAATAACTTTTGACATATCGACCGCCATATTGTTATTTATAAAAAAGGAAAAGTTGAAGTTTCACTGCTATTGAATATCTTCATTTAATATTTATTTATAAAATGTGTATTTTTGTATATTATCAAGCAAATAATTAACATTTGACAGATGAGGTGAGGAAAATGATGTCATGATTTTTGATAAGTTGCCAGAGTTTTTTAAACAAAATAAAAAATGACTCACAACAATTATATAGAAAAAGTACGCTCACGAAAAATTCAAATTTGAACCATAACTTTATTGAAAACCTTAATTAATTCTTCATAATAAATGTATTAAATTCGCCTCCATACGTTGCTCAAGAACGTCAACTATAATAGACTGTAAAATAATTCGTTGTTTTGTGTTTTTTTTATTCTATTCTTACATTTAGGTTCAACTAATGTCACGCGATGAGCAATCGGTTCTTATTGTTACTTATGCTGAGCTCAAGAATTGCCTGGAAAAAGCATTTTCCGAATTGATGGCCAGTGCTGGCACATAATAGTAGGTAAACATTATTATATTGTACACAAACTTTAGATTTAAACGAAAGTAATAATTTATTTATAAAAAGTAAGCAAACTTCTTCAAAGGATCTTTAAATATATAAATATTTTTTTATATTGAATTAAATTTTCAATTACAAATGTACTATGTACGTAAGTACTTTCTTAAGGCACATTTAAATTTTGTTTTTTTTATATGCATACAAAAATACTTTATATTTTCACATTTTTTTTACATTAATTTAAAAATAAAAATAATAAAAGTCTGTTTCTAAGTTTAAGCAAAATTTTTATTTTCTTTCTCTTTTGATTTTTTTTCTCCTAGACTATAATTTTAATCACATTTATCTCCAACTTTTCTACACACCAATAACAACTACAACAATTACCCTTCCCCAACGAAACTGTTACCATTTTGAAAATCTAAATTATAAAGAAAATTAATTAATTAAGCTAAATAAAGTTTTATTTAAAAATAATAAAAAATAATAAAAAACGAGAAAAAATATTAATTGAATCTTAACAAAGTTCTTTTCAAAATAAAATTAAGATTTGAGAAAAATGATACCCAAAACGAAACGAAATTAAGAAAAAAAAATTATATAAAACAAAAATTAAAATAAAAAATACAAAAAAAATCGTAATCTCTTATTAAAAAAAATACATATAAAAACAGAAAAAAAAACTTTTACGATAATTAAAAAAAAACTGTTATAAAAATCGAAAAAATTTATATTTGTACAAAAAAGAAAAAAAAAGAGGAAAACAAAGTAAAAAAGCAAAAACTTTAATAAAACAGCGAATTCAGCAAAAATGTAAAAAGAACTTTCCATCAGATTACCACTAAAATAAAAATAAATAAATAAATAAAAAAAAGAAATTAGTGAACAAACAGGAACCAGGCAACAGTTGGAAAAAACCCACAAGTTAAAAAGAAATTTAAAACATTGTTAGAGCATTGAACTTTGGTATCTATTTTTTTAACAAAGCAAATAAAATACAACACAAACAATTAAAAAGAAAAGTAAGTCAACTGATTTTAAAAGATAGCAAATTAAAAACTTTTAAAAGTAGCCCACTATTTTGGAAACTAAAAATGAAAACGAAATCTCATACATATTTTTACAAAATAATTAAAATAATTATTAAGTCTTATTTATTCACAAAGTAAAACTTGGAAATTTATTTATAAGATCAAAACATTATTCATTATTATTAACACTAAAAAGTTTCATATGAAAATCTTAACTGCAGTTTATGCATTATTCACAAGCTGTTGATAAAAATTTGATTTTTGGCCAGCAGCTTGTTAGCTTCGGGTTAGCATAACTCGAATATAAATATATTATTTATAACCACTTATTCTCAAAACTTTCATTAAGCTTATGATATATTAGTTTGTTTCAAAAGTACATATTTTAGCCTTTTTAACGAAAATTTGCAGTAAAATAAAAAAGTTTACTTTTTTTAGAGAAGATAACGAAATTCATTTGCTCTTATGTTCGTTTAGATGAGTGCTGGCCACCGAAAGTAATGTATTCGTATGTGTATTAATTTGTATAAGAACCCGTGTGAAGTTAAGCACCGTGTGAAGTTAAGCACTGCCACTTTGGCCGACTAGAACCACAATAGAACCACAATAGCCATGCTTGGCGAGTATTTTGACCCTGAAAATACTTAAATTCATAAAGGGCTTATTTTTTAACGGCAATCCATGTTCGTTTATGGCTTATTTTGTTTTTTGAAGTATGTTCGAAAATTCGAACTTAATTTCGAATTTTCAAAATTCAATATTTTGGCTATGTTCGAACTTTTTTTTGTGTTTAAGCAGGAAGTTAATTTTATGTTAGCAGGTTTCTAACAAAATGTTTGGACTTTCTTTAGATTTCTTATGGTTTTATTAAAAGATTTGCGCACAAACCGCCACTTCAAATGGTTTTGAACGCACACAATTAATATACGTTTGCAAAAAATTATCTTAATGTTGCTTTAATCTTTCTTTAATTTAAATGTTTCCAAAGGTGTATCAGTTCTGCTTGATAAACGAATTGAAAAATGTTTGGAGTTTTCGAAATATCCAACTTAGTTATTTTGCTTTCACTTTAAAATATTAAAAAATATTTTCTCAATTCACAAGCTTTGTTTTGTATCGTTTAAAGTTCTATTTGAAAAGACAATTTCAAAAAAAAAAAATCTCTCAAAACTAAAAAAAGTTATTTGCAAAAAAGTTTTTGTTTTGAGATATTTTGTTTTAAATTGTCTTTTAAAATACAAATTTTAGACTCAAATTCCCAGTCTTTAGTTAACTAATGAAGGTGGTTTAACCAATGAAATTAATAAGAAAAATCGTTAGTTAAACCACGGACGTTAGTTAACTAAAGACTGTGAATTTGAACCTAAATGATACAACAAGCCTTGAGAATTAAATTATTGTAAGTAACTTCAACTCAACTTTTTGTTATATGAAATGATTTTAATTCTACTAGTTGCAATCATTTTGTATATGAGAACAAGTTAAGAAAATTTTGTTATTATTTAAATAAATTAAATTATTATAAAAAAAACATAAACGAATTGGCAATATCCTACTTTTTAAATCAATTAGAAAAAAGAATTAATAGTGTTTTTTTCTTTTCTAAAAGAAATTTAAAATATTTTGTTTCAATTCAGAATTCTCCTTAAAAATATTTAGCCTCGTAAAGCATATACCGAACCAAAAAAGCTTAACCGGTAAAAAGGCTTAACCGACATAAATTTTGAGCTTCGTTTTTTTAACGAAAATTTATTATTTACGATCGATTGTCGTCAAAAAAGAAGAAGAATAAAATATGTCGCTTAAGCTTTTTTGGCGGTTATTGTACGATATGCTTTACGAAACTAAACTTTATGCATATTTCGAGCCATAGCCGCCAAATAAAAAACCTTAATCCACATAATTTTCGAACTTCATTTTTTGACGAAAATCGATTATTTACGATCGCAAATATTCGATTTTCGTCAAAAAATTAAGTTCGAAAATTATGTCGCTTAATCTTTTATGGCCGTTATGGCACGACATACATGGTATGTTAATTTTTACAATAAATTTCTTATTCATTAAATTTAAATTAAATTAAAATTTTTATCTTAAAGTCAAATAAATTTTTCTAGCAAAGAAAACACTATACATATCGTTACCTTAATATAGAAAGTCCCTGACTCCTAATTTTTTTAATTCGATTTTTTTGTATATTTCGTATCTAATGTATCGAAAAATTCAAAAATCTCGATTTTAGAAAAATAGTGATTAAAATAACGATATACTTATATCAAATAAGTGAAACACACAAATTCCTTTTAGCAATAACCATTATTAAGTTTTTTTTTTGGC
The DNA here is from genome assembly GCA_949987645.1 of Tachina grossa. NCBI lineage: Eukaryota > Metazoa > Arthropoda > Insecta > Diptera > Tachinidae > Tachina > Tachina grossa. The sequence goes on along the minus strand of OX465276.1, from coordinate 18,339,797 downwards.
GTTTCATAAAGTTATTGTAAAGATCTTTTAATAAATTTCTTTAGTTTTATAAAAATAAACTTAAAAAAAATTATTCAAATATAAATTGCACCACCTAATTAATGTTAGAGAATAACAAAATTGTATGTATATCATTGTCTGGTTTTGATTTTTGAATTATGAAATTGTAATAAATAAGTAAAAATAGGAAAAATGGTTAAATAATAAAACAATAAAATCAGTTGTGCTTCTGTTGCTTAGTATATTTAATTGGAATATGTACTATAATTTTTATTTAATATTATAAACATGTTAAAGAATTCATGTTTTCCCGATTCCTGTTACTCTTTGTTTTTCCTCTTGTAAGTTTTGTCCTTCTAAAATATGTCTGCTACATACATATATTTTTTGTGTTTCTGTTTTCCTACTTCTCAACCTATTCATGGTTTTTTTTTAATTTTAAATTATTATTAATTATTGTACTTGAAAGTAAGACTTATATTTAATTATGAACACAAAAGCGAAAATTGTAAAAGAAAAAGATGAAAAGTTATTTCAAAAGAAACAAAAAAAAAAAAAAATAAAAATTTTAAAAAATCTTGAGAAAAAAAATAATAAAATGTTTGAAAAAAATAAATAAAAATAAGTGTTGTTTATGTTGAGCCCTATTTTTTTAATCTAATCGTAGGCGATACAAATTAGGGCATTATTGTGTAAAGCGAAAAAATTATCAGCCTGTTCTACGATGTCGACAGATAAACGTTCGATCGATTACTTATATTAAAAAAAAAAAAACAAATTTTCTTTTTTTCGATACAATTCTTCGATCGAACGTTCCCTCCTTTCGACCTCGTGGGTCAGGTCGTATATATGGAAAAAATTTAAATTACAAAAATAAAAAGCATACAAAATTTTGTCAATGGCTAGCGTTATGTTTTAAAAAATAATAACCTTGAAGTTTTTAGTTTTTTTTATAAGATTTTTTATAATATTCTAACATGTTTTACATACACAAATTGTCCCTTAAGATAAAATTGTACAGCCTGTATATTAAAAGTTCTCAACAATTTTGGCAGTTTGGTAATTCTTAACTATGATTGGGCCCATAAAATTTTAATTTCAATAAAAGTTAATTTTTTTGCTACTACATGTCGCTTACGTTTAAATCGAAAATAAGGCTCAATATATTTTTCACTGTGTTATTTCGTTCTTTAGTCCCTATTTACACTATGCAAGTCTTATTGCTAAGCTGATTAGTTTATTAGGAGAGAGAGAGAGAGAGAGAGAGAGACGGGGGGAAAAGAAACGTTGCTGTTCCCCTCGTCTCTCTCTCCCTGAAACTAATCAGCTTAGCAATAAGACTTGCACAGTGTGATTTAGGACTTACAAATTTTATTTTAAAAAAATGGTTTTCTCGTAGTCTGCCCATTACGATTTTTTACAGCTCATGCAGTGTATTTATTTCAAACTCATAACGCGTAAGTTGTTCACTTGAAAATAAATTTTTAAATGGAACTGAGAAAAAAATCAGTTGTGAAATGGTGTTATTGTTTGAATATATTAATCGCATGGATTTAATAAGTATAAATAAATTTAAAAACGAATATTGTTTTTTATCGCTGCTTTTACAATTATTTGCGTATGGGTTTGAGTGGGTTTTTTTCAAATCTGCATTTTTGCATTTTAGTTTCATAACACTTTTTCCCTTTCATTGATAAAACTTCATTATTTTTCCCATTTTTGTGTTTGAATTATTGCTTTTTTAACAGCAAAGCAATATTTTGCAATTCGCTCAAGTTATGGGCAATTTAGTGGATTGTGTTTAATGACGATATTATTGTTTTCATTCGAGTGGGATCGAATAATTTTTTTTTCCTAATGGAATTTACCATATTTTTTTCTAGATGTTAATATGACTATAAACTAAATATGGCATATTTTTCGTATGGATGCATAAACTTCAAATGAAACCTTAAAATCTTTAGGCAAAAAATTTCAGATGCGTACGTCAAATCGTTGCGTTCAGAGTGTTGGGCAGAATTATTATCCCTTATTCCAGTTGTCGACATCGACGTCACTTTAACACAATACCAAAAGATTGGGGCTTGTTTACTCGCTCTCGAGAACAACTTTGTGCTACTGACAACCTATATCCGTTCCCTAAGGTCTATAAAATAGCATAAACCTGCCAACAGGAGTCAGTTGGTTTGGACAACGGGTACACAGGCTCCAATTTTTTGGTATTGTGTTAAAGTGACGTCGATGTCGACAAATGGAATAAGGGTGATTGTTTACCAAATTTTATCATTAGTATACAATTTCCCTAGGACTTTATTCTATGTTCACAAAATCGATGAACAAATAGAGTTTTTTTCGACTCGAAAAGTTCTCATCTTCGTTACAGCAACGAGGCAATGAATGGATGGAAAACAAAGTAGGCACTTCTAGCTAAATTGACAACTCTTAATCAATTATTGAAAAACGTATGAAAGGGCGGCTAAAGTCCGTTTAGATTTGTCGCTTGGTTAACTCAAACGTGTGTTAAACTAAATTTAACTAAATAGTAAAGAAACTCTAGCTCTTAACCCATTATTGCACGGTACCCGAAAACGTTAACCAATTTCAATGAAACTTTGTTTGTAGTGTTTTTGAGGTCTAATTAAGGTATATTTTTATTTTGAATAAAAAGGAAGCAATTGGTTTTTGAGATCTGAGCTGGTAAGTTTACTTACCAGTGGGCAGATGTGTTAAGTCTTTCTGTAGGAATTAGTAGGTACACAATAATTCATATTTTTGCAAAAATATTGAAAGGAAAAAAGAAATAAAATATTTTTAAAAAGAAAAGTATATTCAGCATATAATTTAAATTTCATATTTACATATGTAATTTTTTTAATTTTATCACGTGATTTTGTAAGCGATTTTATGGAATCTTGCCTAATTTGCTACACATTTCTGTCCATTGCGAGGCAAATTACCACGAGGAAAGGTGACAGTATTTCAAGTATTTAAATAAACTAATTTACATTGGGTTTTATACGTAATAAAAGTGATAATAATAGTTGCTTAAGCCTATAGTACACGGCATGTAAAAAGACACATGCATATGTGGCGATGACGTCACGGAAATTTTCAGCATGTTGGTTGCATTTTTTAAAATTACTAGTGATGGCTACATGCCCTAAAATTTTGATACAAAATTTTGTTCGAAACAACAAATGTGACATATTTAGCCGAGTTGAACACATTATCTGAGGCAGCAAATTTGTAAGCATGTGAATATTTGCTTGTACATATGTATGTTACTAGTACACGGCATGTAGCAAATGTAGCTTTGTGATGACGTCAAAATTACGTCAGAACCACATGCGCATGTGTTTTTTTACATGCCGTGTACTATAGGCTTTAGAAACAGTTGACTGTTAACCAATTTCATTTTTTTTATGTAAGTTTTATACTTATCTCAAAATGTGTCCAGTTTTAGAACACGTTTTCCAGCAGCACATGAATAAAAAAATATATATCCTTTAAATTGTTTTCGAAAAAGACAACAAATTAATTCGTAATTGAAAGAAAAGTAAATTTTTTTTACATATTATTAGCTTTAGAGCAGTTTGAAGTGCTGGTAAGCGAAATTATCGGCTGATCAATAATGGGTTAAAATCATAGAAAATACAAACTGTTAAAGAAAACTGCAAATTTCAAATTCCCCCTTATTGTGAATGGCGTCGTCGATGTCACATCAAGACGACAGTAAATATTGTCACTTGTCTACTCTTTATTGGCAACAATTGGCTCTTACTGACAAGTTGTTACTAATCTCTCTCTATAACTGCCTTATTCATAAAAAATATTTCAGGTTTATTAAGCGCTTATTTGACATATTTCTATGAAAAATTTGTCAAAAAACCTGTAATAAACCCAAAATATTTTTTATGAATTAGACCGTAACTAAGGCTTTGTAAATTATTGGAACATGTTAATAGCAGTCAATTGTTGTCGACAAAGAATAGACAAGCGACAATATTTACTGTCGTCTTGATGTGACGTCGACGAAGCCATTCACAATAAGGGATGTTATTAATTACATAATTGAAGGCTTTTACTTTTTCAGGATTTCAAGTAGGCAAAAAATATTTCTTAATATTTTTCACTTGACGGCATATTTCTTAAGTCTTTGCAACCAGCTGCTGCACAAAATCCATAACGAATTTCGAAAGACAGCAACACACAATGAAATTTTGGAATTTTGAAGTTTTGTTTTTCATTTATCTCGGAAGCGCGTGGTCGAAAATGTCCGTTTGATCCCATAATTACGAATTCCATCCGCTCAATCCGATGAAAATCACCATTAAATTTTGATTCCAAAAAATTTTCTTATATTTCCGAGTTTGTGTCTTAAGTCTTTTGTGATTTTTTTTCCAATACAGATATAGCATGAACATGAAAAGACTTAAGACAAATACATGAAAATAGGAGAATTCAAAGAAAATTAGCCTCATTTTGATTATTTTCACGTTCAGCATCGATATGCAATTTTTAAATTGCTTTAAAAATTTTTAAATTTAAGTATTTACAATGATAATTTAGAATTTTCTTAATAAAATAATTGTCGTTTTGCTCTTTAATCAAGATATTCATTCGGCCATGTTCTGTAAACCGAATCCGAGAAAATTTCTCGTTTTCCAAAAATAAATAATGGTCCCATTGATGTGTTTTAATTCATACATACTAAATTAATTTCAGATATGATATTTCAAGCTCTAAAAAATAGAAAACTGCAAAAAAGTCGATATTAGTGCATTAAATTTTTCTAAATCGAGCGACTCGATTTACAGAACAGGCAGGATTAAGTAAATGCGATAGTACAAATATACCGCTTTTGATAGTTTCACCTGCTCGAATCTGAAAATATTAAAAAAATTCACTTGAAGGTTGATTTTCCTTGAATTGACTCGGAAAATATGAAAATTCGGTCAAATCAGAATGTACGTATATGCTCAAACGGCCATTTTCGGCCACGCGTTTCCTAGATAAATGCAAAAAACTTTGAAAATTCCAAAAATGCAATCATTATGTGTAGTTATGTATCTTAAGTCAAACAGTTCTTATAGCTATTGTTGTACGTATGTAAGTTGTCCAGTCCTCTGTTCAGTGGGAAGGGTGTCAGGTGTAAAAATTCAATCAGAATAGTCAGCCAGCACTAACTGATAAGGTAGCAAGAATACCAGTGCTCGATTAGCTCACGGAGTATCGTCCCTCCCCCGTCTTCAAGATGCTCGTTTGAGAATACCAATATTTTTCCTTAAAACCGCCAGAGAACTCGTCTATGTTACCTAAGGTTAAGGAAATGCACGATTCAGTTGCCTTGTCAATTGGCAACGCAAGCGCAACTAAAATAAGTATTATGTATGATAACTATCGGCAGTTCACTAAAAGCTATCGATAATACGATTATGACAGATTGGCAACTTAAAATAATTTAAATAAAAGTTCAAGTGATAAAAAGAAAAGTGTGTTAAGTAAAATAAAAAATTACTTACAATACAGATCATAGGGAAGTAAAAAGTATCGCATCAAGCAGGCATGTTTTCAAATCACGACAATTTCAAATCATTGGTTTGATTTTTTTCTGTTCTTAAAATCATGAGATTTTGAACTTTTAATAGTGATTTTCATTGTTTGCTATCGCGTGCTAAAACCTTTTATAGTGCTGACAAAGTAATTTATAACTAATTATTGCCCTTTGCACTACTTTTTCGCCTTTGTGTATTAAATATTAACCAATCGAACTTCATAATTATTACACTTACTTTTTTTTTTTTTTTTAATAAATTAGTCATACATTTGGAGCCATAACCGCCAAAAAAGCTTAAGCGACATATGTTTTGAACTTCAGTTTTTGACGGAAATCGATTATTTACCATCTTAAAGAACCGTTTTTCGTCAAAAAAAAATTAAGTTCCAAAATTATGTCGCTTAAGCTTTTTTGGCGGATATGGCACGATATGCTATACGACTTTAAAACTTTGTTGCTCTGGCAACCGCAAGCGTCTTTTTGATAAACAATACCAAGTAGTTGACTACTAAAAAAAGAAAACTAAAAGTGTCCACAAAAAATTTTGCATTTTCATAAATTTGTAAAGTTTAAGGTTCTTTTGTGTAAAATAATTAATTTTATTTAAAAAAAACAAATGTAATCGTTTTAGTACCAGCCCAGTACAAAAGAGCTTCCAAGGAAGTCAACAAGATCCTGAACTTGTGTTCCGGAAGTAGTGCAAATTTGAATAACTTCTAATGATTTTTACATGTGGTTGTCATTGCAAGAAGCTCTTTTTTTTTTTTTTTTTGATACATATTCAGTGAATGCGAAGTAATGTTTATGATGTCAAGTAAATCTGATTTTTCGTATTTATGGTTTTTCTTTCCACACATACATATATTTTTTGTGAAAAAAGTATAATACTTTGACATTGATTTCAGTTTGTATTTGCGAAAACTACAAATAATCTCCAATTTTGCATAAGTGAAATAGCTTTTAAATTAATTATCTAGATGTTGTTAATAACACTGTGTGACAAAAATGAATGAATTAATTACCATCACCAACATTTAACCCAGCATCAGGCTTCGATACTGTTCCACTATCGGCAGTGATTTTTCCTGCCGCCTTTCGTCCTCCATGTACGGTGATCTTCCCGAACCTGTAGTGGAGTACGTTCTCATTCTATAAGATATTATCCCTCGATTTTCCGTCGATTACAACAGATAATATCTGATCCGTGCCTTCGTCTCGGCATGCCTGTACCTTCCAAACCTTGGTGTTTAGCCCATGGTTTTGAGCGGCGAGGATTGCCATGGACTTTTTGGAGTCCTGCCTCGCACTTCTTGGAAGATACACCGTTATGGTGTGGCATGCCGGGATGTCTGCTCCCATACATGCCTTTTGCTTCACTCCCATCCAGGCGCTCAGCCTCGGTGCTGTTGACTTAAGCCACTCCACCGTCTGCTTATTACCACAGTTAATTATGAGCATACCTAGACGAAAGTGAATGCCCTCGAGTTTAGGTTTGTTCTCTCCCCAACTAACAGCTCATCCACTATGGCCTCCTCTAGTTGAGTTAGTTCCTCACTTGATAATGAGGCCTGTGGGAAGTCCTCAGGGAGAATCGCACCCTCAACCCTTCGACCACGTTGGCGTAACTAGACGTTTTAGTGCCTACTCCAACATACGCAGATGTTGACATATTGTTTCTAACTGTCCTCCCTGCGTTTGTTACAATTTTCTGGAGGTGTAATAGCCTTGCTATCCCTCTTACTCGGTCTAGTTTGGCCTGGAATGCTCTTTCTCTCCAAAGCTTTCCCTCTAGCTTCTTCAGGTGATAAACCCCGTGAAAAAACCGTAAGTACCACCTTACGCCTGCTCCACTGCGACCCTTGCTCAGAGGATCATCTAACCCTCCAGGTTGGCCCCTTTCGGGTAGGGTGATGCCTCTGAGTTTGTTTGGTCTCTTTTTCTGTTCCTCGAGCCTTATGCTCGATGTAGGTGCGACCTGGCCCCCTTGTGCAGTTGTCAGCGTTACCGAGGGGGCAAGCCCTTCCTTGATTGGAGTTGGTGTTCCAATCTTGCCAACAACCGCGATAGGGAGAGGTCCCCTGCTTCCAACAACTGGACGTGGAGGTGAGCTCCTGCATCCAGCATTTTGTTTCTTAATAGGTCGTGGAGGTGAGCTCCTGTGACCCTTGCTGGTACTCGGTCCATCTAGGGAGTCCTGCTCCACTTGATGGGCGAGTTCCGTAGCAGTGATGTTCCCGCTAATTTTTATTTTATTTTTATTGTTTTCTGTCCCATTCCTACGAGTATCAGGGTCTTGAGTACCCTCATGCCATAGCCCTGTCTAACATGAGGGGTCCCCAGTTACTTCCCAAGGCGGACAGGTATCGGGAAGGCTCCTCTATAATACAGCCTAATTACCCCCGGCTGCAATTTTTCACTGGAAATTCAAAGTAAAATACTTTTAAGAACCGTCAACTGATTTGATATCGTAAGGCAGTGAACACCTTTTCGTTGATTTCAAATCACTTTACTATAAAGTGATTTACAGGACATCCCTGTGTTAGACGGCTATTAAGGGACAATTCAAATCCTTTAGAATTACCGCCTCTACTGTGAGTAAATGTTATTGCTTAAGCGGTCTACACATTTGCAATATAATTGTGCAATTTTTCGTATTGCACAATAATATCGCTAAAGCGGCCCATCCATGATACAATATTATTGCATATGTTGTTATTCATATTATTGGCGTTTTGACTTATAGTATGCAATAAATGGCACAATATTTTCAAAGAAAATATTACCCAATTTTCCAGACAGTGAAAAAGTAAAAAACATTGAACAATGTTGCCACCACATTACAATAAAAATCAAGTCTTTTGATATTTGTCAATATATTGTGCCACCTTCGAATATGATATACACATTGTCGATATTATTGTACAATACGAAATACAGTTATATTGCAAGTGGGTGGGCCGCTTAATGTGTTTGTCATAATTGGAGGTGGCACAATATATAGGCAAAAATTAAAATACTTTTTGTACAACTTAAAATAGTGCAATATACCGTGGAATGTGTTTGCGACATTGTACAATATTTTTTTTTCGCAAAGATTACGCTAATCATTAAAGAAATTTGTTGAGCAGTGAAAACTAAATTTTATGAAATAACTTATTGTTGTGCTTTTAACATCGAGGTGGTTGAAGTAAAAGTCAGCAAATTAATATTTAAAATTAAAATAACATTTTAATAATGGAAATAAGCAAAGCGTGATGTCGATAGGACAGTTAAGAAAAAGTAATTAAAAAAAGTAAATTTAAATATGACATGAAAGACAGTATAGAAATAAGAATACTAGATTGTAAATTTATTAGAAGGGTTACCCCTAACAATTATATTAATACGTATGTATACCCCACTAATATTACAAATATGAAATTTCGTATGTTTAGATGGATGCTTATAGGTTATGTTTACTTTTGATTGTAAGAAAATTGTGCCATATTATATTGGAATATATTGGGCCACTTATTGCATAGTATAGGGTAAAACTAAAATAATCCCCCTTATTGTGAATGGCGTGGTCGACGTCACATCAAGACGACAGTAAATATTGTCACTTGTATGCTCTTTATCGGCAATAATTCGATCTTATTGATAATCTCTTACTAAACTCCAAGGTTTTGTAAATAAATGGGGCATGTTAATAGTAGTCAATTGTTATAGACGAAGAGTAGACAAGTGACAATATTTACTGTCGTATTGATGTGACGTCGACGACGCCATTCACAATAAGGGGTAATATGACGAAAACATTTACAATAATATTGTATAATGGATAATAATAATTTCTAATTAACAATTTACTGTTCATTTACTAGGAAAAAGCTACTGGATGGTTCATCTCTAATGTTTGAGCCCCATTTTTTAGGGAACATGAACTTTTCAACGAGAAACGGTGTAATTTATTTTGTTTTATAGCGTGTATTTGAAAAGAGTTTTATTTAATTGGTCGATGCTGTTTAATTCTCATAGCATTGTTTTATTTGAGTTTATTTTTTTTATAATTAATTTTTGCATTTAATTTGTTGTCATTACGGATATGAGGAAAAAAAAGATTTTGAACTGAAAGAATCTGCATGTAAAGAGAATAATTTTCTAGTCTCTGATTATTTGTTTTGTTTTCTTAGCTCGATATTCAAATCGAAAGTAGATATAAAAAAATGATAAAATTTTTGCCAATATATATTTTAATCTCAATTTTTTGTTCATGTAGGTAGTTTACGCTCAAATAATGAATCACAAGAGACTTGCAATTTATTTTCATTAAAAAAAACACATTAAACTGTATGTTAGTCAATTGAAATATTCTCAAATGAAACATACAAGCATCGGAATTATTTCATGTAAAGTAATTTGCATAAAAAGAAAATAAAATCCGATATTTTTTTTACACCAAACACCAGAACATGGCTGATACAACAATACCAATTTATGAAAATGTCTACTATAAAAAAGTTAAAACCGTTGAAAAGTAAGTTTTCATACAAAAACACACATTTAGGGGCTGTTTGTCTAAATGCGAACGAACGTTTCTATCGAATACTAGTATTGGAAAAACAAAATAAATTCAAGTTTTTTCGATAGAAACGTTCGTTCGCATTTAGACAAACAGGCCTTTAAATTATACACATTAAATGGGAAATTTTTTTTTTAAGGGAACCACCAAAAGAGTTACTGAAACAGACTCAGGAAAAAGTCGACGAATTGGTGGAAATTTTGCACGAAAATGTTGGCAAGGCAATGGAACGTGAACAAAAACTATCCGATTTAAATACAATTTCCGAGAGTTTGGAAAAGAGTGCAGGTGAATTTAAAACTCAAGCAGTTGTGGTCAAACGCAAAGCGTGGAGAAAACGTATGAAAACAAAATTAGTTTTTGCCGGCCTGTTAGCGATTTTATTTATAATTATAATATGTAAGTATATGTTTATTTTGCTATGAGGAAACAAAAAGAGATTCAGTTAATTTATTTTTAATTTTCTCTTACAGTATTAATAATACAAGCGTTTATTATGAAATGAAAGCAACAATTAAATGTAATCAGACGTTTTTCTTATAAATTGCAAATTAAAAGCGCGAAATCATCAAAGGAATTGTAAATAAAAAATATATATTTTTGATATTTCAAGCTGTATTATAGATTTCTCCACTCATGATTTATTTATTTTAGAATAAAAGTTGGTTTTGTTGTTCGAAAGAAAAAAATGTATTTATAAATCTAGTTTAGTTTAATAAAGTACAATATGTGTAGTTATTAATAAGACTAAAGTTTGTTTTTAATAAATTCATTGCAAGTTAATGGAACAAAAACAAAATCATTATAAAATATTCTTGATTATACGAAAGATAAGAAAAAAAATGTCTAAAATTTTTGCACAAAATAAATCTTAGTTATTTGTAGAAAATTTTTGTACATACATATTTTAAATTTGATATGATTATTTCTGTATGGAATAAAACACTCAGGGCCTTTTTGTCTAAATGCGAACGAGCGTTTCGATCGAATACTAGTATTGGAAACAAAAGCAAATTTAAATTCTTTGTTTTTGTTTTTAATATAAATGTTCGATCCAAACGTTCGTTTAAGTTTTTTGTTGTTTTTAATATAAATGGTCGATCGAAACGATTGTTCGCATTTATACAAAGAGGCCCTTAAGGGGAATATGACACTTAATCGGGGGGTCTAGTGTAAATTCGAAAGCATTTTCTTTCATTTCGAATTACAGAGTAGACCCCCTGAAATATAATTTTCTAATAATTGGGCAAATCTGGCTAATGTTAACGATAGGGGACAGAGTAAAAACCCATTGATTTCGCAGAAAATTCTTACTTATTCCAGTTGTCAATATCGAAATCACGTCAATACAATACCAAATAATTGGGCCTGTCTACTCGCTGTAGAGAACAAGTTTGTGCTATTGATAGTCTATTTCTGAGTCTATCAACAGCGGTCACTTTTTTTTGCGACAACGGGTAGACAAGCCCCAATTTTGTGATATAGTATTGACGTGACATCGATGTTGACAACTGAAATAAGGGTTATTGTCATTTAAAATATTTTTTTTTCGAAATTGATGAGTTTCAAAACACCTTAAGTATAATGGGGCCTTTAACGCCGTTAGCATATTTTTACTACGCCTACGACATCTTTCACCTCATACCAAAACATCGTATTCGAAATCGTAATACGCCAACGGCTATAAAGCGAATGATTTCGGAGAAATGTATGGCATTTAAAGTATGTTACTCGAAATTGAAAACTCTATTCGGCTATTATACATTTGTTTTTGCTAATCGCATGATTAACACTATCAGGTCGAGCCGTAAACCGGAATAAAACCTTAAGCGACATAATTTTCGAACTTAACAAAAAATGTGTCGTCTAAGCTCTTTTAAGGCCGTGATACACTATCGTGCGATTGTTGAGAAAAAATACAACCTTGGTATGAAGGAATCTATGAATATTTTCAAAAGACAATCCCCCTTATTGTGGTTGGCGTATTTCGGCTCTTACTACCACATTTTTGTAATAGATTAAAGAACACGGCAACATTTTTTCTTTAATCTAGGACGAAACTGTCGTAATCCAAGTCGGAATACGCCAAGCACGATAAGTCTCAATAACATTTCATCAGATTAGGGTTGTATTTTTTCGTAAATCGTGCGATTGTGTAGGATAGTGGTTATGGCTCGAGATCATATGTGATGGAAATCGTTTTCGATTTGAATTCGATTAAAAAACGTCAAAAGTTATGATAAACATTTATTTCCAAGCATGTTCTGAAAATCACTTTGATTCTGATCGTAAGATCATTTAAATGATCATTTAAATGATCTTACGATTTCATTTCAAATCAAACCAATTTCTATCACATATCAAAGGCAAATTCATATCAGGTGATCTCTATTCAGCAGCTATTAATTTCTCTTGTGTCAAATTAAAGCAAAACGTTCGGAAATTTTCTGACAACACAAAATTTTACTTCAACAAATATACAAGGGGAATATGCAGAGTTGCAAATCGAGACCACCTGGTATCAATTCGCATTGCACATAATTGTATACATCCGTTATTTTAATATTCCAAAACTGCCCCAATACTTAGAAAAATTCTAAAAACACTTGCAGATCCAGTGTTGCCATATTCTCACACTTATAATGCACATCAAAACTTCTACAAAAATTCCTTCCAAAGGTTTTTTAATTCTACACGGTTTGACAAAAATCGAAAACAATTTCTAATCCTATACATTTACAGCCTTGTTTTTAAAACCATTTTCCATACAAAATTTTTCTTAAAAAGGCTTTATAAAGCCTTAATAATTTTTATAAATAAGGCTGTTATATTCTAATAAAAACTACATATCTCCGCTGGTATTATTGTGATGGTGATCGTTAATCATTTCCGCTAGCAAATTCTTGGAATTGCTGATGATTTCATGGAAAGCTTTTATATCATTCTCTTTCTCGGCAGTTAAATAATTCAGTTTCTCCTTCAGCATCGTGATCTTTTCTGTGGTAAGCTCAAGTCTAGAAGAAATAATTTATCTGGGTAAAAATATCAAATTTATTAAAGACTCATACCGATATTTTAAATCGTTGGGATTCTCATCCGGCTGCTGTTCTGAATTATTTGTTTGCTGTATTGTGGCATTTAGAGAAGTATTTTCGAAAATAAAGGAACCAAGGGATGAACAGCTGCTTGTAGAGGACAGATTCGCTGTGTATTCTGCTATGCGTTGAGTGCGTTTCTTTTTCTCTGCCTGTGCTTCCAACTCACGTTCCAAGTCTCGCAGTTTTGCTTCAAGACGGGAAATTCGAATTTTTTGCTTGGAGACTTGTTCGAAAAGGTTGTCGTTTTTAAGACGTTCCTGTGTCAAGCGTTCATTAAGTGTTTTGTTAAGATCCAACAAGGAATTTTTTTCATTTTCTAAGCTATCCAAGATAGTGATAAACTCTTCCTGTTGTAAAAGGTTTTGAATATACTTATATGTACTTACATTACGCTAACTTAATATAGAAAGGCCCTAAGTCATTATTATATATTTTATTTTTTTTTAAATCGAGATGTTTGCCTTTTTCGATAAATTAGATAGATGTTCTTCTATCGAAATATACAAAAATCTCCATTTCAAAAAAAGTATCCCTCTTATCGGGAATAAAAGGAGAACAATTTTTCACGAGAAATGTTGATTTTTTTGTTTCATAAAAAATACCAACGTTTTACTGTTTTACTGGCGGGTTATTATGTAATTCTATTCGAAACGGAAACTGTTCGAATTTGTATGTTATTAACATTATAATTCAAACACATATCCGTTCGATTCGGATTATATAATAACCCCCCTGAATTAGGGGTCCTTCTATATTAAAGTAACGTTATATAATTTTATGTCTACCTTTTTAAATTCCCTACAAGAGAATAAAAAGTCTCCACTTATGGCTTTTAGATCTTGCTCTAATTTTTTGTTCTTTAAATTTAATTCTTCTATAGAACTATTCTTTTCTAATATTAAACCATCCAATTCCGTGATCTTTTCTTCCAAATATTGTTTATTCAATTCCATTTCCTTCATTTCTTTGAGCAATTTTCCTGTTTCTCTTTCATTTTCGTCTAAAATCTTTTCGTAGTACGATTTCTGTTGATTCAGTCTGTCGTTCATGGTGGCCACATTAAATTGATTAAAATCTGTTTGTTCCTCCAAAGAAGTGGCCTTCATTTTGTAACGCAATATTTCGTCATTTAGAGTTTTATTACGAACTTTTAAAGCTAAAATTTTGGCACGTTGATCGTCTAGCTCAGATTTTAAATTGACTATTTCTTTCTCGAGTGTCTCAACTTTCGCCCGGTGTTGTATTTCCGTTTTCCTTACACTAGGACGCTCTATGGAGCCAAAACTTGTTCCAGAGCCCATGGTGGGACTTATAAAGCAGTAAGGAGTCTCATTATTAACTTCGTGTTGCTTATTGCCATCTAATTTTTCTTGCAACTCTTTTATCTTTTGCTGCAAATGCAGTATTTGTTGAGCGCGTCCTCGCCAGCTGGAGTTGTTAGCCTGGCCAGCTAACAAATTTAAATTAAAACTCTCTCCTATTTCTTGCTGCAAACATTTGTGTGCCAACTTTAATTGCATATTAAGTTCGACATTTTTGTTGCGAGTCTCAAAGAGTTTTTGCTGCAAGGCACTTAATTTGTTTTGCATTTCCTCAATGTAAGCAGTATTCTTGGGTTGAAAAAAAACCTCTTTTTAAAACTCAAAATTTTAAAATCTCTGTAATAAACTCACTGAATTTTTCGAATTCTCCTTATTTTGTTGAAATTTTTCCTGTCCCATTTGCAAATCCTTTTCTAATTTTCGCACCTGCTGATCCTTTTTGGCAAGACGATTTTTATAGGTCTCCAATTCGGCTCTTAATTGGCGATTTTTCTTACTTAATTCCAATAGCTTAGCACTGGCAATCGACGAGTTACATCTCAATTCATTGATGGGCACGGAATTTAAAACTTCATTAAGGGAGTTGATGGATTTTTTAAGTTCTAGAATTTCTGTACTTTTATCATTAATTAATTTAGTGAGCGATTCATTTTTCTCCTCTATTTCGGTCAATTTCTTTTTTAGCTTTTTGTTTTCCGATTTTTTCTTTTCAATTTTTGTTCCACTGTCGCAGGATATTAGTTGGTTTAATTCTTCACAATTTTTGTATTTACCGGCTAGAGTTTCTGTTGAAATTGAGCGATCCTCAGTTCTTATTATATCCATATTTATTTTATTCTTTTGGTTTTATTTATTTTGTAAAAAAATATTTTACAAAATATATGAATGAAAATGTTTAAAATATATGAAAAGTTATTTCAAAATTAACTGTCTCTTTTCGGACACAGTGTTCCGCAAAAAATTAAGCTTAAGTCAAAAAATAAATAAAAATTATATATAGGGTGTTTTTTTTAGAGGTATAGAACTTCAAATTGAAATAAAACACAAGAAAATCGTTTTAATGTCCATCAATTTGGCTTTATTGGAAGGATAATTTTATGCCATTAATGTTTAAATATGATTTCGGGCATGTGGCCGCCGCGGCTGGCTCGAATAAAGCTAATTCTACAGGTCCAATTTTCAACCACTTTTTCGAGCATATGGGGCCGTATGTTGGCAATAACGCCACGAATGTTGGCTTCCAAGTCCCATAACATTTCTGGTTTGTTGGCGTAGACGAGCGACTTCACATATCCCCAAAGAAAATAATCCAATGGTGTCAAATCACACGATCTTGGTGGCCAATTGACAGGTCCATTCCGCGAAATTATGCGCTCATCGAATGTTTCCTTCAATAAATCGATTGTGACGTGCGCTGTGTGGCATGTAGCGCCGTCTTGTTGGAACCACAACTCATCCACATTCATGCCATCCAATTCGGGAACAAAATAGTCGGTTAGTCGGCTCCAATTGCTGTGCACGGTGGCAAATCGATTCATTCGGGTCTTCTTCAACACTTTGCTCTACAGCGGCAATTGTTTCTTCGGTGCGCACTGTTCGACGTCTCTGCGGATGCGTATTATCACATAGAGTAAACGTAGTGTGAAAACGATCCATGGTTAACCGAATTAATTGCTCTGATGGACGATTATGTCGACCATAAAATGGACGGAGCTTGCGGTAAACTTCGCGAACTGAACCATTATTTTCGAAATAAATTTGCACGATTTGCAAGCGTTGTTCTTTTGTCAACCTGTTCATGATGAAATGGCAAACCAAACTAAATATTAATCACTTGACAGCTGACAAAATGGCCGCCAGTTAAAAAAGTGATGCCAACTTAAAGTTCTATACCTCAATAAAAAACACCCTTTACAAAGTTTTAGAACAAGGGTCTGTTTCTCAAAACTTACAAGTGTTGTAAAATTAGTAAAATAGTGTTGAAAATATTTTATGTGAAAAAATTTTATTTTCACAAATTTTTTATATATACATATATGTACATACATCCAATTAATATAATTTCATTATTCAGATCTTGGACCATATTTTCCATTAATGTTTGGGTATAGTATCAGTCCCCGTTCCAGGATTTCGCCTCCGGAACGTGGACTGATGCTATAGGACTGTTAAGTGCTTAACAGTTCTCTGTTAACTGCAAAATGAGCTCTGTAATCTTTATTGGTTTTTGTCTCTGCTAGTTAAATTTAAATTTATCTTCACACACATGTAAAATTTTATCGTAAACGACAATTAATGCATGTGAAACATATGTATTTGAATATTATAAAAAACTTCTCATGAAAACTTTAATTTTTATAGCTTACGATAAAATCGAAAATATTGCGCGATATGTAAAAGCATATCTATCGAGCCCTATTTTTTCACTGAAGTTAACATTTCTTACGTGAACTATGATTTTTTGTCGCTTGCGATTAAATCGAAAATAGTGCTAGATATGATTATATAACAATTTTACCAATGTCATTAAAAAAAATATCCTTGAAGAAGTTAAACAAAGTTGGAAACGAAATATTGGAAAAATAAAAGAAATTTGTGCACTATTTATTGTTTAACAGCCTTATTTATAAAACTTATAAAGGATTTCTAAAGGGTTTTTAAAACAAATTTTTACACAAATTTTTTCTTAAAAAGTCTTATAATTTTTAAAAATAAGGCTATAAAAAATTTACTAATATAATACATTAAGAGGTCGATGAAAAAATATTTAATCATATGGGTAATTAATTTTAGCTTGAAACTAATTTTGCCAGAATCAAAATCATTTTGATTTGAAGCTTTAAGCGCAGTATTCACGGTCAAAATGCATGACACAACCATCGTATACGTGTGCATGAAGAACTCAGCATACACGTGCATGCATTGCACGATTAATTGATAGCATCTTGTTACAAGCTAATTGCAAGGCAATTGTCAAACTACGTACAAAAACTTTTTACGTATAGAATTTGACAGTTCTTTGAAACCTCACTGATTTGAGTAGTTTATTATCTTGATAAGTTTGTATTGTATACATGCATGTGCAAATCGTCGGTGTGACTCATACAAACAAAATTTAACTAATATTATTATAATCACAAAGTGTGATTATAATGCAGGTCATGCATTTTGACCGTGAATAATACGCTTTCAAATGTTTTCTGCGTCATATGCTGATAATGCGACCAAATAACGCCGTTCATATGAATTCGATAGTCAACACTGTACTCTGATAGAAAATGTAAACAGCTGTCAAACACCCAGCAGTTGACGTGTTCAAGTGTCAAATATTAAATAATTTGTAAAGCAAAATTTATCTCTGCACCACATCATGGACGGTTTTATGATGGTAAGTATTTGTATAATTAAGAAAAAATATAATAAAAATTATTAAAAATATCTAATTTTGTTGTTGAAAACTTAAGGACATCATTAAAGGTATGTGTATAATGGACAACGATGGCAATCGCATATTAGCCAAGTACTACGACAAGAATATTTTGGCCAGCGTCAAGGAACAAAAAGCATTCGAAAAGAATCTCTTCAATAAGACACATCGCTCCAATACGGAAATCATCATGTTAGATGGCCTTACTTGTGTTTATAAATCTAATGTGGATTTGTTTTTTTATGTCATGGGTAATGCGTATGAAAACGAATTGATTCTATTGTCCGTATTAAATTGTTTATACGATTCCATCAGTCTGATATTGAAGAAGAATGTGGAAAAACGTTTGGTTTTAGATAATTTGGAAATTATAATGTTGGCATTTGATGAGATCTGTGATGGGGGGTAAGTTTGGATGGAGATATTTTTTTGCGGAAAGATTTAAGATTAATAAATTTTAAAATTGTCATTATATCGCACAATAAATCACACAGTCACATTTCAAACAAATTTCAAATTTGTTTTGAACCATATATTAGAATAATCTTTTAATGAAATAGTCAAATATATATATATATATATATATATATATATATATATATATATATATATATATATATATATATATATATATATATATATATATATATATATATATATATATATATATATGGTATGGCAGAGCTCACTTCTATATACATTAGACTGTATTGTCATCGAAATCTAATGCGTGTGGAAAGTTTCAAGTTGATCGGACGTCTTGAAGTTGGTGAAAATTACGTTGAAAGTTTCCATTACATACATAGATACGTACATACAGGTAAAGCTAGCAAAAGCGTATTACAAATATGTGATATCTTCTAAATGATTAGACCGATTTTTTTCAATCATAGCTAAGAATAGTCTCGATCAAGTCACCTTTCAAACAAAAAAAACTAAATGAAAATCGGTGCAGCCGTTTGGTTTGTACGTGGACTTTTACATATACACACTACAAACTTATAACAACTCTATTTTTGATTGTGCGTTAAAAATGATGCCATTTTACACTAAAATTTATTAAATTCATTCTAATATTTACCGCAAAAAATGTTCATTAATTTCTCTTTTAGCATAATATTGGATGCTGATCCGTCATCTGTAGTTAAAAGGGTTGATTTGCGTAATGACGACATTCCCATTGCCGAACAGACTGTCGCCCAGGTAACTAACACTTTAAATGGAATCTTTTGGTAGTTAAAAATATAAAACTATATTAGTTTAAAAAAAATTGTGAACTGTGTACTCATTATTTTTATAATTTTTTATTTTTATATAATAAGTTCTTAAAAAATCTTTATTTCCTCTTGTGAATTGTGATTACTTAATTTTATTTTTATGAAATTAGAGTTGTTCAAATGGAAAGTTTATTTACTTTAAAAATTTGAAACTTATAAATTGTGATTACTTAATTTTATTTCTAAATTATTTTAGTTATTTAACTCCAAACAACGCAGTTTTTTAATCACCCTAAAATAAATGTTTGACATACAAATATATTTCATCTGAAAGCATTGAAAGAAAAAGGTTATGTTCTAGATATTTAATTTATCTTAAATAAATTTTGTTTTATACTCATTTATTTATAGTTTTATTTAGAAAAATTTTTGCATAAAAAATATTAATTTTAATTTCAAAGTATACATATATTGTATTATGGCTTTAATAAACAAGGTAAAAATAAATAAATAAAACAAAAAATTTTAATGCAAATAAGAAATAAAGCATAATGTAAAAAATTTTGTTATTCTTTACCCATTTGCGGATGGTTTTAGCTTGTTTATTATGTCATGAATTTTATAAAAAAAAATTTGAAAATTGTATTGTTTTTTTACAGGTTCTACAATCGGCTCGTGAGCAGTTAAAATGGTCTATACTTAAGTGAAAATTTCTTATACGTATGCTAAACATACAAATAGTATTTCTATTAAGCTATAATTTCAATCCATTTTTGTAGACAAAAAAGAATATATTTGTTTTTTGTGTTTTCAGACAAAAAGCAATTGCTATTCATACATTCGATTTTTTATATAATATGTGATGATAAATAGAAGTTAAAACAAACAAATTGAAAATATAAGTAACTAAAATTATTCCTGTAAAGTAATATTAAAATAAAGCAAATGTATACATACATACATACATATGTATGTATAAAAATTATGTAACTATTTTAATTAAAATAATTTTTTTTTTCATATTTTGAAAATACAATACATATATGAAAGAGGGTAACTAAATATTTGAAAGGCCCGAAATACAAAATATAATTACTGCCTTATTCATAAAAAAATGATTTTGTTTAATAAAGGAGTTTATAAAACAAATTTAAAAAAAAAATTGTTTTATAAACCTTTTATAAATCAAAAATATTTTTTTATTTATTTATTAAAAAAAATATTTTTTTGTGAACTTAATTCCCATTAATAAAGAAATTTAAAATTTCAAAAAATAATTATCTAGAAAAATAATTAAATAAAAATGGAGAAACAACATTGCACATTGAATTTATTACGCCCGTCTGTCGTATTGATTTGGTAAATACACTAGGTAAATGCAGCAAAACAGCTGTTAATTGTTTTTGATATTTAGTGGATATCCACTCGATATTTAGCAAAATTTTGATAACTTTCCAAACTTCCGATGAATTTTCACACTTGGAAAATTTTCGAATTTGTATTGTTTTTGATCATGTACTTTTTTTTTAAATATATTTCTTTCTTGTAAAACTTCCATATTTTTTTATGCACTGGGAGATTTCGGTTGCTTTTTTTGGAAAAATTTAAATATTCCTTGAAAACAACGGAAAATAATTTAATGCAAATTCCAAGATTATCATCAACATGATTGATTTTAATTTTAACGTAAAATTTATAAAATATTAGGTACATATTGTTACCTTAATATAGAAAGGCCTTAACTCATTATGTGATGATGATGTGATTTATAAACAAAATCGATTTGAAAACGATAAAAGAGGCGATGTGTTTGCTATAGTCGTTTTGTCAATAATTTTCAGTCACTATAAATTTTCAAAGTTAGTGTATTTTTATGCAGACTACTGAAGTTTAAAAAAATAAAAATTAAAGGGCATTCTACCAGATAATGTAATTTGGATAACTTGCTTTATCGTGGAAATCGTAAGAGGCAAGCAAGATGTTGAAATTTTCAAAAATTTCAAATTTAAAAAATCGCCAAACTGAAAAATCCCCAAAAAACGCCAAAAACGATAAAAACGCCTAAACTTAAACAAAACGCAAGCACCGAAAATTATCCCAAAAAAAGAAAACGCCGAAACTACAAAAGCGCCATAACAAAAAAAGTGTCATAATTAAAAAAAATCTCCAAAAACCGAAAAAAATCGCCAAACCCAAAAAAAACGCCAAAAAACCGAACAAAATCCCAAAAACTATAAAAAAGCGCCGAAACTAAAGACTGCATAACTAAAAAACGCAAAAACCGAAAAAAATCGCCAAAACCAAAAAAACGCCAAAAACCGAACAAAACTCCGCAACTAAAAAAACGGCATAGCAAAAAATTTATAAAACTAAAAGAAATCACAAAAAACCGAAAAAATCCCAAAAGCGAAAAGAGCTCCAAAAATAAGAAAAATCACAGAAAAAGTTTACCGGGTACTTGATTTTTTTATGTCTACATCAGGTAGGATATTTGATTTTATAGGCTAAAGTTCGTATGATATTACAGTGGAACCTCTCATAACCGGACACTCACCATCGCGGTATTTTTGTCAGGTTACTAGAGGTGTCCGCTTATAAGAGAGGTACACATTTTTTGGTAGTTTATTGTAGTTGAAAAATTATATTCAACTTAGATTGATATAATTTCAGCTGATGGGTTTCCATTTTTTTCCTGAGCCATTTTAGGACACGAGCTGAGCAAACGACTTCTTCGAATAAACAGCAATTTTTTTTAAAGGTGTCCGGTTATAAGAGGTGTCCGTTATGAGAGGTTTCACTGCACATATCGTTACCTTAATATAGAAAGGTTCCAAATCATTATTTTTTTTATCTAGATTTTTGAATTTTTCGATACATTAGATGTTCTTCTATCGAAATATGTAAAAATCTTGACTTCAAAAAAATAGAGTTAGGGCATTGCTATATTAAGTTAGCGATATGTAGTATACGTGCGGAACCCTTGGTGTGCGAGTCCCAGTCGTACTTTACTGAATTTATTTAATTTTAGATTTAATAGCCTGCTATCGGCCATTTCTGGGTCTCATAGCGCTCCTTTATTGCAACAGAGGTATAACTCGAAAAAGCTGGCTTTGCAGAAAACAAGTTTTCTTAAGTTTTCAAGATATATATATATATATAAAAATATTTTATTTTCTCAGGAGGTGTGTTTACAAGATTTTTTTCCAAAATTTTTACACACGGTTAAATAAGGATTTTTTTCTACATTTTTAAATCCAAAAATGCATTTTTTTTAGATATGTCTATGTTACAATAAACGAGCGATATGTTCAATAAATTTTATAGTCATAATCACAGAATATTAAAAGTACCATCAAACTTAATTGTTGTATTAATCCATTGAACATTGCTTGTAATTGTAAATTTATTTTTAAGCCCATTGAAAGTTTAATGATAATTTTTGGTCACATGAAAACGTTTCTACAGTAGTTCAAATTTTAATAATACTTATTAACTGATTACCAATTTTTCTTTGTTACAAATGTAAAAATAATTTTTTACAATATGTAATCTAAATCCGCAATTTAATAATAAACGATTTTTGCATTGAAAAAAATAATTACATTCAAATAATTGCATTTGTTGTAGTATAAGTGGAACCGATTGTATGAATAATTGAAATGAAATGAAGTTAAATTAATAATAAATATATTTTTTTGGGAAGGAATATCTAGGAAATAAGCTGCTCTGATGCAAAATAAGGTGAACAAAACCAAGAGAAAAAGTAAAAAATCCCCGTGAAAAATATTCACGATAAGGGGAATCAAAAAAAAGGAAAACATTTCTAGGGAAAAATTATTCACAATTGCAATTTTGTCAAAAGGGGAAAATTTTCGAGGGAAAAAAGTGTTCACGATAACTGAAATTAACAGCTGTTAGCTGCCAGCTGCCATACGTAATGGACCCCTGCAGTTCGGTTGCCTTCTGTAATCGAGCCATACATAAATGAAAGTACATACGTGTTTTAGGTTTTTTTTAGGAGTCGACTAAAGAAGTTATTGTAATTTTGACTGATTTCCTGAACTTTTGAATAAGTAAATTTAAACCCAATACTTCTTGATTTGTAAATATATTCATTTCATATTTGAACTGAGTAACATTGAAAAGTTTCCCATGATTTTTGTTTGATTTCCTTTAACTTATTTGTTTATTATATTTTTGTTTATTTATGTACTTACTTTGATGATATTAGATTTGAAAATAAAAATTAAATTTGATCATATGATTAAAAATTCTAAAGTATCATTTTGTAGAAATTCAAGGCATTTTATTTAATTAAATATTCAATGTTATATTTTGTTAAATACAACAAAAGTATATACGAGTACATACATATCTAATACCTCTAATCATTGTGATAAAAGTTGGAATTTTCCTTGATTTTTTTTTTGTCGAGGAACTATTTTTTGAACCTTGATTTTATGATCCCAGTTGACCAAGACTTACGTTATTGATATCGATTTCGATAATATATTTACAACATTTATCGTGTAAAACTATCGAGAGTGACACTCAAAAAGGAATCAAAAAAAGTTCACCTATCGCTCAGTTTTGTATTAAAGAACATTCGATTTCTAAGTTTCGCTAGCAATATCAAAAGTTAGAGAATATCGAACTAATTTCGATATCTGAAAAAGGCAGCAGAAAAAGTAAAAAAGTAATATTATTTTTAAATTTATTTATTTTTAACCCCCGACTAAAAAAAGGGGTGTTTAAGTTTGTAGTGTGTGTCTGTGTATCTGTGTCTGTACAAGTGCACGTACAGACCAAACGGCTGGACCGATTTTGATTTAGTTTCTTTTGTTTGAAAGATGACTTGATTGAGAAGGTTCTTATTTTTTATTTTATTTTTTAACTTACAGTGCTGTCATAGCTCGAACTTGGTACCCTTTAATAATAGTACGTTTCCATATACGTGATTTATGTCAAAACATTTGATTTGCCCAAATTAAGTAATTTGCGAAGTAATTTCCCATACATTTTTCATATGAGCAAATTATCTCAAATGACTTATTAATTTGCTACAAATTAAGTCGAATTTGTCAATGCAACACTGCGCGGCTGCTATTATTACAAATGCAACTCTGGGTCCTCCATTATTGGTGACTTACAAATCCGAAAAAAGTGACATTTAAGTACGAATTAAAATGGCAGATTCTATTTTTTTATAAAAAGGAAGAAATAATTTAAATAAAGAAAGTTATTGTTAATGTTGTTTTTCATTCTTATGTAATTATATGTTTTATTTATTTTATTGTTCCAAATTATTATTAAACAAATTTTTGTGTTTCTCTTAGGTTATAAAAATAAATAAACAGTTCAAACGTCAAATTTATTTCGAAAATGCGAGCATAGAAACACTTACAACACAATGGAAACACTTCGACATGATTTTCTCAAATCAACTTGATTTGCTCATAATGGAAACGTACTAGCTAGCACACATCCACTAGGCTACCGTCACACATTCGAAAAACTATCGAGAGAAGTTTGAACTTCGAAGCTTTAGCGAAAATTCGAATTTTTTTAATTTACGAACAAATATCGAACAATTTTGTTTCGAAATTTCTTCGCCCTAGCGAGTATTGGTTTTTATCGAATCTCAGGTCAAGTGGGATATTGACTACCGATCAAAAGGACATACATGTTATGAACATGTTAATATTAATATCAACATGCATATGCATAAATTTGTTCGCTACAGGAAACCAAACGGCTGAACCGAAGGTTTGGAAATTTGAAAATTATTTTATTGCCGATTCCGAAGTCTTTCACCGATTCCTTTTTTCCCAGCGGATATACAACTGTGCGTGGCTGAATTTGTTTATGATTTGAAGTTTTTATAATTTTAAAAATTTAAATAGTTGAATTCATTATGATCGTGGTTCAATTGCAATTCTCATTGCTTAATAAAATGATTATGTATATCTCTCACAAAATTTGTAAATTCTAATTGAGGAAATTTCAAGTTCTATAAAATGCTCTAATTAACTATTTTATTTAAAAAAAGAAAAAACGTTTGATTCGCACGCTTGTCCTAACAAATATGAACTTGCATTTGATCTATAAATAATATGAAGTGTGTCTCTTAATTAAAATTCGATTCGATAATTTAAGAATTGACAAATGTAATTAAGCGCCACCACCTCTCATTGATTTATAATGTAATTTATTTAATAAATAATAATAATACGTAACATATTTTTTTGGTTGCACAATAATTAAATAATAGCAGATATTATGAAAAATACACTTGAATTAATTAAACTTTGTAAACTTTTTTAAAACTTTAATGAGTTATATTTTGTGCCCTTTCAAAAGATAAAAAATACATATATGTACATATGCTTTTAAAAATAAAAAAAAAATTGGCAAAAGGAAAATTCTCATATTCATAAATGTTAATGCAATCAAATAGTGTTTTCACACTGAAAGTTAAAACCTGGTTTTAACGTTAAAACCATAAACAGTTGATTTTGCATTCACACTGCAAGTTTGTTAAATTCAGGTTTTAACTCACAGGCTGTCCAAAAACTTTGCTCAAAAATAAAATACAACTCCTGCAGAAATGCGTGTATTTGTTGTATTTTTTTCTGCTTTTTATAACACTTATTTGACAAACTGTACAACAACTGTTTTTGTTTGTATGAAAAAGTCGGAAATTTTACAATGCGTTGTAAAATGGAAATAATTTTATATTTTGTAAATAAATTTAAGAAATTTATTATTCGACATATTGCCAGAAGTTTATTTTAATTTGAAATGTATTTGCTGGTGGTTCAGCGTTGTCTATATATTTCATTGTTGCTGAAGTCTACTGATGATTTGTTACAGCAACAATGAAATATATAGACAACGCTGAACCACCGGCAAATAAATTTCAAATTTTGTAAATAAATATTTTAATGGAACTAGTACTACAAAATGGAGAATTTCTTGGAAATCAAGTTAAAAATGCACAAATACATCACAAAATAAAACTTATCGGCGGATCGATGCCAGTCATGTCGTCTATTTTTATTTCCCACAGCTCAATGAAAAAAAAAAATCCAAAAATTACTTTTTGCATTGATTTTTTGATTATTGTTGCTGCTGCATCCATTTTTAAGTTGAAAATCTTTCTAGCGACATCTATTGTTATTCAGCTGTTTCTGGTCATTTTAACTTGGCTGAACTGAATTTAGCACAGCGAAAACAAGGTTGCATTTCATTAAAACCAATTCAAAAATGGTTTAAGTTGGTTTTAACAAAAACAATTTGTATGGTAAATCCTGGTTTTAACAGTTGGTTTTAACGTTAAAACCAGCTTTTATTAAAACCATGTCAGTGTCAAAACACTAAAAAAAGTCAAAGTATCAGAGATCTCGTACTTCAATTTAAGCACCAGTCTAATCTTATGCATACTTCACCACAAATCCGGTTTTATTGGTTTTAATTGAATTCCAGGGTTTCCTGTATTTCAGAGACTTACAGCCTTAATGTTTGAGAAAAAATTTTAGGGCAGTTAGCGTAAGTGGCAAAATTGAACATGGTCTTAATGAGTTCGTTAAGGTGCAATCAGACGTGCCATAACTATAACCATAGAAAACAGCCATTGAAACCAATTGAATTTTGGGTTGGCTATGGCTATGGCACGTCTAATTGCGCCTTTAGTCCATCCTCTGTTATTTCGACGTTCTCTTAAATTGGGCTAGTCTAATGCATATATGTATGTTTATATGTGTGTGTACGTATTAGAGTTGAGCGATGTTTAGAAACCTGTTACTTTTTCACAGCGATTGAAAAATCACAAATCACAACTGTGACTGAATTTATCAAGTAACAGGTTTTGAAAATATAGTTCTTTCATACAAACTGTGATTGTTCTTGCATGCTTACTTTACAATAAATAAAGCTACCACATTAATTTTTTTATACCTTCAGCTTTTGTCAAGAAAAAAATCGTCAAATCGTGTCAAATCATCTTTTCTGGCAACTATGTACAACTCACATTCTTATATTTGGAATTTTATTGTCTCTCTGCCTCTTATATAATTTTTTTTATTTATTCTCAATATTTGAACAGTGTTGATTGCTAATTGCTTGTTCTTGCTGTTCTTCTTAT
Source organism: Tachina grossa (assembly GCA_949987645.1). Classification (NCBI taxonomy): domain Eukaryota; kingdom Metazoa; phylum Arthropoda; class Insecta; order Diptera; family Tachinidae; genus Tachina; species Tachina grossa. Next base: position 18,312,472 of record OX465276.1, on the reverse strand, counting down.
TAGTATTTATCAAAACACCAATACTAATAAATACTTTTAAAGCAGAAGAGCTAAAATGTGTTAAACCGTTATCACAGTCACTGTTTAATTTCACTGCTGCTCTTCTTATTATATTTTCTCAAAATAACAGAACTGCTACAAACAAAATACTGCTAAACTGTGATCACAGTCACAGTTTAAAAGAACAGCGATTTAGAAATCACGTTCACAAGGAGCATCATTACTAAAAAAATCACACTTTCGCTCATCACTAGTATGTATGTTGACCGATTAGACCGCAATAACAATTAAAATTCGTTACCAGTGACAACTAAATACAAAAATAACATGTATTTTGTTGTTAAGTTTTCTAAGTTCTTCTGTCGTTTGCTTATTCTTGTGTATGTATTTTAAGATGAAATTATTTATATTATATGTATTTATATTTATAGTGTTTTTCACACCTAAAGTTAAAACCATAGACAGCTTATTTTGAGTTCACACTGCAAGTTTTAACTCACAGACGGTCTAATAACTTTGTTCCAAATAAAACAAAATCATTTTGTATGGTAAAATCAGGCTTTAACAGTTGGTTTTAACGTTAAAATTAACTTTTATTAAAACCATGTCACTGTGAAAACACTATTAAGGTTGTTTGAACATACGATCCACCTAAATCGATAATTACTAGTAGTGCGAAGTTGTTCTGAGAAAATAGTAACATCATTTTTATTTTCAGGAAATTTATACGAACTTTTTGATATAATCGTCTTAAACGCTCGTATATTAATTTTTACAAAAATGAATTTGTTTTGATAACATCCAAAGATAGTTACACATAATTAATTTTAAAGTTTGCTTACTGTATTTTTAAAAATTACATACCTAATATTTATGAATAATAAATATAAAAATGAATTTATAAGATACCATTTTCTTTACAATATTCATTATAATTACATGAAATAAAAATGTTATGTACGTACACTTTTAAGTATTTCATCCTCCACCAATGTTGTTCAAAATTGTTCAAAATTGCACAAAATTGATAAAAAGCGATTTAAATTTGTTAAAAAAATAACTTTTTTGTTTTTGTTTTGTACACACATGTTTATAATAAATAGAGACCTACATACATACATACATGTCCAGTGATATAATTTAGACCACCGGGCTATGCTAGTGTTAATAAATGTTAAACGTTAAAATTGGATTTTAAATTTTTTTTTAAAATATATCTTTTTGAGAAAAAATGTATCTTTCTGGAAACTAAAATGCATCTTTCTCGAAATTTCATTGGCAACACTGGTACGTATACGTACATACTAGAGACCTGCGTAAACAGTCTTTAAATGTAAATACGTCATGATTCTTAAATGTATTCACGTCGCATGTATTATACTAAACCAATAATAAATGCTGTCGTACTATAAGCGAAGCACGATGGATGTATTGGTGTACGTGTATATCAGTGTTAACAAGCGATGTCGCTAAGACAGCTTGTTTGTAACAAACACTCAAAAGAAGTACTATTGATTAGTGTATGCTTGTTATTTTTCATATTGTACGTTTGAATGTGTGTGTAATATGTAGATGGTAAGCTATTATTTGATTAACCGCATACAACTTATGTGCGTTTGCATGTGCGCAGAAAAATAAAAGATCATACACACATACGTCGATGACGTTTGTACACGCGCTCATGCGTAGAAAGAAGCAAGTATCACAAATTCTTTCGTCACGAAGTGTTTTCTTCTTTACTCTTATACCTACAATACTCAAATAAATTTCTTGCAAACAGTGTTGTTAACGTTTGTTTTATAAGATTTCGCTGTAGTAAAGCATTTGAAAAATCCCTCTTGTCTTGAAAGTTCTTATAAGATGTCTTGTGCAGGACACTAGTACATATATATGTATGCATGTATGTATGTATGTATGTGTGTACACATTTTTCTACTTTCATGTTCTTTTGATTTTAATTAAAATTGCCGATATTAAAGATGACGAAATTTGTGCCATACTTGAATCAGTAAAGTTGTAGTTTTGATAATGAGATTTTTCTTACAGAAAAGTGCACATATTCATATACAGGGTGTTTTTTTTATAAAGGTATAAAACATTAAGCTAGCAACACCTTTTTAACTGGCGCCCAACAAATCGTCCATCAAAGCAATTCATACAATTATCTATGGAACGTGCTCGCACCACATTTAATCTAAATCAATGATGTCAGTTTCATGCCACAATTGTGCAAACTAAAATCACACACATTCTTATTCTCTTCCATTTAGTCGTCAATGAAACAGCGACGATAACACATGCGCAGTGGATGTATTAAATTCTTTATCGATACAGTGAAAGAAAAAAAGTGGTATGCGAAAAATATGCTATGACCAATAATGCTTTTCGCGACATTCAATGTGTTTTATGTTTTAAAACTTTTAAGGATAGAAATGAATATATGTATATTAAAAAAAAAAACATTTTGATTCTTTTCGAACAGCTTCACTAAACTTCATTTAATATCAAAACTTAAAAGACCAATAACTCGGGAAATGTGGGTCACAGCGAATTTTTTTGCTTAATTTTTTCTTCTTACTTTTCAAGTTTCTGTTAGATAAGCTATTTAAAAATTTATTTTTGGAAATTCTTCACAGAGTCCTATGAAAAGTTCAAAGCCCCGTAACTCGGAAAATATGGGTCGCTCGCAACTTTTTTATTTAATTTTTATTCCTTATTTTTTAATTTTCTATCATATACACTCCTTTTGATATATTTTTAGCTGCTTCACGAAACTGCATTTGTTACAAATATTTATTTTTTTCAATGTACTTTGGAGACGAATAAGACAACTTTTCTCACACATACAACTATAGTTTTATTTTTGACACCACTGCTCTAAATGATAATACGCTTCACAGAGAGACGTCGTACTACGCTTACAGAAGAAGTCATTGCTGCTGTAGAGCGTAGCGTAGGGGAAGACCAGAATCAGTTTATCCGCCATGACAACTGACTTTCTCGTTCATTAATTGAACAACCATGATGTGCAGGAGCTTTGATTTCAATAAGACGGCACAAGTTGTCGCACAGCTTGTACCACAATTGATTTACTGAAGGAAACGTTTCGAACCCGTGAATTGGCATCCAAGATCGTGCAATTTAACGCCGCTAGACTATTTTTTTGTGGGGATGTGTGAAGTCGCTAGTCTGCGGGTCTACGCCGATAAGCCTGAAACGATTGCCCACTTGGAGGATAACATCCGCGTTATTGCCAATATACGGCCACAAATGTCGGAAAAAGTCATCGAAAATTTAATCTCCAGATTAGACTACGTCTTAAGCCAGAAGAAGTGGCAGTCATATGCCAGAAGTCATATTTAAAGTAAAGGGTGTTTTTTATTGAGGTATAGAACTTTAAGTTGGCATCACTTTTTTAACTGGCGGCCATTTTGTCAGCTGTCAACTGATTAATATTTAGTTTGGTTTGCCATTTCATCATGAACAGGTTGACAAAAGAACAACGCTTGCAAATCGTGCAAATTTATTTCGAAAATAATGGTTCAGTTCGCGAAGTTTACCGCAAGCTCCGTCCATTTTATGGTCGACATAATCGTCCATCAGAGCAATTAATTCGGTTAACCATGGATCGTTTTCGCACTACGTTTATTCTATGTGATAATACGCATCCGCAGAGACGTCGAACAGTGCGCACCGAAGAAACAATTGCCGCTGTAGAGCAAAGTGTTGAAGAGGACCCGAATGAATCGATTCGCCACCGTGCACAGCAATTGGAGCCGACTAACCGACTATTTTGTTCCCGAATTGGATGGCATGAATGTGGATGAGTTGTGGTTCCAACAAGACGGCGCTACATGCCACACAGCGCACGTCACAATCGATTTATTGAAGGAAACATTCGATGAGCGCATAATTTCGCGGAATTGACCTGTCAATTGGCCACCAAGATCGTGTGATTTGACACCATTGGATTATTTTCTTTGGGGATATGTGAAGTCGCTCGTCTACGCCAACAAACCAGAAACGTTAGGGGACTTGGAAGCCAACATTCGTGGCGTTATTGCCAACATACGGCCCCATATGCTCGAAAAAGTGGTTGAAAATTGGACCTGTAGAATTAGCTTTATTCGAGCCAGCCGCGGCGGCCACATTCCCGAAATCATATTTAAACATTAATGGCATAAAATTATCCTTCCAATAAAGCCAAATTGATGGACATTAAAACGATTTTCTTGTGTTTTATTTCAATTCGAAGTTCTATACCCCTCAAAAAAAACCCTATATAATGCCCGAAGATTATCTTTCGAATAAAGTAAATTGCAAGAAATTTAAAAAATTTATTTTTGTTTTATTCCATTTCAAAGTTCTATTCCTCATATCCTTAGGAAGTTAATATGTTCTAGAAAGTTGTTTATTGAGATCTTAGGTACATTTTTGTGGTTAATTGTTTCCTTGATTTTCGAACGGTTTACTACCTATGGACCTGAACAGGGGGAAAAAGGTAAAAGAGTCGAATTTTTTAAATTTTTGGTGATTATGTGCATAATTTTATTTGTTTATGACAAGAGCTACAGCTTTGCCTCAGAGAATAAATCAAAATTGCGAACGGTTTGCAAGATATGAGCCTGAGAAAATGCAAAAATGACACCGAGGCCCCAAATCTTTGGGGCCCACAAAAAATGTAGATGACTTGGGAGAAACGGGTCTTTTCTTTTGGTCCTTTATCGCGTAGTAGTATCCGTATATGGTTATATTTCCATGACTTAAAAAATTGCACACAGTGTTACAGTAGTTGTCATGCATTTTTTTATCTGCTGCGAAATACAACAATTCATGGCAGTCATATCGATCGGCTAGTATGTACTTATCTATATAAAATAGTTTAGAAATGCTACAAACATAAGTATTCTGATATATAGGTACTTAGGTATTTAAAGGATCTTAAAATAGAGACTTCTGAAATTTGACATTTGATAGCCGCCACCTGTGAATTGCCAAATCACCGTGGGCGTATATAGCGTTAAACAACACGTGCAAATGATAAAACTGTTTTATCAAAGTGAGTATTATTTTTATTATTATTCACTCATTTGACGGTTGCCATAATCGTCCTACCGAGAGGACTATTTGTGGCCCTTTGCACGGTAAATAATCAACCAATACCCGTATATCGGTGAAACTCAAGATTTGCAAAAAAAAAAAAAAGACCGCCACTATCCGCGAGAATGTGCAGGAGAAACCACGGTAGTCGATTTCTCTTACTCACAAAAAATCCGCCTTGGCTAATTTTACGTCGTTACTTGGGCCTGCGCCCACACAAAATTCAACTGACCCAGGAGCAGAAGGTGAACGACCATAGACAACAACACGTGTTCGCTGGTGTTCCTGGTACCGGAACAGTAGAAAGCTGACCGTAGGTTATGTCAGGTTAGGTAAGTGTGGCAGACAGAATCCCGCACTTACTTACACCGTTTTGGTACATTTTGATACCACTGAGACTCTGCTTATATCGAACCAACCAGAGCTCAACCAGTGACACAGAAAATTTTTTACACTTTCCTCTTCATCGATATCCTGGCAGCTGCGGCAAAAATCGTTGTGTTCGACCTTGAAATTTATTTGCTGATGGTTCAACTTTGTATATGCATTTCATTGTTGCTGTAGCAAATCGTCAGTAGACTTCAACCTCACATTTTTCATAGTCACAAACCTCTTATATTATGTACAGACTTTCAAGAACTATTTGCGAATTCGGAAATAATAATATTTTTGAAAATCACAAGATAAAAGGTTTTTGATGCAATCATTTCTTGTGACCCACCTTCTATTTGTTTCATCTTCTGTCTTGCGCCTAAGTCTGAGTTTGTAGTTCCAAATCCGGTGGAACTTGTAAGTTTCACAAGCTCATCAGCCCTAGAGTTCCCTTGAAAACGTCTATGACCCGGTATCCAAATGATCCTAATATCATATCATTTAGAGATGATCGGCAGTCGAGAACTGTTGTTGTTCTTAGAAGCGGGGATTCAAGGGTCATAATAGCTGCTCGAATATCAGTGTATATGTTAATCAAAGTCGTTGTAGTGAAATTCACTTTCAACCAATCCGCAACTTCTGACACTAATTGTCACCGAAAAATCATTTTCAGCGATGAAGGCCATTTATGAATGAATGGGGACGTTAACAAACAAAATTGACGAATTCGAGCGATACCAATCTATGTGAGATCCAAGAGCGTCCAATGTATCCCGAAAATAAATGCATGGATGGGTTTCGGGCTGGCAGCATCCATATTTCTTTGAGAAAGACGTTGGCCTAACCGGTACCCTCAACGGCGAGCGCAATAGGTCAATAATTAATTACCAACTTCTTTTGGCCGGATTTGAATAAAGTGGACATGTATATATACACATGGAGTTGTGGTTTCAACATGGCGGCGCTACGTGTTATACTGCTCATGTCATATTGAACATTTTCCAAACGAAAGAAAATGCTTTCGAATTTGTATGTTAACATTCACCTTTATTCTAGTTGTTGGCATCGACGTCTTTGGGAAAGGGATAGTGATTGAGAAGACAGATGGTGAAGGAAGAGATAGAAGAAAGCTTCATTATTTTACAACTCAGCTTTTTTCACGTTTTTAATAATATAGTATTGCAGCAGCGCCTCTGGTGTTAAATGAATCTTATTAAATTTGTTTGAAGCTTTGTGTAGTGGCAATTCATTGGTTATTTTACTTCGCTGATAATTCCGCTACACAACGAAGGAGGGCGCTCTGATGTTACATTAGGATTAGTATCTGCTGACGTTGCTATAGTTCAGTGACTATGCTTTCATCACTTGAACTTTCTTACAACAACTGATACAAAGCAACACTAAAGCACATTAGAAAAATGCGTTATGTTGTTATTTAATGACTGTTCGATACCGGGCTCGAACCCAGGACCTTCAGTTTTGTAGTCAACGTGCTAAATACTTCAGCTAACGCCACCAAAATCTAAAATTTTTATTTTTCTTCTGTAGAACATTCTAGCAGAAATTTTGTACCGATTTAGCATTCTCCTTTAATCATTTTCTGGCAACACTGCGTGCAAGTGATGCGAACTGAACCTGTAAATAGTTAGACTTTTTCTTTTGGGGGTTTTCTTAAGCTAGAAGACTATGGTAATAAGAAACAAATCACAATGAATGAGATCGGCCAAATTCAGTCTGAGTCATGCGCCAGAGTCATGAAAAATTTAAGATTGCTAAGGTGTCGAATGGCATTTGAAATAAATAAAAAATGTCGATGATATGCCACACACACACACATTTTTGTTAATTTAAATTTCAAAACAGGAAACGCTTAATGAAATACCCTTTTTTATTAACACTCTAATATATCACGCCATTGTGATATATACTTTAAAAATAAAAAGATCTTTTATACATATGTGACGCACAAAATAGAAAGGGACCTAAGGATAAAAACTGGTTTTGTTCAGGAGAGTCATTTTAAAGATTTAAATACGTGTATCTTTGGTGTACCATCACATCATAAAACGCGCATATCTCTGGGAGGGAACACTTTTGGGGCATGGGATCGGTCTCATTCGATGCTCAGATGTTGTCCACATCAAAAAAAAAAAAAAGTGAAAATTGATTTTTTTTACCCTTAGTCCCTTTCTCTATGCGCTGTCACATATTATTTTATTTGTATGTACATAAGTTTCTTATGCGGAAATCTACACAAATATTTGTTTTTTTGCATTCTTCAGTGGAAAAAATAAAAAAAATACAATTGCGTGATTAATTTTCCAATAGCGAGTGGGCATGAATTTTGCGTTGTTATCATTAAAATTCATTGATAATCTATTGAAGATTTTGATTAAATGCCATTACTGTGAGAGTTTAATAAAACTGTTAAACGGAATTGTTTTTACTCTAAATTCCTCAAAAGAATTTCAAATATTTGTTCCATAGATTGAATGCCTTTGGCAAAGAGTTCATTGAGGTTGTTACAGAAAAATTCACATGACTAGCCGAGTGTCATTAAATTTTATTAGTGTGTTGTTAATATGAAACGGAAATAACACCTTTTAACACCTTCGCTTTGCGTGTGTGATTATAAGCAATTTAAAATGATTTTAATTTCGTTTTAAATGGTTGAAACAAAATCAACATAATTTATTATTAAGTATTTTATACGTGTACGAATTCGTTGGTTCACCAATAAATTTTAAATGATAATTTTATTTATCACATACTAAAACGATAAAATAAACACAAAGTCTGATTGAAATAAATAAAATTAAATACATACATATGTATATACACTCCAAGTATTTTGTGAGTTAAAAACAAATTATAAAAAATTCCTGGAAGATTTATAAAACAAGCCCAATTCATAAAATTTATTTCTTTAAAAATCTTCCATGTCATACCCCCTAAAAAATATTCATATAAGCTAGACTCGCCTCAATTTGCTTTGAAAAATATATGTTAATCTGTGTCTATGGGATTCTCAAATTGCAAGCGCCGAAAGCAATCACCTGGGCTGTCGAGACCACCTGATAATTATTTATTAATGATGTTTATGAATTCGCCCCTATTACAATTCTTTATTAATATTTATATGCATGTTTAGTTTTTGCTTAAAAAAATAATAAAAAAAAAGTTCGGTTGCCAGGTCCCTAGCAAATGAGTTTAGTGATAAAAAAAATTAATCATTTACGACTGCCTGGCTGGTTGTACCATAATTGTTTTGTTATGAATTTGTTTACAGCCATTTAAAGTTGTGTTAACATTATTATTATAGTTTGGTTTTGGCCACTGAGAATTGTGTACGAAGGCAGTAAAATTTGTGACAAAATTATTCACGATTTTTGCTATGCAGTTGGCTCAGTTTAAGTTATATATAAGTCTAGTACTGTCAGAGGGAAAAGAACGTTTTAATATTGTTGCAGTATTTAAAAATAATACATTTATTTGGATAAAAATATGCCCATAAGACATATGCGAACAAAAATTATTCGAATAAAAATTATTCGAATAAAAATTTATTCAAAATAATTATTCGAATAAAAATTATTTGAGTAAAAAATTTTTCGAATAAAAAGTTAATCGAACTAAAGTTTATTTTTTATTTGTATTAATTTATTAAATATGATAAACGCAATTGAAAATTGAAAATTACAAACAAATGGCGGTGTTCGGTGTTTGATGCAAATGGTCTTGCATCAGCGTAAATGCAAAATATCGTAGCTTTTCTTTAAAATCCAACAACAAAATACACACACAATCCAAAGAAAAACTACAATATTTTGCATTTGCACTAACGCAAGAACATTTGCATCAAACATCGAATACCGCCAATAACTTATCATCAAGGATCGGATTTAAATGACCTAAAAAATACGACAAATTGCCCTGCCCCAAAAATTACCAAATTACTTTAAAAACAATAAAAATGCCTCAAAGGCGTTAAAAAATTCACTTAAAACCAGAGACCGAGAATAATAATTATTCTTAAATTTTAAAGAAAAAAAAAATCAAGAACAAGGAAACATTGGACCACGTGGCGATTCACACAATTTTAGTTGTTGTCAACTAGATTTTTCGAAACTCGAATGATTTTAAAATTATTGATGTTTATTTTTTCTGATTTTTATTTTTTCTAGCAGAAATAAAAATCGATTTCTAATTTTCTATTTGTTCACTGAAAAATACCGAAACTGCCTCTCATTTAATACTCATGTCATAAAAGTGATAAAAATAGTGCCACCATTTTTTTTTCCAATGCGGAATCTCATAAAAAATAAGTATCGAAAAACAGCAATTATTTTTGCTCAAAAAAATAAAAATCAGAAAATAATAATTAATTATTTCTATTTAAAAAAAAATTAAAATCACAAAATAACATTTATTTCTACTCAAAATTATAAAAATCAAAACATAACTGTTATCTTTTGATTTTTATTATAAATTACAATATTACCTCTATTGTGAATAACAAGTGGAATTTTTGTTCCCGTAAAATTTTCATTCCTCTCGAATGGAAAAATTCTATCGTGAATCTCCCGTGTGATTTTCCCCATTATCACAGTGAATGTAAAATAGCGAAGAATACTTGTAAAGCTTAAAAATTAATTGTAAATCAAATTTAAGTTTAATATTAAGAAATACACAAATTTTAAGTTCCAAATTAATTTTTTTTATTTAAAATTGTGTTTTTAAATATTTTAGCATCATACTCCCTAAAAAAAAAATGTTGCAGGGAATTATTGTTGCCAATCGTGAACTTTATTTACTAATCTTGTCTTAAAAATAAATATTTAGAACTTTTAATATTTAATTCAAACCGAAATTATGCGATGTATAAATTCAGTTCGCTTGCAAAAATAAAGTGAACAAAAGGAAGGGAAAAGAGCAAAAATCCCCATTGAAAATATTATTCACGATAAAGGAAATGAAAAGAGGGAAAACAATTCTGGGGAAAAATTATTCACTATACAACGAAATGCATCTAGACATGCTAAACCATCAACAAATTATTTTTTTTTTCAATTCGTTTTCATTTTATTTTTTTAAACTTGTGTTAGCATTCAAACGAATAAAACTTTTATTGCATTTCTAAAGGTGACAGCATGCGGTACAGAATAATGAACGAGAAAAGAAAAGTAATAATCGAATATGTGTAACCCGTTCATCTGTTTCCAATTAAATAAGAAAAATTTATTCATATAAGGTGGCACTTAATAACAGCAGTAGTTTAGAGAAATTTATATAAGTACATAAAATTATTCGAATAATTTTTCAAAGTTCTCCGAATAAAAATTATTATTATATTTTGTTCAATTTTGAATTTTGTTTTTTGGTTTTGTTTGAAAGCACTGAAATAACCAATGGCTTGCACTTTGTTTAGCCAGTGATACTCGTACACCGCTAATTTATGATTACCACTTAATTGAACCAATGATAAAAGTGAATCATTTTTACTGCAGAAATAGTGCAATAAGCTACTGGTCACACACAATAAGAAAAAATGTGAACTAAATATATTTATTGTTAGTCAGAAATCTTGATAAAACAATTAACATCCAACGATTATTTACATATAACATTCAATAAATATTTATAAAAAAAATGTATAAGAAGAAACTACAGATATGAGTATGCACTTTTAAAAGGGAATAACCCCATTCAAGTGTTTGAAGGAAAAATAGTGATATTCTTAACACACAAATTAATTTCCTTGAATAGGTATACATACATAAATACATACAGACATATGTATGTATGTATATGTATTATTATGCTTTTAAGAGAATCTAGGTTTCTGAGTCACCGATAAGCAACACAGACAAGTAAACCTCTTTGAAACAAGCAGTCTGAACTTGAATCTCGAGATTTATGAAATTCACACAGCGCATATTTAAATCATGGCACTGTTTAACAAAACTCAAAAGAAAAATCAAGATCATTTTAGATCGATAAATTTTATTAATCTAAAGAATATCAATAATATCTCAAGTGCTTCGAAATTTAAATAGCTATAATGCTTGGATCAGAGAATGATAATGAGTTATCGAAAAATATATACTGCGCATAATCTTAATTGTAGTGCAAATAATTTGTATGTTGATGTGTTTTCTCTCAATCAACTATGACTTAAGCATTCCAACAAACAAGAGCATCTCTAAAAAAAAAACTAAAATGGGCAGAAACTAAAAATAAAAAATCACACGCGTGTCAAACGGATTGGCTCTTTCTCATACTCACAGTCTGAGTACGTTTATACTCATGTTATGGATATTTATTAGGACAAAAATATATACGCATGATACTCGGGATATTTATTCATCATTCGCCACCGTATATATACATTTGTGTATATTAAGTGGAATGGAAAATATGTGTGTGTAAACAAAATAGCTCTGGGTAGCCGATTAATAGTCAGAGTATTTTTTATACTCATGAGTATTATTGAAGCTCATACAGTCTATAAATTTAAATTATAGTTGCTTGTGCTGTGTAATTTAAGAAATGTGTGTGATTATAGTTGTACGTTTTCGGCTTAAAATTAGAGCGTGTGTTGGCATATGCGTGTGTTTTTTATTTTTAGCTGTACGCACTCATAGTTGTTTGACGGCTAATACTCAAAGAGTACTTAAAGCAATACTTTTGTTATTCTCTGGTACACACTATCATGTTTGCTTGCGATGTTCCGAAATGGAATAATCTGTACGAAGCCTTATGTATGTACATATATGTGTATATTTTTCCGAAATTAACTTCCAGTTTATGGAGCACAATCAAAAATTCTCACCTGCCTATTTATATTGAAAACAAAAATAAAGCACTCCAATTCGTTTTTTTTTTTTTAATATAAATTCATTAATGGTCTTCGATAAACTGGCAGTAAGATTGTTCATGCTCTTTGAAATATGTAGTTAGATAATAACGTTTGAATTTGTTTTTGAAAAATGTGTACCTACATATGTATGTATGTCCAATAAATATGTATTTACGTACACGTGCATTTACGAGTATCTGTGATTAGTAACCCAATTTTCTTCTACCCAAAAAAGTAATGGAATATTTTTTTAGTAATAAAGGAATAAACCCATAAATAAACATTTTTCCCCAGAGAAGTTATTTGCCAGTCGAGCATATCGGTCACAAATACGAAGTTAATTTGCTATCATTGTTTACACAATGTCTAGAAAATGCTAAAACCAAATAAATAATACATACCCTGAAGGAAATGTCGATGGCGAAAATGTACTGAGTCGCTTTTGACTTTGTCACCAGTACTACTCTACAATTATTCCCCATACAATACTTTATGCTATAGACATTTAGCATGTGCTTGTCATTGAAAATCTACTAGTAACACTAAAACAATTGACTAGATAGTGAATTCATAGTTCTTATGGGAACATGGAGACATACCAACCAGAAATTTACTGGTACATTTCTATACCTTAATTTATGTATGTATATTGACAAGTTGTTTCAAAATTCACCACAAATACACCCCATCTGTTTTCTCTCTTTATTTTATACTGACGAATAAAAGAGAAATTGTAGACAATGTAACTACTACTAGAGTTTTAGTGTTGACATAGAGACACTTGGCCCCAGTCTTACTGCAGGGTACGGACATACATACATACACCCATACGTACCCAGCAGTCAGACTGGGGCCAATTGTCTCTATGTCAACACTAAAATACTAGTAGTAGTTACATGGTCTACAATTTCTCTTCTATTCGTCAGTATAAAAGAAAGAGAGAAAACAGATGTGGTGTATTTCTGGTGGATTTTGCAACAACTTGTCAATATACATAAATTTGTATGTACTTAAGGTATAGAAATGTACCAGTAAATGTCTGGTTGGTATGTCTCCATGTTGCCATAAGAACTATGAATTCACTACCTAGTCAATTGTTTTAGTGTTACTAGTAGATTTTCAATGCCAAGCACATGCTAAATGTCTATAGCACAAAGTATTGTATGGGGAATAATTGTAGAGTAGTACTGGTGACAAAGTCATTTCAGACATTTCCTTCAGTTTATATACATACATACATACCTACATATGCAAGTATGTATAAAAAAAATTCTGTTTCATTTATGATTTATAAAGTTTTTGCTATGAGAGCAGCAGTGATTTAAAAGAATCTATTTTTTATTATACATCCATATGTATATGGACATAAACTTTGTCTATCGTACCTTGGAAGACATATTCGGTTGGTTATTGGTTTGATGCAGACATAATGTATTTTGAATATACTTTGCCGCAAACCAATAATCAACCGATGACATGAAATTACTAGAAATTTGCTTAAATGCCATATACAGTAAAAATTATCATCTTTTTTTAGGATTCCGTTTACCAAAGGTAAAAAGGACCCCTATTGTTTTCGATACGATGTCTGTCAGTCCGTCACAGGCTGTTTTCTCGAAAACCGTAAACTTTGGCCCAAAAACAAAAAAATTGTCAAAAAACGAAAAAAAAAACATAATTAACTAAAAAAAACGTCAAAAAACGAAAAAAATCCCAAAAACGAAAACAAGCGCCGAAAGTAAAAAAGCACAAAAAAATTGCCAAAAAACCCATAACTAAAAAAACACCAAAAACCAAAAAAATTCCCAAAAACGAAAACAAGCGCCGAAACAAAAAAAAAGCGTCCTAACTAAAAAATCGCAAACGTAAGAGGCTAAAACTAAAAACTCCCAAAATAAAAAAATCAATAAAACGAAAAATTGCCAAAACCGAAAAAATCGCCAAAACAAAATAAAGCACACAAAACTAAAAAAAATTTCACACATCGCCAAGAACTGACAAAAAAATCTCCAAAGCGAAAAAAGCGCCAAAACTAAAAAAATCATTTAAAGAAAGCTAAATCACCAAAAAACGGAAAAACGCAAAAAAAGCACCATAACTAAAGAAAGGCATAAAACCGAAAAAAAATCTCAAACGTTAAGGGCAAACTCCTGATAATTTTCAAAAACGCTAAAACTAAAAACACCCAAAATAAAAAAAATTACTTAAACGAAAAAATCGTCAAAAACCGAAAAAAAATCGCCAAGAACCGAAAAAAATCACCAAAACCGAAACAATTAACGAAAAAAGACGCTAAAACTAAAAAAAAAGTCCAAAAACGAAAAAAAGCGCCGTAACTAAAAAAATCGTCAAAAACCGAAAAATAGCTAAAATGAAAAAATAGCCAAATTAAAAAATCGTTATATCTAAGCTAAATCGCCCAAAAACCGACAATATTGCCAAACAAAAAAAAACATAACTACAAAAAATCGCCGAAATCCGAAAATTCACCACTTAAATTTTTTTTAATGTCTACATCAGGTAAGGTATTCGATTATATAGGCTAAAGTTCGTGACATATCGTCACATAAAATGCAAAAGACCGTAAGTACACTTTTTACTATTTTACAGGAGAAGCAAAAAACTTCATAAATTTAATACTATTTATATGTTAAGTGCCAAATTGAATAATGAATAAAATCGGTATTTTTTAACATATGAGAGTAAAATTTTAGGAAAATTATGTATTAATCACATCATAATCAATCAAAAAGTCTATTTTGAATTTTTTGGTTGTAACGGCCTTTTGGATTTTAGGTGACGATATGTAGTGTCGCACTTTAGTGAATTAATTTTAGTCATGATCAGCGTTACCATACTGCTCAATTCCTTTAACAACTTTATAACTCCAAAATTATATTTTTGAGTTAATGATACAAAATTAATCATCATATCACTTTTTATATTGTGTAAAAATTGCATAAAAATATATTATTTACTCTGCTCTTGAGAGACAAATAAAATTTTCTTTTTTTAATTAGGTAGTGTGCAAATTGAAAACTTTCAACTCGTTTTCTGGCAAACTAGTTTTTTTGAGTTGTGACATTGTTTTAGTAATATAAGCGATATATTTTATTTTTTTTTCAAAACAACTTCTTACTTTTTCGAAAAAAAATTTTTTTTGTTCAATATATATAAAAAATATTTTTTAAGCAAAAAAATTAGTTTAGTTTATTCTTTATATTTTATATATATTTTATTATTTATACGTATGTATTTAATTACAATATGGTCTTCATTTTCCCAGCTTTTGTTGAAAAAGATATAGCGCACTAAAATCAGACATTGAAAGTGATTCTAATCGGATCGGTAGTGTATGTATTATTTATGTCTTTCTAAGGCGAAAACTGTGAATATTGAATATTTCTCTCTTTTTTTTTTTTTTGCTTGCAATTGATTTTTAGAAAAAAAGCATACATACCTTAAATTTCTGCAAAAATCTTTGGCAACAAAATTCTAATATAGATACTAAACCTAATAAAAAAAAGCAATGTGAGTCCGATCACAGAGCAGATGTGTAAACATCTAGTAATGAAATTTTTGTTTAAGTTGGAAGTACTTATGCTTTTAGTATCTTTTTTTAAATTAATTAATTAAAAGTTGATTTTTGTTTGTATTATTAAACTTATTTGGTTAGTAAATGGGCACACTGCAGTATGTACTGCATTCAATATTACAGTAAGCAGTAAATTTACTGATTACTAAAAAAATTCAGTAAATTTTTACTGCTAATGAAATTTTATTTGCATTACTAGTAAAATCGTAGGGCCGTAGCAAGTGGCAAAGTTTTTTCATTCAAATTTTGATACTTTTGTATGAAAAACATTTAGCCACTTGGTAGAATTTCATTATGAATACGGGCATTACTGATTACTGAAAATTCAATGCATCTCATCATATAACAAATCATTTAGGCAATTTATAAAAATTGTAGAAAAAAATTTTAGTAATTAGTTAATTTTTTTTTTTTGTTTTTACTGAAACTTTAGTGGTACTGCAGTGCTCATCTATGGTAAATGCCTTTACTTTTACTTTTTAATTTTTAATTCCTGTTGTTCATCGTTTAGTTGTTGCTGTTCTTGTTGTTGTGTACGCATTACAATTAAAATAAATTCAGTAAATTGCGACTTTGACTCGCGCACATTTGGTTTTGATAATTTTTTTTGATTTAGCTTTCTTAATTTTTTAAGTTTAAAAGATTTTTTTCAGTTTTATCGCTTTTTTCTCGTTTTGGCGTTTTTTTCTCTTTTTGGTTTTTTTTAATTTTCGCATTTTTTTTCATTTTGGCGATTTTTTCATTTTGGCGATTTTTTTCATTTTGGCAATTTTTTTCTGTTTTTTTTTGGGTTTTTTTCATTCTGGCGATTTTTTTCTGTTTTTGGGGTTTTTTTATTTAGGCGATTTTCTCATTTTGGCGATTTTTTCATATTGGCGATTTTTTTTGTTTAAGGATTTTTTTAATTTTGGCGATTTTTGCGGTTTTTCGCGATTTATTTTAGTCCTAGAAATTTTTTTTTTTAATTTGGTGCTTTTTTCGTTTTGGCGATTTTTTTATATTTAGCGATTTTATATTTTCTGATTTTTTAGTTTTACCGTTTTTGAAAATTTCAAGAGTTTTACTCTTACGGCATCCAAGATACAGCAAGTTGTCAAAATTACAAAGTCAAAATTGCATTGATTTAAATTTTTTAAATTTAGTGTTAATTGTTGTAGTCTGTACAAAAATACACTAACTTTTAAAATTTCAAGTGTATATATGTACATACAATTGTATGTATATTACATGGGATTTTAACATTTTTCGTTGCTCGTCTTGGAACACCCTTTAGTTTTTAACTCTCATGTATTTGTTGTTGTAGTGGCCAAATGTCTACATATTGTGTCCAAATTTCAAGTCCGTAGCTCTTACGGTTCATTTTCACCTTTGGTGTACGGAAATACACAGAAAAATAACCGGCGGCGGCGCACCGTCGGCTTCGAGCCGTTCGACTTGTTTCTCTGCTTGGTATTAATTCCCAGCGGTAAAACTCAGAAGACTTTCTTGGTGCAGGCCTTATTAAAGGACTCTTTCGCATAAAATATACGATACACATTCCACACTCGCTTCTTTGAGAAGGGAGAAGAGAAGGAGTAACATGTTTTGTTTTGTTTTTTTTACCAAAGCAAAAACAAAATCTATTAGTTTGAAGGCCTTCCAGAATCTCTGGTGAAGGAAGCAAGAACAGAAGGCCTGCTCCGCAATGACAACGCGTGTAAAAAAGACATGAGTATGGAATGGAGCGAGCAGGCCTTCTACATCCAAAAGAAGGCATACAGAGGCCTTCTAGAAGGCATCCGTACTCCTTCTAGTTCCCGCTGGGTTCTTTCAAACACTAATACACTCATACATAGCTCACACCGATTTGACAATGCAAAGCAAAAGCAAAAAGCAATGAAATCTCAGCAAAGAAATCAAAGTCAAAAGATTTTTACCCCCTAGCGTATAGATGTTTACACATCAAAAATATATGGAATTTACGAGTATACTAAATTAAGAGGGATTCCTATAATAAATCAAGTAAATACATTCAATCAGAAAGTTCATCTCTGCCAAAAATCAGGTACTAGTAGAGGTTATTGGCTGTTCAAACGATTTATCAATATAAAACTGAAATGCAACAAAGTAGTAATAAACGATTTGTGTGGCATCGCATATTCTCTAGACACTTGCATGCTTTTGATATTTAATTAAAAAGATGATTTTTTGTCAATATTGTCCCAAAATTATTTTGGACAGGTGGCCGAAGCGACAGATACGTTCCTGCCGCAATCTTATGTTCACATTAAATAAGGCCATACTTTTAAGTAACAAAAGTAACAATAGTTTACAGAACAGTTCGTTGATTAAATAAAGTGTTTCAACCAAATCAACCTCCAGCCAATCGAAACTACGTTTTCACATAAAACAAAATTGACAATCTAAAGTTTTCTGTTTCAAAAAAAGTATTTTTTTAACATTCGTAATTTCCATGGCAAACACTTTTATTGCTGTTATTTCAGATTTTAGGATTACTGCGATGTTTATGCTTCATACTGTTGTGTAAAATTTTTCCCAATAGCATTAGTTGTGTTTCTTCCTTGCGATTTTTTTAGAACCTGATTCCATTTTTTCTTAAGGTACCAGCCACCGTCTTGCGAACGACTTAAGAGAAAATTCAAGCTTGATTTGATAAATTTTATGAGCATTTTCAACGAACAATAGCAACTCATTAGATCAGGGTTGCATTTTCTCACAATCGCTTGTTAATGGGGGGGGGGGGGGAGGGGGGGCAGTGAATACCAGCTATTATCTTTTTTTTGGAACTTATAAATCCCACTTTCGTTATAATCACTGACTTTCCTACTTACTAACCCTTTATCATCATGTCTGCTCATTACAACAAAAGGTTCTTTTGCAAAAGTATAAACGTCTGGTTTATTGTGGGACAAACAAACGTCCGTGAACCAAAAATTATATAATAAAATAAAATAAAAAAAATATTGTAGTGTTTTGATTTTAATTGATAAAAAAAACATATTTATGTGTTTCCTTATCTTAAGTGTTGTTGTAGTAATTACAATTATTAGACCAATAAAATGTATAATAAATAAAAGTTATTATTTTTCAATAACCAACATCAATAATGAGACATAGTTTTTACATACGTACATACATATATACTTATACATACATTAGAGTGGCATTAGAATGTATGAAACAGGTATTTATACAAAAAAATCAAAAACCCGACTGCGACCAACTTTGAACCGTTAAATGTCCCAAATGGCCTAATGGAATTTCGAAATGAAAAATCGTAAGAGAAACATAAAGTTGATTTTAAAATACCTGTCGACTTTTTATTTTTTTCGTATTTACAAAATGGCGTCTGTTGGCCGCCATATTAAATTTTGACAACTGACAGACATATCTTTAGTGACACTCCCGGGATTAAGACAAATCGATTGACGTAAGAATCATAAAAATCGGTCCACACGTTTGGTTTATATAGTGCTGCAAAGGAACATACATACATATGTATTTACTAGAGACCTGCGTAAACAGTCTTGAAATGTAAATGCGTTTTATTTTTTAAATGTATCGTCGTAGCATGTATTATACTAAACCAATAATAAATGATGTCGTTTAATAAGCGAAGGACTATGGATGTATTGATGTACGTATATATGAGTGTTTACAAGCGATGTCGCGAAGACTTCTTGTTCGTAACAAACACTCAAAAAAAGTAGTGTTGATACGAGTATGCTTGTTATTTCGCATATTGTACGTTTAAGTGTGTGTGTAAGATGTAGATGGCAAGCTATTATATGATTAAGCGCATACAACTAATGACAATGCATGTGTATGCGTTTGCATGCACACATACATATATATATGCATGACGTTTGTATACGCATCCGTGCGTAGAAAGAAGTAAGCATCAAAAATTCTTCCGTTACGAAGTATTTTTTTCTTTACTCCTATACCTACAATAACTGAAACAAATGTCTTGCAAACAGTATTGTTTAGCGTTTCTTTTAGAAGATTTCGCTGTAGTAAAGCATTTGAAAAATCCCTCATGTCTTAAAAGTTCTTGTAAGGGGTCTTGTGCAGGACTTTAACTTGGACCACCTTTAAATAATTTTGAATATCGACAATATAACTGTGTAAGAATTTTTCTTTTCCTATGCTGAAATCTGTCATTACAAAAAAAGAAAACTTGATTGGATAATTTATTGATATTAAATCACTTGTCGAAGCAATGAATATGTTATTCCAATAATAACATAAACATAAGAGCGATTAAGTAACAAGAATTTGTTACTTCAGATCCGGTTCCTGTTTATATACTTATATGTATGTACATATGTATGTATGTATAGGTGTATGCTAACTATTAGACTAATCTGCTGTTAGTGATAGTCTAAAGAAATACAATTTGCGTGTTTGTTGTTTGATATTGTTTTAAAATTACACTATCAGTCACTAATCACGTGCAGGAGGTTGAAATTAATTTGGTGAAGGAAACATGTTTGTTTATGTGATCATGTCTAAATCAAACTTGTTTTGAATGTTCCTAAATAAAATAAATTAATTGTAATAGTAAAGGTCCATATGTAAATACTAGGGATGTAGCAAATGCCAGATAAGCGAAAGCGAATGCGAATATTTTCTGATGAAAATTTATACCAATTCAGCTCAAGTTTTTTGGGCGAAGTTGTTAATTGTTGAAATCAAATAAAGAAATGGCTTTTTAATTAACTGCCAGTTTATAGAAGCCATGTAAAAATTCTCGGCTGTCTATTTATAATGAAAACAAAAACAAATTTTGAGTGCTTTGTTTTTGTTTTCAATATAAATAGGCAGACGAGAATTTTCATATTGCTTCTATGAACTGGCAGTAATTCGAATTTGTCACAATGTGGCAAAAATAGAAATTAATTATGAGTACTACACATCTGGCATTTCTTATATTTAAATCAATGCCACACAACGAAAAATATCGGAAATGACAAACGATGGCACTAGTACACATTGTTGCGATATCACAATAATGCGTACCAGAGAACAGAAATGAGTAGTGAAAAAGTGAGTAGGGTTGAATCATGACATAATTTCTTGTACTTATTCGCAATCGTACTTATTGCAATGTTGTCTATGAATAGACTTGTGTACAACAGTTCTTTTTGAACAAGTTCGTTCAGTTGGACACAAGTCCGATCAAAAATATCAATGTAACCCCCTGTTTGTGTAAGACGTTTGAGTTAAAAATCTTGGCGTTTCTGTAATAGATTAAAGAAAAGTTGAACAAGTTTCCTTTAATCTATTACAAAAACGACAAGATTTTCAACTCAAACGTCTTACACAAACAGGGGGTAAATTAAATGGGTTTGAAGCAAATTTTGACTCAAACACTCTCAAACTAGTTCAAAAAGAACTGTTTGACACAAGTCTACTATGAATCATATTCACTCAAAAGTTTAAAGTGCTCATCGAACTCATACTTAGCAACATTTATGACGTTGTTGATTTCGACTATCCTTAACGCAATGCCTATGGACGATGCAAAATTAGTATGATTAACATAAAAGTTCTCATAATGAGATTATGTGTTTCTCTGTTGCTTTTTTTTTGTTTTTTTTTTCAGGAATTGAAAAACAATCCTATTTGCTACTATTGTATACTACTTGTAAACTGTTTAATGTAGACTTGTGTCCAATAGTTCTTCTTGAACTACTTTGGGAGCGTTTGAATCAAAAGTTGTTTCAAACCTATTTAATTTACATTGATGTTTTTGAACTTTTGTATAACTGAACGAATTAGTTCAAAAAGAACTGTTGGACAAAAGTCTAGTTTAATGATAACCGTCTTATGCTAAAACGATTGTTAAACTTAAAGTTGGTTTAATAAACGAATTTTGTATGGCAAAACTGGTTTTAACACATGCTTTAACTTTAACAAACGTTTTTGCATAAGGGGGTAAACTTTTAAATAAACATATATGCATGAGTTGAGTGAGCTGAATCAATGTGAGAAGTATAAGTTTTTTACCGAAATTAGAAATCAAACTGAGGTCATATATGAGTGTGAGTGTGGTATAACTTTGATGTCGACATATTTATTTCAATCTATACTTATAAATCAATGTCATCGTGAGTATGCGTAAATCAGAGTAGTTGAATTTAAATGATGTCTACTCACTTATAATTAAAATTTCATGAGTCCGTATGAATAGCGAAAAAGCGATTAATTGCCGATCACTGATGCGTACTCGGTATTAGGAAGATCATATAAACAACTTCAATGATGGCTTTGATGAAAATGCTTTCGCTCTTTTTACATCAAATAAAAACCTTACAAGATCTCAGGAGTTAAGGCTCAGTTAGCCGACTGTAATGTAATGTAACTTTAACGTAGAAAACACCTGATTGATAGTTTTATATGAAAAGTAGGTTACGTTACATTACATCTCTATAACCATTTTCATTACTTTTCACATAACAAAATCGATCAGTTGTTTCTTACTGTTGCAGTTACATTACATTACAGTCGGCTAACTGAGCCCTTACAGCGTATATTTTGTAAATAAATACAAACAATTTCGTTTTGAAATTTGTATAGAAAAAATATTTTTTAAACGAATTTTCGTTATTTTTTATACAAATTTGAAACATTTAGAAACGAAATTTTTTACAAAACCTGCCTATTAATGTGAATTGAAAATCAAAATAATGCCAATTCAGGCACAAATAACTAGTTCCATTTAAAAGGAATGCTAGATAATATGGCGATGTAAAAAGTTTTATACTAAGCACGAGACCCACAAATGAATAATATACAAATAGGTTCTTTGGTAAATACAAACACTTTTGCTATTTTGCTCTTGTTTCTAGTGACGTAAATGGATGGCATCGTTGACAATTTATTGTAAAATATTTTTTTAACAATTGAACATGCACTTTATACTTATTTGAACACTCATATAAAAAAATAAATACTTAAAAGTCTTTTGTATACAAAATTCTACGGTTTGTTAAACTTCCAAAGAAAATTAAATTTAATAAAAAAAAATATACCCACCAAACCAAATGTTCCGAGTTCGTAATACCGGCGGTCAAAATCTGCCTTCTTTCGGAACCCAAATACTTGTATTACCGAAATCGTAACGATTTTTATATGAAATGGTTGACAAGACTTCGTGAGGAAAAAAAATGTAAGACATACCGAGCCATAATCGCTAATATAGTCTAAGCTACACATTTTTTGGACTTCGTTTTTTTTTATGAAAATCAAATATTTACGATCGCAAATAATCGATTTTGCTTTTTTGGCGGTTATGGCACGATATCAGTAACAAATACGATTTCTTTGAGATTTTTTAATAATTGGTTACTTTGTAAATATTATTTTTCATAATTTTATTTATTCATTACACCACTTTGGCACTGATGGCCTCTTTCTTATTTATTAAATTCATTTAAAATAAAACTTTTCACCGATTTTTTATAATATATTCGTATTCACTAGAAATGGGCGCGTGTCGAATTTTTCCAACACGACACGACACGAACACAAATACCAAGACGCTCAACACGTATGAAACAGGCACACGAAAAATTTCGTCAACACGATACTGCACAACACGCAGGAAATATTATTGGTATGGTATTTAAGATAAAAAAATTTAATTGATTTTTTTGAAGAGTCGAGTTGGCACTGCCAGCTGATACCATCTACCGCCACAGCTGCTACTATCAGCTTACGTACATGACTTTAAGCTTCAGAGGCCCATACAATATCAACAAATATTCTGGTGCTGTGTATTTGACGATACAAAATATTAAATTTTTTCTCTACTGGAAATTCATTCATACATATTTTACATCTAAAATCTTTTCTTGTTTTTCGACCCCAACACACACGAAATTAGATTTTTGCCACGAATACTTCGTGTGAGTCGTGCTTGTTCGTGTCACGAAAAAAACACGATACGCGCCCATCTCTAGTATGTACATACGTACTTATAAATCAAAATTTTATTGTTTTTAAAAAGTTTTATTCAAAAAAATTAATCTGGGGGCAAATTACGGCATCCGATACGACTCGTAATTTAAAAATATTTCAATAGATTTCATGTGGAAATATTTTTAAATTATGAGTCGTATCGAACTAAACTAAAAAACTAAATGTCTTAGCGAATTCATTACAATTCTGGTTCCAAAAAAACTACCGAATTTTGTTATCGATTTCGTTATGACAAGTCTGAATTCAGAAAAAATCAAAGCTTTTTGTTTGCTGGGTAGTAGTACTCACTGGGTGCAGAGAAAAAAATACTACAGGGGAATAAATAAATAAACGTACCTATTTGTATTAATTGTATCTATAACAGTTTTTTTAACACAATTAATTGAAAATGTATTTGTAATTACCTATAAAATTTTAAGATAAAATGCTTGTTATGTGCTATAGAGTCGTATGAGTTTCTATTGTTATGGGTCAGATAAGAATTTTCGCTGTCTCGTTTATTTAAAAAAAAAAATTACATCTGTGGCAAAAAGGAAAAAGTGCTTAAGTCTAAATAAGCAAATTTAATTAATTTAATTAATCTTCCAGCCTTATTTATAAAACTTATTAAGGCTTTATAAAGGGTTTTTAAGACAAATTTTCATACAACATTTTTCTTAAAAAGCCTTTATTATAAAGCCTTAATAATTTTCATAAATAAGGCTGTTCATATTCAAACTTACTCGTGAGTAAAATCTCAATTATATTATGCGATTTTTTATGAAGATAAAGCGCAATGAACTGACGCTTATAATTTTTCGATCTTTTACTTTTTGCCACAGATACATATCAGTGATCGGCAATTAATCGCTTTTTCGCTATTCATAGTGACTCATGAAATTTTTAATATAAGCGATTGACATCATTTAAATTCAACTACTCTGATTTACGCATACTCACGATCATGATACAATTATAACAGGTACATGCACAAGCCCAGCCTGTTAATGTATACAATACCTACAGTTGTCAAACTTTGTTTACCAGCTGCAAAAATGTTAGTGTATGTGTGTGCATAAAATGATTACAGTGTTGCCAATGAAATTACACATGGATGTGTTTCCAATTATATGTTAAAGAAAATTACACTACACATCTTTTGTGTAGGTTAAAATTAAAACAAAAATAAATAAGAATACAAGCCAAAGTAGAATTACACACAGATTATACATGAATGTAATTACATGGCCTACAAATGAGAGTAATTGTACACTCTGTGTAATTACACACCTATTGGCAACACTGAATGACTATAATCATTCATGAATGCCTCGTCTGCAATTGTACTTTAGTTACCTTGTAATTGTTATTTTTAAAAACAAAAGGCATGTGTTTCTGACAATTATTCGTTTGTTTATACCAACAAAATGAATGTGTTTTTTGGTGTTGTAATTTTGTTGTAGTTGTGCATGTACCTAGTATAATTGTACCATGCTCACGATGACATAGATTTATAAGTATAGGTTGAAATAAATATGAATGCTACGTCGACATCATAGTCATACCACACTCACACTCATAAATAACCTCAGTTTGATTTCTAATTTCCGGAAATTACTTATACTACTCACATTGATTCAGCTCACTCAAGTCATGCATATAGTATGTTTATTTAAAAGTTTAGTCATTAAACAGGTTGCAAGTAGTATACAATAGTAGCATATAGGGTTGTTTTTCAATTCCTGCAAAAAAAACAAAAAAAAGTAACAGAGAAACACATAATCTCATAATGAGAACTTTAATGTTAATCATACTTATTTTGCAGCGTCCATAGGCATTGCGTTAAGGAGAGTCGAAATCAACAACGTCATAAATGTTGCTAAGTATGAGTTCGATGTGCACTTCAAACTTTCAAGTGAATATGATTCATACACAACATTGCAATAAGTATGAATGCTCATAAGTACAAGAAATTATAAGTCATGATTCAACTCTACTCACTTTTTCACTACTCATTGCTGTTCTCTGAACAGAGAGAGTCGGCGTAGAGTGACTGGCATTGACTGTAGAAAAATGTTTTAAAATTATGTATAGAAAATGTTTACAGGATTTTGTCTTTCCTCTAAAATTTGATTGAAGTGGGTTAGCAGTTTATACTCTAAGAGCCAATTTCACCAACTTATTTAAATATCAATTCATATTTAAAAGTTATTTTTCCATACAAAAATGAATGAAAATCGACATTTAAATATGAATTGATATTTAAATAGAGTTGATGAAATTGGCCCTAAGCCGACGACATGTGTATTTTAGAGACCTGCGTAAACAGTCTTGAAATGTAAATGCGTTTTGTTTTTTAACCCTAGACGCTCTTTCTTCGTCGAATCGACGAACATCGTTTACGATTTCGCATTTATTTTCTTTGTTACTCATCGCTGTGTGCTCATTTTTCTTATAGCTCTAATCATTGCCAAGCTGCTAAAGTGTGCACATGTACAATCTCGTTAGACGTGTGTAAGTATGTTTTTTTTTTAAGTTTGTGTTCGTCAAATCGACGATTGATCTCTGTGCCTCTTGCACTAAATGACTGAAACTCAAACTAAGTTTATTTTTTAGTTTTAAGTGTCATTTTTAAGATTTTAACAAATCCCTGAAATAATTTTTTATTTTAAATACCGCCTTTTGTGAATTTTTTTTACTATTTAAAAAAAAGTAAAAAAAAAAACTTAAAGTAATTTTTTTTGTTTATTAGTTTTAAGTTGCATTGAAATAAGCAAACTTTATGTTTAATACGAATAAAAACTAAATTGTTTTTCCAATAAAACCAAAATTTTATATTTTTTTAATTGGGCGCGTTTGGGGCCAGATAAAAAATGCACTTCGTCGATTCGACGAAGAAAGTGCTTATAGGTATAAAAATAAGAAAGAGCGTCTAGGGTTAAATGTATCGTCGTAGCATGTATTATACTAAACCAAAAATAAATGATGTCGTTTAATAAGCGAAGGACTATGAATGTATTGATGTACGTGCATATGAGTGTTTACAAGCGACGTCGCGAAGACTCCTTGTTCGTAACAAACACTCAAAAGAAGTAGTGTTGATGCGAGTATGCTTGTTATTTTGCATATTGTACATGTATGTGTGTGTGTAAGATGTAGATGGTAAGCTATTATGAGTTTAAGGCCCAATAATTGACTTCTCAATTATGTGTCATTTATCTTTAAGTGTCTCTTAAGTACCGAATTCATTTTTTCAGTATAAAGTTGAGAGCCATTTAAATGCCCAACCTTGTCTATTTAAATCACACTTAAGTCTTACGAGCATACCATATGTTATTGTGCTTGTGTGTGTTTATTGAAAACATGTACATGAACATCACGTGGTCGTATTTCGTTTAATTTTCATAAATATATAACATATACAATGCATAGTACATATCATGGAATAAATAAATAGAAAAATGCGTTCTGATGCTCTTTTGGTTTCATAAAATGTGTTTTTATGCAATTTGAATTTTCTACATGTTGATAACCTAACTTTCTTATTTACATTAAACATCTGTTTTCTTTTAGAACTATCAACATTTCACAGTGCTACCACACTTTCATAGTATTTAAGTGATCATTTAATTTAACGACTGAAAAAATGAAACTGCAATTAAGTGCAACTTAAAATTAAGTGGCTATTAGGTAAATGACACTTAATTGAGAAGTCGATTATTGGGCCTAAGCGCATACAACTAATTTCAATGCATGTGTATGCGTTTGCATGTGAGCAGAAAAATTAAAGATCATACACACATACATGCATGACGTTTGTATACGCGCCCATGCGTAGAAAGCGAAGCAAGCATGACAAATTCTTCCCCCACGAAGTATTTTCTTCTTTACTCCTATGCCGCAATAAGTCCCTATTTACACTATACAAGTCTTATTGCTAAGCTGATTAGTTTATTAGGAAAGAGAGACGGGGGAAAAGAAACGTTGCTGTTCCCCTCGTCTCTCTCTCCCTGAAACTAATCAGCTTAGCAATAAGACTTGCACAGTGTGATTTGGGACTAACTGAAACAAAAGTCTTGCCAACAGTGTTGTTTAGCGTTTGTTTTAGAAGATTTCGCTGTAGTAAAGCATTTGAAAATACAAACATACATATTTCTCATTAACTCAAACAACGTCATAACTCTATAAATGAGCTTTTGGAGTTAATAATGCAGATTTAATCCTTATATCGTTCTTCATAAAAATATTTTGTTTACTCAACTATTTAGAGAAAAATTAAATTAAATTTTTTCAATTAAGCTGTGTGTAATTTGAAAACTTTAAACTCGTTTTCTGGCAAATTATTATTTTTTTTAGTTATGGCGTTGTTTTAGTAAATCAGCGATATGTACATACTTATGATATAATACATTATATACATACATACATAAGCATTTAATATTTGCTTATGTATGTATTTATTCATGTGCTCATGCAAGAAATAATTATTTATTATTAATTGCATATTTTTAAATCGCACAGCTTAGAAGTAAATGACTAATTAAAAATTCATGAATGTATGTTATCTACTCAATATACATACATACATATGTAATTTGTTTTTAATTCCGTAAAACTGAAAAGGCATTCCATTCCATCTTGTGGTGAGACTCCACAATTTGTCACACGATTCTATCACGTACGTACATACGTATGTATATACGTATGTATGTATGTAAATAAATAAAATATATGTATCCACTTGCAGCCAGACATACATACCTTCAATCGCACGGTGATCAGTAGGGATAGCATTTTCAGACATTTAAAATCGCGTTTTATGTACATAAAATATACATTATATATGAAAAAAAAAAAATGCATTTATTAACTTTTTTTTCAACTTTTAACAACATTAATAATTAAAAAAAAAATAATTTTCATTGCTTTCTTATCAAGAATTTAACTTTTCTCAAGCGACAAACATTTAGAAGTAATTTGAAAAGAATTTGAAAAATATAGCCTGCCCACCCCTGATTTATAATATCAATTAATTATTAAATTTCATGCCAAAAAATCCCCCAGTAAAGATATTTAAATAGCTTTTTAATTAATAAATAAAGGATTTCAAAGTCCAATACTTAAAATATCGCTGGTTTATTGCAACATAGACATATGTATATCCAAAAATGTGTTTTTGGAGTTAATAATGCTAAAAAATTAGCAAACAATTTTTACAACATCCAAATGTAAATTAAAAATTTCGTATAAAAAGCTTTTACATGCACCACTTGAGAAAAGAAAATATTTTTGTATCTCCATTGAGTTGAGTTATGCCTCTGTTCCAATAAAGAAGCGATATATATGTAAATATTCGGTGAACAATTAAGCGAAAACTACTGTAGTTGCATATTTTTAAAAGGTTTAAAAAGTACACATTTGTTAGACACATGTATACACTTATATATATATTTTTCTAAAACCTTTCACTGCCTTTGCGGCCAATCACAGAACAACTGATATTTCGAAAACATAGAACAATTTCTTGCCATAGTAAATAGTTTGGGCTATAAAAGAATTAAGTATGTATGTATGTATGTACATATGTATGTATGTATGTATGTATAAAAGAGATAATAGGTAGTATTTATTTAATCAACATGTCACGTTTTTTATAAAATGTTGTCATAATTTTTTTGGTTTTTTTTTTTTTGAGTGAAAAGCCACACAAAAATATTTACATCATGAATGTACTTACTACTCCTATAGCATTAAACACATATAGTACGACAGGCTACCGACTACAGTCTATCAAAAATAGAAAAGAAATTTTATATGATAATGAAAATTTGCTACACGACCACTAAATAAGTGGGTTTAGGGTTAATTTCGCACTTATTCACGATCGGTGCTAGATGTATAAATACTACGTTTATACGCACGACTTATTTACAAATAAAACTGTAAATTGTTGCCATATTTGCAAACAACATACTTGAGGTTGCCATGCTTACAAATGTTTGCCAATTAAAAACAATAAATGAATAAATATTGCACAAGAAAACATTGATAGAAGAATATAATAACAATAAAAAGAAATAATTATTTGTTACATTATACTAGGACTACTATTTATATTTCGGGAACAAAAATCTGGCAGCACTATAATAAAGTTTGACATTTTTAGCATAAACGTACTAACAACGTTTTGATGTACAAGTTATATTTGTTTTGTTTACAGTGAGTTCAAAAAATCAATTTGACAAAAAAAAAATTGAAATTTCAAGAGAATGTTTTCGTTGGATTATTTTTCACAACTTTCGATGTGGATTATCTCAACAAGAATGTGTCAATGAACTCAGTTCTTTATGTAGCGATAAAGCACCATAAAAAACTACACTATATCGCTGGTATAGTGAATTCAATCATGGTCGCTGTTCCGTCGCCGACGAACTCCGTGAATGTCGTCCAAAATCGGTCTGTTGTGCCACAAAACATGGATGCAGTGCGTGAACTGATAATACAAGATCTTCATGTGGCATATTGTAAGATAGAGGCATCCATCCACATTAGTTCCACTTTATTACATTCGATTTTGCATGAACGCTTAGTTGTAAAAAAAATTTTTCTCGTTAATGTCCCCATAATTCATCAATCGCTCCTAAAAAGGCTCGCGTTAAGTGGTGTAACGAAATTATTAAAAAGTTCAAGCGTGTTGCTTCAAAAGACGTGTATGTAATCGTAACAGGTGACGAATCATGGATATGTGCTTATGAGCCGGAAACAAAACGGTGATGGACCATGTGGGTGTTCCAAGACGAGCTAAATCCAACAGAAGTGCTTCGGGTAAGAAGCACAGCGAAGCAAATGGTCGCCTGTTTCTTCGCCCAAATGAGTCATGTCAATTCTGAGTGGTACACGACCATTTGTTTGCCGGAAGTCTTCGGATAAATTCGTAAAACTAAATCCCAAAGACGAATCATTCTGCATCATGACAATGCGAACTCTCACACACCTTTTCAAACAAATGAATTTTTGAGCAGCAAAATATCGAATTGATGACTCATCCTCCGTACAGTCGTGACTTGGAACTAGTGTTGCTAATTATTCGTCTTTTATATTTGTTCGAATAAAATTTCATGATTTTTTTCTTGTTCGAACAGACGAATAATTTAGAACTTTTGTTCGAATATTCGAACGAACAAAGAATAAAAAAATATATTCGAATAATCTTAAAAAAGTTTGCAAAAAACGGCACGTATGTGTATTAGTTTAATTTTTTATTAACAAACGAAAAATTATTCATTACACAAGAAAAACATATGATTTCAATAACAGATTTAGAAATTTAATAACAAAACTTAAAAAATTTTAAAAACCTTTGCCGCAGTTGACGCTGTAGTATAAATTAAGAACTCTGTGTTCCACTAATACTATTGAAGTAGCAGAATCGCAAAAAAGAAGAGAGTAAATTAATATATAGAAAATTTAAGATAACTTCCAATCGACTAGACCGATTTTCTTCAAGTATAAATTAGAAGATATACGATCATGTCATCTTTCAAACGAAAACAAAGCAAATTAAAATCGGTCAAGCCGTTCGGGAGCTACGGCGTCAAAGACACGCAGATCTAACAGAATATATCTAAAAACGATGTGATACCTTCTAAGCGGCTGGACCGATTTTCTTCAAACATAGCTAAGAACACTTTCGATCAAGTCACCTTTCAAGCAGAAATAACTAAACCAGAATCAGTCCAGCCGTTTGGTCTGTACGTGGACTCGTAAAAACAAACAAATACACAGACACACACTACAAACTTATATTTGTTTGATTTGATTTGATTTTTTTACGTCGTTCGATTTTTAACGCTTTTGATTAGAGAAAATCATTTTTTTTTCTAATCTCTTTATCAGAAACAAATTGTTCGAATATTCGACAAAAATGATTCGAATAATTTTTTATTCTAAATTGAATATTTTTGTTCGTTCGAGCAAAAATGATAAAAACTTGTTCGAATATTCGAAAATTTTTTGTTCGAATGACAACACTACTTGGAACCCAATGAATTTTTCTTATTCCCGAATATCAAAGGTAAACTGCGTGGTCAACGATTTACGAGCGCTGAAGAAGCAGTTGAAGGGTTCAAAAACTACGTTTTGTAGAGGAATGGAAAAACTGCTATGACAAATGGTTTGAACGAAAGCAAAAACCTATTGATCATCAAGGGGAATATTTTGAATATTTTCATTTAAAAATTTTCGTTATTATTTGCTATTCCCGAAACATAAATATTAGCCCTCGTGCATTTGAACATTTTTTTTATAAACATAATTATGACCCGGTTCACACACTTCAACTTTTGTTGATCAACTCGTAATTCAGCTGTAAGAAAGACGAAGACAGAAATACAAATGTCTTTTTTTTCTTACAGCTGAATTACAAGTTGAGCAACAAAAGTTAAAACGCGTGAACCGGGACTAATGCATTAAACACATTCACCACAGCAGGCTACACGAACACACGACTTCAAATACCGCTAGCAGCATTTGTCGCTTCGTAGCCGGCTACTTAATTATTTTGGAGACGGCAGCAGCACCATCTGCATCTGATATTTAAGTACAGTATTGCCACTGCATTGCATTTATAAAAATTAATTACTCCTTTAAAATGTACTTATTTCACGTAAAATTTCACGTGAAATTTCTCCCTTTTCCAATTTGAATTTTTTGTTTTCCCTATTACTTGCTGTTAGTTGGAATTGTTCCCCGTGAAAAATTTCACGCGTAATTTTATTCATGATAGCCCTGAATATGAAATAATTGCACAAAATCATTCATTCAACATTTTGGATTATACTGGCAACACTGAACTTTCTCATTGTAGCTAAGGAAATAGAAATTAGTTTAATTGGACTACAACGACAAAATCAGCATAGACAACAACCTGTCGCCATGTTGCCTTGCTGCCTGCAAAAGAATCATTCTCATATAAACATGTGTATTCTATCGTTTACATTTGGTAGTCGGTAGCTTAATAACATCTTCCCATAAGAATTATACAGGGCTGAACGTTTAACATCTTTCAACATCTTCAAAAGATGTTCCTATCTTACTTTGTTCCATAAGATTTATCTTATTTTTGAAGTTTTTAGACAAGTTAAAACGACAAAAAAGATTTTTTATCTTAAAATAAGATTTTTAAAAATTTTACTTTTATTACTTTTAATATATTATTGAGGGATTTTTTGACCAAACTACTTACAAATTTTCTGATTTGCTTCATAATGATCTTACACATATTCTATATATTAAATATTTTGTGTTCTTTGGCTTTATTTTTATTTATTCACAAGAAACAAAATAAATTTTAACTCATTTTCATTCAATAAAATAACAAAAAAGAATTTTGGTCATAATAAAAGTTTTTTTTTGCTCGACTTGAAGATTTTTGATCAAATAAATATGGCAACACTGACATACTATAAAAATGTATACAGATGTTTGTATGTATGTATATCTACATATGCATGTACATATGTACATACATTCAAAGCTACATTTTGGAATATCTTTCCCAAAAAAAGATCCGTAATTGCTCTAAGATTTTATTATATACATATGTATGTATATGTAATTACATAATTAATTACATAAAAATAGTTGCAAGTGTCTGCGCAAAATCTTTGCGGATAAAATTTTTAATATTTCTTCATCATCACTGTCCGCTGGCATAATTTCTACATAATTTCTAGCATTATTTGTTTCTGCTCCTCAGGAGCCAGCAATTACATAAATCAATTTCTACTGAATTTTTAAATTGCATTTTATTATTTAATTATTAGTTGCTCACACTCGTAAAAATAGTATTATAATACATGACAGATGAAAGATGTTGTAATGTGAACAGGTTTTTTCAATTTTCAACATATTCCACGCATTCCTCAAAGATGTGAGTAAGTGTGAAAAGGGTATTAAGCAAGATAATAAATTGGGAAAACCAATTATCTTTAATATGCCACAATTAAGTGCAAAATTTCATTATTTTCTCTAATTAGGTGTTGGTGATAAAAATCTCAGTATAACAAATAGTAAAAGCTTTTTGCTCTCTATTTTTGGAATAGAGTGAATATTAGAATTAGAGTCTAATTATCAGACTTAGGTGCAAACACATACTGCCTGCCTGTTTACCCGCCCCCTCAAAAAAAAAAAAATAACAATAAGTTTCTATCTAATCTTATCGAAAATTGTTGTTCAAGTTGCTTATGTTATTGTTTTTGCAATTTGCCATAGTCGTTATGAGTGAGTGCGCTGTTGTTGTTTGTTATTGATCGAGTATTTTTATTATATTTTTCGCCTCAACCATTTTCATTTAAAACTTAATGCCGAACCGATAAAACCTTTCAGTGACGGATCATATTAAACACTAGCTAGACGTACGGAAATAAATAAAAATTATCGCAAGAATTGAAAAGTATTTGCTTTGAAATATAAAAAGAAATTGCAACTTGATAAAAAATAATTATTATTATTGCTGTGCAAAGATACATATGCAAATAAAAATTAAATAGAAACAGAGATTTTATTTTTAAAATTTTAAATAATTAAAATAAATAACACAAACAAATCAAAAAAAACTCCCATTGTGCATAGTGAAGTAGTGCAGTTTTAAAAAGGATTTTAATAAATAAGAGCAATTTCCATTTAAAAAGTGTGTTCCTGCGAAAACTATTTTAGTGTGTAAATAAAAGAATATAAAAGAATATATATTTATATAAGTAGTTTGTTTAAAACATTTCTGCAATTAAATAAAACAAAAACATACTAATTGTGACTGCTGAAAAGTATTAAGTAATAATAACGATATTTGTGTTAATCGTTTGAAATCAACTGCCTTTAAAATACTGTCCAAAATGAAGCTTAAGTAAGTAAATTCTTTTATTAATATATTTTTAATTTTGCTTTTGCCAAGAACTTTATTTATAAGAATAATATGCTTACTGTCGTATGCATAAAAAATATTTTAGGTTTATTGTTGGTTTATTTGACAAATTTCCCATAGAAACATGCCTAATAAGCCGCCCTTAATAAATATAAAATATTTTGTATGAATACGGCAGCTGTGATATGTAGTTTGCTTTATTATAATGTATCTAGCAAAAAACTTGCTGAGATTTTGTAATGGGTAATGCCATGTTTAATTGCTTACAAAATAATGATTGGTACTTATTTATCTAATTATTTTATATGTAACTATAATAACGACTTACCCGTAATGAATATCATGATGTGACTCTACTTATTTTAGTAATTTCCAGTTATTTATTGATCGTGAAAATTAAGTCTGAAAACAAAGAAAATTTTTGCTTTAATTTTCCATAAATTAACTTTGATTGAATGTTAAACTGAATATAATTTTTGTTACAAAAGTTAAGTATTTGTTGTAGGCAAAGAGCAATCCATTAAATTTTGAATATTTGTTGGCGAAAATTAATACATTTTTGTAATCCTATAACTGCACTTTTTTGTAGGTAGAATTGTAAGGGGTGCCCTTAGGGCTGCTATTTCTTTTCGGAGAAAAAGAACGTGAACCTTTGAAAAAGCGGACGTTTATAAATAAATTAATTTATTAAAAACACCAGAAATAAAATTTATTTTCTTTAGAATAAAAAATAAATTCAGTAAGTGCAACTTTGACTCGCACACGAAGGGTTCCATACGGACACTTGCGGTCTAATTCATAAAAAATATTTTAGGTTTATTTCAGGTTTATTTGACAAATTTCCCATAGAAATATGTCAAATAAGCGCTTAATAAACCTGAAATATTTTGTATGAATAAGGCAGTAGATATGTAATACCATACCAACTTTGGCCAATTATCGTTATAAGTGTGTATGACACTCAACTCCCACTAAACGGCTGGACCGATTTTAATGAATTTTTTTGTATGATTCACAAATCAGCCCGGCAGATGGCGCTGCACTCGTTATCTAGGTTGTTTATCTATATTGCATTTAAACGGATGGATCGACTTGAATGAATTTTTGTATATGCATTCAAGTGAAGGCGCAAGACAAAAGTTTGCCACGCTCAGCTACTAATATATCTGTGGCAAAAAAGGGAAAAGTGCTGATTTTGAATTAATGGTACCTCCGTAATTTTCATATTCGAAAGTACCCCTGGTCAAAATTTCAATTAATTTGTGTAGTTTTTCAGAAAGTTATAGCACTATGACTTACTACTTATCTTTTTTATAGACTTCTACTGTCATTTGCAATAATAGCTTTAATTTAAGTTATACTTTGGTATATTTCAACTTAAACGTATAGTGTCTAGAACGATCTTTCTTTAAAAACACAAAGGTTAACAAAGAATTTTTACGGGCTATTTGTGATCAACAATTTGTTTCCAATCTAAATAAAATTACATGATTTTTATTTTGTTTTACAAAACGTTTCGTTTGCTTTTTACAAACTTCTTCAGGGGTGTTTTTTATTTATTAAACATAAACGTTGGGTAAAACAAAATAAAAAAAAATTATGTACAGTCACTCCATAAAGTGAGTGCTCATCTCCGGCTAAAATGTTTCAAGTCAATATTTTAAACAAAGTTAGTTAAATCCACTTTAATTCTGCTTCACTTTAAGTAAACTTTAAAATTACACACAATAAAAATGGAAATATTTCATATACCAATAAATAAAATATAATTTTTTAACTTAATTCAATTTTTGTAGTGCAAAAAGTGAGTGCTCACTTTATAATAATGTTTATGAAAAATCTCTTGAACTGTAATTTTGTAATTAGCATGTGATCCCTTGATCTATATTATCACTTGAAGTCCTCTCGGAATGGAATCGCCCATATTTTTTGATATTTCTTATGGAATTTTGGGCAATTGTTCTTGTAGAGCCAATATGAATTAATTTTTTCATGTCACTTTTCTTTCTACAACTTTTCCGTTCAAGTGATCCCACAAATTCTCAATGGGATTTATATCTGGCGATTAAGGGGGAGTTTCCCTCCATTTTGGGGTATTGCACAAAAGCTTCATCTTGGTGTTCGGCGCCGTGTGGTTCTGGTCATTGTCTTCAGTAAATATAAAATGTTCCGATATTCCCATTTTTCTGATACTGGGTGGGACATGGGCTTTCAAAAACTCGATATATTTTTTTATAGTACACTATTCCATCCATTGTATGTAATTTTTCGAGTCTAGCCACTCTCATGCATCCTCATGTGTATATATTAATTTTTTTTGCTTTTTTTATTTTATTTTTTTGGAAGCTGTTGTCATGTTTTTCAAAACGAGATATCAAAATCTTAAATCGGTTATGTAGTTCCGAAGATATTTACAAAAAACCTATGTTAATAATGATCCAATATCAAAATTTTAAAACTTTCGAAATGTTGCATTAAAAAATCGGAGTTTTCGGTTTATTTACAAAATATTTACATCATTCGATAACACGATGGGGGTAGCGAAGCACGCCGGGAGTATCTAGCATGAAATAAAATAACAGATTGGTCGTCATAAAACGTAACTTAAGAGAATTTCTTAATTTAACTGTAAAAGAAATAAATTTCTGAAAATCGACTTGAACGCTTAACCCTGCGTTTACACATGCAAGTGCCTTGCATGCAAGCTCTGTGTACGTATTATCAACGAAAATTTCGCACAAATGCCCGACTGTCTTGCAACTTGCATGTTTGCCTTTTAGTGCAGAGTTGTCCATAACATAAAAAAGGTTAATTTTGGGGGAACCAGATAGTATTGAACTTAATTCGTGTTATTTTAATGTTTTTAATGATTTATGAATATTTAAGAAAATATATATTAAATTAGCTTTTAAATGTATTTAAAATGAGTAAAAACTCATATAACATTACACTGAAATCCAGTTAATTTGTGCTAAACTATTAATAGGGCAACACTGTTAGCTAACTTTAAATTTACTTGCTACAAGTTCAACAAGTCACTGTCTTGTAAAATTCCTTGTCAGTTGCGTTGGAAGTAGACTGCAAGTGCCGAAAGTGTAGTTGTGTTAGTAAAAGAGTTTGAGTGTATTGAGTTTTTTGAACTTGCACTTGCACGTGTAAACCCTAGGTAAAAGTGCGAAACAATAAAATATGACTTAAGCATTTTTTCCTTATTGCCACAAATATAGTTTTGGAATTTTTTTTTCGTTGTTGAGTTTTTTTCCGTTTATGGAATTTTTTTAGTTTTGACTTTTTTGAGGTTTTTTTCGGGTTTGTCGATTTATTTTAGTTTTTGGGATTTTATTTTAATTTTTGCGATTTTCTTCGGTTTTTCGGCTATTTCTTTCATTTTGCCGATTTTTCTTTGGTTTTTTGGCGTTTTATTTTAGTTTTATTAAAGTTTTTTTTAGTTTTGCCTTTTTTTCGTTTTGGCGATATTTTTCGGTTCTTGACAGTTTTTTTAGTTTGGCGATATTATAGCTTTGGAATTTTTTAGTTTTAGCTAAATTATATAGTGTTACCGCAAAAGATGACACATACATACATAGGCTGATACAGACAATACCCTTCTTTGCGTTGCGCAGTCGGGTAAACAGTAGGACAACCACGGACACTTGCTAAATAAATTCAGAGAAGTGCGACTTTGACTTGCACACAATTTGTTTTGTTCTTGGAGAAATTTTTTTTAGTTTTTTGATTGTTTTCGTTTTGGCGGTTGATGCTTTTTTAGCTTTAGCTTTTTTTTACAATGCATATTTTTGGTTTTAGCGATTTTTTAGTTTTGACTCTTTTTTTCGCTTTGACGTTTTTTCGGTTTTCATGTTTTTTCTCTGGCCACCTTTCAACTTTTGGTGATTTTTGTTGCATTTAGCGATTCATTTTTTTTTGTGATATTTTTCATTTAAGTGCTTTTCTCATTTTGGCGATTTTTCGTTTCTGTATTTTTTTTTAGTTTTGAGATTTTTAGAGTTTTTGAAAATTTTAAAACTTTGCCTCTTACGAGTTCCAAGCCAGTTGTCTTATTACACAGTCAAAATTGCATTAACAGATAGAAACCCTTTAGTTTTAATATTTTAAATTTCAGTGTTAATTGTTGTAATCTGCATAAAAATATACTAACTTTGAAAATTTCAATTGTGTATATACATACATATAATTGTCTGTATATTACATTATGCCTTGCTCGCTTTAGAACACCCTTTAATTTTTAACTGACATATAATTGTTGTTGTAGCGACCAAAGTTGTACATATTCTGTGAAAATTGCAACTCCGCAGCTCTTACAGTTCACGAAAAAATAGGCTGTGACAGACAGATGGACGGATGGACGGACATCGTAGCGATGTCCTTTTGTGGTAATCCGACTGCTTCGGACGGGGAAAAGTGGATGGGTGGCAGCCGCCTATATTTTTTGAACTTCTCAAACAAAAATAATCAGTTATTTATGTCCTACATCAGTCTGAAAGGAATTTTTCTATAGACTTGTAATAATAATAAAATAAAATAATAAAAAAATTTTATGACTAGGGAACACATACACTTCTTAACTTTTTTTTGCATTCTAGTAAGCACAAAGTTTTTGATGCGTACATTTTCAATTCAATGGAATGCCCGCCGCCGCCTATTATTTCATAAATTTTTTGTTATTATGAACATTTGTTCAAAACAATACTATAACAACTTTGAACTCTTTGATTTTATGAATTTCACGAGGAATCGAGTTGTTTGCTATTTACCAATAAAATATAAAAACATATAAACGCATTTACCAATTATTTATTATATCAATACCTTACTACATATGTATGTAAGTATTTTGTGATAAATTGAATAGAAATTCCCAGTTTATGAAATATTTGTAAATAAATTACATACTCGTACAATTGTAACGCAAGGTCGTTAATACTTGGATTATTATTATTAACCTCTACGTTTTTTTATCTACAAATTAATATGAAATATTATGGCCTACATACTCGTAAAACGTATCAAACGATTTATTGAAACAAAGAAAATATCGATACAAAATGGAGTATGTGCGCGTAGAGTTAAACATTTTGTTGTTGTTTCAATTTATTTTTTAAATGCCACAATTCACAAATAAATATGTAAATATTTATAACATCTATAAGGTCCTTTTTAGCATGCATTTGCTAAAATTAATTGAACTTTTCGATATATGCATGCGTGGAGGTTGTGCGCCCGCAAGAGTTTATCACCTTTTTTAAAGCAATTTATATTTTATTTTAATTTTATCTCATGTCAAAACCAATAAGAACTTCAAAAATTCATTTGTTGTTGGTTTAGCACATTTAGATGCATTTCATATCTTTTCTGCTATGTGGTTGAAGTCGACTGATGCTTTGCATAGCAGCAACGAAATGCATCTAGACATACTAAACCAACAATAAATAAATAAACATATCTGTGGCAATGAGGAAAAAGTGCTTAAGATATATTTTGCTGTTTTGCAGGAGAGCACTTTTAAGCTATCAAGTCGATTTTCAGAAATTTATTTTTTTACAGTTAAATTGGAAAATTCTCTGTTAAGCTTTATTTTTTAAGTATACATCGTTCTACGCACTATAAGTAATACATTTAAGTTGAAATATACCAAAGTATAACCTGAATTAAGCTATTATTCCCAATGATATTAGAAGTCTAAAAAAGATAAGTTGCAAGTCATAGTGCTATAACTTCCTGAAAAATCACACAAATTAAATGAGATTTTGACCAGGGATACTTTCGAATATGCAGATTGCGGAGGTACAATTAACTTAAAATCAGCTTATCTCGACTTAAGCACTTTTTCCTTTTTGCCACATATATACGGCCTTATTCAGAAAACAATAATTTGATATTTTCAAACATTTTCTGCTTACAACTATTTATTTCATTTTTCGGTGGTATGTGGATTCAGTTTATA
The DNA here is from genome assembly GCA_949987645.1 of Tachina grossa. NCBI lineage: Eukaryota > Metazoa > Arthropoda > Insecta > Diptera > Tachinidae > Tachina > Tachina grossa. The sequence continues at coordinate 18,271,695 of OX465276.1, read as the reverse complement.
TACATGGGTAAATAGCAAACCAAAGTTCCTATTGAAAAATCATACGAGAATTGCTTTAATTTGGGGCATCATAATTTACTGAAATTACTTTATAAATTATACATATTTACATATCGTTAACATAATACGAGAAGGCCCTAACTCATGTTTTCATAGTTTACAGGAGGAGGAAAAGACTAAATAAAAAAATATGCAATGTTGATACAAAATTTTTTTAAACGCAATTTTTATTAAAAAAAAACTTTACATAAGCACATAATATTGCGTTTAAAAAAATTTTGTATCAATATTGCATCTTTTTTTATTTAGTTTTTTCCTCCTCCTGTAAACTATCTTGGTACTCGAATTTATACGATATACCTCGCTTAAGAATGCTGAAATTCTCTGAAATTCTCATGGACGATAGATAACTCAATAAGAAATATTTGAAGCCCTGCACTTTTAGGCATACGCCGACTTTAAATTTACAATTGACGGGGCTTCGTGCTCTTCTGAAAATTTCAAATTTGTATATTGGATAGTTTGACGTAGTAGGGACGATGTACATACATATATACATACATACTTACATACATATATTTATCTATCTATATAATTAATAGGCGAACATGTTTTTTGTAATCCCTTTTACGCTGGTACCAATACACCGATTTAAAAAACATTTATATGGTTTTAAAGGATTTTCTGTACAGATGTGCAGAATGTATATTTTATTGAAATCGGTTTAGTATTTTGGGAGCTATAAGCGTTTAAAGTTGCTACTACTACATGCAAACATATTACACACGCATTTATTAGCTTACAAGTAAAAAAGAAACAAAACATGAGTGTGTGTGTGTGGGTTTGTAGTATTTCTCTTGATCTAACAATTTTTTTTCTCTTATTTGTTGTTGTATGAAAGCCGTAATACTTAAAGGAAGAGAATCGAATAAAGTGAATTAGCTTGGTTGAAGGGATTTTCTTTATGTTTTTTTAATTTCATGTATTATTTAATTATGATTGCAAATTTATGTAAGTTTGTGTGTAGCTGTGTTTTAATGAATTTTTTATGAAGTTTAAATAGGTACATTTTCTTTGAATCTTAAATTATTTACATTTTGATTCTAGAATACGGACGAGTGTGTCGTCCGTTTGGTATATCTAGTTATAATAAAATAGCTAACATTACTGGCCTAACTGGACATTACTGTTAAAATAATTTAATTTATATCAAAGCAGAGAAGTAATATAAAATGGTAAGATATTTTAAAATTCCACTTAGTTTAAAAAATCGTTTACGATTTCTTACACACAAACATACATAATCATAATATACAATTGCTCAGCAGCAAGAAAAAGTTGTATTGAGGCCTTCTAGAAGGCCTTATGGATTCGTTAGTTAAATCGTATCTTACTTTTGAAGTTGTCGTATCGTTTAAATCTGGATACTACCCTCTAGTCAACCTAGAACCATATGTCTCTATGTCAATACAATTTCTACAGCGACAATTGCACTAGTTAAAATGTCGACAACTTTCCTTTTATGCGCGAGTAGAGATACCTTAGAGACGAAAGTTCTAGTGAATTTCTGGTGATATTGTCAATGAACGCGTCAATAGTTTGTTTTTCTTTTTTATTATGTTGTGCAATAATATTAAATAAATATATGTAGACGAGGGTCACTAAAATCTACGAGTGAATCTTCGGTTCAAATATCTCCATATGGTCGTAAAAGGACTACCTTCTCAATAGTGCTAAAGTCTACTGATAGATTTTGAATGACAACCCTATGTAATTTGTCAATAGGCATTTGCATTGGCTGGGGTATACCTAGTCAGTAGCACTATTGACAATGTCACTAGAAAATCACTATAAGTTTACTATTGACAACGAGAGAGGATATATCGATATTGTAGACTAGAGCCTCTAAAATTTACTAGTGAATCTTTGGTGCCAATGTCTCCATGTGGTCCCGAAAGAACTACTAAGTCAGTAGTGCTATAGTCTAGTGGTGGATTTTCAATGACAAGCTAATGTTAAATGTCAATAGATGATACAATTGGCTGGGGTAGATTCATTAGTACTACTGACAACATCACTAGTAAATCACCACAATTTCACTATTCGCACTTTCTGCTGGGTAGTTAGTAAAAACGTGAGGCTGCCAATGAATGTGTGTCAGCTGTTATTGTATTTCTCTTTTTGCTTTATACATGCGGCTATGTATGTATGTATGTATATATGTAAGTCAGAAGTTGACGTTTGCCAAGTAAAGGCTTGGGGCACAATGAATCCGTCATGCGTTAAACTTCGCCTTTTTCAACTGACAGCTAAGTTGAAATACATGGTTTCTTTTGAGGTATGTTACATTCAGTACGTGTCCGTCAACACAAAGTACAAAATTTGGTCAACTTTTAACTTTTTGTGTACGTTGACAGATATTGGTTGATTTTTTGGTATGTTCTGATTTAGTTTTTTGTGTTTTGTGGCAGCAAAAATAAAATTAAACAAAAGAAATAAACGAAATGAATACTAAAAGTTGAATTTAATAAATAAAATGGAGAACCGACCTATTAAGCTGTTCAAATGCTTCCGTCAATAAAGTACTCATTGTGCCAACCTTCTCCGTCGTTGCGTTAATGTCAGTTGAAAAAGGCGAAGTTTAACGTATGACGGATTTATTGTGCCCCGGCCTTAAAAGCTGAGTTAGCCGACTGTAATTGAATTTCACAAGCCTTAGAGATCTTATTTGACAATACATTTTTAATAAGCAGCAAACTGCGTATTAAACATTACTCATTTCGTCAGCTGATACGCAACAGCACGTTACCATTTCACTAATTCTAACCAAGGCACATCAATCAGGTACCCGCATTTCTACAGCAAATATTACAACAGCAATAACCACATGTACTTTGTTGGTATAAATTACCTTCTTACTTTTCAAAACAGGGTAGCATCGTCAGATTGCGTGTTTCTTATAGGAAATGTCAAACACCATACAAAACTATTTTTTGGATACCCAAATAAAAGCATGCTTTTAGGCTTATACCTAAACAATCCAAATTTGACATTTAGATTGATATAATGACATTAGTCACCTGGTGTAGTGCTGCCACCTGATAAATGCGCCTTGATTCTAACATTATTTAACATTCACAATAACTCCTAATACCATAGTGCATAACTGTCTGTAACTTTCACGTTGTCATTGCGTGGCAAGTCTTGCAGGAACTATAATAGGCCTATAGGAAGGCATTCAGAAAAAAATATTTGATGAAATTTAGTTGAATGACTGCTGAAAAGTTCTAACCTTCTCTCTTATATAGGTACATAGAAAATAATAAAGTTTGTTTTTATCTTATCAATTGCCAAAAAGAAAATCCCCATTTGATTGCAAAAATTATAGTTATTAAACTTAAGCATAGTTTGTAAAGGCTTTTTTAAACACAATTGAAAGTTTGTCGATGCATAAATCAGCAAAATTAATACCTGTACAGCGATTTAAAACGGACTTATGAATAAAATAATTTGGATTTTGTCAAAAAAAATTGATAAACAGCATAGAAGTGAATGTATGTGTAGCAGAGATCTGCATGATTACGAATCAAACGGCATAATTTTGCATTTTCTAAAATGAATATTGAGCTAGCACTTAACATTAAAAAAAATCAAAGATGCTATTACATGATTAATATCAATAATACCTAATTTACATTAACAGCCAAACCCACGATATCGAACGTTGTCGTTCGCAATCATTTTTAACGACAAACAGCTGATTTGGGACCCACTAAACTTGTTCAGCATGACAAGTCGATCGACAATGAATGCGAACGATGACATAACCATTTTCATACAAACTTGGTACCCACTATGCAAATTCAAACGACAACAAATGTCAAAATCAGTCACTTGGTTTGTGCTTGTCGACAAAACAAAAAAGTACACATAAAAACCAAATTTTTAAACAAATTTACATTTATGAAAATCAAAAATAAAAATTTTAACTTTTTTTGCGTTTATTTTATTTATTTAACTCACAAACATGCATTCTTGTCACATAATTCTTTTTGAATTACATACATACATACATATGTATGTATGAATGTGTATACGTGCAATTTATCTAACCAATTCTTCTAAAACACTTTGAATTAGGCACATTACTCTTTCCACTTCAATAGATTGCTTGTCCCATTGGTGCTACTCCCGTCCATTCTTCATTACAATCCACTTGCATTATTTTAGGAGTATCTACACATTTCAACTGATACGTATATTTATTTATATTTCACACACAAATTTTTGAAAATAACTTTTTAATTTTTTTGTATTGTCTTATGCTTATTATTGTTTTTATTTTTATTTGTAGAAACTTTAAGTAGCATAGAGTTGCATTTTTTATGGAATACTTTTCACATTTCAGCGCTTTTTATTTGTAAAGTAGTGAAATTTTTGATGTGGCAATATGCTAATTTGACAATGAGTAAATGTATTACGTTAACAACGTAAAGCCTGACGACCGACAAGTCGATAGTTAGTGGGTCGCTCAAACGAACTATAATGAGTGACTTGTCGTCAGTCGATCGAGCTGTCGATCGACATCGTGGGTTAGGCTGTAAGCATTTTTTCATGAAATTAGTTGAATGAAAAATTTTTATTTGCCAATAGGAGGCCTAGAGGAGCAACTTATATCAAAAAAGTTGCCAAAAAATGCATCAGAGATTCATCAACGTCCTTTTTTATATAACAGTTTCTTTTATAGTGCCGCAATTAGCAAATAGAAAAAGTTTCGTGCAACAAAATTCATGAAATTTCATGAAAAAATGCTTAATGTAAATCAGGTATAAAACTGTTGTTAATAAATGCATGCCACTGCTTGTAGTTTCTATTCACTCATATGATTCACTAAAGCAATGAATTAGTATGATTGCTTTTTTAACTTCTTAAAACTCCTTCTAACAAATATAATTTTATGTAATATTATAAAATAAAATAGCTAGGCTCATTTTATTTTATAAATTATTTTAAGACGAGAAAAACTATTAATTAATATGAAATGTGTTATTAATTTTGTAAGTTATTTGATTACTATATAAAACAATCAAAGAACATTAATAATTTTTTATTTATTTTTACTAACGACATTTAAAAAAGAGAGTGAGTTAATGACAGTCAGTTGTTAGAGAGGTAACTCGGCAAGCAATATCATTATTACATATGGATCTTAAAGAACAAAACAAAAGCATTGAAAAAGTGAGTACAGAGTGAAAGTGAATCAACTCATACAGTTCTCTGATGAGTGTGCAAATATGTTCACATACAGTGAAGCCTCGTTAACGATAACTAATAGATACGAGTACCAATGACATTCATTGACTCTATCTAACCTAGGGTTTACACGTGCAAGTGCAAGTTCAAAAAACTCAATACACTCAAACTCTTTTACTAACACAACTACACTTTCGGCACTTGCAGTCTACTTCCAACTCAACTGCCAAGGAATTTTACAAGACAGTGACTTGTTTCACTTGCAGCAAGTAAATGGAAAGTTAGCTAACAGTGTTGCCCTATTAATACTTTAGTAGAAATTAACTGTATTTCAGTGTAATGTTATATGAGTTTTTACTAATTTTAAATACATTTAAAAGCTAATTTAATATATATTTTCTTAAATATTCATAAATCAAGCGGTTAATGAATTTTTTAGACATAAATAACATTAAAATAACACGAATTAAGTTCAATACTATCTGGTTCCCCCAAAATTAACCTTTTTATGTTATGGACAACTCTGCAATAAAAGGCAAACATGCAAGTTGCAAGACAGTCGGGCATTTGTATGAAATTTTTGTTGATAATACGTACACGGAGCTTGCATGCAAGGTACTTGCATGTGTAAACGCAGGGTAAATGTTTTTTCAGCCCGATAGAACTTTAAATTTTAAAAAATAATAACATAAAAAATTATATTTTATTTTTAAAAAAATCGAAAAATCAATACATGTGGTACATATGTATGTGGCCAATAACAACAGATATTATTATATAACCTCTGCTTTTATATAACCTCTATTAATAATGTTTTTTTTGATTATCCGGGTTATACCCGCTTCAGTGCTACCCCCATAATCGGGGTTCAACTGTATTTATATTTCATTAGAAGGCTCAATTCCCGTGACATTTTAATTTGGATTTTGTACTCCGTATAATTCATAATAAAAAAAAAGTTATTGTTTTTGTTTTGGTGATAAGTTTATCAAATCTTTTATTTGATACAAACAATAAACTGAGTGGAAAATCATTTTTACTGATCCCAAAAGTTCGATAACTAATCGGGTTGATATTATGTTTACCAATATCGCTGGTTTGACATACACGTGTCGAATAATAGCTAAGGCAAAATAAAGTTCCGCAGATAATGAGAAAAATATTTCTCATATAAAAAATTATATACTACTCGTATATGTCGGTTTAATAAAAACAACAATATTATGCATGGTATGAAAGTAAAACTATGTTTAAAACCAAAAATATTTTCTATAAATAGCGCCTTAAGAAAGTAATTAGTTTACCCAAAAATAATTGTAAAAGAAGATTTATATGCTTTGCTTATCTGTAGAATTTATCCTCACAAAAACATAAATGTGAAAAACGGCCAAGTTCCTATCCAAAATTTCGGCCATTAAAAGTTGTGAGATATAAATTTTGACCAAGTTCTTCTTTGCCACAATACCTAACACAGCAATATATTATGTATGATATAAATTTGTAATCGTAAGGGTGTCATATATAGGGTGTTTTTTTAAGAGGTATAGAACTTCGAATTGAAATAAAACACAAAAAAATCGTTTTAATGTCCATCAATTTGGCTTTATTGAAAGGATAATTTTATGCCATTAATGTTTAAATATGATTTCGGGCATGTGGCCGCCGCGGCTGGCTCGAATAAAGCCAACTCTACAGGTCCAATTTTCAACCACTTTTTCGAGCATATGGGGCCGTATGTTGGCAATAACGCCACGAATGTTGGCTTCCAAGTCCCCTAACGTTTCTGGTTTGTTGGCGTAGACGAGCGACTTCACATATCCCCAAAGAAAATAATCCAATGGTGTCAAATCACACGATCTTGGTGGCCAATTGACAGGTCCATTCCGCGAAATTATGCGCTCATCGAATGTTTCCTTCAATAAATCGATTGTGACGTGCGCTGTGTGGCATGTAGCACCGTCTTGTTGGAACCACAACTCATCCACATTCATGCCATCCAATAAAGTTGATGGACAATAGCTCAAATTGCTGTGCACGGTGGCGAATCGATTCATTCGGGTCCTCTTCAAAACTTTGCTCTACAGCGGCAATTGTTTCTTCGGTGCGCACTGTTCGACGTCTCTGCGGATGCGTATTATCACATAGAGTAAACGTAGTGCGAAAACGATCCATGGTTAACCGAATTAATTGCTCTGATGGACGATTATGTCGACCATAAAATGGACGGAGCTTGCGGTAAACTTCGCGAACTGAACCATTATTTTCGAAATAAATTTGCACGATTTGCAAGCGTTGTTCTTTTGTCAACCTGTTCATGATGAAATGGCAAACCAAACTAAATATTAATTACTTGACAGCTGACAAAATGGCCGCCAGTTAAAAAAGTGATGCCAACTTAAAGTTCTATACCTCAATAAAAAACACACTTTAATTTCTAGATAATCTGCCAACTGGACAACATTTTTATCAATATAAATAAATGAACATTTATACATTATTTTCTCCTTTTTTGGAAAGGTAAAAATATTGCCAAGTTATCAGATTATCTAGAAATTATATGACACCCTTAGGATTACAAATTTATATCATACATAATATATTGCTGTGTTAGGTATTGTGGCAAAGAAGAACTTAGTCAAAATTTATATCCCACAACTTTTAATGGCCGAAATTTTGGATAGGAACTTGGCCGTTTTTCACATTTATGTTTTTGTGAGGATCTGATTACTTTTTGAAAAGATTTCTATAATAACAGTTTTTAAACTTAAATTTTCTAGTGTATTTTATTTCTATTCATGATCACTGTGCCAGTTGAAAATGGCAGAGTTACATAAAATAATTGGTAAGAGTGTGATGACCTTAAAAATGCACCATTGTGTCATTACAACGGGTCGCCAGTGTGTATGCAATTTGGTAAGAGGCGACTGGAAGAAACATGTAAAATGCAGCGTAAATTTTACTGGGCATGACCCTGCCTATTTTCTCAATATATTTACATGTTAAATAAAGTCTGCTTAGCCGAAGTACATAAATCAAAAGGATATGCCCAATGTGTATGCAAAGTTTCAATAGGGTAGCTGGTGCTTTTAATTTTTCGATTTTCCGATTGAGTAAATCAATTACTATTTGTGTACAAAATGTCAGCTCTCTATAGTATAATATTACGTAAAATTTTCATGAGCCTGACGCCGCTGACTTTTATATCTGCTAGTGCTTATGGTTCATGCAAAGTTTGGTATTAAAAAGTTAATAAGAAATACCTGAGTATTAAATTAAAAACTGCTAAGCCGAAGTACCTGAACGAAAAAGCTAAGATTTATGGGTGAAGTCACGGCTAATTTTCAAAATAGGGAGTTTTTTTTGGATAAGTGCAATGTGTATGAAAAGTTTTAATAAAATGTATGTTAATTTTGAATTTGAAGTGCTTGTTTCCGCCCTCTGATAGCAACTTCTGGGTTTTCAGATTTTTCTTAGTGATCTGTGATCTAGATTTATTTGTGTATCAAATTTAAGCTCGCTAGTGCGAATTGGAGCTTTAACGTCGTGGCCCCGCATACCGGGTAAAACTTTTTGGTCTTAAGATTTTCCCATTGGCTTACGCAGCTACACCTACTAGTGTATAAAATGTCAGCTCTCTAGCGCGAATTATATCTTTAGATTTTATCAGCATTACCTCTACCCACTATTCCTAACTCAAAATTTTGTTGTGAGCAGCGCTTATGATTCATGCTAATTTTCTTTTAAAATATGCTAGACCGATGTAGATTAAACGCAAGGCTAACATTTTATGGGAGTGATCACGACCAATTTTTAAGGTGATGCAAGATTTCATTAAATTGGCTTGAATTAAAAGCTGTATATTAAGTATTTAGTTCAAAACAATATTAGTGTGGCCCCGCCCATTCTGGTAAAATTTTTTAGGTTTTCAAATTTTTCTAGTTTAGACCTACTTGTATATTAAATTTCAGCTCCTTAGCGAAACTTTTAATTTTAAGTTTTATGGGCGCAGCCCCGCCTCTCTAAAATTTTCGGGTTTTTAGACTTTTCTAGTTGGCTTCTCACCTAGACCTACTTGTATGTCAAAGTTCAGCTCCTTAGCGCAACTTTTGTTTGTGTTTATGGGCGTAACCACGCCCACTTTTCCAAAGTCAATTTTTTTTTGATTAGTGCTTATTATTTGTGTCTAGTTTCGTTACAAACGGATGATAATATCTAGATAAATAGTATATCTAAATATGCTGAGCCGCAGGGCATTAAAATGAGGTTTAAATTGTATGGGCGTGTCAACGCCCACTTTTTTGATAAAAAATTTATAGCCTTGCATTAACGCAGTATATATGCCGAATTTCAATAAAATAGCTTCCATGAAGCGCTTTAGATTAGCATTTTTAATTCTGACTTTTATGGGCGTAGCCCCGCCCTCCTGGCTTAAATTTCCGGGTTTTCAGATTTTTTATTTTATTTCTCACCTAGAACTAGCTCTGTATCGAATTTCAGCTCAATAGCACAAATTTTAATTTTTATGGGCGTAGCCCCGCCCTCCTGGTTAAATTTTTGGGTTTTCAGATTTTTCTGGTTCATTGCTCACCCAGATCTTCTCGTGTACCAAATCTTAGCTTTCTAGCTATAGTGGAAGTGCTTCATCAATTTGATGAGTGTGTCAGTGGTCAGTGGTCAGTGAGTATGTCTTAAAATATGCACTTTTTGCACCTCTATATCTCCGGAAGCTTTCATTGTAAAACTTTCAAACTTCGCATATGAGGTTATATGAATTTATTCTAATTATGATTTAAATATCATAATTTTACGATTGCGGGGAACAAAGTTATGAGGGGGGTAAAACAGCTCGAATGGCTTCGTGTAAATATACACACTGCGTGCATTGGCCAGAACTTGGCCTGGCGCACTGCCGTGCGCCTAGATTATTTTTTTCAAGATTATTTCACTGGCCACAAAAAAAACGGCAGGGAGTTGAAGCAATTGGATTTGATTGTAATAATTTATTTATTAAAAATTAGTCATAAATCTTTTCTTTCCTTTCTTTGCTTATTCGACACGTGTCGAGCAAGCAAGAGTTTCCAGTGTTTTATGTTCATACTCAAATTGTAGTACCTCTCAAAATAGTTTAGATCCTAGTTGGCAAACAAGCTATTAAAATCAAAATGAATAAAGTTATTAAAATTCTCATATGAAATATAGTTAAATGGCATCAGAAGATAAAGAATTAAATATTTGAACCTGTAGTCTACTGTACATATGTATGTATGTATGTAGTATTTTTGCAAATCGCTGGCCAATGCACCGAAATCTTGGTCAAAAATAACTTTTTGCACTAACAATAACAATGTTTTTATTAATAAATTTCGATTAAGAATATATCAAAGTAAATAACTGCATATTTGATTTTTGTCAAAAACAAATATCAGCTGATTTATGGACAGTCAAAGTTGATATTTGCAAGCAACGTCTTCAGCCCAGCTTAAAAAGTTTAATTTTGAATTAAAACACTTTTTATGACTTATTAAACAAAAAGAAGAGAAGCGTGAGTAATTAAAAAAAACAAAATATTTTTTGGTGTACGTTTATTGCTTTTGTTAATAAAACGTGTAATTCTAACTTAAGGCTGGTACTCTGTTCAAAGTTTTGAAAAATTTTCAGCACCATTCATTATTTCGCTTGAAAAATTTTACATATCGTTAACTTAATACGAAAAGGCCCTAACTCATTTTTTAATATTTTACAGGAGGAGGAAAAAACTAAATAAAAAAAGATGCAATGTTGATACAAAATTTTTTTAACGCAATTTTTATTTAAACACTTTACATAAGCACATAATATTGCGTTTAAAAAATTTTTGTATCAATATTGCATCTTTTTTTATTTAGTTTTTTCCTCCTCCTGTAAACTATTAAAAAATGAGTTAGGGCCTTTTCGTATTAAGTTAACGATATACTAAATGTAGCCCAACCCGCCATTTTTTTTTATAAATTTCTAAAGCTATGTACAGACGATTGTCAGATCTTACAATATTGTCAGATCTGGCAATGTGCTGACAATGTACTGGCAATCGAAAATTGCCAGCACAATATTTCTTGTCAGTTCACACGGATGTCAGAAAATCTTACAATTTATTGCTGGACGGTTGTATGAGAATAAATTCATCTGACAAAATCGTCAGTAGAAAAATTGTCAGTTCACACGGTTGTCATATGCACAAATTGTACGATCTGTTGTTATGCGTTGCCAGACTTAAACCATTTGTTGGAAATTGTTAAATATTTATCGTTTGTGTTTGTGTTAAATGTAAAAAGTGAAAGTATAAATTATTATGGACCATAAAGAAGCAATTGCAATGATTTTGTCTGCATATATTTTATTATAAACTTTTTCTTTAAAATCAAGCGTGTGCAGTGTTGCCCATAGAAAGAATTATCTTACAATGACGCCATTGTCAGATGCATGAACTTCGCACATCTGATAATATTAAAATGTCTGACAAATATCTGGCAATAATTTTACAATGTGTTCACACGATTGTAAGATGTCTGACAATATGTTGTCAGTTGCTAGTCTTGCAATGGACTGACAATGGTTTTTCTGGCAACGTCGCCTGACAAAAATTGCCAGTTCACACCGTTGTAAGAAATTTTTAGCACATTTTACTGGCAATATTGTAAGATCTGACAACCGTCTGTACATAGCTTAACTTTTATTGCTTGAAAGTATGCAATATTGTTGAAATTCCATGCGAAAAAAGCACTGCTCATGTTGTTTCGCAGCTTAACTAAAATGATGACAGACTAATTTTGCATGGAAAGACATAATTTTACGTGTTTTTCACAGAGTACTACTTTTGCGAATTTATTTCGCATATATTATACGAAATACTTTTATATGTTTATGATTTGAACAGGCTAAAGTTCGTATCGCTTTTTAAGCCAAATTACATGTGATAATTATTAATGAACAAATAACACCAAACTTAGTTGTAAATATTCTGACAACACATAGTTGAACGGAACAGCTAGCCGTTTTCGAAGGCCACTAAACTTTCATCATCAGCGTTCTTCTGTGTTTGGTCCACTGTGTGTGGTGTCAGTTGATGTATATTTCTGCCTTATATACGAAACTTTTTTGCAAATGGAATATGTGAATTGTTTTGATTCATCGTATTTCAATTTGCTGAAAGATGTTTTGTAATGAAAGCTCACCATACCATCTCTAAATTTACAGCAGTCTTACCATTGTCTTTTGTTCTTTACTAATTATACACATGTTAGTTAATTTGCTTATTTTTGTTCTATTTAATTATATGTACTTATTTTATATTTAGTTTGACAGCATTTCACACGAAATTGTGAACAGAGTACCAGGCTTTAACCTCAAATAAATGGGTGGTTTCCATAAATATGTATGTATAAAGTTCGCCGTAGATTCCCATATTTTTCCTTGATGAAGAGTCTTAAGAAAATAATTTTGAATTAATTTTAGAGCTATGCTCTTTATGACACGACGCAGGATCTAATCTAATTTTTTAATAAAAATTTTCTACATCGAGAGGACTCTATAAGTTTTTCTTTAGCAGTTAAATAAGAATAGTAATTCAATCAAAAAAAAATCCTGAGCAGGACGTTAATAAGATGTGAAGTAGAGATGGGCGCGTGTCGAATTTTTCAAACATGACACGACAGGAACACGAATACCAAGACGCTCAACACGTACGAAACATGCACGCGAAAAATTTTGCCAACACGATACTGCACAACACACACGAAATATTATTGGTATGGTATTGGAGATAAAAAAATTACATTGATTTTTTCAAGAGTCGCTTTTTAAAATATGTCACCGAGTTGGCACTGCCAGCTGATACTATCTACCACCACAGCTGATACTATCGGTTTACGTACATGACTTTAAGCTTCAGAGGCCCATACAATATCAACAAATATGCTGGTGCTGTGTATTTGACGATACAAAATATTAAATTTTTTTTCCACTAGAAATTCATTCATACGAGTACATTTTTTAAATCTAAAATCGTTTCGTGTTTTTCGTGCCAATTTTGCTCAACATGAAACGACCCGAACACGCACGAAGTCATATTTTTTTGTCAGGAACACTTCATGTTGAGTCGTGCGTGTTCGTGTCACGAAAAACAAACACGATACGCGCCCATCTCTAGTCTGAAGTAAGAAGGTCTTTTGCGTTTTCCCGCTGGGTATTGTACATAGTCTAATTTCCCTGCATGTGTTCATAAAATTTACTAAAAATAAATTTTAAAGATAAATTTGTAGATGATGTTACGTTGCAACATTAATACATACATACATATGTATGTACGTCGTATTAATGTTTTCGGAAAAACAAATTTCTGTCATTATTAGTTATTTATCAACACTTTGATACACAAATTTGTTTTGGATATTGAACGAATTGAATATTTGTTTTGAAATATTATACTTTTTCAAATAATTAAGCTTAACAATGTGTTTTTCTATTTAGTACTCGTATAAATCATATTTATCTAGTAAACATCAAAATCAAAAATATGTATGTGCATAAGTATACCCTCTAGTCAGCCTAGAACCATATGTCTTTATGTCAATACTCTTTCTCCAGCGACAATTGCACTATTTAAAATGTCGACAACTTTCCTTTTATGCGCGAGTAGAGATACGTTAGAGACAACAGTTCTAGTGTATGTCTGGTGATATTGTCAATGAAAGCGTCAATAGTTTCTTTTTCTTTTTTATTATGTTGTGCAATAATATTAAATAAATATATGTAGACGAGGGTCACTAAAATCTACTAGTGAATCTTTGGTTCAAATATCTCCATATGGTCGTAAAATAACTACCTTATCAATAGCGCTAAAGTCTACTGGTAGATTTTCAATGACAACCCTATGTTATATGTCAATAGGCGATTACATTGGCTGTGGTACACCTACACAGAGAAAAAACTGCCTCATAGAATCAATAAGATTTTCTCTATCAAACGTTTTTAGGCTAAGGGGTATCCCAGCAGAAAGAAGCGAAGATTTTTTCATAGAGATTCCTTATTGTTTGTATGTGGTAAATCTTATTAATTTAATCAAGAAGAAAACCACATAAAATCAAGAAGAAATCTTATTATTTCCAACTTTTTTTACTCAATTTCCGTTATTTTTGGCACCAAAAAAACAATCCATAGAGAAAAACTTAGTGATTCTATTAGGTTTTCTTATAAATTGTAAACTATATGGATTTCTTATTGATTTTATTAGGTTGCCTTATTGATTTTTTTAAAAAGGTGCTAAATCGTTAGAAAATAATAACGTGAAAGCAACGTAACTTAAGCTTTGTTTTTTGTGCTAGTTTACATAAATAATTGTCCACAAATGTAAATGGGAAAATTTCCACAAAAAAAATATTTGATCAAAAATCATAAGTTTTATTTTAAAATAATAATTGGATTAATTGTTTACTTGTTAAATTCGTAGAATTCCTTAAACATATATACATATGTACAAGTATACATTTTTTTCTAAAAAAAATATAAGTCATGAATATAATCCACTTAAGGAAATGAATGATTTGAATGAGTTGTAATTAATCCACTTTTCTAGAATACAAAGATCTAAGAACAGCAAATACATGCTTACTAGGTTTATACGCGCACTATTTACAAATAAATTAACTCACTGTTTATACGGCTTAGCAAAAGTAAATAAACTTGGCAGCACTTCTATAGAAAACTTACTTAAGTATGTTGACAAAATAAATAGTGTAAATGTACAAAATATCGAACAGTTATTTGTTTTGATTATCATTATTTGCTTCTATTAATGTTTTTTGTGCAATATTTATCCATTTATTGTTTTTTGTTATCAAACATTTGAAAGCAACCTCAAGCATTTTATGTCCATATAGTGAGTTAAGGCTCAGTTAGCCGACTGTAATATAATGTAACTGTAACGTAGAAAACAGCTGATCGATATTTTTATATGACAAGTAGGTTACGTTACATTACATCTCTATAACCATTTTCATTACTTTTCACATAACAATATCGATCGGCTGTTTCCTACTGTTGCAGTTACATTACATTACAGTCGGCTAAAGGCTCAGTTAGCTGACTCTAATGTAATGTAACTGTAACGTAGAAAACAGCTGATCGATATTATTATGTGAAAAGTAGGTTACGTTACATTACATCTCTATAACCATTTTCATTACTTTTCACATAACAATATCGATCAGCTGTTTCCTACTGTTGCAGTTACTTTACATTACAGTCGGCTAACTGAGCCTTGAGCCTTTTATCGTGAATAGTTTTCTGAATTAGTAAGTCGCAATAACAACAATAATATGGCAACAATTTACAGTTTTATTTGCAAATAAGCCCTGCGTATAAACGTAGTAATATACATACTCGTATGATTAAATTATAGCTACAGCTGATTCTACCTACACAGGAAAAATTAAGGCAAATAAAATATAAAATAATACAACAAATGCAAATATTGTCACCAACAACAACAACAAACAATGCAACAAATACTTTCGTCATCACAAGTTTTTAGTGTGTTATTTTGAATAACTTGAATTTTTATTTAAAATAAGCTCAAATTGTTAAACAACAAATTGAATTTTAATGTCACAAAAGGTTAATTCAAATAGCCGTATTTATTAACCCAAGCAAAACATATGTATGTATGTTATTTCCAATAATGACAATTTGAATTTCTTTTTTTTTTTTTTTTTTTGATCTACTTAAACACCTTAAATAAAACATACATATGTATGTACATCCATAGAAGTGAATATAAAGAAAATTAACAACAATTTGTGAAACATTAAATGAAAGCATTCAGGAATGCCATTAAACATTTAGGGCAACGATTTCGCTTAAAAGCTAATAATAGCACGTTCCAGCAATTAATCAAAAAACAAAAGTACAACTTTAAACGTGATTGATTAATTATTTATTCAACTTAATCACTTGTTATAATACGTGCAAGTGCTTATGACACACCAGCCTAATTTAAATTAGAAATTAAATTGAAATGTAAAACAGAATTGATAATAAATAAAAATTAAAACACAACAAATTAAGGCAAAAATTTAATTTACTAATCTCTATTTTTTGTAATATCTGCATATTTGGGAATTAGCGAAAAAATTTAATTTTTCCATTAGTTTAAAATTGGTTTTTTTCGATTAAGAACTCTTTAATTGATCGAACAAATTTTTACTAAATATTTTAAAATATTTTTGTTTCCTTTTTATGGTTCCGTACACCAAAGGTGAAAAGGAGAAACCCTATTGTATTCGATATAATGTCCGTCGCATGCTGTTATCCCGAAAACGATTAAAGCTTCATACATACGTTCCTGAAATTTGCTCAGCATATGTAAAAGTTTGGCCGCTGCAACAAATTATAGGGTGTTCTAACGAAAAATGTTGAAATCCTAATCCAATATACAGACAATTATATATTGAAATTATATTCGGCCCTGTTCTGTAAACCGAATCGATTTGAAATCGAACGATTTTACAAAACTAACTCCGTTAAGAGAAATATTTTTTCAGACTTTTTGTAATTTTTCCATTATATAGATTCTCAAATATCATATCTGAAAGAAAATTATCGTGTATGATTTTCAACACGTTTGCAGGACCTTTATTAATATTTTGAAAACGAGAAATTTACTCGGATTCGGTTTACAGAACAGGGCCGATTATTAAATCGCCAAAACGAAAAAATCGAAAAAAACCGAAAATCGCCAAATTGAAGAAACTAACTTAAGGACCAAAAACCAAAAATATTGGAAAAAACAAAAAAAAAACGCCAAGAACCGAATAAAGTCCCAAAAACGAAAAAACACCTAAAGGAAAAAAGGCATAAACCGAAAATCACCAAAATTAAAAAAATTTTCAGAACTGAAAAAATCGCTAAGACTAAACTAAATCAGGAAAAAACGAAAAAATCGCAAAAAAAAAAAACCCCAACACAAAAGAAAAAAATGCTAAAAACCGAAAAAAGTCCAAAAACCGAAAAAAATACCAAAACAAAAAAATAGCTAAAACCGAAAATTGTCAAAATGAAAAAAAGCAATAAAACTAAACTAAAACACCAAAAATCGAAAAAATTGCCAAAACCAAAAATAACGCCATAAGAAAAAAACCCCCAAGAACCGAAAAAAGACCCAAAAACGAAAAAAGCGCCAAAACGAAAAAATCGCCAAAAATCGAAAATCACCAAAATGAAAAAAACCGTCAGAACTAAAAAATCCCTAAAACTAAACTAAATCACCAGCAACCGAAAACATCGTCAAAAATTACAAAAAACACCAAGACAAAGAAAACGCCAAAACGAAAAAATTTCAAAAAACCGAAAATCACAAAAATGAAAAAAAAAATCGTCAGAACTAAAAATAAGTCGGTAAAACTAAACTAAATCACCAAAAACCGAAAAAATCCCAAACAAAACGCCAAAAACCGAAAAAGTTCCAAAAAAGAAAAAAACGCCAAATTAAAAAATCGCCAAAAATCGAAAATTGCCAAAAATGAAAACAAATCGTCAGAACTATAAAATCGCTAAAGCTAAACTAAGTCGCCAAAACGAAAAAAATTCCAAAAACCGAAAATCGCCAAAATGAAAAAAAAAATCGTCAAAACTAAAAATAAATTGGTAAAATTAAACTAAATCACCAAAAACCAAAAAAATCCCAAAAAAAAAAATCACCAAAACAAAAAAAAACGCCAAAAACCGAAAAAGTTCCACAAAAGAAAAAAAAACACCAAAACTAAAAAAATCGCCAAAATCGAAAAAAAGTTTACCGGGTACTTAAAATCGTAGGAATCCCAAATCAAAGGTGCACTTTACTAATTTTTTTTTGCTTAATTTTTTTTAAGAAAAAAAAAATACATAAATTATCTAAAATGCAAGTTAATGCAAATTTTTTATTAATCGGTTAGCCGATTATAAAAAAATCAACTCCTTATTAACCAATATAAACGAAAATTATAAGATTAATAGATCTAAACATTATTCCGATTTTATTGAGCACAATAGTATTAAACACATAAATATAATTGCAGTAGTAGTCTGCACAAAAATGATAACATGTTAAGATATTAAAAACTTCTTTGAATTAAAATACTGTTTGTTTTTAATTTCAAATGAAAATGTTTTACAAAAACTAATTAATTTCTTATTTAATAGACAGACAAATAAGTGAACAAGAACAGCACCATTGAAATGAATTTGTGAGCACGAAATATCTCTTTTTTGAACTATACCAAATGTTTACCATTTTGTAATCACAAGGTTATTTTTAGAAAAACAAAAATAAATATTTACGTGTTTTTAAATATTCGAGCATAACAAGATCATGTTCAAATATTTGCTTTAATATGCTTTTAATTATTGTGTATATAAACACTTATTAACCAATTTAAATGTGGAACTATAAAAAATATACAATAAATTTGTATGGTTTAAATTCTTATTCGATACCCTCTAATTAAACTCTGCTCTTCAGCAGAATATTTGCCACGGTATTCAAGGTGCTAAGTCTTTTTAATTTTTATTCAGTTTTCAGGCGTTAAATTTGTTAAGGCAATTTAATGAAAAAGTAAATATAAAAAATAATAACGAAAGGTTTAACTGAAAAATTAGCATTTTAGGTATTCAAAAAAAAAAAAAAAAAAAAAATCATAATGATCCAGCTTCGTGTGGGGAAATAATAGATCGGCGAACTATATCAAAATGGGTATCATTCGACATGTATTTTAAAATCATTTTTAGTTTTCTCTTATGATTTTTCATTTCGAATGACCATTTAGGATATTAAACGGTCTAAAGTTGGTCGCAGTCGAGTTTTTTTATATTTTATTATTATATTTATATGAAAATATTATTTTTATTTCCATATTTTGCCACTTCTGCGTGTGTCTTCTTTAGGAACGTTTTTTGATTTAATCTTTAATCTTTTTAAATTTCTAACAAATTTTGTGTTTTTTTTTTTCAATTACAGAATGTTGCGGTGTTTAAGGCACCCTAAAACACAACCAGATGATCTTAAAGCATCGCCGAAAGAAGTCCAGCGCAAATTCAGTGAACTGCAAAAAAACTTTCGAGAGGCAGTAAAAATTTTATTACTTGGAACGGCCGAATCAGGCAAAACTACAATTATTAAACAGATGCGTATTTTACACATTAACGGCTTTTCAGATGCGTACGTATTCGATAATAAAAAAATTATAAAAAATAAAATAAAAATGTAGAGAAAAATTATCCATTATCGAGTAGATATTTCTGTAAAATAATAAAAAAAAAAAAACAATAAGTATATTTTTTATGGTCTTATGTACAATTTTACTTCGATAAGTTTAAAAGAATTTATGGTACTTGTATGTACATTATGTACTCGTATGTATGTCATGTTATTGTATTTTTAAATTTATTACATTTGCTATTATTTTATTGCAGCGAACGTCGCGATAAAATTCCCGAGATTTATCAAAATATACATGAGTCTATATATCAACTAGTTCAACATATGACTATATTGGGTTTGGAATATCAAAGCTGTGCCAGCAAACAGAGTGCAGCATATATTTTAACAATGGGCGAAACGGCGCCCGAATATATGAATGAGGTAGGTTGATTGCTTTGCTTGTTATTTATGCAATTACATAATACCAAACTAATAGTTTAGGCGATATGACGGGCAGGGTATAGAGAAACTTTTGTGTTAACAATATAGATACGAGTATTTAAACATTTTTCTATTGTATTATTTTTTTTTTCTTTTTGAAATAAAATATTTGAAGTATCTAGCGTAAAATCAATACACATTAAGGGAAATGTTAATAGCTAGGTTGGTTTGCTTTTTATTGAATACTAGCTACACCCGGTGTGCTTCGCTACCCCCATCGTGTTATCGGATGATGTAAATATTTTGTAAATAAACCGAAAACTCCGATTTTTTAATGCAACATTTCGAAAGTTTTAAAATTTTTATATTGGATCATTATTAACATAGGTTTTTTGTAAATATCTTCGAAACTATATAACCGATTTAAGAGTTTGATATCTCGTTTTGAAAAACATGACAGCTTTCAAAAAAATAATAAAATAAAAATAGCAAAAAAAAATTAATATATAATATATATATATATGAAAAATGGATATTGCCACGCCCCTCCGCCCCCAGACTGAAAATCAAAAATCAGACTTCACAGTATCACCGGCTGAAGATTCTGAAGATTACCTGAAAATTTCATCAAAATCGGCCCAGCCGTTTTGGAGTCCATACGTTACATACATACATACATACACACACACATCCTCTTTTATATATACATATATAGATATATTTTATCGTTTTTTTTTTGTTTCAATTGATTCTGTTTGAAGTTTGTTTGTCAAAAGTATTAAAAATTACTTTGGAGAGGTTAATTTTTTATATTGCACGCGCTGACACTGTGAAAACAACAAATTAGGGTTTATGTCTCGAATAAGTAAGAAGAAGCAAATTCAACAATGTTGCCAGAATGCAAAATCGTAATTAACAGACCGTCCCACGATGTTACCAAAAATCGTTCGATCGAATACCTATATTGAAAACAAGAACAAATTTCCTAATGTTATTGTTGTTTACAATAAAAGTTTTCGATCGAACGATTTCTAGTGACATCGTGGGACAGGCCGTACGAAATAATAACATGGAGATATGTAATGACTTAAGCGTAGATTTTTTTTTACATACAAACGATTTTTTCGTTTTGAAATTGTGTACGGAAACAATATTTTTTGAAATTGCATATTTATTCACACAAATTTGAAACATTAGTAGGCAGAATTTGCAAAAAATTTCGTTTCTAAACGTTTCACACACAGTAGACTACTCTCGGTAATTTTAAATCCAGGAGACCAGGGTTTGATTTAAGTATTTGATTGAACACGTGAACCAATTTTGATAATTCTTACATCAAACAATTTAGTCATTTTAGTGTCACTAAAGACATTTAAAAGGCGATAGGCTAGCGAAGCACACCGGGTGTAGCTAGTAGAAGATAAAAAAATATGTTTATTTCTGAGCACAATTCACTTAAATTTAAAAAAATCTATATTCATGTGAAATCAAATCACTGCAATATATCAGCTACCACGAATCAGCTGTTGCTTAATTAAGCCAATGGTTCATAATAAAGTCCTGCACAAGACCACTTACAAAAAATTTTAAGACTTGAGGGATTTTTCAAATGCTTTACTATTGCGAAATCCTCTAAAAGAAACGCTAAACAACACTGTTGGTAAGACATTTGTTTCAGTTATTGTTTCAGTATGGTAATAAAGAAGAAAATACTTCGTGACGGAAAAATTTGTGATGCTTACTTATTCATTCGCATGGACGCGTATACAAACGTCATGCATGTACATACATACATACACACATAAGTTGTTTGTATGGTCTTTTATTTTTTTGCGCACATTAGTTGTGTGCGCTTGCTTAAAAAACTCCCTTAAACACATAATAGCTTACTATATACATCTTGCACACACACTCAAACGTAGGTACAGTATGCAAAATAACAAGAATACACGCATCAACACTACTTCTTTCGATTGTGTGTTACGAACAAGAAGTCATACCATACATCCATTTTGCTTCGCTTATTATACGACAGCATTTATTATTGATTTAATATAATACATACCACGGTAAGTCCCAAATCACACTGTGCAAGTCTTATTGCTAAGCTGATTAGTTTCAGGGAGAGAGAGAGACGAGGGAAACAGCAACGTTTCTTTTCCCCCGTCTCTCTCACCTAATAAACTAATCAGCTTAGCAATAAGACTTGCATAGTGTAAATAGGGACTAATACATGTAAAACACAAGTCTTATATACATTTCAAGACTGTTTACACAGGTCTCTAGTTCATAAGGTTGGCTTGAAATTACTTTATTTCGCAATAGCCTGAAGGGACTATACGAGTAAAACAGCTTCATAAAACTTTTTATGAGCTGTGGAATTCAATTATCAAGATAACAAAGTCTTCTGTTCAATTATTTAGAAGTTTCTAAAACTTAATTTAATCGTTACAAAATTGTGTGGAAAACTAAACTGATGTATCTACATTCATCATGTTGTAAGCGATAATGATTGAAGCCAGACAAATCATAAGCTTCTTTTCCCAGAGCAGGAGAGAGCCTTTCCGGAAACAAATCAATGCAAATAAATACCGTCTCTATCCTTAACAAATTTTATTAATATTTTTTCGGGCCATTAATCCCGTCAATGGGGATTATCATGCTTAATGCTCTGAAATTTATTTTTATTAAAACACGTACATAATACTTTTATGGAAAACTTTTAAAACCTTCTTGTCTCTTATTCTTAAGTGTTTTATTTTTATTTTCTGTGTTATAAATAAAAAACACATCAGACAAATTACTTATATAAAGATTATTTGTTATTAAATTGCTGTACGAAAACAAATAAAATATTTGCAATATAAAGAAAACAATATGTATGTACATACATTACAAACAAAATGGATCTGTGTTTAAACAACAAACCAAATAAAACCGAAATTACGAAAAATAATAAAAACCGAAATACACTTTTCCTCCAGGGCAATTTGCGTCATTGCTGATAATCAATTAAAAATTTAAATTCTGTGTACTTAAAAAATATATAAGATCGTGGAATGTGGAGAGAGTTTTTGACAGTTGAGCCGATAAGTCAATGGCATTTTGGCATATTTTTGTTTTTCAAAGATAATATGTAGAATTTTTTTTTAGATATCTGCATATCGCACAACAAGTGTAAAACAAACTAATCGTGATGGTTTACTTGTTGATAAATCCATTTTTAGAGCTCAGACACGAAAGGTTGACCATTTTATTTGACAGTGATTTATTGCTGGGCGTAACCCATAACTCAGTAGCCTCTTAAGTTTTCTAAATTTATTATGAACATTTTCTTGGAAGAAGAATGTAATCTTTAATAGCAACGGCAAGAGAAGAATAATTCGCATTGTGAAAACGCCCGTTAATCTATAATTTTGAACTCCTTAAACTAATGTGTTCATTATAATTTAGATTTAAAATTTAGTAAATCTTTTCTTTACACCCTACTACACATTCGCTTATAAAATTCATATATGTATTAAAAACGAAAACGCCAAATTTTAGTTTGATATTACAATTGGGATTATAGAGTCACAATTGACTCGTTTGATATACAGCCAAAATACATATAAAAACCTATAAATACCAGTATACATTATGCTAAAAAAATAAGACCAATGATTAGATTAAAATGTCTAAATTTATGTGTTAGTTGTTTTAAATTTTATTATTGAGATTATTTTCTTAGAATTAAAATTAATATTAATTCTTATGTTTCTTCTGCTTGATATTTTTTTAGGAATATTGCGACCATGTCATGACACTGTGGAACGACGTTGGCATACGTGCATGTTTTGAACGCTCAAATGAATTTCCATTATCGGATAGCACTAAATAGTAAGTATTTGTTAATTACATAAATATTTTTTTTGACACCTTCTGTAGGTCAAAATTTTTTTTTTGCCGCGAAAGTAGATTTTTTAAAAAGTAGTTTAGAAAGAATAATATTTTCGCTTTCAGAAAACAACTTCATCCTACAATTGTCTTTCAGAGTAAAATATTAATGTATGAAAATTTATTATTTGACATATTGTGTGAAGTGTACATAAAATAATTGAAATTTATATGCTGGTAGTTTAGCATGTCTATATACGTATTTCACCTGGATATAAATTATTTGCTGGGTTTTGTATCAGTTTCAAAGCCTACTAAGCTTATTTTTTCTTTTGTGATTTTCAAAAGTATTATTATTTTATGAATTCTCATATAGTTTTTGAAAGTCTATGCATAAAGTAAGAGGTTTGTGACTGTTTAAAATTTGTGGTTAAAGTCTACTGATGATTTGGTTCAAGCGCCAATGAAATACGTATATAGACATGCTAAACTATCAGCAAATAAATTTCAATTATATTAATGTATGTTTTGGCTTACAGCCTTCTCTAAACAAAAGCGGCAAGTGTTTTTTAGCTGTCAAATGTTCTCATGTCCACACATTTTGTATGGAACATACCGAAATAACGCGGCGGCAACGTAACGGCAACGCTTTGCTATTGGAAAATCCGATTTTTGTGACAACGCGTTTCACAATGAAGTTAGTTGCAAAACAATTGTAAACAATTGCCTTCTGTTTACCATCATCAGCGTTGCCATATGTAAAGATTTATCTTATTTTCAAAGTTTTTCGAGATGTTAATAAACTAAAAGATTTCTTTTTTAGGAATAAGATTTTTAAGAATATGATGTTTGGTACTTTTAGTATATTATTTAAGGTCATTTTGACTAAAGTACTGAAAATTTTTTTTTCCTTTCCTTCATATGCATACATATATTTATCTTATACATGTTCTATTCAGTAAATATTTTGTGTTATTTACCTTTACGTGTGTTAGTTCATTTGAAACAAAATAAATTTTTCTTGAATTTGAATTCAGTAAAATATATACATATTAATATATTTTGAGTAAAATCAATAAAAAAATGATAATTTTTAATGAGAAAAAAAGATTTTTTTTGTTCGACTTGAAGGTTTTTGAGAAAAACAATATGGCAACGCTGCCCATTCCTTGACACAAGCAAGTTTTTCAAATCTTCTAACTCTTCTAAATAACTATTTTTTTTAAACTTAAATTATTTTATTTTAATTTAAATAACAAAATTTATATAACAAAATTCTAATAACAAAATCACAAACTACAATGTCGTTCGTCCAGCTGTTAAAATAATCAGGGTTGTATTATTTATTTGTTTGATAGCCCTGTTTTTATCGTTTTGACATAACGTTGCCGCTTTTATTTAGGTATGGCATTTCAGCGTTAATGCTCGGCGGAAAAAAACGTTTTTGTTTAGAGATGGCTGTTATTCTTTAAAAAGCAAAAATCATTTTTTTTTAATTTTGTGAGTTTAATGAAAACTTTTTTTAAACTCTACTTGCAGTTTCCTTGATAACTTTGAACGCATCTCAGGCTGCTATTATATACCTTCCACCGAGGACATACTACACAGCCGTAAAATAACCACCGGTATCCATAATATATCATTCCGCGTTGAGATCCCTAAACACTTGGGTGGTGGTGAGCAAATTTTTCACATGTACGATGTGGGCGGTCAGCGGGATCAACGCAACAAATGGATACAAGTATTCGAGGGTATACAGGCTGTGCTATTCCTTATCTCCTGCAGTGACTTTGATCAAACACTGCGAGAAGATCCCACACAAAATCGCTTACAGGAAGCCTTAAATCTCTTTCGAGGCGTTTGGCAGAATCGTTTCTTAGCCTCGGCCGGTCTGATAGTCTTCCTGAACAAACAAGACATTATGGAGCGTAAAATAAGAGCGGGAAAGCATATTGTGGACTATTTTCCAGAATTTGAACAATTCCGCAATAATCCGCAGGCGGAAAGCTATTTCGATGAATGTGACTGGACGAAAAAGTTTATTAAACAAAAACTTGTAGATATTACCCAAGAGCCGGTGAAACGACCCTCACGCAATCACAGGAACAATTCGAAACGCGAATGCTATTATCATTTCACCGTGGCTACGGATACCAGCTGTATACGTAAAGTATTCAATGATGTACATCAAATGATATTGCATGAAAATATGGCCTCTTTGGAATTGTTTTGAGTTGCCAGTGAGTTTAGGAATTAGGATTATTTTTTTTTTAATTTTAATAATTAACTTATGTATGTATATACAAATTTATGTAAACTGTGATTTTTTTCAATTAAGTTCTATTTAATAAGAAAAAAAATTATTTAAAAAAAAAATGCATAGAAATAAGTATGTAACTAGAATTCCATTTCATTACAACTAGAAGCATGTACATATGTATGTAGTTAAACTTGAAGTAAGTAACAAAAACAGCTGTATTGAAGCAAACTTAAGGGCAACACTGTATTTGATTATAGCTTACTTAAATTAGACGTGCCATAGCCATAATGCCATAGCCATAACCAAACCAAAATTCAATTGGTTTCTATGGTAATGTCACCTTTAATCAAATACAGTGTTGCCCATAAGTTTGGTTCGAACAGCTGTTTTCTATGGTTATGGTTATGACACGTCTGAATGAACCTTATAGGTGACTCGCCGTAATGCCCTAAACATAATCAGCTGTTTACTGTTTATACACTTCTGTTGTTGCAGTCTTGAAATGAATGAAGAAATGATAACACTAACCATAACCGCCAAAAAAGCTTAAGCGACATAATTTTCAAACTTAATTTTTCACTAAAATCTTTTGTTAGCGATCGTAAATAATCGATTTTCGTCAAACAAACGAGGTCTAAAAAAATATGTCGGCTAAACTTTTTTTTGGCGGTAATGCCTAGATATGTAAAATGTATGAATATACTAGAGCTGAGCGCAAGACATTAAAAAGTGCAAAGTATCTATTGCATTTTTTTGTAGTGGTAACTGTAATTGAGTGCAAAGCAAATATAGAGAACAATGAATTAAAAAAACACACAAAACTTGTGTACAACAGCTGAATAGACAGTTGTAGACAAGTGTGCACCATAGATCATTTCACAAACTCAAAACTTCATAAAATCTGTGGCAATAAGGAAAAAGTGCTTAAGTCATATTTTACTGTTTTGCAGGATAGCACTTTTAAGCGTTCAAGTCGATTTTCAGAATTTTTTTCTTTTACAGTTAAATTGCGAAACTCTCTGTTTAACTTTGTTTTTTCAAGCAAACATCGTTCTACACACTATAAGTAATATAATTATTTAAGCTGAAATGTACCAAAGTATAATCTAAATTAAGCTATTATTCCAAATGAGATTAGAAGTCTAAAAAATGAGATTAGAAGTCGCAAGTCATAGTGCTACAACTTCCTGAAAAATCACACAAATTAATTGAGATTTTGACCAGGGGTACTTTCAAATATGCAGATTATGGAAGCACCATTACTTCAAAATCAGCTTATTTCGACTTAAGCACTTTTTCCTCTTTGCCACAGAAATATTAAACGATAGTAAAACTTCTTACAAATATATCAATTGCGAAAGATATTCCTCTATATCGTGGTTGACGTATTTCGACTATAACTACGATGTTTTTGTAATAGATTAAAGAACACTTCAACAGTTTTCCTTTAATCTATGACCAAAGTGTCGTACTCGAAGTCGAAATACATCAACCACGATAACGCCCATTTATATTTTAAAATGTTAAATTAATAAATTATAAAACCTGGAACAGCATCGCATGCGAACTAATACTTTCGAAGAATCTGCGTTGTTTGTTTTTTAGCACTTGTCATTTCATTTGATACAATTGTCAATCGCTATGCAATAGTAAAATATTATTCGACACTAAAATAACTAATGCCCTTGCTTGGCAGATAAACAAATTCTGTTGCATGCTTTTGATAAAAGGGAATAACCGTTTTAGTGTCTCAAATCAAAGAAATAAAAAAGAGAACAATTCAATAATGTACATCATGAAGATTAAGCAAGCAAATGGTTTGTGCTCAGCTTTACTCGTAGAATATACAAAACCGAACCTTTGCTAACAGATAGTCAGAACAACTTAATGGTAAATTAAAAAGTAATTCTCAAGCGTTGAATATAAAGAACAATACGAGGATTAATCATTTCATGTTAACTTAAAAAAATGAATTTTTTGAGTTACCACTCTTTTACATCAAAGGGTCGATATATCTTTTCACCTAAAATTTTACTATGAAAATATTTTTAGTTACAATGCATAAGAAATAGATTATAAGTATAACTTTTGTACATACTTATTAATATATTATGTAAAAAAATTAAAACTCATACGAACATTAAAATAATAAAATTATGCTTTAGTGCATATTTATAAATATCTTGAAAACCATTGTTGATTTTTTTTTCATGGCCAAATAAATCCTTCAAGCAGTGCTTATGTGGGAATATCGCATGGTTGTGGCTTAAATGCAGACGTACAAGCAAACACGTCAATCACCATTTGTATTTTGATTTTTTGTTATTAGTAGCAAGTGTAGTTTTGTTTAAAATAATAGATTTAATATTGGTATAAATATAAATTTTGCACAAGAATGTGAATTCAAAATAAATGAAAAATAAATTTTTGTATGTTCACATCTCCGTGACGTCACAAAATAAATGATCTTTTTTCAATCAAATACCTGATTTACATTAAGCATTTTTTCATGAAATTTCATGAATTTTGTTACACGAAATTTTTTCTATTTTTCTATTCATTTTTGGTAACTTTTTTGATATAAGTTGCTCCTGCAGGCCTACTATTGGCAAATAAAAATTTTCCATGCAACTAGTTTCATGAAAAAAAAA
Source organism: Tachina grossa (assembly GCA_949987645.1). NCBI lineage: Eukaryota > Metazoa > Arthropoda > Insecta > Diptera > Tachinidae > Tachina > Tachina grossa. Next base: position 18,243,005 of record OX465276.1, on the reverse strand, counting down.
TTAATGTAAATTAGGTAAAAGTTTAAGACTATGAAATAAATAATCGGGTGCAAGGCACATTAAATACAGGTGCTAAATTTTCACAAAGTTTCACAAAGTACTCATAATTATCTTGCGGCTGGCTACACGTTCAATAAATTTCTTTCAATTTTTTCACACATATGTTTTGTCAAAATTTGCAAAATTGAAGTTGTGACGTAGGCTGCAAGCAATTTGATTTCCAATTTTATGTTCAAAATGCCGTCGTCGAGGAAACAATAAAAAATTTCCGCCTCACATATTTTATTTTAGCAAAGAAAATTACTCCTGTTTTAAATTTTTTACAAACACAAAAATTATTTTAAAAAAGCTGTTAAATTGAAAGAAAAATTGAAGTCCAGCTGGTATTCCATTCCCAAATGTATGAGTGTGGAGGTAAAAAAGTGTGAATGTATTGAACTTTGAAACAAAAATTGCAGCAAAAATTGAACGTGTAGCCTCCAAGTTAGCAAAAATATTGTATGCATCAAGCAAAGCAAAAAAGTAATTGTCAAATTGCCATATAATGACTTACTTTTCTGATTGCCAAATTTCATTACTCGCTTTCAAATTACATTATCTAAAATTTTAAAAAATGATGTACAATTTGCTAACTGAAGATAATGATTGTTTTAAATTTAATAGATTACGTGAACAAGTTACCAAATAAAAAAGGAAGTAATTCTCAAGAATGGATTACTTTAGTCTCACGTCTTGTTAAAATCATTAAGTTGGTAATGTAGTAGAGAAGAGCTTCCACCAAAAATGTTTAATTCCGAAGTCGATTACCTTTTTTGAAATTTTTTGCTGGGAGTTAATATTAAAATATTTTTGTTTTTAAAATAACAATTCACGTAAATTGGAACATTTTTACCTTTCTGAAAGAGAATGAAAGATTCACACACACAGAGAAAACAGAGCCTAATAAATACCTTATAAAATAGAACAAAATTAAGGCCGTGATACACTATCATACAAAGTCGTGCGATCTACGAAAAATTACAATACTGGTATGATGGAGTTTATGAAAATTTTCAAAAGACAATAACAATTCATCACACCAGGGTTGTATATTTTCGTAGATCGCACGACTTTGTATGATAGTGTATCACGGCCTTTAATAAGAAATCTCTATGGTTTTTTTTTCAATAAGGAAATCTTATTAATTTCATAGAGAAAACCTTTTTGAAAAAATCAAGAAGAAATCTTGTAGTTCTTATGAGGTTATCTTATTGATTATTTTAATAAGGTTTTCTTCTTGATTTTATGAGGCGACCTCATAAAAAAAATATGTCTATAACTTTGTGCTTTGCTTATGTATTTTCCTTTAAATTCTATACCATATACTTATGTATGTATGCAGTATATGTAGATGTTATTTATTTATACTATACATACTTATGTACTAGTCTCCTGCATAAGACATCTTGTAATAACTTTCAAGACATGAGGGATTTTTCAAATGCTTTACTACATCGAAATCTTCTAAAACAAACGTCAACAACACTGTTTGCAAGAAATTTATTTGAGTATTGTAGGTAATTATAAGAGTAAAGTAGAAAACACTTCGTGACGGAAGAATTTGTGATACTAGCTTCTTTCTACGCATAAGAGCGTGTACGAACGTCATGCATGTATAGGGTTGTCAGATACCAAAAGTCAAATATCTGGACAATGGAAAAAATTCAACTGGATTTTGAAAAAATAACTGGACAATTTAAAAATAAGCTTAAAAAGCAAAGTGTTGATGCTTTTTGAAAATATTGTTTTGGTTGTAAATTGCCAGTGATGTACAAAATAGAGGAACTAATCAGTGTTAGAGAAAATTACAACTGGTTGTACACTTGCAAGCACTATTGTTTCTTTTTATTTAGTATTAAAAATTTTTCCTTAAAAGATATAAAAGCACAACCAGAAAACAGAAATGTTTGCCTTGTTTTACCTTGCCTTGATTACGATTCCGTCATTAGTTTTAATCTGTAAAACAATTTCCTTTATTTCGATAGCTTTACATTGAGGAGCATAGTTTAGTCCATAAAACTTTTTTATTATATTTTTTACTTAAATAACTAGTAGTTATGATTTTTTGTCCGCTAATTACGAAAAAAGATTTCTTATATTCTTATACCCTCTAGTTTCAGAGATTGTGCATTATATTTAAAAAATAATATCTCGAATTTTTCTTTTCTTACGCCAGCAAAAAATATTATTTCTAATAATATGACGTCGCTGATTTTGAATGTAGCCTCTATTTTTTGATAAGTTCTGATTATTTTAGTGAGCCTAATTACGAATGTCGTATTTCGAATACGAAGAGTTTGTAAAGCAATATTCTTTAGTATTGTACAAAATAGTCGTAGTAGAAGTCGAAATACCACACTCGTGATAAGGCCCAATAATTTTGCATTAAAAATTAAAATGTTTCCTTAAAATTGTTTTTTTTTTTTTTTTTTTTTTGGTAAAAGCTGCAAATTTCGATATAATAACTAAAAATAAAACAAAAATTTTCTGGACTGGTCAATACAACATTTAATATACGTAATAATTGCATTGATCAGATATGTGATGCAAAAAACAAATTTTTTTGGAAGGCATGAGAGAGCAAAAATTTTAGTCTTTTTTTGTGAGACTAGACCTAATAAAATCAAGAAGAAAACCTTATTGAAAAAATCAATAAGATAGCCTAATAAAATCAAGAAGAAAACCTTTTTAAAAATCAATAAGGCAACCTAATAAAATCAATAAGAAATCCCTATAGTTTACAATTTATAAGAAAACCTAATAGAATCAAGAAGTTTTTCTCTATGGATTGTTTTTTTGGTGCCAAAAATAAAGGAAATTGAGTAAAAAAAGTTGTGAATAATAAGATTTCTTCTTGATTTTATGTGGTTTTCTTCTTGATAAAATTAATAAGATTTACCACATAAAAACAATAAGGAATCTTTATGAAAAAATCTTCGCTTCTTTCTGCTGGGATACCCCTTAGCCTAAAAAAGTTTCATAGAGAAAATCTTATTGATTCTATGAGGCAGTTTTTTCTCTGTGCAAAAGAAAGGTTTTGCCCAATACTACTGCACGTACTCAAATATGTGATTGATGAGTTCATTTGAGCGTCTCCCGGGCACTTTAGACATATTTTGTAGAATTTCCTCCAAAATCTTGGCCTAGATGCGATCAAAATGCTTGATGAAAGTTTCATGCATGTGTTCTGAATTTTTTGATGTACACTTGCTGGATGAATCATCAATCATTAATTTTTGACTTTGACTTTGTAATGTCAACATGATATAAACGTCAATAGCGAAGAATTCGTTTTTGGTTAGATTTTGTGCTGTCAATAGCATAAAAATGTCAATATCCAAAGAAAGTTTAGTTGCAAATATTGATGATGCGGGAACGAAATGCATAAAGACAATGCTTAACCATAAAAACAAGCAAACTTTTCAAAAGAAAATAAATATAACGAAATGGAAAACGTTTGTGGATAAAAGAAATTAAACATTTTATATTTTTTTTGTTCGTTATTTTTAACAACCGCGCACCTTGAAATCTCGATTAACACGTGTTCGTGCTTGATGAATAAACGCAAGAAACACATCAAAATGTTACATCAAGCATGCCAAAAATAAAATCTTTTTGATTGTCGGTGTAACCACATACAAAAACATTTTCACATATATTATCATAATGATAGATGAATATTTTGATAGCATATTCGTAAAACCGGGATATCATGATGCACTGTATTTTGAGCCGCAAACACCAAAGGAAATTACTTGTCGGTATGTTAATTTATACAGTGATGGAAAAGAAGACTCCTCTTGAGGTTCTGACAAACAACTAGAACTAACAGTAATACATATGTACACACATATGTACATATACACATAAAAAGAAAACTGTACGTATAATAAAAGCAAAAATTAATAAAATAAATAAATTAATTGTAAGCTTGAAATTCAAGAACATCAGAAAACACACTAATGCTGCAAATAAAACATATACTGCATTTTTATTTGCCTAACTCCAACTGGGGATATAGCTCAGTGGTAGAGCATTCGACTGCAGATCGAGAGGTCCACGGTTCAAACCCGGGTGTCCCCTAAATAAAAAACAATGTGTTTTTTTTTATTCATTACCTTAAGGAAAATAATGTCCTCATGAAAAACTTTATACAATTAAAGCTAAAATTTAAATAATCACGACGTTACAATTTTCTAGTTAAAAAATACTCCTGTACGGAACGGAATGGAATTGTGTGATTTTTAAGAAAGTTCAAAGAGATTTCATAATTATTTAAAGTCCCGAAGAATTTTAGTTTTTTAATTAGTATTTTTGTTATAGTATAGTAGCACTTAAAAAGTTTTTTTTTTGCACTGACGTCTCAAACTCCACTCTTATTATATAATTTGAAAAGTTCAAAACTCAAATCAGAATGATTCCCAGTGGCAAATTAATGACTACCTAATTTAGCTAAGGTTTGATTTAAAGGAATAGGAAATTTCTAAATAAATTAATGAAAAATAGGATTGATATGACACTGCTTTGAATTTGCCAAAAAGATTGGAATAATTTGTATATGATGTACATACATACATATTTGTATATAAACTTAAAGAAATTATTAGTACACAATAATTTAATCTACCTACATATCGCTCCTTTATTGCAACAGAGGTATAACTCAAAAAATCTAGTTTAGCATAAAATAAGTTTTAAGTTTGCTATTTACATAGAATTCAATGAAGATATAAAAATATTTATGATAATGTATGATTTTTTTTATACAATAAAAAAATGTGACTTACCCAACTTTTCAGCAACTTAAATATCATGTAGGTATGTATGTATGTTCATATGCGTTTTAAAATGAATTCAGAGTGCTTAGAGGGCTAAATTTTGTATACATATGTACATAAGTATTGAAAAAAGTTTGCAGAATAGGTATCCATAAATTTATATTTGTTGCAATCATTATTATGCAGAAATTTATTACAGTAGGCATATACATACATACATACATACATAAATATGTATGTAAATATTTCCATTTTCTTCTTTAATTCTTGGAATCCACATCCGCATTTAGGCAGTTAAGTTTTTATCATGATATTATTGTATCATGGTTTTTATAAACATAAAATCTCCAAACGCACGCACACACACCCACCTACATATCTTCATTAAAAAAATCTTGTTTACATTTTTTCATTATTATTATTTTCTATTACAAACACGCACACACAAAATCTTCTCCACCACCCATGGTAAGCACACATTCCTATAAGACAGAGGAAATAGAAAAAAGAGGAGCGATTTATCGGCATTTACACAAACACTTTGACCGGCATTCGTTATGTATGCATGTGTATTTACATAATAACAACAAAACAAAAACAAATGTGCTCAAGAACAAGTAATTTAAAGAAACAGGAAAAATCGCCATTTAAATTTGGTGACATACATATGTATGTACATATGTATTAAGAACTTATTAATTTTTTACTTCATCATTTATTTAATGCAATTTTTTTTATAATTTAAAACTTTAATAATAAATATTTAATCAGACTTTTGCACTTTCTATTGAATTTATTAAGTTCTTAATAGAATTTTCTATAAATTTATCAGAAGCAGCACCAAAAGATCACTGTTGTCTGTCTGTCTGTTAAGCTATTAACTAATGAGAGTTAAATGATGCAGCATAAAAGTAATAGTGCAATAAAACCAAGGTTGCCAACTTCAGGTAATAAATAATTTGCAGATTTGGGAATGAAAATATGTATGTAGGTAACTAAATATGCCTCAGTTGTATTAATGCTGATAAACATGTTTTAAAATAAAATAAAATATAAAAATAAAATTAAATTAAATAAAATAAAACAAAATAATTAATATTAAACAAAATTAAATAAAATTATATAAAGGGTGTCCCAACAAGAACGCAAGATTTAAATTTTAAATAAAACACAGATATTTAAAAAAAAATCGTGAAACTTTATGATATCGTAAAGTAGATAAAATGAGGTTATGTGTGGAACAACAAATCGGGCAAATGGCCGCCGCGGCTTTGCTGGCACACACGCGATCTTTTAATGAAATTTTCAATGGCCGTTTTGCATAAATGCTGCGGTATTTCATTAATGCAGCGTCCAATTTCCTCTTTTAGGGCTTGAGTCGTCGTCGGCTTATTCGCGTAAACCACCGACTTCAAAAAACCCCAAAGAAAAAAGTCTAATGGTGTTAAATCGCACGATATAGGCGGCCAATTCTGGTCTCCAAAACGCGAAATAACACGGCCGCCAAATGACTGATGTAGCAATTGAATTGTTTCTCTGGCTGTATGACATCTGGCGCCGTCTTGTTGAAACCACATGCCCTCCACATTCATTTCTTCAATTCTAGGCACAAAAAAACTGGTTATCATTTCACGATACCGAACACCATTGACTATTTGCGCTTGATCAGCGTTTGAGCGACATCATCACGTACAGCTGCGACATTTTCGGTCGATCGACCTGGTCGAAGGCGCGTTGTTGTCTTTACATCACTAACAGACCCAGTTTCGGCAAATTTATCCATTAATCTCTTTACAGTTGACTCTTTTGGAGCATTATTGTGACCCCAAATTGATCGCAAATTTGCGAACTGTAGCCGCAAAACTTTCACCATTTTGGTAAAACAATTTCACAATGAGAATGCGTTGTTCATAGGTGTAGCGCTCCATTTTTACTGACCTAGTACCTTCTACTAGCAAACAATAACAATTGTTCAAATGTCAAACAATGACACTTCGAATGGCGCCAAATTTAAATCTTGTGTTCTTGTTGGGACACCCTTTACAATAAAAAAAATATAAGTTAAAATAAAACAGAATTAAATTAAATTAAATTAAATTAAATTGAATTAAATTAAATTAAATTAAATTAAATTAAATTAAATTAAATTAAATAAAATAAAATAAAATAAAATAAAATAAAATAAAATAAAATAAAATAAAATAAAATAAAATAAAATAAAATAAAATAAAATCAAATAAAATAAAATAAAATAAAATAAAATAAAATAAAATAAAATAAAATAAAATAGAATAGAATAAAATTAAGTTGAATAAAATTAAACAAAATAAAATTAAATAAAATAAAATGAAATAAAATAAAATAAAAAATAAGGCGAAATAAAATAATATAAAACAAAATAAAATAAAATAAGATAAAATAAAACAAAATGAAATAAAAAATAAGGTGAAATAAAATAAAATAAGATACAATAAAAAATAAAATAAAATATAAAAATAAATTAAATTAGATAACATAAACAAAATTAAATTAAATGAAATTCAACAAAATAAAATAAAATAAAACTAAACAAAATAAAATAAAACTAAAATAAGGGCCAAATTTTGTATGGAAAATATATAAATTACAAAAACAAAACACACAAAAATTTTTCTACGCTTAGCGTTACGTTTTTCAAAATTAGGCCCTAAATTAAACAAATTAAAACTAAAAGTAAAATTATAAAATAAAAAATATGAAATCAAAAAATTAATTATAATAACTTAAATAAAAAAGAATAAAAAACAAGTGATATTCGTCGTTTATAAAATTTTTTTTCATCGAAAACTAAATTCTGTTCGATAGAAAATTCGTTGGTCAACGAAATTTTCGCTGGCTATCGTTGATCGAAAATCGCATGCAACTCATAATAAGAGCCATTGTCTTAAAATTCATAATGAAACAAGGTAATTACGTATAAATTTTTTAAGAATACATATTTGAAAAAAAGTAGTTATGGGACGTGTTCTGCAAACCGATCGATTTGAAATCGCACGATTTTAGAGAACTAACTCCGACAATAGAAATATTTTTTCAGATTTTTCAAAGTTTTTTTTTATATAGATTGTCATATCGTCCCTACCATGTCAAACTATCTAATATGAAAAATTGGTTTTTTATATTCGTTATCTTGGTACCCTAATTTTAACAATATCCCTTGTTTCAAAATGCTGAAATTCTCACGGACGATAGATAACTCAATAAGAAATATTTTAAGCCTGACACTTTTAGGAATACGATGACTTTAAATTCATAATTGACGGGCCTTCGCGCTCGTCTGAAAAGTTCAAATTTGCATATTGGATAGTTTGACGTGGTATGGACGACATATCATATCTGGCGCTCCTATGTTATAATAATGATAATAACAATAATTATAACAACAATAATAATAATAATAATAATAATTAATAAAAATAATAATAATAATAATAATAATAATAATAATAATAATAATAATAATAATAATAATAATAATAATAATAATCTAAAAAATAGCAACAATCTCCAACCCACCCCAGAAGAAAACCTCATCCGAAATTGGAAATCAAAACCGCTACATGGAAAGTACCCTAACATGATCTCTCAAACATATGTGGACATAGCAAGAACCAACAACTGGCTAATACACAGCAAAATGTTTGCTGAAACTGAAGGATTCATAGTAGCTATTCAGGATGGAGTCGTACATACAAAAAACTACATAAAATACATAATCCAAGATCGCGCGATAGCGGATGATAGTTGTCGGAGGTGCGGTGGAACACCCGAAACTATTCCTCACTTGCTCAACAGCTGCCCAACACTACTCTCGAATCACTATAAACAGAGACACGACCTAATCGGCAAAATAGTTTACATAGAAATAATAAAACAACTACAAATTAAAGAAACAATAACATATTATTACAACTACCAACCCAAGCCCATAATTCAAAACAACCGCCATATAATCTACTGGGACAGATCAATCCTAACCCATAACCCACCAGATAATAATATACCCAATAGACCAGACATGATAATAATAGATAAACAACAAAAAATAGCACAGATAATCGATTTCGCAGTACCACACGACAGCAACATAAAAGAAACCATAGCCAAAAAAAAATCTAAATACCTTCAATTAGCCCAATACATCAAGCACACACACCACCTAATCAATGTCGAAACAATAGCAGTAGTAATAAGCTCTTTGGGAACAGTGCCGAAAGAAACTACCAATGCAATAGAAAAGCTAAACCTAAACAAAAAAATAATAACCAATATGCAAAAGGCTATACTAATCAAGGCAACAACAATAATGAGAGAAACCTTAGAAAGACGGATATAAAACATGGATTATATCCCCACAGAGCGTAACCTTTGGTCATAGACCCGGTACGTGAATTCCAGCAAATGCTGAGAATGTAAAAAATCTATAATAATAATAATAATAATAATAATAATAATAATAATAATAATAATAATAATAATAATAATAATAATAATAATAACAATAATAATAACAATAATAATAATAATAATACATATTATTTTATAAATATGCATGCTTATTATTGTCGTTCGAAAGGATGTCTTATAGGAATTCTTATTTTAAATATTTTACCAATGAATCTGGCAGCTTTTTTTATTAAATTTTAAACAACTTTAGCTGTTTTTTCTTGTAATCGTTTTTCTTATAAGAACTACATATTTATTATAAAATATAATAAACTTTAACTGCAAGCAACTGTAGATATAATACAACAAAGTAAAAAGTGTGTATGACTTGTAAATATTTTCTCAAAATAACGGTTTTTTCATAACCTCAAGTTTGGTACCCTAAAAGTTTGTCTCTTTGTCATTTACAATTCACAATGATCACATATATATTTTTTATATATTCACAATAATACATGAATACTACTGTGAATATTGTTTACATACCATGATTAGTTTATTATGGCAATACTAAATGGTGTCAAGTCTAGACAAGAACCGTAGGGAATGTTAACAGCCAAGACTGCCATATCGAAAAATGTTTTTCTTACCAAATTTATGCCCACAATCTATCGAAAATTACGTTTCTTCGTCAACTTAGATACAAAATTCATTTATGTATGTAATATCGTGTCTTTATTTTGATAACCCAACATTATTCACACATTATTTATACATATAAGTAACTTTTTGATTTCAGTGCAGCCGAAGATATTTAAGTGGATCCATATGAATTCCTCTAAAATCCTAGCAATACATTTAGATAATAACTGTCTTATATATAAAAATATTTCAGGTTAAGCTCTTATTTGACATAATAAGCTCTTATTTGACATATTTCTATGGGAAATTTGTTAAATAAACCTGTAATAAACCTAAAATACTTTTTATAAATTAGACCGTAAATGTTTAATTTGAAAGACAGGAACATACACTTTTGATATTTCCTTGGAGAAATTTCAGCTGAAGTTTGTATACAAAACTTCAATGGGCGTTATTCATGTAGATTTTGAGCAATATGATTAATAAATTTCATGCCGTCATTTAAACGACTTTTCTGGAAAAAAAAAGTAATTTTACATGTAGGCAATATTGATGGTAAAAAAGTTTCAATATTTCCAAAGTTTAAGGTATATACACAAAGTTGATAAATTTAATTCATAAGCACTATAATTTATCAAATTAACTTTTAATTTGCAACACATTGAGTGCAGTAAAATTAAATAAGTATTATTGAAAAATAGTTATTTAATTACGTTATTTACACTAAGCGGGAACGTGTTAAGAATAGGAAATAATTATTATCTGCTAAATATAGTGCATTTATACTATACGTTTAATTATACCACAATAAATGAAATTTAAAAATTTTAAGAGTGCAAGTACAAGTTTAAATTTAATTGGTTTCTAATCTATGCAAAATTCGATGCAATTACGAATTTGCTATTTGGAATAATATCTTAAATTGCCTAATGGCATGAGGTACTTAAAGCTCCTATTAAGTACTACCAAATTATTAGAGCACCGCAGCAGGAAATATGCATTTAAGAAATAAAATATTAAAATTTAAAGTGTTCTTCGGACAACTACAAAATGTGACTAGCATACACGTTGTTTCCTCATCTTTATATAAATCTTGGTGGGACAACCGAAGCAAGGTTGCCTATCAACATTGGTTTTGCGTAAAAATTACAAAATTATATTATATTTTCTTTTTATGTGCTTTTAAAACATATTTTTTTATATAAATATATATTTCAATTACAGAATTTTTTGTATACAAAATATAATAAAACAAAATACACAAAATAAATAATTTTTGACAGCATTTCGTTTTCTCCAAGCGGGAAAAAATCAATCACTTGGCAACTTTCAGATACTGTATTGATATAGTTTGTTTGAAATATATTTTAAGAAAATTTTGTTGGAAAAATTTTAAATAAATTAAATTAAAAATTTTATGAATGTGGGGTGCAAATGTACATATATATATAAACTTATGCTTATACTGGCATATTTGAAAATAATAATTTGGGTTTAAAGTACATGTTAAAAGAAAATTTACATTAAAATGTTCACAATTTTGTAACGTCTCATTCGTGTTTAAGAGCTTAAACACGACGATTTTGAGATATTTAACAATACATTGACTTGCTTTGTTAAACCTCTCAAAAGAAGTGTTTTAGATTTGAACACTTCGATAATCACTTTCTGTAATTATTATATGGCGGCACGGGAAAAAATATTTGATACAAAATAATTACTTAAAAAATATTAAATTATTTACAAAAACATTTGTTACCGTATCAGAAAGAAAATTATTTCAGCTTGAAGTGTATACACTAAGATAAAATTTGCATACAAATTCTGACAAAATAAAAAATTAATTTTTTTTTTGGATACGGAACCTTGTTGTTTAAACACTTACATACATATAATAAAGCAAATAAAAAATACAATTTTTCGAAATCTCAAACAAACACAATAATTTATTGACATAACATCAACCTTAAACATCTCAAATATAATGTGAACGGTTGTGTTTAGTTTTAAAAAACATGTTTAAAAACATATAGTATAAATCGCACTTTAAACACTAATTAATTATTTTAAAATACGACCGATAAATTTTAGTTATTAAAAAACAAGTCTACCATATTAATTCTTCCACACAATTTCTTATACATATTTAATTGCTTAAAATTTTCTGCTTTCATCATAATTTTTATAATTTTAATAAGAATATAAAATAAAATACAAACAACGTCAAAATTATTTAATGAGCTTGAGAACAAATTTTTTATAATTATATATATAAAAAACACAAATAAAAACGACAACATCGAAAAAATTTCAACCAGTTATATAATTTATGCTAGCATATCTAAGAATAAAAGAAATTATATACTGGCAACATTGTTTATAAATTATTCATATTTTACACTTCCAAGCAACACGGCAACCCTCAAAATAAATAAAAGTATATGAAATTGTAGGAGAAAAAAAAATCAGTCGACAACTAGCCGTGTAGAAACCAAAACGAAAACGGGAGAAAGTCGGCATAAAGGAATTAAAAAAATTCATGCACAACTTTTAAATGAATAAAAATTAAAGTGAAAAAGTGCTATAAGAAATATTTAGCAATGTAAATATAAAAGATAATATAAAAAATTCAGTGTTAATAAAGAAATACTGATACAAATAAAAGTGCAAATTTGTAAAATAAACACCCAGAAAATGTGAAATAACTCCGTTCAGAAAAATTGTAGGGGAAATTTATGAGTGAGAAGAGAGAAAATAAGAGAATGTGCTAAAAAGAGTAAAGAAAAAGAAAATTGAAAGGCGGTAATAAGATGAAGAATTTCGCACAAAAATAAATCGATTCTGCAGGATTGCCGATTTTCAGAAATGTGATTAAGCTAAAAGGGATGAATTTAAGAATTTCTTAACAAATTTTCAAAAAGATTGTTTTGATTTCTTTGTTTACAAATTTTTTTTCTAGTGATTTCACTCATGTTAAATGACATAATACCAGTTGATTGATACGCGTTAAATTATTTTTGAGTGAAAGTTAATAAAATAAATTTCAAGCCACCGCATAAGTTTATTGTTTGACTATTTAAGTAGTAACAAACAAAATTTTTATTATTATACACTTATGGATGTAAGTGCATGCATTTGTGCATACTCATGTTTATGTGTTAATATAGAATTATTAATGTTAACTGATTTTTATTTAGCATTTTGTCAGATTTCAGTTGCGAGTAAAACATCGTGACTAATTAAATCTCTAAATTGGAAAGTCGTGTGTGCATGTGTTTTCCAATATTCTTATTGAGATTAAAATGAAATTATTGTTATTTTAAAAATCGGCTTTTATAATGGTTCAATGAATATTAATGTTTATATAACGTTTCCTTAGAAGTAATCTGAAGTGCAACTATATCTGTGCTCATAATTATAAAATTGATATCTTATTGTTATTTTAATTTATGGGCATGTAACCCCTTAAACAAATACCTGTTTCGAAACAAAATATATGGGTCTTGGACCATTTCTTATTTTCCTCATTGTGGGCACATATTCTAATACACAAATTTGTTTTCAGCAATTTCAGTTGCTCTAAATCAAACATTCAAAATAGTTTAAAGAAATTTTGTGCTTATTTCCAGCAGGGACTTTAATTCAAAATCATTAGAGCAGCAAAAATTTTTAACTTTTAATTCATAATTTTCTTACTTTTCACAAAAATATTGTTAAAGAAATTTATTTTAAATCCTACCGGTAGAATTAAAACAAAAAATATTTTTACAAGCTTTTATTTAGTTGTTTGCAATAAAATCTTGCAAATTTAATTTGATCCACTTCCCGGTTTCCGATTGAGCTGAAATTTTGCATGCATGTATAAATCGAATGACAATGCAATATTATTATGACATAGATAGAGCTGGTCTGATAATGGCGGATAATTTTTTTAACAAAAAATAAAATCTTGTTTTTAAAAAAGGTTTTTTTTACTTTTTATATTTTTTGTTTTATGTTTTTTATTTAATGTTTTCTAATCTTTAAACTATATGCTTCCTTTCGGCAAATCAAAGATAAGTCAATACCATATATTTATTGTTATTTTTAGGAACAGCAACGCAAAATAATTTTAATGTTTTGGCCGATGGTCTTGGCAACCAGTGCTATCAATGTATATATTAATGCTATAGTTTATATAATTTTAATATCAAGTAAATAAATAAAAATAAATATAAATATTTCATTTTTTATTTCCCTTGTAAATATTTAAGTTTGGCCTGATGTTATTTATATTTTAACCTACTTATTTTTCTTGTAATATGAAAACTTATTGGATAATAATGAAATCCCTTCAAACATAAGGGAATTAATAAAAGTTGCTTTTTATAACAAATAGTTATGCATTTCAAACTACCTACAATCCTTTTAGCTGAAACCAATCACCATTTTTATTGTAATTTTCAGTCCTTTAAAAAAATATTACTTTAGAGATGATTCCACACAAAATTTGTCGTACAAACCCTTTATAAATCAAAAGGGATAGGATTTTCATGCATTTTGAATAGCGTTTTACGTACATAAAATATGCATTAAAAATTAAAAAATATGTATTTAAAATTAATATATCATGCATTTATTAATCTTTTTCCAACATTTAATAACATTAAAAATAAAAAAAAAATTTTGTTGTTAAAAACTTAAAATACATAAAAAGCTTAGCTTCAATGCTTACTTATCAAACATTTCATTTTATCATATCATATCATATAGAATACAAAATAAAGTCGAACTTTTTTTGACGTAAATGAATAAGTGAGTTTGGAAATTGTCAAAAGTAAATCTTTGACGATTTTGTCTGAAAAAACTTTTATATAGTAAAAGTGAACGTTCCACTTCAACAGAAGTTATTGGTGCATATTTAAATGCTGCTAGTTAGTTTTTAAATTTTTGATGTTAGAACTATAAAATATTGATCCATTTGTAGAATTTTTTTTAAGTCTACATTTTTTTTGTATAACTTTAGTTTATTTTTAATTTCTTAACTTATACTGCCTTTCAGAGCTCAAATTTTTTACCGCATCTTCAATTAATTAAACTTGAGCTGTTAAAGAATTAAAACCCTCTTTCAACAAAAAATCCATATTCTGTTTGCGCAAATATCAATTCAGTCGTATCCCCGGTATTACTTTGCAACACGCAAAAGAACTTTCAAAAACATTTACTGTACACATGAAATTAGTACAAAACCAGTTGAGAGCGCCCAAAAAAATTACCCGAAATTTTTGGCTTTAAGAAGGCTATTATAATTTTTTTTATTATTATTGGTATTATTGACTTAATCCAAGGTATTGAATTTTTCAAATCAGTTGAATTTGTTTTCAAAAATATCGAACAATATCACAAAAATTGCGATTGTTCTTTTTATTCTTACAAAATCGTAAAAACTGCAGCTTTTTAAATAGTTTGCAAATAATAAAAAAAAACAACACCAAAACTTTTTTATAGCGTAGAAAAATTTAATTTATTAAAAGTATACATTTATAATGAAATATGCAAAATTATGTATTTATTTTAAAATATGCATTAACAAATCGATGGCATTTTGTCGCAAATTTGTTGATTCGCAAAGATATTTTATTCACGTTGAACTACGACCAACGAGAGAAAACATTCAGAATGTTTAACTTTTAATTCAAAAAATATTTTTGATTGATAAAACTTTTGTAACACTGATTTTCATACAAAATTGTTATAAAGCCCTTATAAAACAAAATTATTTCTTATGTATAAGACAATAAAAATATTCTTATTTAATTTTGTTAAGAATGAAAAACAAATATTTAGGCTTTGTTGATTAAAGCGCACTGGAAACTAGTCTTAAATATCAACATGTATTTTTTTACTTAAAAACTAATTACTATAAAACATGTTCTTTAAACCCCTTTCTTTTTCCCTTACATCCTTCATAAAAGAATGGCAGCCCGGAAAATAAATTAGCTAGAGAAATTTTTAATATTCTCTCTCAAGTGGAAGAGAACATCAAAAAATTCAAAAAAAAAATAAAGAGCAATTAAAACTTCAATGAAATTTTCAAGGATTTTTTTTTCAATTTGCAAAACAATATTACTCAATCAAAAAGGAAGAAATAAGTAAACTAGTCATATAAATTTTCTTATTTATTCTTGATTAAAAAAATATATGTATATTACATATAAATAAGCATATGTAGGTATGTACTTTTGTACACATTTATACTAGGTAGTTTAAAACAAAGCTGAGTTAAAAATAATGTCAACAGAAGAATGCACCTGCAAAAGAAGTTGGGGTACAACAAACAAAAGTGACAGACGGCGCAAAGTGAATTACAGTTAATTTAGTAAAACCGGATATAAATTTTAACGCAGAAAGAAATTGTTTTTTATTTGTTTTTGCTGCACATGCTGATGGTGATGTTGTTTTACAATGTATGTAGGTATGCACATGGTTTAGTAAATGTATGGACTACATACAAACATATGTACATACAAATATATTTGTACATAATATGTAATTATGTCTGTACATACCAAGAATGATAAAATAATTAATAATATAATAATTAATTATTTTATCATTCTTGGTATATACCCTGTCGGAGAATGTGTTAAATAGTTAACTTTTCTTAGACTGACTAATGCTAGGAACACAACTGGGAGGAACGACGAATTTTTCGGTGCGAACTTTCGTCATAAAAAATAAAACACATTTGTTCATATGAAAATGAACACAACACCGCCGTATAACGAAATTCGTCGTGCGTGATGAACTCTGAGATCAGTGTGCACACTTAATTTTTTTTAAATTCGATAGAATCGCCAAAAAAAAAACGGTAGATTTTAATGAAATTCGGTAGAAAATTTTTTTTATTCAGAGAAACATAAAAAATAACAATTCAAAGAAACATAAAAAATAACAAAATATATGTACTTATATATAAAAGGTAAGAGCAAGGAGTATCAAACTAAACAGGTTCCAAAAGCGAATTAAACTGCCATAAACAATGAAGCATTTCCAATAAAAAAAAAGTGTCATCCCCAGTTATTTGCCCTTACCCTTTATATAGATATGCTATGCATATATAAAGTAATATACAACATAAATAACAGGAATTCAGTTTTTGTACATAGGTTTTATAAAGTTACTAAAATAACTTTTATTTGGCAAACTAGGTACAAAGATTATATGTAAGATCCATTTATGAATTTAAACTTTTGTGCAAAAATTATTAAATCATTGGTAGGCACAAGGCACAATTCTTTGGCAAATATTAGGTTACTTATAGTTTCAGTTTTTAACCGAATATCGGTAGAAGTGTGCACACTGACTGAGATAGATTTATTTCTATTTTGTACGCCGACGAACAACGAAAAAAACAATTTTCTCTCACTCTCTTTACATACACAATAAACAGTGTGACCAGATTTTAAAATAAAATTAAGCTAAATCACGTATGTCTTTAATATATTTTTAGAGAATACGCAATTTGGATTAAAAAAGGCTAAAAAATCTAAATCCGGTTTTAAAAAAGCTAAAAAAAGAAGATAAGAGCTTTATAAAAAATTTAAAGCTAAATTAAGAAGAAGTAAGCTAAATTTAGCCCAAAATTAGCTAATATGGTCACACTGACAATAACCAACTTTATAAAATATTAGAGATTAATATATAATAGTAATATATGAGAGTAATACACAAGTAATGTTGTGTTTCACACGACGAACTTATGCTAGGAACACAATTGGGACGAACGACGAATTCGTCGATAAGAATTCGCTGCGTAAATTCGTCGTGTGAAGCACAATAACAACGAATTTACTCAGCGAACTCAGCTCTTAAGCTTAAATTAGACGTGACATAGCCATAACGCCATAACCATAAACAAACCAAAATTCAATTGGTTTCTATGGTGAGAGTTATGGCGTTATGGCGAGTCACGTATAATCGAATACAGTATTGCAAATTAGTTTGGTTCGAACGGCTGCTCTCTATGGCTATGGTTATGTCACGTCTGATTGAGCCTTCATAATTGATAAAGTTGGTTATTGTCAGTGTGACCATATTAGCTAATTTTGGGCTAAATATAGCTTATTTCTTCTGGATTTAGCTTTAAAATTTCTATTAAGCTCTTAGCTTCTTTTTTTTAGCTTTTTTAAAAATGGATTTAGCTTTTTTAACCTTTTTTAATCCAAATTGGGTATTCTCTAAAAATATATTAAAGACATACGTGATTTAGCTTAATTTTATTTTAAAATCTGGTCACACTGTTTATTGTGTAGGTAAAGAGAGTGAGAGAAATTTGTTTTTTCGTCGTTCGTCGGCGTACAAAATAGAAATAAATCTATCTCAGAGTTCGTCACCCACGACGAATTTCGTTCTACGGCGGTGTTGTGTTCATCTTTATGTGAACAAATGTGTTTTATTTTTTATAACGAAAGTTCGCACCGAAAAATTTGTCGTTCGTCCCAGTTGTGTTCCTAGCATAAATCCATAATTAAATGCAAAATAAAAAATTCACTGCTAAATCCAAATACATAATGCTAAAAGGGTCACACCGCTTGCAAACCGTTCGGCATTTTAATTTACTCTCTGAGGCAAAGTTGTAGCTCGACTGCTGCCGCCGAGAGTGTGTATCTAACAAAATGTTTTCTAGTATGATATATCTTCCTTTTCATAATGTCGCTAAAAAGTCACAAAAATAGTGGTAGACTTAACCCCAAGCTTCCTATGAGGTATGTACATACATATGATGCACTCGTATGTGTGTGTGTACATATTTTTTACGGTTACATACCTATGTACATACATACATATGTATATGAATGCATTTTAATTCATTCGCTCCTCTTCTATTTTAGCATTGTTTTTATTGCCATTGCCTCTCTCTTCCTAATAAGCCGCCCGGTGAACTTTTTTTGTGAATTTAAAAAATTCTATTTTACATTTATTTTTTCTCACGAGCCTTACAAAAGAAATAGCACGAGACTTTTGTAACAGGCGCTGTGCATGTTGTCTGCCTTTGCAAGTAGATGGCAAATCACCCAAACATGCAAGAAACACATTATATACTAGACCCCTGCACAAGACCACTTACAAGAACTTTTAAGACATGAGGGATTTTTCAAACGCTAAACAAGACTGTTGACGAGACATTTGTTTCAGTTATTGCTTCGTGACGTAAAAATATACATGAACACCAGTACATCTATAGCAGCGATCCCCACCAGTGATGCCAACTTTTTTGGCTATAAAAGCACATCAACATTTAAAAAAAGCACTAAAAAGCGTAATTTTGAGATCTAAAAAGCGTAAAAAGCACTAACGTGAAAAAAGAATGAAAATTCAAACGAGTGAAGTTTAACAATGTTTAATATTCTCTAAGATTTTCTCTATTTCGGCAATATTATCATATTTAATGAAATATATCAGATGAAAAAGGTAGGCTTTGCTCTGAAAAAATAAATATACTAAGTTTTTGTTAAAGTAATTTTAAGAAATACACAAATTTCTTAAAAGCACTAAATAGTGCTTTTTCTTAGTTTGGCACTAACTCTCAAATTTTGGAGTTTTGAGTCTTCAAAAAGCACTAAAAATGATGCCAAAAGCACCAAGTTGGCATCGCTGATCCCCACACATATACATTCACACTTCTGTTTGTTTTGGTGCTTCGTTTTTGAGGGTAATATATTTTGCTCTTCTTATGGCAGGGCTGCCAAGACATATTTGTAAAATATTTGTAAAACTCTAATTCGAGTCAATTCCTCGTGTTCAAAAAGAGATTAATGCACATTTGATGTATTTTAAATAATTAGTATATAATAACCTACTTTCAGATATGATTACTCAAGCTCTAAAAAGTAGAAAACCTTGAAATTAAACTAATTTAAAAAGAATCCATTGTTGTCTGGGAAAATGTGACTACACAACCGGCACATATGAATAGTCTGATATTAAAGTGGTAGCCCTGATTGTAGTAACAATTGAGTACACATTAAATAAAAATACAAATTTTCTCTTATTGCTCTCTTCATTATTGTGAGAGCACTCGCACGCGTGCGCGCAGCGTGACCGTTTGACCGACTAAAGTGGCAATTTGCCACTTTTTCGACTGCGTTTCCCCTTTTTCAACTGCCTTGCCACTTTTTGACCCCCTTTATTTAGGGTGAGTTATATGAAAATACATTAAAAATAAAAAGTTTAGTGCAGTTTACTCGCTTTTTTTAATTTTGCCCCCTTTTTTTGATAAATCCCCTATTTAGTGCCACTTTTTGAAAAATGTCATCGGTCACCCTGCGTGCGCGGTTTCGAAGATCGCTGATCTATAGTGATTCGCTTATTAAACGACATCATTTATTATTGGTTTAGTATAATACGTGCTACGACAATAAATTTAAAAAACGACGTATTTACATTTCAAGACTGTTTACGCAGCCCTCTAAAATATACTAAAAATACATATATCTTCCTGTTTCTTGGTTTTTTTTAATCCAGTAATATTTCTCTGCTAAAAAGTTTTGAAATGAGTTAAAAAAATATTGAAGATTACAAATATTTACATAAACAAAAAAATTAGAAAAAAAATTTAAATTTGGGGAATGACGTAAGCTAAATTTTTTTTAATTATTTAGTATAAAAAGTTAATAATTTTAGCGTCACTACACTAAGTGCCAATTAAGTAATTTAATTACATGGTTGAATGGAGAATTAACAGAGAATAGTTGTAAAAATTAGTTTTGAGCAAGTTCAAATTCTAAAAGAACTATTAATTTGTTAAAAATATTATTTTGTTGTAACATAAAAACAAAAATTAACAGTGCTAATTCCAAGAAATTAGATAGCGATAAGATATTGAAACGTAGACAGATACACACATACATACACGCATGTATGTAGGTCTGTATATGTACATATGTATGTCTTACAAAAGTGACATTATTTTGTTATACCTAGAAAGAATATTATTTATTTGTTAAGTTAAACAGAAATCCAATAGCATAGCGAAAATTCCCGGCGACGTACATATGTATCAGGGATTATAAATGAGAAAACGAATTTCGTACCAATTAGCTTTTAAAATTGTACTTTTTCGACCCCAATAGTACTAAACTCGTTTTTTTGTGTTTTAACTTTTTTTAATATATTTTTAGAACATGTCGCTCATTTACCCTCATAACGAACTCAAAAAAAAAAAACTATTTTGCCAGAACACAAATTTAAAGTTTTCAATTTACACACGACTAATCAAAAATGGAAATTTTGTGTTTGTTTAAAAAAAAGAACGATATGAAGATTAATCTGCATCATTAACTCAAAAATTAAAATTTATTATTAGATTTAGAGACAGTGGAAGAGGCAGTAATTACATATCGTTGGTTGCAAGTAAAAAGCCCCTAACACAAATAATTGTTATTTTACACGGGAAGGTAAAAGCACAATAGAAACTGTAATATTCTTTATGTAGTATTTCTCTACAACTGATTGTAAAAGCTCTATTTTTTAAACTATTGCAATTAATTTTTGTGGCGAAGTGTATTTGTGTGAAGTGTATTGGAATCACTGAAAAACTCAATTTCGTAAAAAATAAGTGTTAAGGCATTTCAATAAACTTTTGTTTGTATTCGAATTTCGAGTCTTCGTTTTGATTATGAAAATACTCTTTCCACATTCGCTGATGAGTGTAGAATTGACAATATTCTCCTAATAACTTTTGAAAGCTCATCCAATTAATTTTTCAAAGCTCGAAACTTGTTATTTGTACTATCATAATTTCCATTTTTTTCGGGAATATGTTTTAATAAGAAGGGTACGATACTACTAACAATTTCGGCAGTGAATTTCGTTAGCCAGGTTAAAATTTCGGCATGAAAATTGATTTTATTTCGTTTCGCAAAAGATTATAAATTTTATAATAATACAATAGATAAAATAAATGAAAACGATGCTATCATATTGAAAACGAAACACTCGTAGAGATAGATGTACATAGTCCTTTATAAAAAACCAAACAAGTGTAATGCATATCTAACAAGGCAGTCGCTCTCAACAACAAACCAAATTCGCCACTTTTCTCTCAAATTGGATAAACTTTAAATGATCCGCATTTCTTTTTGGTGTGAAAAAAACAAGGGATAGTGTCGCAAATTTTTCAAATAGTACCAAATGAGTCATGGGTGTACCAACGTACTTTTAGGGTGTGAATTGTACCATATGTAAAATATGTTTCATGAGTATTTAAAAATTTCTAGAGTATTTAAAAATTTGTGTATTTCTTATTTTTGCCTACTAGAATGCAAAAAAAGTGTATGTACTCCCCAGTCGTAATTACTTACAATTTGACTGAATAACCCATTATTTTTGTTTGAGAAGTTCAAAAAGTATGCGGTACTTTTTGCCTACAAATATTGAAAAGTTAAGAGATTACTGATTGCCTAAAAGTATTCAAAATTTCATGGATTATTTTTTGCTTACAAATATGCAAAATTTTGTAGATTAATTTTTTTCCTAAAATTATTCCAAATTAATTGGCAATTTTTTAAAATTAAAATACGTAAAATTTTGTAACAAAATTATAAAACTTGTACCTTTTTTGCGATTGTTTAAAATGATAATTTTACAAAGAAAATATGTAAATATGAAAATGCGAAAATATTTTTATATTATAACAAAAACTGTAGGAAACCAAAGTAATATTTTATTGCTTTCGATGTTCATTTTCACGATCAATAAATTTTTCCTTATATTTCATTATTAACAGGAAAGTACTACAATAAGTACTTTTACGCAATGATATAAATAAGTTGTTATTTTATTCATTACAGGATAGTCATTATTATGCACATAAAATAATTAGAGAAATATGTATCACTCATTACATTGTAAGCCATTAAAAGACATTTTGTGCCGGTTAAACTTAAATTTGTTTGATTTTCAATTAATTTTTAAGCTTTACAAGTCTTCTTCCGGTTTTTTATATTCACTGCAAACTGACAGCGGGAAAAATTTTTCATGGAGGGGAATAAAAGTTTCACGGGAAGAAATAATTCCATTTGTTATTCACGATAGGGATGATTATTTTCTTTTCCTATTAAGTTGTGATTGAAATTGAATTGAATTGAAAACTTTTAAACTCGTTTTCTCTAAATCTAGTTTTTTTTTAATTATGACATTTTTCAAGTAAATAAATCAGGGATGATAAATGAGAAAACCAATTTCGTACTAATTTGCTCTTAGAATTGTACTTTTTCAACCCCAATAGTACTAAACTCGTTTTTTTGTGTTTTAACTTTTTTATTATATTTTTAGAACATATCGCTCATATAATCAAATAACGTCATAACTCAAAAAATAGTTTGCCAGAACACAAATTTAAAGTTTTCAATTTACACACGACTTAATGAAAAATGAAAATTTTGTATTTGTTTTTAAAAAAGAACGATATGAAGATTAATCTGCATCATTAACTCTAAAATGAAAATCTATTATTAGATTTAGAGACAGTGGAATAGGCAGTAAATACATATCATTGGTCTCAAGTAAAATGGGTCTAACACAAATAATTGTTATATTACAGGGGAAGGTAAAAACACAATAGAAATTGTAATATTCTTTCTGTAATATTTTTGTACAACTGATTGTAAAAGCGTTTTTTTTAACTATTGCATATATTTTTGTGGCGAAGTGTATTTTTGTGAAATGTATTGGAATCACTGAAAAACTAAATTTCGTAAAAAATGGGAGTTAGGGCATTTCATCTTTTGAAAGCTACGGAAACATTAGCACCTCCAATTAATTTTTTAAAGCGCGAAACTCGTTATTAATACTATCATAATTTCCATTTTCTTTTGGGAATATTTTTTAATGAGAAAGGTACGATACTACTAACATTTTCGGGAGTGAATTTTGTTAGCGAGGTTAAAATTTCGGCATGAAAATGAACTTTATTTAGTTTCGCCAGAGGTTATATAGAACTGTCTAACATTTCTTTTAAAATCTGTAACTATACAACTTTTAATTTTATTTCTAGATAAATAAAGTTTTTCATTTCAAAGTAAATTCTAATCGTTTACATATGTATGTAGCATACCCAGCTTCATTTATTTTCATCACTTAAACGATTGATATGATATTAATAATGGGTGTTTTTTATTGAGGTATAGAACTTTAAGTTGGCATCACTTTTTTAACTGGCGGCCATTTTGTCAGCTGTCAAATGATTAATATTTAGTTTAGTTTGCCATTTCATCATGAACAGGTTGACAAAAGAAGAACGCTTGCAAATCGTGCAAATTTATTTCGAAAATAATGGTTCAGTTCGCGAAGTTTACCGCAAGCTCCGTCCATTTTATGGTCGACATAATCGTCCATCAGAGCAATTAATTCGGTTAACCATGGATCGTTTTCGCACTACGTTTACTCTATGTGATAATACGCATCCGCAGAGACGTCGAACAGTGCGCACCGAAGAAACAATTGCCGCTGTAGAGCAAAGTGTTGAAGAGGACCCGAATGAATCGATTCGCCACCGTGCACAGCAATTGGAGCTTTGTCCATCAACTTTATGGAAGATTTTGCGCAAAGATCTTGGCTTGCGACCTTACAAGATCCAGCTTGTGCAAGAATTAAAGCCGCGAGACCATGCAATGCGTCGTGATTTTGGTGTATGGGCCGAAAATGAGATTGATCTCGATGCTGATTTTCATCGCAAAATTTTGTTCAGTGATGAGGCTCATTTTTGGTTGAATGGCTACGTCAACAAGCAAAATTGCCGCATTTGGAGTGAAGAGAATCCACATGAGACCCTTGAGACGCCATTACATCCACGAAAACTGACTGTTTGGTGTGCTCTATGGGCTGGTGGAGTCATTGGGCCATACTTCTTCCGAAATAATGCTGGAGAGTCAGTTACCGTTAACGGAGACCGGTATAGAGCCATGATAACCGACTATTTTGTTCCCGAATTGGATGGCATGAATGTGGATGAGTTGTGGTTCCAACAAGACGGCGCTACATGCCACACAGCGCACGTCACAATCGATTTATTGAAGGAAACATTCGATGAGCGCATAATTTCGCGGAATGGACCTGTCAATTGGCCACCAAGATCGTGTGATTTGACACCATTGGATTATTTTCTTTGGGGATATGTGAAGTCGCTCGTCTACGCCAACAAACCAGAAACGTTAGGGGACTTGGAAGCCAACATTCGTGGCGTTATTGCCAACATACGGCCCCATATGCTCGAAAAAGTGGTTGAAAATTGTACCTGTAGAATTGGCTTTATTCGAGCCAGCCGCGGCGGCCACATGCCCGAAATCATATTTAAACATTAATGGCATAAAATTATCCTTCCAATAAAGCCAAATTGATGGACATTAAAACGATTTTCTTGTGTTTTATTTCAATTGGAAGTTCTATACCTCTAAAAAAAACACCCGTTATAGCAAGTTTTTTATTTCTTATAAATTTTATAATAATACAATAGATAAAATAAATGGAGACAATGCTATCACATTGAAAACGAAACACCAAACAAGTGTAATGCATATCTAGCAAGGTAGACACTCTCATCAACAAATAAAATTCGCCACTTTTCTCTCAAATTGGATATTCTTTAATGATCGCGATTTATTTTTTGTGTAAAAAAAAAACAAGGGATAGTCACTCGCAAATTTTTCAAATAGTACTAAATAAGTCACGGGGGTACCAACGTACTTTTTGGGTTTGAATTGTACCAAAAAAAAGTAGAATTGTACTAACTTTATCATCCCTGAAATGAATGATATGTTTTGGATATTGGTCGTATCAACACATGTCTGTTTCCGGGAACCATTGACAAATTTGTTCTCTTTGACAAATTTGCAAACGCTAACGACAGTGTATGTCGTTAGTCATGTTGGAGTTGATATTGCGACAGTAACAATCATGATACAATTATAACAGGTACATGCACAAGCCCAGCCTGTTAATGTATACAAAGCAAATAGTTGTCAAACTTTGTTTACAAGCTGCGAAAATGTTAAGGTGGAAGTACATAACTCGCGTTCAATGCGCTAATGCGATACACGCGTCTGTCAAAAAAGTTGAAATGGTGTGTTTTCATAAGGTAAGTTACACAGTGAAGTTTGCGACGCGCGTACCTCGCAAAAAGTTGAAAATTCTTCAACTTTCACGCGTTGTATACAAAATTACAGCTAGTGTTGCCAGATTCATAAGCTAGCATACACAAATATGATTAGAAATTAATTTTTTTTATTAAACAATGGATAAAAAATGCATTAAATATTTAAAGAAATATAAAACGTAAATGCAAGACGAAAAAATAGCCGACAGAAATAAATAAAAATAGAACCCAAAGTAGAATTACACACAGATTATACAATAATTTAATTACATGGCCTACACATGTGAGTAGAAATTACACACTGTCTAACTACACACAGATTGGCAACACTGAATAACTATAATCATGCAGGAATGCCGCGTCTGCAATTGTACTTTAGTTACCCTGTAATTGTTATTTTTAAAAACAAAAGGCATCTGTTTCTGACAGTTATTCGTTGTTTATACCAACAAAATGAATGTGTTTTTTGGTGTTGTAATTTTGTTGTAGTCGTGCATGTACCTAGTATAATTGTACCATGGTAACAATCACTATAGCGATTTCTCATGGAAATGCATTGTCATATCAGCACTATCGTAGCAATTATTATCATGGTGTGAGGGAGGGTATAATTCAAGGCATATCAAACATATACTGTTATTAGCGAGATTCCTCTCATCAGCTGATTTTTTGTTTACGCGTTTATAACGAAGAATTTATTTTATAATTATGTACTTCTTTGCCTTGCTTGATGAATATACTTTTTTTTTGACAATTACTTTGTGAAAAGCGCAGATCCAAGTATCTGTATTTAATGTGCCTAATGTGGTATATCTTGAGAATAATCTTTAGGTTTCTCTTATCGTTTTTCGCGTCTTTAACGGTTCAAAGTTGATTGGCAACAAAAAAACCCAGATTGCGTGAATCTAAAAACAAACTATATACGAAAACTAAAAAGCAAATAAATAAATAAATTTAAATAAAAAATAAATTTGAAAAACTAAAAAAAAACCCGACCGCGTTATTAAATAAAAAAAAACATGTCCGCAGAAATTCTAATGCGGAAAATAATGACTTTTATATTCGGGGGCTATTATTTAAAAGAATTGAAGATTCGACTATAAAAACAAATTTATGTGGTGACTTATTTATTTTTAGTGTTTTTCACGTAGCCGAATTTTTTATATTTTATTCTAGTTATTACTCAGCAAGGTCTATGTACTTGTGTACCAAGTT
Source organism: Tachina grossa (assembly GCA_949987645.1). Lineage (NCBI taxonomy): Eukaryota > Metazoa > Arthropoda > Insecta > Diptera > Tachinidae > Tachina > Tachina grossa. The sequence continues at coordinate 18,215,771 of OX465276.1, read as the reverse complement.
TCAGATCTGGCTGTAGTTGAACTGCTTCGAAAAATTTGATGACTGAGCCAATCAGTCGGCACTAATGGTTTTGTGAAGTAAACAAACTGTGCGCCAAGGCTGGCACTTGTTAGATAAAGATTTGTTATATATTGTACATACATACATATCGTTATCTTAATATAGAAAGGCCCTAACTCATAAATTTTTCGTACATCGCACGACTTTGTATGATAGTGTATCACGGCCTTAACTAATAACTGTCAATATTTGGCCCTTAATGAATACCTGAAATAAGATATAATAAACTTTACATACCTACGTCATGTATAATAAGCAAGGAAAGCAGAAATATACTCTAAAAAAAGTGTTTTATGCTCGTTCAATATGCGCTAAAAGATCGAAAAATATGTTCTTAAAAATAAATTGGTTAAAAAAATTAATTTATTTGTAAATTAAAATATATTTTTAATTCAAAAATTTAACAGCATCTGCATATAAAATAAGACAAAAAAAAAAAAATAAACAAAAAAAAATAATAAACAAAGAATAACTGCCGTATTAAAAAAAATAATTTATGTTTGAAGTTCACTTTAAAGCAAAATTGCCGTACAATTTTTTTTTTTGATACTCATAAAAATTTAACTTCAATTTCGAAAGAGACCACGATATCAGGGTTGTAATCGTCGCTGGCAATAATGAAATGATTTGATCACGTTTTTTTTTAGTTTGAGATTATGGCATTCGATATCGTACCATATTATTACATTGTTCGATAGCGAATGCCATAATCTCAAACTGAAAGACGTGATCGAATCAGCCTGTCACATTTAAATAAACTTTAATACATTGACAATGTTCCTTCAACGTCTACTCGGGGCAGAGTCCGTAATTACTGTGTAATATACATACATATAAGAAAAAATTTATAGACTATATGGAATATTGGAAATAAGATTTATATGGCGGAAAATAAAAATAAAAATGTTTACCAACAGATAAGATAAACGGCTTGTTAGCATATTAAATTAGAAAAAAAATTCTATAAAGTAACAAAATATGCCCTAAAAACAAAAATTATACTCTAAAAATTATAAAATATGCGTGTATAACTGATATATGCAAAAACATGCTGTAATGTGTAAAATATGCAAAAATATGCACTAACAAATCGATACCGAAATTCATATAAAGTTCTGAAACGGATAAATATATTGTCCTCACATTAATACGTCATACAAGAAAAAAAATGCAATTGCATATTTGCGGTTTCCCTGATAATAAGTTACTGGCTTATATCTTTGTATTATGTATAGACATTATACATTGCTATAGAGCATAGACAAGCAAAAGGCCGCCCGTGGGTACTTTGTTATTCTCTTTTATACATACATATGTATATATACATACATTTATATGTATGTATGTACATATGCGCCGTAAATGCATACCTAAATATCGTCGGTTTGCTACTGGTTTGATGTATGGATCATTTAAAAAAAATTTTAGTTATTGATTGATTATATATGAATAATGTGTCCTCTTTCCAAATTCGTTATCAGTTTTCCGATATCTTGAATATATCAGGAGATGTAGAGATACAATATTGCGTTATTTCTACAATTGTTGAACATTTAAAAAATTGTTTTACGGCAATCGACAATTTTTGGAATGTGTGGCACTTTTCCAATGAAAAAGTATTAATATTGTTATTCGCAATTATTATTAAGGGTTTTCCTGAGAACTCTTAAAATTGCCATTTGTGCAATTGGGCAAACTAGCGAGACTTTTTTCATGAAGCCCCTTTTTAACGTTTGCGCAAACAGTTTATGTAAATTTTAAACAAACGTCAAAAAGTTCATTTAATACAAATAAAATAAGAAAATTTCAAATAATTTTTTATTTAAAAACATATTGATATGTTTCTATAAAAATAAAAAAGTGTGTGTGTTTGTCTAAAAATGCCTAAAGAAAGCCAAAAAGAAATTGTTATTTACAAAATTCACAATTGCACAACTTAAGTTTACGATTCAAAATTATTAGGCAAACTTAACAGGTTTGTGTAAATAAATTTTATTTACGAGAGTGTAAAAATGCACAATTGCACAGTTTGCGAGATTTTTTAACATTCTCATGAAAACCCTAATTATATAAACAATAAATTATACTCAAAGAACGTAAATTAAAGCAAAATACAAAAACTCTAAGAACTGTTTTGAAGTATACATATGTATGATGACGCCAATAAAAAAATTTTTTGATTAATAATTTTTTTTTTTATTAATAAAATTTCTTTTATTGAATATATTCAAACTGTCTTTTATTTCTTCTTTTGTTTTTCCTCGAAAAGTTATGTTACATATATGAATAAAATTGAGATTTTCATCTGTTATATCTACTTAAACTTAAACAGTAATATAACCTACTTGAACAAGTAATGAACAATATTGTTGTTATGATTGGGACATGCGTTGACAGATTTTTGTAATTTTTTTTTCTTTAAATCCTAATAACTTGTTGGATGTAAAAAGTTTATCAACTTTAAGTTTGAATAAAAAACATATGTATCTATTACTTTTATTATTAAATAAAAAAAATTCTATCGTGTATTTTTATAAAACTAATGAACTAAACATTCTTCATCGATTTTTTCGAAAACACATTTCTGTTCCATACATCAAACCAGTAACCAACCGACGATATGTGAAAACGTTATTATAACTTTTGCTATACACTTAAGTAGAAAATACATTTTTAAGTTTTTTAACATACATACATAGGTATTTAGTTATATTAAAAAGGTCGAGCAATTACCCAATTGATTGCGAATTTAGTTACGTACTTTGCAATATTTTGCTCATTTATTTGAAAAACGTAATAACTGTAAAATAATAGCTTTACAGAAAACAAGCTTAATAAAGTCTTCAACTTAGTTAGGCACAATTTAATACAACAATTTATTTTAATATTTTTTTTTGCATCTACTATTAATCAAAAAATCAAATTTTTGGAGTTATGACGTTGTTCATACAAATGTATGTATGTATGTCATACGCTACATGTGCTCTTATTTACTTTGTTATTATGATATTGTTCACAGCTTTCAGATAAAATTTGAATGCTATTATTTTTATATTATTAGACATGTAATTACATAGGCACATACTTTTATAAAATACATGTGTACATACATTCGCACATCTGTAAGTATGAATGTATGTATGTACATCTATGTAAGTATGTATATTACCAAAGAATATAAATCATTGCAATTAAATCATACAATTTATATTCTTTGATATTACGTACCTACCTCTGCCCCATTAAATAATCTAGTAGATTTTACCAGCCAATGTGTATTTTGTTTTCTTTGCACTTATATAGGTCTGTTCCAGATGCATAACAAAACAGTCCGAACTTGTACAAAGTTATCCAAAAGCGTTCCAATAGCAATTTTTGTGCAATTTTGAGAGCGAATGAGAGAGTAATTTTTTTCATTTCCTGTACAAACTAGTACAAACTTTTTCTTCTGGGTAAGTTCGGACAAGAATTAAATAATCAGCTGTTTTTTTGTTTACATATGAAACTGAAAAATTAATAAGAACATTTGCAAATATAGAAAAAAAGTTTTTACATACAAATTTATTACAAATCAAAATTGAAGGATTTTTGAACAAAGTTGATGTTGTAAGTACATTTGTGCATATTTCTCAATTTCTTTAATATAAAAAAGCGTTCTTTTTAAAAAATTCACTATTTTGTAGCTTATTTTTATTTACTTTTTACATCTGTTGCCAATGATGTAAATGTTTTGTTTTTACAATGTTATGCGTTTTAAGCGACTAAAATCACTTGAATTAAATTTAATGTAAAAAGTAAGCAACATTAATATTTCAAGATGTGCAATTATGGTTTCTTGCTTTCCAGCAATTTTGGATAACTTTTGCATATTCAGAGAGTAATTTTCTTTTTTCTCGCATTAGTCCGAACTTGTACAAAATCTTGTGGAACACACCTTATGTAGTTAATTCTCCCGCCTTAATTTGGTTCAGGGATGGAAAATAGCAAAAAAAAAAAATTAAATGAATCAGTACCGAAATTAATTTTTTTGTTTAGTTCTTTGACAATTCCAAAGCTGTAGCAAAAGTTTTTATTTAATTTGTAGAAAGTCGTTTAGCATGGTTCTGTAGCGCAATAAGAATGCCAACGATACGATACAGTAACCTAGAGCGGATGCAATGGCTCTGCTGAGTACATATCTGAGATTTCTTGTGTTGTAATATTCAAAATGTGTGGAAAGAAATGCCACACAGCGAAACATATCGAAAATTACAAACTTTGTCACTAGTACACTATTGCGATGTCACAAAATGCTATCGTGTGTACTCGGCATTATACGCAGATTTTCGCTGCCCTAGAATTAATAATTCACGTATTCAAAGAGATTTTCATCTCACCGAATCTAATGATACCTTTCGATGAAAAGTTATCATAACAATTGTTCAGCGTTTTGGAACAGTCTAGCGATTCATGTCTTATTGACGCATATTTTTTATATGTTAATTCCACAAACGGACACCATCTGTATGATTGTGCTAAAGATTCAATCAGATATGCTATACCGTAATGCCATAGCCATAATTATTGCCATAAACATAAATATATTTGGTTCACTTTTTTGTGCTTCCATAACCATAAACAGCTGTTTATGTTCTTATATGTTTATTCTATGGTTATTACCCTACGTCTCCACTAGCCATCAACTTGGACATGACGCCGGCAGAGCAACTGCGAAAAACTCATCATCTTCTTTGTTGTGGTGAATACGTGCGATGTCCATGTTCAGGTATATCAAAGTGATTTGCGTTAGTGCAATGGGGATGGAATATTTGCCAATTTTCTTCTTGCAAATGGTTGCGTACTGAGAATCTCATGGCGAACATTGTTGCTCAGACATATGTTCGGGCATCCATATCAGAGCATGGACGAAAGTTGGTCATGAGCGGTCTCCATTAGCCATTCGCGATGTCCGACATGATGCCCATACCAAGTTCATGGCTAGTGGAGACTGCTAGTTATGGCTATGGCATTATGCCAAGTCGCATATGTATAATCAAATACAGTGTTGCCCATAAGTTTGGTTCGAACAGCGGTTTTATATGGCTGTGATTATGGCACGTTTAATTGAACCTTTAAGTGGGGTATGAGTATAATCATTATTATCGAAAACTGGTAGAGAAGATATAATTAAACTGGAAACCCTGCTGTTGTTTATTTGTTAGTTGCTTTTTTTTACTAAAGTTTACTGATGTATTGAGTAATATTAATTGTATGACTTTTTTCATATCTATAGAACAGGTCATATGGGCGGCAAATTCATCGATTTTTAAACTTCACCCACAGTAAATATCAAGATATTGTTTGATGGAAAGTTTTAGTTCAGAAATACTTACATATGTATGTATCTATTTGTTGAAATTCAATTAAGTATTATTTTTATTATTATTTTAAAAGATGTATGTATACCTATGGATTTATGAACATATATAATATGTATGTATGTTTAATTCAACAAAAGTTTCAATAAAATTATGCAAAATGTTAAAAGTCTTGTTAAATATAATAAAACAAATGTAAAGGGTGTTTTTTTATAGATGTATAGAATTTTGAAATGGAATAAAACAAAGATGAATTTTTTCTTTGACATGAATATCACTTTATTCGAAAGATAATATTCTGGCATTATAATTTAAATATGACCGCTACGGCTGGCGCGAACGTAGTATAACCTGGAGGTCCAATTTTTGATGACTTCCAACATTTGTGGCCATAGATCGACAATAAAGCGGCGAATATTATCCTTCAAGTGCTCAATCGTTTCGGCCTTATCGGCGTAGACTACCGACTTTACTTATACCCACAGAAAATAGTGTAGCGGCGTTAAATCGCACAATTATCGAGGCCAATTCACGGGTCCGAAACGTAAAAATATGCGGTTACCAAACGTTTCATTTAAAGAATCAATTGTGGAACTAGCTGTGTGACATGTTGCGTTGTCTTGTTGAAACCACAGCTCCTTCACATTATCGTTGTTAATTGTTAAACGAAAAAGTCAGTAATCATGGCTTATTATAGACTCTATAGACTGTTTCGAGTCTTCCTCTACGTTATGCTCTACAGCAGCAATGACTTCTACTGTACGCACTGTACGACGGCTCTTTGGATGCGTATTACATTTAGAGTAACCTTAGTGCGAACACTTTCCATAGTTAATCGAATTAATTGCTCTGATGGACGATTATGTTGACCGTAATATGTGCGATACGTATTTCGAACTGAACCATGATTTTCAAAATAAATTTGGAAGCTTTGTTCAGAAGTCAGTCTATTCATATTGAAATGCCAGACCATAATAAACATGACAGCTGACAAAATGGCCGCCAGTTAAAAAAGTGTTGCCAACTTAAAGTTGTATACATGTATAAAAAACACACTTTACATACATATACATATCGTCGGTTGGTTTCTGGTTTGCTGCAGACATAATGTATTTGGAATGTACTGTGCCGCAAACCAGAAACCAACCGACGATATGTAGGTATCGTTAGCTTGGACGAAAATGTAACATTTTTTTTTATTTTACAGAAGAAAACTTTATGAAAGTGTTCAAGTAATAGTGATTGGATATTTTTATTTTTATTTGTATTATTTATTTTCAATTTACAAAAAACAATGAGCCTTATTTTCGTAATAAGGCCCAATAACAATTTGCGAGATAAGGGTTGCATTTTCTAAAAAGTCCTATGATTACTCGTATATAGGACAGTGCATGCAACTCTGTAAACAGTCGAGCATTAAACACACTCACCACAGCAAGCTACTGACTTCAAAATGTTAATGATCGAATGCACATGTTTATAGTTATGAAAATGATTTTTTTGACGGCAGCAAGGCAATATGTTGTTGTCATGCTGATCCTGTCGTTGTAGTCAAACTAAACTACATAATTTAATTTTTTTTTTTTTTTTTGCTACGATGAGCAAATATAGTGTTGCCGGTATAATACAAAATATTGAATGAACGACACCTTACAGTTGTTTCATATTATTTAACAAAAAACATCCCGAAATTGATGGGAAGAAATAAATTGAAATGACTAAATTGCTTAATTTTTGTACTTGTACTTGTGATATAAGTAAATTTTAAAATAGTAATTTTATTTTTAATATAATATAAGTGAAGCACTTGATGGTGGCACCTCTGAAATGTGTATTTAAACTTCAACATGAGCTCTGTCTGATGCCGCTGCCGTCTCCAAAAAGAATTAAGTAGCTGGCTACAAAGCGACAAATGCAGCTGGCAGCATTTGAAGTCGTGTGTTCGTGTAGTCTGCTGTGGTGAATGTATTTAATGCCTCACAAGTTGAAGATGAAGAGGCTTTTTAAATATAATTAATGAATTGATGTTGGACTGATTGTAGGCAGGCGTGAGTTTTTGTGTTAGCTGGACTTTAAAAGACTTGAGACCTCTAAGTATGTCGGTGTAATATAGTTTGTGTAATGCACAAACCTGGGTTACCTCAACACTATGAGCTACAACATCAATATTATCAGTTGTTCTTGAGCAACGTGTACGACTTCGATTCTTCACATCACTTAATAACATCCACAAGCTTAATTGCTGGCAGAAAGTGCTTCACATATCGTGCCGTAACCATCAAAAGAGCTTAAGTGACATAATTTTCGAACTTCATTTTTTGACCAAAATTGATTATTTGCGATTGTAAATAATCCATTTCCGTTAAAAAAAAACAAAGTCTAAAATATCTGTCGCTTAAGCTTTTTTTAGCGGTTATGGCTTGATATATGTATGTACATATGTAAGTCATTCCTTTTCTGAAGCAAAGTTGCACTTTTATTTGTTCAATAACACATATAAAAACATTTTTTTTTTTGTAATTTTAAACTAATCTCTTATTTTTATTTTATCCCTTACAGAGTGTTTTAACCATCAAACAAGAAAAAAAATTTAAATCATTTTCATATGCAAAATAAGAAAAAAAATCCGCCCTACATCTTGCAAAAAAAAAAATAATTTAACACAAAATTTAAAACACAAAAATACGATATATTTTAATATTTTTAAGTTTTGTTTCTTTTTTAATTTTGTTCAAGTGAAGTTTTAAATAAATTAACAGAAATTTAAAGCAAAATAAAATTAATAGATAAATAAAAAAAAAGAAATAAATCACATATAATCATGATAAACATGGGCATAAGTGTCACTCCAAATTATTCGTATATTTTCGATTTCGAAAATGATTTTATGCATCAACGAACACACAAATGGATGATGGAAAATTGGACATGGGTGTTTTACTATTGTGGCATTTACATGCTGGTGATATTCGGTGGTCAACATTTTATGCAAAATCGGCCGCGGTAAGTAGATTTATTTGTTTTTATCTGTTATAATATCGACTATCGAATTTTTCTTATTAAGGCTTCATAAGCCTTAATAAGTTTATAAATAAGGCTGTCAGAGTATAAAATTAAATTTTTTACAATAAAAAAAACAAAAACTTGCATGATTTTGTAGTTCGTTATATGATCAGTTTCACTTGACCATTAAGTTCCTGGCAACGCTGTTTCTGCACTACATATTCATTCACATATGACGACCAGGGTTGTCAGATTTTTTTTCGATCTATTTCGCCAAATTGATTTTAAAAATCGCCAAACTCAATTTTATGTAGTTTTTCTTAATATATATATTTGATAGTAAACTTGTTTTTTATGACACCATTTTTTTAATATAAACTTTTATAAATAATAGTATAAAAATTTAGCAGAAAATCGCCAAAAACAGAAATAAAGTCGCCTAAAATTATTTCTTGTAAATTTTTCTCATCCGAAATTCAAAACGCATTAATTATTATAATTCATTGAAATCCAATTATTTTAATTTCTTGCAGACGAGTTTTGGTAGGATTCATTTCTGAAACTACTCCCCCCAACAAAATAATTTTCGTGAATTTTAATGTTCAATTTCGTTTAAAGTAATTCTGCCAGTAAAACCCCACTTCAATGCAAAGATCTGATAGAATGTTTTCGATAAAAAAATTATGGGATACAAAATTAAATTTTAATGGTCGTACCTCCGCCCATTTTTTAAATTCAAGATTTTTTGTTTTTTCAGTTTTTAAGTTTTGTAAAAATTAGTAAAGTAGAACCACATAAAATAAAATATTAAATTTTAATGGGCGTAACTCCGCCCATTTTCTTAAATGGAAGACTGCATCGATTTTAAAGCTTAAGATGTTTGTTAAGTTTCATAAAAATCGGTTAAGTAGAACCACGTGAAATATAATAATAAATTTTTATGGGCGTAGCTCTGCCCATTTTCTCAACTTTAAAATTGTGTAATTACAAGAACCAAAGGAGTTTGCCAGGTTTCACAGCAATCAGTTAAGCAGAATATCATAAAATCAAATAAAAAAATTTGTGGGCGTGGCCCAGCCCAAATTTTTTTTAAAATGGGACCAATGGGAAGCTATAGGTATAGCTCAGACAATAAAATAATTTTTACAATCGCTCTAATATGAACCGAGTTATGAAGTAACAATGTCAAAAAAAATACAGACGAATTGATAACCTCCTCCTATTTTGAAATCGCTTAAAAATAGTGATAAATATCGCCCACAAATTTATTTATCCATATGCCATGTCAAATCAAAAATTTAGACGCCAAACAAAATTTAAACATGGCCACGTTTGGCGGGAAACCCTGCATGGGACGGCTAGAAAATATCGTTTTACACTGTAAAACAGGAACTCATCTAGAAGAGTAGTTTTGTTTTATTAGGTATAAAACCATAAGTTCATAAATATAAAAACTTTTTATTGATTTTTTTTTGTAAAACTATAATATTAACTTTTTCTATGTACGAGTATTTGCAAAAAAAGGTCTCCAAAGTCACAAAAACATTTTGTTTTCTCAGTGATATCATCATCATCATTATTGGAAAAAAATAAAATATTCGTTTGTTTGCTTTTTATCGCTAATAAATTTTCCGACAACTGATTTAGAATGCATTAAGTATTCCCAGATATTTTTCAAGTTTTTATGAAAACATGCATACATATTTATTATTTATTCAGCCTTATTGATTTAAATGACTTTATAGATATTTATGTATAAATTCCAATTTAACGTTTTGCAAATAATCACAGTTTGCTTTAAATTTGCAAAAAAAAAGCAATAAGTACATATTCTAACCAAATATATGCCTAAGCTGCAATAATAACTTAAATAAATAAAGACTCTATTACACATGACTCAATTTGTAATGATATCTTCTAGTAAATGAAACTTTAAAGAAAATTTCATCAATTCATTCAATTACAAAAATTATCTTGGCGTTTTCTTTTGTTGCTACTGAAAAAATAAAATAGTCTTGCAAATTAAAATTGCACTAAATTTGTGCATGTAATAATTTCGAATGAACAACAAATTTAAGGTAATTTTGTTGCTTAGATACACGAGCAATTTACTATTTTTTACTCGTTTACAGTTTATGGAAATCATTTTGTGCATTAAAACAAGCTGAGATGTTGCATTTTTTTTTTATTTATAATGTCAACAAAATTAGTCACGCGAGCATAAATTACAGCAAGAAAAATGGCAACCTATGGAAATTACTCTGTTTCCTTCCTTTCATCAGTTTATATCATATACTATGTTTATACGCAGGGCTTATTTGCAAATAAAACTGTAAATTGTTACCATATTATTGTTTTTATTGCGAAAACTATTCACGATTAACGCTAACGATAAAATGCTTGAGGTTGCCACGCTTGCAAATGTTTGATAACAAAACACAACAAATTGATTAATATTGCACAAAAATCATTAAAAGAAGCAAATAATGACAATTAAAACAAATAATTATTTGATATTTTGTACATTTACACTATTTTTTTGTCAAAAAAAGTAACTTTCCTATAAAAGTGCTACCAAGTATGTGTACTTTTGCTATGCCGTATAAACAGTGAGTTAATTTATTTGCGAATATTTTTATTTGCAAATAGTACGTGTATAAACGTAGTAATATTAAAGCTTATTTCACACGACATGTTTTTTACATCTGACATGTCAAATTTCTTACTGCAAAATACGTATGTATGTACATGTCGTGGAAAGCATTAAGGCCGGGGCACAATGAATCCATCATACGTTATACTTCGCCTTTTTCAACTGACATTATCGCAACGGCGGAGAAGGTTGGCACAATGAGTACTTTATTGACGGAAGCATTTGAACAGCTTCAATAGGTTGATTCTCCATTTTATTTATTAAATTAAAAATTTTTATTTATTTCGTTTATATTTTTGTTTAATTTTATTTTTGCTGCCACAAAACACAAAAACCTAATTCAGAACATACCAAAAAAACCAACCAATATCTGTCAAACTACTCAACGTATGCAAAAAGTTAAAAGTTGACCAGTTTTTGTACTTTGCATTGACGGACCGTACTGAATGTAACAGCCCTCATAAGAAACCATGTATTTCAACTTAGCTGTAACTTGAAGTTATAACTGAGTTGTTAAAACAAATGTACTAACAATAATGTTATAACTTGAAAAAAGCAATAACTTGAGCAGCCTACACTTAACATTAACTTGAAGTTAATGTTAAAGTTAGTCATTTTATGTTAGGTGGAGACACCGAGTAATGCAATGTAACTGCAAACGTAGGAAACAGCTGATCGATATTTTTTATATGAAAAGTAGGTCACGTTACATTACATCTCTATAAAACCATTTTATAGAGTAGTAGTATGAGGTATGTATGTATGTGTCAAAAAAGTATTCATTATGTCAACTTCCTCCGTCACGACGATACGTCGTTGCGTTAATGTCATTTGAAAAATGCGACGTATGTATAATGTATAATGGATTCTATCTCATTTGGCCTTAATGCATGACTTTTATGGTGTTTTCTTTTCTAAAAGATAAGTGTAACATATATGCTACATGTGATTTGGCAACATTTTTAAATACTCACCTGATTTTTAAGAAGTGTTGCATATTTTACGTTTACAAAAGAACAATTTTCCAACAAGTTTCGGCATAAAACAATCACGAACTAGAAAATGCTTTATTTTTTTCATATACCTCGTTTATAAGCAAATCTTATTTGCAAATAAAACTATTTGCAAATACTGAACTCACCGTTTATACGTATATAGAATACATTGCTATCTGTGAATGATATTGCCATACATTGTTAAATTTGTATTACATTTTTTACAAAATAAAAATAATTGGCAACACTTTATACCTTGTTTGCAAATAGTGCGTTATTTGCAAATAGTTTTCGTGAGTTATTAACTAGGGATGAAGCGATACGAGTAAATACAAGTAGGTACTCGATACTTTTTCTCATAATCCAAGTACTTTTGGTATCGATACTTTACTACTGAGTACCAAGTAGGTATCGTTAAAATGTACTCGTATCGGTCAAAAATACTCGTTTCTTATTTGCCACAACAATATTGAACATGACGTTAGTTTAACAAAATTTCATTTGTTCGTATTAAGTTTAAATTTATGATTAGAATATATCTGTGGCAAAAAGGAAAAAGTGCTTAAGTCGGGATAATCTGTTTTTAAGTTGACGGTACCCATGTAATCTCCGTATTAGAAAGTACCCCTGGGCAAAATTTAATTTATTTTGTGCGCTTTTTTAGGAAGTTATAGCGCGATGGCTTACTTCTTATCTTTTTTACTTTAGCTTATACTTTGGTATATTTTAAATCGAATATGTTATTTATAGTGTAGAACGAAATTTTCTAAAAGAAATTTAAGTGAATATACCGAATTTCCTAATTTAACTGTAAAAGAAATACTTGTAGATTTCCGAAAATCGACTTGAAAGTTTAAAAGTGCTCCTGCAGTAGAGCAGTAAAAAAGTATTTACTTTTGTTTCACTACATCAAATCATATGAAGAACTTGACCGATACAAGTACGTATCGATGCTTTTTATTCGATTCTGAGTAGGTATCGATACTTTTGAACCGATAACGTATCGTGGTATCGTTTCATCCCTATTATTAACTTACAATAAAAAAGTTATATAGCAACGATTTCCAGTTTTATTTCCAAATAAGAAGTGCGTATAAACGATATAATAGACAATAACAAAAACAGCTGTTAATATAATGCTGCACTCATGCCCCTTTAATGAAAATGAGTGTTGAATATGTAGCATTTTTCTTCTTTTTAAGGGTAACATCATGGGAAAAGAACGCGTTAAATTTTTAAAATAATACATACTTTTCAGAAAAGAACACAATGAAATGTAAAAGGCAACATAAATGCGGCATATTGCTCAGAAAAGAAAACACCATTAGATTGGCAAAGTTTTAAGGCTCAGTTAGTCGACTGTAATGGAATGTAACTGCAACGGTTGGAAACAGCTGATCGATATTGTTATGTGATGTAACCGGAATATTAGAATCTGTGCATTACTTTTCACATAACAATATCAATCAGCTGTTTCCTACCCTTGTAGTTACATTCCATTACACTCGACTAACTGAGTCTTAATGCCATTTCCATTACTTTAAAGTAGTTATGTAGTCACTTACTGGAAAATAAACAAAGAAAACTTTGAAAAAAATTCAATTTTAGTGTTTGTATTTTCTATTTAAACGCGTATTTTTCTAACTAAACTTATGAACATATTTTTGCTTAATTTTAAAGTAAAAAATTTACAAAAATAGTCCAGCAAAAAAAATTTAAATGAATTTATGTTTTTATATTTTTATCCCATTTTTCTTTTCAAAATTTGCAACAATGAAATCGAGTGCAGCCATTGTTTTGTTATAAAAAAAAAACTTCATAAATTTTCATTCTTCTAAGCAAAAAATTTTGTGTGTCTCATTCGATGGTTATGAAAAGCAGGAAAGAAATAAAAATTGGTATAATATAATATAATATACTACATACTACAAACATACATACAAAAATACAAATAAAATAAAGATATAATAAGAAAGTGGCAATTTTACAAGATACAGTTCAAGGTCCATTTGAAATATTTTTAAGTGTTTATTTTTTTGTTAAAACTAGTTTTTTATTATTATTTGTTTTTATTTTTGTCGTAGACATTTTGTGTAGATACTCTTAAAGCACGTGTTATTATATTGCGCAATTTTTTAGATATTGTATAATAATTTTTGATTCAATTTAAAATAAAAATAAAACTTTAAACGTACGTATGTAAGTACATTACTTTAACTAAAATTTCAATTATGAATGAAATTATAGTAATTTTTAAAAAAAAATAAAAGGTGTTCTAAAGTAAGCAAAGAAAAATGTTGAAATCTTAATGTAATATATAGACAATTATATCGTACCATAACCGCCAAAAAAGCTTAAGCGACATAGTTATCAAACTTAATTTTTAATCGATTTTTGTCAAAAAAAAGCTAGGTCCAAAAAATTTGTCGGCTAAGATTTTTTTAGCGGTTATGGATCGATATATAGACACTTTGAATTTTCAAAGTTAGTGTATTTTTATGCGGTGAATACACCAATTAACACTGAAATAAATAAAAAATTAAAGGTTATTCTATCAATTAATGTAATTTTGGCAACTTGCTGTATCTTGGAAACCGTAAGAGGCAAACTCTTGAAATTTTCAAAAACGCTAAAAGTAGAAAAACCCAAAATAAGCGAATCGCCAAATCGAAAATATTGCCAAACACCGAAAAAATCTCCAAAACGAAAAGAAAGCCCCAAAGCTAAAAAATCGCTTAAACTAAAATAAATCGTTAAAAAGCAAAAAATTGCCAAAAACGAAAAAAGCTAAAATTAAGGAAAAGTGCTAAAACTGAAAACAAATGCCAGGAACCAAAAAAAGTGTACCGGGCTTGATAGTCTGCTGCAAAACAGTTGTTTTTTTTTTGAATTTATTCTAGTGCTGCCAGAATATTATTTTTAACCGACTTAAAAAAAGGAGGAGGTTAACAACTCTTCTTTTCTTTTTTTGGCGTTATTTCATAACGGTACATTTTAGACCGATTGCAAAATTTTTTTTTGTCTGAGAGGGTAAAGCTTCCGATTGGTCCCACGCCCACAATTATTTAAGTAATTTTATGATATTCTACTTTTTTGATTGCTGCGAAACCTATGAAACAACTTTGGTTCTTGTAATTACACAATTTGAAAAGATGGGCGGGGTTACGCCCATTAAAATTTATTATAATATTTCACGCGGTTCTACATAACCGATTTGTACGAAACTTACCACACATCTTGAGTTCTAAAAAGACACAATCCAAAAAAATGAATAATATTTAATGAATTAATATTTTATTTTAACACGCACCCTGAGCTCTGAAAAACATACAATCTTGCATTTAAAATGCACGCCCATTAAAATTTAATTTTATATTTCACGTATTTCTTATCTTCTTATATCAGATCTTTGCATTGAAGTCGGTTTTTTTTTTTGAAAGAATTATTTAAACTACACATAAGGTATGGTTCACTGATTTACTACTGTTGAGTTTAAACTACACATAAATTTGAGCTTAGTTTAACTAAACCAGCTAAACATTGACTGATTTATTAGCCCTTAAGGCCGGGGCAAAATGAATCCTTCATACGTTATACTTCGCCTTTTTCAACTGCCATTATCGCAACGATGGAGAAGGTTGGCGAAAAGCATTTCAACAACTTCAATAGGTTAATTTTTCATATTATTTATTAAATTCAACGTTTTTTTTATTTATTTCGTTTTCTTTTTGTTTAATTTTATTTTTGCTGCCACAAAACACAAAAAACTTAATCAAAATATACAAAAAAAAACCAAAGAATATCTGTCAAACTACTCAACGTACGCAAAAAGTTCTTTTCGTTGACGGACACGTACTGAATGTAACAGACCTCATAAGAAACCATATATTTCAACTTAGCTGTCAGTTGAAAAAGGCAAAGTTTAACGTATGACGTATTCATTGCGCCCCGCGGCCTTTAGTAGATTACCTATGAAGAAATCAAAAAATATTTTTATTCCTATTATGCAACATTTTAATTTAGAGTTGTAGTAGACTGGATTAATACAAAATTATTCAATATTTATTGAAGTTTTCGTTAAGATTTATTCAATATTTTGATGCAAAATTGCACCTGACTTATTTGACCACCTTCATAATTAAGGGCACATACATACATACATATATACATATGAAGTGTCCGTGAGGAACCCTTCTTGTTGCTTTGATAAAATTGGCATAAGGGTCGTAAATACATTTTGCCTGATTGCCCTTCATTGATTAAATTCGTAGTAATATTAATTGGCTGAGATAACAACATAAACAGAGTAAAAATAGCCAACTATAAATGGGAACTATTTACAACAATAAAGAAACAAAAACAAAATATGTACTTAACTTATTTTTGGAAAAACAGTTTTTAGAATTAATAAATATGGGTACATATGTACATACAAATGTATGTACATATGTATGTATGTACATATATAAGTAGATGTACATGTGTATGTAAATCCATATACCTACACATACATAAAACCACACATATGTACTTATAAAGGGTGTCCCAACAAGAACGCAAGATTTAAATTTTAAATAAAACACATATATAAAAAAAAATCGTGAAACTTTATGATATCGTAAAGTAGATAAAATGAGGTTATGTGTGGAACAACAAATCGGGCAGATGGCCGCCGCGGCTTTGCTGGCACAAACGCGATCTTTTAATGAAATTGTCAATGGCCGTTTTGCATAAATGCTGCGGTATTTTATTAATGCAGCGTCCAATTTCCTCTTTTAAGGCTTGAGTCGTCGTCGGCTTATTCGCGTAAACCATCGACTTCAAAAAACCCCAAAGAAAAAAGTCTAATGGTGTTAAATCGCACGATCTAGGCGGCCAATTCTGGTCTCCAAAACGAGAAATAACACGACCGGGAAATGACTGATGTAGCAATTGAATTGTTTCTCTGGCTGTATGACATGTGGCGCCGTCTTGTTGAAACCACATGCCCTCCACATTCATTTCTTCAATTCTAGGCACGAAAAAACTGGTTATCATTTCACGATACCGAACACCATTGATTGTTTGCGCTTGACCTGCGTTTGAGCGACATCATCACGTACAGCTGCGACATTTTCGGTCGATCGACCTGGTCGAAGGCGCGTTGTTGTCTTTACATCACTAACAGACCAAGTTTCGGCAAATTTATCCATTAATGTCTTTACAGTTGACTCTTTTGGAGCATTATTGTGACCCCAAATTGATCGAAAATTTGCGAACTGTAGCCGCACAACTTTCACCATTTTGGTAAAACAATTTCACAATGAGAATGCGTTGTTCATTCGTGTAGCGCTCCATTTTTACCAACCTCGTACCTTCTACTAGCAAACAATAACAATTGTTCAAATGTCAAACAATGACACTTCGAATCGCGCCAAATTTAAATCTTGCGTTCTTGTTGGGACACCCTTTATGTATATGTACATATCCACGTTTATATACTTTACCTATACTTTTTTATTTATTCCGATCTGTGATGTCATTTCTTCCCTTCCCTCCCTTATTTAATACTCTTCCGACAGTAATTGAAAACTTTGTTAACAATAAAATTAACTGTCTACAAGTAATTTCTTTATTATTCTGCTATAAAAATTTCCAAACGTAAATAGGGTTGTTCGCATGTCCTCTGTCATACTACAATGTAGTAATTAGATACATACTTTTACTATGTAGTCTGCCTAGCCACAAAAAATTTGAATTTTGGATTTAAAAATATAAAAAAATAGTTCAAAAAGTAATTTCCAAATTGTTTTTAATGACGTAAGGGCGGGGGTTATATTATGCCTACATACGAAAACGGAAATTCCCGTAAAAAAAGACACTTGATTTCCTAAGAAAATTTCGCCAAAAATTCCCCGTAAAAGGGAAAAATTTAAAATTATTCATTATGTTTAAAACAAAAAGAGTGCATGGGGGTGCAGAGGCATACATATGTAGCTAGAAATATATATATATATATATATATATATATATATATATATATATAACGAATATTTTCTAACATTTCTCAATAATAAAGGGTGGGCAAATTTGAGGTTAGTAAGCAAATTGGCTGTCAAATAATGAAATGTCAAGAATTGAGCTGCCATCGTTTGAAATTTATTTAGTAAAAAGTTGAGAAATTTTAACCATAGAACTATGGTGATCGATAATTCGACATTTTCCAGAAACCGGTTTTCGAATAGTCCGAATATTTGAAATAATGAAAAATCCGGTTTCGGTTTTTAAAGTTCAAAAATAACTTCTTTTTTTATAGCGTCTGTTTCTCGCTGACATTTGCTTATACATATCTCTTTACTATATTATTGATATCGTCCAAATTTTTTTCTAAAATATTTTTTTTTTTTTAATATAAAAAGGGCGTATTTCAATTTTTTTTTCGAAATGGCGTTTTGAACGTTTTCTGCTAGTAAATGTATAATTACATCCTCCTTCAAGAACAAAGTAAGTAACAATTAAAAATAAAAGATTTATTTAATTTTAAAAAATTATTCTTGCATGTATGTAAATGCTTTAGTTTTTATTCAGTTTTTTACTTCTCCTGTAAAATATCGAAAATTCGAGTTACGCTTTTTTTGTATTAAGCCATCGATATGTATATTGGATCTTTGCTCAACTAAAAGTGTATGAATGTAGCGTCCGTCGCTTGGGAATTGCCTATATGTATAATTATTTTTTAGTGTTCTTGACCGGTTTTACTGAATTTTAAAAACTGGAACCTAGACTTTTAAATAATTTTATATATTCGTGTACTCGAAAACCGGTTTCTGAAAAATTTTGAATAATCGAACAAACTGGTATCTGCGTATTCATACATACATACATAGCACATATTGTTATCTAACTCATTATTTTTTGAAAATCAATTTTTTTTATTAAATTTCGATGCAAGAACATGTAATCGAAAAATGCAAAAATATCAATTTCAAAAAAATACTTAGTTAGGGCCTTTCTGTATTAAGGTAACGATATGTGTGTACATACTGTTTTATGCTTATTTTAGTACATTTAATTGTTTTTATAAATTACTGAACACTTACACTATAGGTATACATATATATTTGAATGAGCCTTTCGTTTTAATTAATTTTTAGCACAGGTCAGTTATTCTCATTTTCTCTCCCCCACTTCAGCTTTTGAATGGGGTTTGATTTTATTAATGTTTTTATTTGTTTATTTTTTTTTATTTCTCAAAGAATGAAGGAAAGAAAAGATATGAGGGAGTCAGCCTTCAAACTACTGTTCAAAATGTTTACATATAAATATGTTCATTCATTATAAAACAACGTTCATTTATTAAAATCCATAATTGAGTGGGCTGCAACCATTTGATTAATGTGTTGTTAATAATAATGATAAAAAAACTGCCTAAATACTTTACTGGGATTTTTAATATAGAAAATAGATATTTTCTATATGGTTTGTTGATACCGATAAATAGTCTTAATAATGAGATGAATAAGCACAACTCATTACATGTATAAGCTGCGAAATAAGGCTTGAAGAAACAACCCAGCAAAAAATGGTGCTTCGCTTGAAGCACCTATATAAGTGCTCTTTTGGTATGCAAGCACTTACCCAGTGCATGAAATTTTGCATGATTTTTATATGGGATTCCTCGCGTTGAAGCTCTACCACGTCGATCTAAAATGTGATTCTTTTTGCCTGCCGGAGTGACCTAAATTCAGCAAAAATATTCGTCTACTTAAAAAATTTGCTCTTTATTTTTTTACTTTTTTTTACTTTTTGTTCGCGGGTTGAATCAGGAGTCGATCCCGGGATTTCCGTATGTTAGGCTAGAACACTACCCACTGAACTACCGAAGCACATATTTATTGTTGTACACAATTCTATTTTGTATACAGGTAAGCTAGAGAGGATGATCTATAAAAAACTTTGAGAGTTTGATTATAAGCAGCCGACTGACTTCGTAGTGTTTGTGTTAAATTTCGTCATTCGCATACGTTATTGCATTCTCGTAAGGCAGAGGGTATGCACTGTGTGCTTTTCCGCGCTTCCGATGCGCTTATTTTTGTGTTATATTAAACTACACCTTCCAAAATGTTTTTATGGAAGGGATATAAGAAACCAAAATAGAAAAAAAGAGAAAAAGAAGCTATAAAATGCAGAAGAGATTTAATAATAAGCAATTTAGAAGCAATTGCTTCGAAATCTCGATTAATTTTTTGCTGGGAACTGAAGAAGATTGCTTATGCACTAAAAGTTTATCAAGTCTTTTAACGTTTTAATTTGAATTTCTTTTTCATTTATTAATTTATAAATATTCATTAATTAATTATAAAATTTATGCATAATTGTCTGTAAGGAAATGCAGAATTACATAACAATAAACATTGTAAATATGTAATAAAAAACATCGTTAATACTTGAATACTTAAGCATTATTCATAATTATTATTATGTATTTTGCTAAAATAATGAAAAGTTTGCAATTTAAAAAAAAATTTGATTTCAAGGTTCAATCATTGCCTTTTAATGCCAAAATTGACAGCTTTGTTTTTAACTGCATTTAAAATCGAATGTGGCCAAAGAAGACACAGTTTAAATTTGTTTTGGCACACATTGTTTTATTTTTATTTTTTTTTTTCAAGTACTAAATAAGTTTTGTTTAGCTTTAACCTGAACACCAACCTGATGACATAAAAAATTTTAATGGCCAATGGCTGCCATGAACGGCCACTTTTAGTAGATGATTTTTCAATATATTTTTTATATTTAAAAGTTAAATCAAAGGAATTTTGTTTGTAACAACAACCTACATTTAATTTTGCTATTTAGTTTAATACATAGATTTGTTATGGCAAAACACATATTACTCGTATTTGATAATCTTATGAATAAATTATTTACTAAAACAGAACGTTAAGTTTATAATAAGAACATGTTTTAGCTAAATTAAGGTTTTATGTTTTGTAAAAATATTTAAATATATATACATACTTATATTATCGCGTATATATAATATACGAGGGTGGATCATTAACTCAGTGTATTTTTTAATTTTGAGAAGGAAATGGAAAAAAATTAATTACGTGTGCTCATTAAACATTATTTTATGCGAAAAAAAACCGTCAATCAAACCAAGGACAAGCTCGATAAATACTATGGGGACTCTGCACCATCGATTTATATGGTAAAAAAGTGGTTTACTTACTGTCTTTCGTTGTGGTCGCACAATTGAGGTCAGTAAAGCCGAAAATATTGAAAAAATTCACGAATGGTATTAGCCGATCGAAGAGCAAAAGTGCGTGAAATTGTTGATGCCATAGACATTTCATATGGCAGTGTGGTTTCGATTTTAAATGATCAGCTGGGTTTAAGAAATATGTCTGCAAGATGGGTGCCGCGTTTTCTCTCAATTGACCATAAACTTAAACGTGTGACAACTTCTAAGGATTGTTTGGAGTTGTTTAACCGCAATCCGGATGAGTTTTTTTGTGGCGTTTTGTAACTGTGGATGAAACATGGATTCAATAATGTACTCCGGAGACCAAGCAGCAGTCTAAACCTGCTCCGAAGAAGGCCAAGGTGAGTTTGTCGGCCAATAAGGTGATGGCAACAGTTTTTTGGAATGCACGCGGGATAATCCACTTTGATTACCTTCAAAAAGGAAAAACAATAAACGCCGAATATTACGCCAACTTATTAGACCGATTTAATGACGATTTAAAAAGAAAACGACCCCATATGGCCAAGAAAAAAAATCTCTTTCATCAATATAATACACGAGCGCACACGTGTGCAGTCTCAAAGGCAAAACTCTTTGAATTGGGCTACGAATTGGTACCCCATCAGCCATATTCTCCGGATTTAGCTCATAGTGACTACTTCCTATTTCCAAACCTAAAGAAATGGCTCGGTAGAAAGAAATTTAGCTCCAACGATGCGATTATTATCTATTTTAAGGACCTTGAAAATCCTATTTTTTGGAAGGGATACAAAAACTGGAGAAACGTTGGACTAAGTGTATTGAGTTAAAAGAAGAGTATGTTGAAAAATAAATTTGTGTTGTGCAAAAAAAACGGACTTATTGATCCGCCCTCGTATATATTATATATATATATATATATATATATATATATACACTGCGAATCACTTAAATAAGGTATTTAATTTTACAAACGAATATACACATATGGCCAATATACACGAATATATACATATGGCCAATAAAATAGGTACGACCTCTATTAATTTGGTGAAAATATCGAATGAATTTTTTTTATTTAAAGAAAATATTTTTTTCTTATTTTTAATTTACTGATATCCAAATTCAAAGTCTATAGTTAAAGGTCGTGTTACACTATCCTAAACAATCGTGCGATTTTTGAGAAAATACAACCCTGGTGTGATGGAGTCTATGAAAATTTTCATAAGACAATAGCAATTCATCAGAACAGGGTTCTATTTTTTCGTAGATCGTGCGATTGTGTAGGATATTGAGTCATGGCCATAACTAATGCCCATGGTTTAACTAACGGTTTTTCGTATCAATTTCATTGGTTAAACCACCTTCAGGACTGTGAATTTGAGCCTGAAAGAAACAAGTAACAAATGATTAATTAACTCCATTAAATGCACTTTTTGGTGGTTTACTATCCGATTCATTTTATTTGAAATCTCTCGTTATATTATTGATAACTAGGGCGACAAATTTCATGCACTATAAAATTAAAAATATGCGCATATAATATGCACCATAGAAGTCAAAATATGCACCAAAATAATGAAAATATGCGCAAATAAATATATGCAACAAAAAACAATTAATTTTTTACTAGATTTATTAAAACATAACAAAATAACATAACATACAAAAAATAAAATCCAGTCTACACAATCAAATAAAAAATTAAAATATAAAAATAAAATCAGTTCATAGAATTTTTACATTTAAACGAGTAGTATTAACATAAATTTTTTTTGTATAAATAAATACAGTTTTTTAAATTTTCATATGTAAAGTGCCTGTTGGGGCGCAGAAATTTTTTGTACATCGAAAATGTTCGATCGTTCGTTTTTTTAAACTGCGTTTTCTTGTGTTTAAAAAGGGGGCTACATAAATTTTCACCGGCATTGCCGCATCAGCTGGTATAATGAATAACATTTAAATATGTACATATGTATGTATGTATGTCCATAGTATGGACGTTGTATCTTGTATTAAATGGCGGTTATTTCAGAAATGATATTAAAGTATTCAGTGCAAGTTTGAGAAAATGGAGGATTTTTTTTGATATTGTTAAAGCTGTGAAAAACTTGGAACATATGCAAATAAATATGCACTTATTACAAAAATATGCACAGAACTTAGATTTTTGTTAAAATATGCAAAATATGCAAAAACAAATTCATGCCATTTTACAGGAAATCTTATGAAACGCAAAGAAAATTGTTCAGAATAGCTTTTAAGGTGTCGATAATAAATATGCATTTGCATTGAAATTGTCGCCCTATTGATAACAAAAAATATTGGGTTAGTTTTTCTATACTTCATTTTAATTTTGTGTCTCATGCTTTAAATCGTAAAATAATTTCAATTCAATTCTAATTTTAATATTAATACAGCCTACACCGGGTGTGCTTCGCTATCCCCATTGTCTTTAAAATTTACCCCCATCGTCTTTTAAATTTCGTTTACATCCATTTGTAAGTTTGAACATTTCGAGGGGCTGAAATTTAAACGTTTCGGAGGGCAGAAATTTCCTCTCTATCGTCCTCCTGATCCTAGTTTTAAAAAACGAGTTGCACAGACTAAGTGCACCAAATTTTATCGCGATCGGATGAGCGCTTTGGCCGCTTGTTGTTTTCAATGTAAATTGTTGTAAGTTTTAAATTATTATTTAAAAAAAACACCCGTTACATGCAAGTGTAAATAGTAGCCTTAAGAAACTACAGTAACAATTGAATACGAGTAAAGAAACTTGGTTCTTCTTACAAAAATAACTAGAGCTAATTTTGTACGTGACTCAAAAAAAAAAAAGGAATTTTAAATGATGCTGTTGTTAAATTAATGTATTCGCAACTTCGCAACGCTAAACTGAGTGAGTTGCAGTATGACAGACAGACTGACTGACCGTAGTTGCACTTGACTTATTGAAAAGATTATGTCAGCGTAATAATGAAATTGTTTATGTTGTTTTACTCATATTTTATGTTTTACTTTCATTGATAAAGAGCAAAGATTTCACTTTTTGAAATCATCGAAGAGGCTGAAATGTACAAATATCTATATGAGATAAGTACGTACATATTTATGTATTGCTCCTTTATTGCAACATAGGCATAACTCGAAAAAAGCTAGTTTTGAAGAAAATAACTTTAAAAGTTTTTAATTACATACAATTCAATGAAGATACATACATATAAAAATATTCCCCTTATTGTGAATGGAGTCGTCGACATCACATGAAGACGACAGTAAATATTATCACTTGTCTACTCTTTATCGCAGCAATTAGCTCTTATTGACAATCTCTAAGGCTTTGTAAATTCATAGAGCATGTTAATAGTAATCAATTGTTGTCGACAAAGAGTATACAAGTGACAATATTTACTGCCGTCTTGATGTGACGTCGACGACGCTATTCGCAATAAGGATGATTTTCTTTTCAGAAGACTTGAGTGTACAAATATTTACAAGGTATGAACTTTATACACAAGATTATTCGTTATATGATATGATATAACGAATTTTTTATTTATTTTTTTTTGCTTTATTAACTCCATAACGCGTTTTTTTTTACATATATCTATGTTGTCATAGAGAAGCGATATGTACAAATTCAGAGAAATTATGTGGGCATTTGTAACGGATTTAAGTTACACATAGGGTTGTCAGATTTTTTCCGACCTGTTCCGCCAAATTGATTTTAAAAATCTTGAAAGTGGTCATAATCAATTTTATGGAATTTTATTTAATATATCGCTCACATTTATTTACTCAAACAACGTCATAACTAAAAAAAAACAAGTTTTCCAAAAAACGAGTTTGAAGTTTTAAAATTACACACAACTTAATGGAAAAAGAAAATTTTATTTTTCTCTTTGTTGTATGAAATTTTTACAAAATATGAAGAACGATTTGAGAATTAATTTTTTTTATCGTAAGCGACATGTTATCGAAAATATACTTTTTAAATTAAAATTTTTTTAAATTAAAATTTTATGGTCTTACATATAGGATAAGAAGGGCTGTACAATTTTATCGTAAGCGACAATTTACGAACAAAAACATATCGTGCCATAACCGCCAAAATAGCTTAAGCGACATAATTTTCGAAAATCAATTTTTGACCAAAATCGTTTATTTGCGATCGTAAATAGTCGATTTTCGTCAAAAAAAAACGAAGTCCAAAAAGATGTGTCGCTTAAGCTATTTTAGCGGTTATGGCTCGATATTTGAATATTAAAAAAAACTTCTCATGAAAAATTGAATTTTTGTCGCTTACGATTAAATCGAAAATAAGGCTTGATATATACCATGAAGGTATTTTCTCACATTTAACTTGTTTTGAAATGGTTGATCTTAATTTTTTTTTCTTTTCCTTTACAATAGTTATTCATTGTATTGTGCAAAAATTTATTTCAAAAATATTTCGTCTGGAACCGAAAATATGTACCTACTTAAATACAGAGAAAAATGTGTTGGTTATTAAAGAAATTGTTTTTCTTTTTTATTTTAGCAGTGATGTAATTATAATTAATACACAGAAATAATACCAGTAAGTGATTGCAAGCAAAAAGTGTAAATTATATTTTTGCGCGCTTTTACTACAAAAACAATGTGTGTATTAAAAAAAAAAAAAAGTTTATTTAAAAAGTTTCAAGACCATAAATACAAAAAGTTTACGCTTAGCTATGTCATTTTAAAATTTAAATTATAAATAGGTTGGACTAAAAAGTTTGTGGTTATTATTTTTAATTGTTTTATTTAATACAGTTTTCATGTACTGTATGTATGTCAAACGATTCGGCATACATAAAGCATGAAAGTGAATGAATACCCGTATTTTGTTATATGTTTGTATATCCGTTTAAGGTTATTTATTTGATCCTTTTTTACGAAAGGCACAAAAGTGACCCTTTTAGTGGGGAGAGTTCAAAAGAAAGCAAGTGTAATAAAGTACATACATATGTATGTAAGTAACCCTTAATTTCGAACTTGCTATATGCAGAGATTTATCGCATATGTATTTTGTTTTACATTTGGTAACTTGGTAACTTAAGTCACTTAACTTAAAGGCTGGTTGGTACTCACTATCATACACAATCGTACGGCTTACGATAAAAAATTTGAAATTTGAAAATTTACATAAAAGCGAATTGATACCAGGGTTGTATTTTCTCAAAAGTCGCAGGACTGTGAGGATAGGATAGGATAGGATAGTGAGTAACAACCAGCCTTTAGTGCTATTTCACGATATGCCTTTTTAGCTTGCCTTGTTTTGACAAATTTCTTTTAACACCCTACGACTAGGGTGATCGACTCAGTTTTTCAACCGGTTTTAAAACCCGGTTTTTTACAATACGGTTGTTGTTTTTTTCCAAATGTTGATTTTTCGAATGTCTAATAGTCCGATTTTTTTACAATTTTAAAGCCGGCTGAGTCGAATACTTTTCGATTTGTATATTTTGCAATAAAATTAGTTTTTACTATGTTAAAACTTAGACCAACGTGTTATGTTGATTTTCCTAAGTATTTTTTTTTAGTGTAAAAGCTCTAAGCTTTTTTGAGCATGGCAACATTTACGGAAACATGCAATTTAAGCGAAATTATTTTATGAGATGGTAGCAGAGACGAATTAAATTGGCGTTATGGTGTGCAATGGATGACAAAATCCATTTGCAAAAAGTGTTTTTTAGTTTTGTTGACATTTTGCTTCATATTTTATATAGAGGTAGATATACACCTTGTCTATATATATATTCATATGTACATATATATATTATATATATACATATATGTAATGTATATGTATAAGTATGTGAAGTTCATTTTATACATACTATACATAAGTATATGAAGTTAATTCTTATGTTTTACCTTTAGGGCCAATTTCACCAACTTATTTAAATATCAATTAATATTTAAAAATAATTTTTCCATACAAAAATTAATCAAAATCGACATTTAAATATGAATTGATATTTAAATAGAGTTGGTGAAATTGGCCCTTAATGTTTGTATTGTTTTATAGTATTTACATGACCTGTTAACTCTTTTTTTAATAAAGTAATTTAAAATCAAAACTTATATAATAATTTCCTTGCTTAGAAACCGGTTGATCGGTTTTTCTGAATTGTCAAAACCGAATCCGGATTTTTCATAATTTCAAATATTTGAACTATTCTGACTTTTTTCATATTGTTAATTGCCAAAATTTAAAGTAAATAATAGCAAAAAGAAACGATAAAATACATATGTCAGAATAGGAAATTACTGAATCGAAAATTTGTTCAAAAGTACGAAAACGGTAAAGAGAAATATATATCAAAAATCCCTTGGAAGTTTTACTTTGGTCCAACAAATTAAAAAAGCCTTCAATGTAAAAGGCAGGCAAAAAGGTTTATACTGCACAGTATAAACACGTTTAATTTTCGCCCAAGGCAAATTCAACAAGGTAAACTCATTTTGATATGAAGTGTAACGCTGCAGAGAAAACACATTTGTATGTATGTTTTGCGTGATCATCGTCACCTGCTAAGATGAGGTCACCTGGTATAAATCCTTGATTTGGACGAAATCAAGATGAAATTGATCAACCATGAAGATATTTACAACCATCAGAAGCAACAAAATCTGAAGCGCCCACTTAGAAATAATAATTTTTTAATTCAATATAAAATAAAAAGATGAGTGAAAACCATTAACTGAAGACAAGTTTTTTGAGCACAATTTATCTAAATGTTATGCATTGTATAGACGTTACTAAAAATCGTACAAATATAAGATTAGTAGCGTGTAGCATGCTGCCGTACTAATACAGAGTATAGACGTCCGATAAACCGTACAAGTATAAAGTAGTGTTATTATGCTGTCGTACTAACGAAGTAATACAAAAATAAAAATAAAATTATTATCGTTGGCGGAGCTTTGATATGTACATATGTACAAAGATAAGCACATATTGCAAGGCGAATTGATATAAGGTGGTCTTGATTTGCAACTCTGCGTATTCGCCTTGTATATTTGTTAGTGTAAAATTTCCTGCTGTCAAAATATTTCTTAACGTTTTGGTTCATTTGACAGCAGGAAATTTATGTCAGCTGGCGAATTAAGATCACCTTATGTGAATTCGCCTTGCACATATTGTCTGTATGTATATCATGCTGTTGTACAGCGAATTTGGTTTTCTGAACTTCTAATTTATAAAAGGCAATTTTTCTGCGACTCATTTTTTAAATTCGCTTTATTTATAGGATATTTTAGTTTGAAAGGAAACATTATTTTAACCATTCTCTTTCTTTTCGATCTCTGCCAGAATCAGTCATTAGAAAACTTCCATTTATTTTTTGTTGTGCAGTGTATATATGTATATATCAATTAATCCGGTCACATTTTCTGTCTGGGCCATCAACCGTTATTTTATGCTTTTTACATTATTACCCAGCAAAAAATAAAAGTAGTACTTCCTTACGAACCACTTTTAAATTATTTCGAAAGTATCTAATGCATATTTTTAGATGTTAAATAAGTTATTTTTAACCACATATGAAATGGAACTTTAAATCACTACTTTGTTTTCAGCAAATTGATTACTTTTTTGGCTCAAACCAAATAGAAGTGTTTTTTTATTACATTTAAGTCTTTTCAAATCAAAAAATTTGCATTATTAAAAATAGCAGTGGAATAAAATAACAAAAAATTAAATAATTTAACCTGTTTTATTTTCAAACCATATACAAGTGATTTTAATCACTGAATAAAAAGCACTTTTTAACTACTTTTGTGAAGTCAATTATTTTCACTCCCGAATTTCGGATTTTTATTGCACCAAAAACATGATTTTTATTGAGTTTAAAAAATGTCAGAAGCAAACTACTTCCTTCCAATGACACGTCAATGTAAAATTCATTGGTTTTTAACCTAATTTGAAGTGGTTTGATTCAGTAGATGTGGTGTTTTTTCTACTTCTTTTTCCTCACTTTTTTTGCTGGGTAATGTACGTAATATATTAGAGCTGTGTAGCTCATGAACGAACGGGTTAAATTGAAAGAATCACTTAATTGAACGAACTGATCCGGTGATTTTACTGAACGCTTTTGGATCAGTAGTGTACCGCTTGATGTTTTCATTCTTTCAGTTTGTGTTTCAAGTCTTTTATGTCAAATTTGCTTTTGTTCATGTTTGCTTTTTATGTTATGTGTTTTGTTTGTGTTGAGTTTTTGTGTTTTAAAAGGTTTAGGTACGTGTATACTAAAATTTATTTAGCGTCGCTGTGGCACTGCCATCATTATTTTTATAATTTGATTTAACAGTCTTTTCACAAGAAGTATTTTTACTAGTGTTTTTTATAAAGTGTTTTTACAAAGTAAAGATGTTAGATGATATATGTTTATACATACATTTCATTGCCTGAATCTAAAATGAATTTGTAGTGCTTTAGAGATTATTTTTGTTTCCGGTAAAATATTTTTGGGAACAAAACTTTAACTTAAACTTTGAGAAGTAACATTCAAACATTGATGCGCTTTTGATATATAAATAGCGATAAAAGAGTTACAATGCTTTTATTAATTATCTAAAGAGAAAAAACTTACAAAAAACTTACAACCAGACAAAAGTACATTTCTTAACCCCTGTTTGTCTAAGATGTTAATATTAAACTAAATATTAAGCCAAAATAAAATTTATAAAATTCTAGTCGAAAGAACAAGAAATTGTTTATAAAATGAATTTAAATATATTTTTTTTAAATAAATAATTCAACTTTTTTTAATCAATTATTCAATGCATTCATTCGTATTATTTAAATACTCGTATATACAACCGATTTTATTATTCTTACAAAATAGCATTGTTTCATACTGTCGTTCAAAAGTGAACGATTGAACGAACGGGTAAATTTTTTGCCAATTGAACGAAAATGACCGGTCACTGAAAAGAACGATTTGGCACAGCTATATAATATATACATATGTGTATGTATGTATGCATGAATATGTTCTCTATTTCCATGTCTATATTTACCTTGTTAACAGAGTCAATTTATTCATATATTATTTTCTTTTCTAAGCACAGTGCAATTCGATTATAACGAACTCCGAGGGAGTTGGAATGTTTTTATTTCTTTGTTTTAGGCGAAGTTTCCTACAACCGAAACAAATAATATCTATAATTCAGCAAAATTAGTAAAACATACAACAAATAATGCATTTTATCACACACAAAAAAAGTAATAATAATACTAATCTTGTCAAAATATCGAGGCTTAAGCGATTTATTTTTTGAACTTAGTTTTATGAAGAAAAACGATTACATATATACCATCGAACTTAAACGATTTTGGTTTAAAAAAAATGAAGTTTGAAAATTAAATTTTTTAAAAATTAAATTAAATTAAATCCGAAAACCATTCAAAACTAACAGGCACTTTTTGGAGCCAAGCGTTTTGTTGGAATGTATAAATTTTCAAGCAGTTTGCAGGTTATAACTAATTTTCGCTAATTTGTTCTGCAATATTAATAACGAACTGTTGCGAACGGAGAAGTTGCTCATAATAAATGAACTCCACTGTATGTATATATATATATATATTTTACTTAGTTTCCATGCATACTTACTCACATGTAAAAATAACCCATATCGAAATTATGTAATTTTTTTTTTGCTTTGGCAAAAAATAAAAATAAACAATAGGAAGGAGAAATTGTAAATTGTTCAAAAGAGAGGAAAAAAAATAAAAATTATAAACAGAAACTACAAAACTGAAACCTGTCTCTATCATAGTACATATAAAATTGTTCACAGATTAAAACGCTTTGTTTCTCTGCTTTAAGTTTGTAATAAAAATCGACCGGATTTAAGGCTTCACTTTTGGATTAAGTATGTATAGATACATATTGCTCATTTACTCAAACAACGTCATAACTCAAAAAAACTGGTTTGGCAGAAAACGTGTTTAAATTTTTCAATCTACACTCACAACTTAAAGGGAAAAGAAATTTTACTTTGCTTTCAAGAGTTGAGCAAACAAGATATTTGTATGAAATTTTTACACAAAATTTCACTTTTTGAGTTATGATGTTCTTGGAGTAATCAAACTAAATATATTTTGAAAAGTCTTTATATTCCAAATGCTTACAGTAAAATAACGATTGACTTTAATTTATTGGTTGAAAATGATTAAGGATTACGTGCTAATTGCATACTTTCCTTAAACGCTAGACCTGGTCACACTTGGCAAATATTTGATGAAATATGCTCACGTATGTATCTCAAATTATTTAACACTGCTTTACAAATTTTTATTTTGTGATTATATCAATTTTGTATTGAATTTTTTAAGGCAACTAGCGTATAGTGAAGACGAAAAGTCTACTGTCCACAAAACAAACAAAAACCAAAAGTCACTGGTCTAGTGGGCTAAAGATATGCTCGTATTTTCATCAATTACAATCAAACAGTACACCCAGAGAAAAAACAGCTTAAAATCAATAAAAACCATATTGAATTAATAAGAAACATTAACGAAAGTCATGTTGAAATTTCTTAAATTAATATGGAAATATATTAGTTTACAGTATTAATTTATTAAGTTTATTTATTTTTAAATATCTCAATATACATTTTCTATTATATTGAAAATTATTGAATTAATATGACGCGCGTTCTTATTTTTAAGTTGCAGTTTTTCCCTGAGTGTAGTCATAAAGATCATAATGTTTCAAAATTTTTGTTTGAGAGAAAACCAAAATCAAAAACAATTTTATTAAAATAATTTAAAACCAGGAATAGTTAATAAAAATCTCTACCTAAGTTGATAACATTAGTGTTGATGAAGCTTCTTTAGAAAATCACTTTAATGAATAAAAATATTTCATTCAAAAAAGGTACTTTCACACTTGGTAAACATTTGCCGAAAAAACCGTAACCACTAAATACTTGGTAAAAAAATGTTAATTCAGACTTAAGTTTATTAATTTAAACAGTTGCTAATAATATTGTATTCTATGACATTGTCTTTTACTTATGTTTTAAACTGTTTAACTTAACACACGTATCTGAATATAAAAAAATTAGTATGTGGTAGTTACGCTTTTTTGGGCAAATGTTTGCCAAGTGTGACCGTACCTTAATAATTGAAAATACTGAACTTAAGCTTGGTTAAGAAATTATTTCTGATTAGCATTCATTCTAGTTCAATTGAAATGTAATATGTATCAAATATTTTAAAGCATTATGACTAGCATTTTGATGGCTTAATTTAGAAAGAGCGGCGTATCTCAATTTTTATTCGAAATCGCGTTTTTAACGTTTTCTGGTAGTCAACGTATAGTTACATCCTCCTTCAAGAACGAAGTAAGCAACAATTAAAAATAAAAGATTTATTTAATTTAAAAAAAAAATTTCTTGCATGTAAATGCTTTAGTTTTTATTCAGTATTTTTTATATTAAGCCATCGATTTGAATATCCCAATTTATTTATCTTTTTTCTGCTTTCTGCATTGCTAGATAAAAAATTAGAACAAAATCTATTGCAATAATTACAATTCCACTGTATAAATCATATTTTTTCCCGCGCAGCATAACTAAACTTAAAATAGAGGGCAATAAACTGGATTTTAGCAACATGAACCTGAAACGTACATATGTACTCGTATCTAAGAAAGCTAAATAATTATTTTTTCATAGCATATAAATTGTTTCATAGTTGAAACTGTTTATTGCATTTAATTAAGTTTTTAAAATAAATCAAGGTTGGATAACTTAAAACGAGCAAAAAAAAAAATATGGGAACAAACAATTTACCGTTAAATTAAAATAGCACAGATTTTTACAAAATTTAAGCTGTTTATACATTAAATTAAAAAAAAAAACATCAGATCACATTGTCAGCATCATGTCATGTTATGTAGTTAATTTCTTTATGTGTATGTACAAGTATATGGATTACCCTTTCATTTGAATACATATAAGCTCTCATCCACTTAAGTTGCATTGTATTTATGTACTATGTAATATAGATACGAGTATTATCTAATATCTTTTCATAAAGCAAGCAAGAATTTTTATAATAGAAAGATAAGCAGTATTCTTGAGATTTTAAGCATGCATTTCACAATTAAGAACGTAGTTTAAAATGATGAAATAATTGCATGCAGGCATATATTATTTTTTGTTTTTCCTCATAATTATAAATTTACTTAATATGCATAAATACTTTTTATAATTATTTATTTATTAAATAGTACAATTATTACAATTAATTAGGAAACAAAGAGTACTGCATTTCACAATTGTACCAGGTGCCACCAGAATTACAACAAAATTACAACACCAAAACACACACGCATTTTGTTGGTAGAAACAAACAGAAATAAGTCAAAAAGAACATCTGTCTTTTGTTTTTAAAAATAACAATTGCAGGGCTTTTAAAGTACAATTGCAGAGGCGGCATGCATTCATGATCATAATCATTCAGTGTTGCCAATCTCTGTGTAATTGCAAACACAGTGACAACCCTCCTGTATATTGTTTTTTTTCATAGAGCACGTTGACTGCAAAACCGAAGGTCCTGGGTTCAAGCCAGTTCTCCGACAGTCGTTGAAAATATCAACGTCACGCATTTTCTGACGTGCATTAGTGTCTCTTTGTATCAGTTGTTGTAGGAGTGATGAAGGCATAGTTACTGGTCACTGAATTATAAAGACTTCAGCAGATACTAATACTTATGTAACATCAGAGGCGTGCAAAAAAGCAGAGTTGTAAAAAAAAAGAATGAATGAAGTTTTCTTCTGTATCACTATGTCCTTCCCCTCAATAACGTAACTCCTAATAATAGTGGTAGGTATTCATTGCCTGAATGTTATTTCTCTTGAAAAAATATTGGATGAACCGTTTTCTTCAAATTGGACTAAAATAAAAAAAAAACTTTACTGAATATTGCTTTAGTGTTCTAACTACTATGCACATATCAAAATGGGACAAAAAGTAGCACGAAGTAGTCAAAAATTATATAAAAGGGTGATTTAAAATAGATTCAGTAAAGTTCGACTTTGACTAGCACTACATATGTAGTACTATACGAAGTTTGGCCTATATAATCGTCCGTAGCTCTTGCAATTCTCGAGAAAACATCCTGTGTCTGTATAATACAACAGAGTTTCACGTTTGGTGTGCGGAACCATAAAAATGGCCATAAAAAGTATAAAAAGTGGCAAAATTGATACTTTAATATCACAATGGTAACGCAGCTTGTTCATTTAATTTGATCTTGTTTGGAAAATGCACTACCGTAACTGATGCTGATACCAGGGTTGTCAGATTTTTTCCGACCTATTTCGCCAAATTGATTTTAGAAATCGCCAAAAATCAGTTTTATGTAGTTTTACTTAGTAAATATTATTTTTAGGGTTCCGTACACCAAAGGTGAAAAGGAACCCTATTGTTTTCGCTACGCTGTCCGTCTGTCCGTCACACGGTATTTTCTCAGGAACCGTAAGAGCTACGGACCTGAAATTTGGACAGAGTGTGTAGAACTTTGGCCGCTACAATAAAAAATACATGAGAATTAAAAATTAAAGGGTGTTCCAAAACGAGCAACGAAAAATGTTAAAATCCCATGTAATATACATACAATTGTATGTACATATGTATGTACATATGTATATTGAAACTTGTAATTTGTAAAATTGGTGCATTTTTATACAGACTAAAACAAATAACACTAAAATTTAAAAAAATTTTAATTAAAGGGTGGTCCATCAGTTAATGCAATTTTGACTATGTAATTTTGACAACTTGCTATATCTTGGAAACCGTAAGAGGCAAAAAAAAAACACTTGAAATTTTCAAAAACGGTAAAAATTTCTAGCACTAAAATAAATCGCCAAATTCTATAAAATCGCCCAAATGAAAAAATCGCCAAAATAAAAAATCGAAAAAAATCGCCAAAACGCGAAAAAGGCGCCAAAACCAAAATAATTGTTTATATGAAAAAAAAAAAATAGCCAAAATGAAAAAAAATCGCAAAATGAAAAAAATCGCCAAATTGAAAAACGCCAAAAACCGAAAAAAATCGCCAAAACGCGAAAAAGGCGCCAAAACTAAAAAAATCGCCCAAATGAAAAAAAAGCAAAATTTTGAGCGTTAGTGCCAAACTAAGAAAAAGCACTAAGTAGTGTTTTTAAGAAATGTGTGTATTTTTTAAAATTACTTTAACAAAACTTTGTTGTATTTATTTTTTCGGTACAAAGAATACCTTTTTCGTCTGATATATTTCATTAAACAGAGAAGAGCTTCGAAAATATTAAATATTATTAAACTTCACTCGTTTGGATCTTCACTCTTTTCACTTTAGTGCTTTTTACGCTTTTTAGATCTCAACATTACGCTTTTTTTAAATTTTAAAGTGCTTTTAGATCCAAAAAAGTTGGCATCACTGCTTCAAATCTGCATTTGGTCTTTTTGGAGGGTAAAAATCTGCAAAATCCAGATAAATCTGCATTTCTGGCAACTGTGGTTGCGAAGTTGTTTAAACAGCACTTGTAAGATATTAAATGTATAAAAATCACTGAAATAACCGTTTCGTAACACAAAATTCTTCGAAAGGGAAAAAAAAGCGTCAAATCAAGCTCCACTTAAATAACTTTATATTGATATTTATAATTTACCTGGGCAGATCGCTTCACCCAAACTCTACAGCCCGAAAAGTAGTGGACTCATGAGTTCAAAGGGACGACCTGTGCCCATTCAAAAATTTGCGCTTCACATGAGACATGAGAACATTAAAAAGTCATTTAAAAGCAACAACTTAATTAATGTCTCGTCCCACATTGCCTAGAAGCAAACCAGTCAAGCGATTAGCAAGACCAATATGGTTTTCCTTACTCATTGTATTTAGGCACGAGTTGTATCAGCAACAAGCCGAAATACTAATACACAAAATTGTATAAAGCCAATGAGTATTGTAAGCATACGAATTGAATTTTTTTTTTAATATTTTACTTAACAAACACTTGGATGAGTGACACAGTTATAGTTGCCAGATGAATCGGTATAAAACCGTCGAAAAAATATCGTCTATTTAAATTATGCAACATTGAAATGTTTTCAGTTTCAGTTCAGAAAGAAAACAAATATGGTTCTAAGAATTTATTACAAAAAAATTTCTTTTGCTTGTTCTCGTAATAAAATTTCCATTTATGAAATTTTTACTTATGTATCTTCTAACGACCAGCTCTATTTTATTTATTTCTACCTATGCATAAGAAATAAACAAGGGTTGTTTTTTAAATTCCTGCTATACGTCCCCAATCGTATTCTAATGCTGACTCCACACACATTTGGCATTTTCTTTTGTTATCATTGCGCTGATTTACACGGGTATAATTGTGCTGGCATAACATGCCAGTTTGTTGGTGAGAGAGGCAAAGAGAGTGGTTTTGCAGTTGGCATAACTTTTCAACCAGCTACAACCCCTCATTAGTAGCATAAAACCAATACACACACAACTTAAAAAACAACAAATGTTAAATGAATACTAAAAACGCTAACACAAAGCTGTGTATACGTATACATTTTGTGCCAGATGAATTGAGTCTCGTGTAATTTGGAAAAGAACAAAAATTGTGCGGCTTAAAAATTTTTCTCGTCTAAAATACCTCATTTGGTTGTGTGCACTACTTTTCACATTAATATACATAGGTATTTTCATATTGTTGATACCTGGAATGCAGCACGAAATGAAAGCATTAACAAGACTACACACTATGCGATCAACAGCGAAATACATACATACCTATGTCTGATTGCATAAATACATATGTACTTATGTTACATAGTGTGTAACTACCATTATGTTTTTTGTTTGTTTGCACAGCATGTCATACAACGAACAATATCGGTAATGACAAATGTTTCCAGAAGTGCACAATATTGTGATGTCACAGGATGACATAATGTCTACTCAGCATAACTAATTAATTTTGAAAATGTTTTATGAAAAAAAGGCTAAACAAGAATAATAATATGAATCACTCTTTAAATTAATTTCTTGAAGCTCACTGAATATCAAAAAATAAAACTCAATCGGTTACTTCATTCAAAATATAATTACCATCTGGCAAAGCTGACGGTGTTTGTGTAAGTGTGTTCAAAATAATAGGTCTGTTTGCTTATCCTTGCTGAGTTAATTGTTTTGTTTTGGCATTATACAAGTGCGTATTTATTTTGTATGCTTTGCAAAGGCACATACACATGAAAAACGAAAGAATTTTAAGATAATTATTTACATATTTTTCATTCTTTTTCTAAGTAAACTTATTAGAAAGAAAATTTTTCAACTTTCATTAAGAAATTATTTACCAAACACTCCACAACCAATGATTTAACTACATATACTCCTTTATTTGTTCACATATTTTAGAATATTATTTATGTATTGTATACTATCAGATATAATTTTTAGTCAGCAACGTTTTTTCTGTGCAGCAACGCACTTCATCAGCACCCTAGTCTATCTACTTGGGTAGAGATTGTTATTAACATCAGCTATTTAACGTAAATTCTAATGAAACGTAATGTGAGAAATGATTGTTGTGTACAATTATTGATTTACCTTTGGTAAATACATATGTAAGTATCACTATTCATTTCCCCTGTTTCTCCATTTTTTTTTTCATTTTTCTATTTATGTTAGCACGAAGCTATATTACTCTACCTACGTATGTAGGTAGGGCCTGACTAAAAATAATATCTGATTAAAAATTCACTATAGTTCAATTAAAATCTAAAAATATTGTATACTATATTAAACAAAAGATTCACGAGGAATATAGGGCGCTAACGAATTCTCTCCATTTAATTCTATCTCTGGCTAACAATTTAACTTGATTCCAAGAAAGTCATGCTGATTTAACTATACATATTTAGCAAAGTTGTCGCTCGGAAAATAATTATTCGAATATTAATAATTTCTTTTATATAAATGTGCTCGAACGAAAAAAAATCTACAATACTGAATACCTTCCTATTCATATAATATTTTAAAACTTCTTTTTATCATGGAATATCAATTCGTTAATAAAAATGTAGAACAAAGTGACTTATTTTTATATCGAGTTAATGAAGTGCGTAAAGCCGAATGATGATTGAAACTCAGAAAAATTTCCGTCTAATTGTACAAATGCTAGAAAATGTCTAAAATGCTACAAAAATTTTAAACGAAATATTATGCAAAAGATTAAGGATACAAATAATTGAAATGACACATACTAAAGTGTCGAAATTAAAGTTTCTGAAATAAAAGATTTTAAAAATCTTAATATGTATATTCTATACATACTATGTATGTATATTAAATACATATTCAGGCTTATTATGAACAGCAACGTGTGGTTGATAAGAGAAATTTTTACAACAAAGTTGATAAATCGGTATTACGAAATGTTTGCGGTTGAAAAGAGGTATCAACCATGGTAAAATTATACTAGGTACATGCAAGACTACAACAAAATTACAACACCAAAAAACACATGCATTTTGTTGGTATAAGCAAACGTATAATTGTCAGATACAGATGCCTTTTGTTTATAAAAATAACCATTAAAGGTAACTAAAGTACAATTGCAGACGCGGCATTCATGAATCATAGGCATTCAGTGTTGCCAATAGGTGTGTAATTACACAGAGTGTACAATTACTCTCATGTGTAGGCCATGTAATTGCATTCATGTATAATCTGTGTGTAATTATACTTTGGCTTGTATTTTTATTTATTTTTGTTTTCATTTTAACCTACACAAAAGATGTGTAGTGTAATTTTTTTCAACATGTAATTGGAAACACAGCCATGTGTTATTTCATTGGCAACACTGTAATCATTTTATGCACACACATACACTAACATTTTTGCAGCTTGTAAACAAAGTTTGACAACTAATCGTATTGTATACATTAACAGACTGGGCTTGTGCATGCACCTGTTATAATTGTATCATGGTCACAGAATACACAGAAGTGAAGAAAGTGACAGGTAAAAAAAGCTCCAATCAGGTTTTTGTTAAAATTCGTGGAAAAAAGAGAAAAGCATAGTGTATTTGATACTGTAGTGTATTACTACTTACCAATTAACACAGCTAATAAAAATTTATTGCACTAGAAGGAAGTAGCAAAACAAAAACGACGACAAAATTTGAGGGAAAACGAGACAAACAGAAAAATACCCGTATCTTCCGTCTCGTGACACTTCTGTATGTTTTGTGTCATGGTATCAAACATAATTTATCAACCATCAACTACAAAATCACTATTGTGAATAGCTATGAACGGAAATTTATTCTCTTTTTTTCAACTACAAAATATTAGGAGAAAAATAGTCAATCGAACTTATTTTGAAAATAAAATTTGTCTACTAATTTTTATTTTTGTCATTTGATAGTTGTTATATTTTTTTTCCTTCAAATGCATATTCACAATAGCGAATACCTACTCAATTATTCACAACTTTATCAACTGGTTTTGGTAATACCCATTTCAACCATAGTTGACAAATTTTTTCACTTTTCAGCCAGTTGATGATTGCTGTTCATAATAAACCTGATTATGTACTTCTATATTGAGGAATTACCTTTATAATATATTTTAATTGACTATAAGGCTTCTATATTACTTTTTCGAAAATAAATTTAAAAAAAAATAACAATATTAATGAGTAGACCCGTAAAAAATTTCATATAAAAGTTTTTCAGTAAACGAACGCAACGAATAACACAAAATAACAAAACAGAAGGTAAAGCTTTTGAAAGCTTTATGTATTGTGCTAAACTCACACACAAATTTTATTTGTTTTGTTTATGTGTGCGAGAGTATGCTTTAGTATCAGGGATGGAGAATGTAGTACTATATTTTTGTAACAAACACATACTACGTTTATACGAGCGATTTTTTATTTTCAAAGCTAACTTATAAAAACAATTCCTGATTAACGCACTATTCGCAAATAAAATGCTTCAGGTTGCCTCGGTTACAAATGTTTGATAACAAAAAAGAATAAATGGATAAATATTGCAAATATTTTTTTTTGACAACATAAGTAAGTTTTCTATAGAAGTGCTGTCTAGATTGTGTATTATTAAATCCATACATATAGTCCATTGATTTGAACAACGTCATAACTCAGAAACAGTATTTTCAAAAAAGTTAAAAGTTATCAATTTACACACAATTTAATGGAAAAGTAAAAGTTTTTTCTCCCAATAATTGAGTAAGTATACATAACTGAAAATAATGCTCGATATAATGGACCTTATTACGAGTGTCGTATTTCGACTTCGATTACTAAGATTTTGTATTAGACTAAAGAACATTGAAACATTTTTTCTTTAATCTAGTACAAAATCGTCGTACTCGTTGTTAGGCCCAATGTATAGAAACTTGTTAAGTTTTAAGTGTATAAAAAATTGTTTGGTGTTTTGTTGGTTTCTTCATTATTTTCTGAAATATTAATTTTAGCAAAAAACTTTCTTTGAGACTAATGTTTGTTGACTTGACTGGAAGAGCTAAAATATTGCCATATATCATGTTCTTGTAAAATTAGTTTTTTTAAAGATAGTTATATGAAAAAATATTACATTGAATAAATTGGCTTGAAGGCCAACTTTGAGGCGCGGACGCACCCTCTAAAACACAACTTTTGCTATGAATTTTTTCTGTATTTTTTTTTTTTTTGCATAAAACTGAACTAATTTGGGGAGGGCGGGGGAGAGAATATAAGAAATTTAAAAAAAAACGGCCACGCTAATGTACATACCATGCCATGTGCCACACAAGCGTAAAAAAAGCGTAACCACTAATTACTAATGAAAAACAGTTTGATTCAGACACGTATTTATAAAGTTAAATAGTTCTATACATAACTAATGGACAATTTTATAAAGTCCAACATGATTGGAAATTGTTTAAATCAATAAATATATGTCTGAATCAAACAGATTTTCATTACTAATTAGTTGGTTACGCTTTTTTGGGCAAATGACACATAAGAAATGCCAGATGTAAACTCAGCCTAAAAATTTATAATACAGATTAAAGCACAAAGCGCGCTCAATTGTGATTTGTGCAATTTAAGATCACAATGTATCTTTTTTGGCTTAGTGCCTCTTGTTATTTTTTTTTTAAAGTAAATTAAAAGGAATTTTTTTAAATACTCATTTATTACTCGTATAATAATAAACATTTTAATTTATTCAGCTTACGTACAAAAAAAAATTCCTTTATTATCTAACAAAGCTGTAATTACTCCGTTCATACTCGAACAACGTTAAGTTTGCATAAATTTGCAATGTTCTAAATAAATAAATCTTATGGTAGAATTACTGAAATCGTATCGTGGTGCTCTTGCGTATCAGCTGACAAAATCTGTAACATTTAATAAGCATATTGATGCTTATGGAAAATGCAATTTTACCCGACTGCGCAACGCAAAGAAGGGTATTGTGTTTATCAGCCTATGTATGTATGTATGTCTGTATGTATGTGTGTTCCTTCTGGGCACTATTTAACCGAATGCGTGGGCCGATCTTGATGATTCTTAGGTGAATCGATTTGTCCTAATCCCGTGAGTGTTACTAAAGGTATGACAGTAGTCGAAAAAAAAAATATATAAATTCGGCGAACTATATATACCAAAATGGTTATCATTGGAGAGGTATTTTAAAATCATCTTTGGGTTTCTCTTATGATTTTTCATTTCGAATGACTGTTTAGGATATTTAATGGTTCAAAGTTGATGGCAGTCGAATTTTTTGATTTTTTTAATTACTACTTTTTTGAATTGTGTTTAAAATATACTGATGAAATGTTGCTTAGCTGCAACGAAATGCATCTAGATTCTAGACATGCTAAACCATTAACAAATTAATTTTTTTTTACTAAAGATTATTGTTATTTCTTAAATATAACTTTTATCCCAAATACTTAGTTCACTATTGAAATGCGATTCATGTAGAACAACTTGAACCGAAATACTATTAATCTGTCAACGACCGACATTTGTGCAGTTAAATCCATTAAATTTGCTGTAAGCATTTAAAAGAATTTTAAAATGCTTTAATAAAAAATTTATTTAATAATTTTTATATGTACAGGGTGGGCCAAAAGAAACCAAGGGGTGTAAAAGTTTAATAACTTTTTTGTTTATTAACTTTTTTTTATTTTTTCTTTCAGATTATATAATATACAAAATGAAAATTTTTTTACACTAAGTATATATGAAAAATGATGTCTCTTAAATGACCACCGTTTTCAGCTTCGCACTGATGGGCTCTTTTTAGAGCATTTTCCATAACATCTTTCAAAACTCGTGGCTGTAGCGTTCGAATTTCTGCAACAATGTTTGCCTTGAGTTCAAGGATTGTCTCTGGCTTGTTCACATACACTCGCTCCTTCAAAAAACCCCAAAGAAAATAGTCGGGTGCTGTCAAATCTGGCGATCGCGCTGGCCAACTAATTTCCGAATTTCGTGAAATTATTCGCTCTCCAAAAATTTGACTTAAAAGTGCCATTGTGTCTCGGGCAGTATGAGCAGTGGCTCCGTCCTGCTGAAACCACATGCCAGGTATGTTTTCAAGAGCAGGACATAAAAAATTATCTATCATAAACCGATACCGCTCTCCATTTACGGTTACAGCACTTCCATCTTCATTCTCGAAGAAGTAGGGCCCAATGACATTTTCAGATGTGATCCCACACCATACTGTACACCTGATGGGGTGCAATTGGCGTTGATGAATGGCTCTTGGATTTTGAGAACCCCAGAACCATCGCTTCAGAGGGCGAAATTCTGACGTTAAAATGTCGACGATATGCTCTTTGCGTTAAAATAATTGATATCTGGTTTAAATAATAAAATTCTATTGTTCTGGTTCTCTGTTCTGTTGTGAACCTCTCCATTATAAATTCTCCAAGTGTTGTCTATATAATCTGAAAGAAAAAATAAAAAAAAATTAATAAACAAAAAAGTTATTAAACTTTTACACCCCTTGGTTTCTTTTGGCCCACCCTGTACATACTTTTGTTTATGTACCAGTCGTATATAATTTTTATTGTTGCTTTAATTTGCAGCCATAACTTTTAATTTTTCCATAAATTTCCAGATTATCATAAAAGCTTCATCAAACCCATTGTAATTAGGAGTCAGGAGGTCAATTTTAATGTCTGTGATTTGTGTAAAAAGTAATAAATAATTTCAGATTTAGTGCAAAGTGAACCGTTAAAAACACATTTTGTAAAACGTTTTTTTTAATTCATACCTTTTGACTCCTTAATAATTGTGTGCAATTTTTAGTTCAATGAATTCAATGAATTATTAAAAATATTTATTAAAGGCCGTGATACACTATCATACACAGTCGTACGATACATTCACTGGAAAATCGGATTGAATTCTGTCACACTCCAAAAAAATCGCAACAAAATCTCTTACAGGTGCCACACTATTCCACAAAAAAGATGCAAAAACATTCAAAATAATTTTTATGTTTAATTATTTTGCATTTCTAAAGAAATAATAACGTAAAATGTAATTTTCAAAATGTATATCTCTATCTTTAAATAAATGAAGCAGAATTTC
The DNA here is from genome assembly GCA_949987645.1 of Tachina grossa. Taxonomy (NCBI): domain Eukaryota; kingdom Metazoa; phylum Arthropoda; class Insecta; order Diptera; family Tachinidae; genus Tachina; species Tachina grossa. Next base: position 18,171,847 of record OX465276.1, on the reverse strand, counting down.
CTGTTTTCTTATCAACTGCTTTACAAAATGCGTTTCATTTTATGAAAATTTTCATAAACTTTTGGAAATCGGACAGACTTGTCAAAAAATCTGTCACAAATGTCAAATTTTAATCCACACTATCATACTTTTTGAGCACACACGATTTTTTTGACAGATCGAACGACTGTGTATGATAGTGTATCACAGCCTTAAATAATTAGCTAAACATTTAATAAGTCTATTAAATAAAAGCTTTCAATCTTTTAAAACTACAATGTTTCATTGTAGCACATTGAAAGAAATTTTCTAAAAATATCTATTGATGCAAATAATATGTACATATGCATGCATGTATTTATGTATTAGGAAAATAATATACATAGATAAGTAAAATTACAATCGTAATTGGTTGATTCCTTTTTGAAAGGACCATTACAGTCATCGGTGTCAACCTATGTAGAACCATATCTAGGTATTCTCATGGTCGGTGATCGTTACTAGATCCAACCCGTCGCGTTGAGATATCTGATAAGGTCATTCAACCCAATCTCAGATAGATCTGAAATATCATCTAGTACATGACTGCCTCGAAATGTCCCTGCGGTTTCTATTTGTTAATTGTATTGAGCGCCTATCGTTGTAGCAAGGCCACATTTTCTTAGCAACCTTGCACGTGACTATAATGCGCCATCTACTTTCAGCTTTATAGAGATACTGCTTGAAAATACCGCTTATAATAGCACCAAACGGCATAGCTACCGATTCGGCATTGGAAGCTCGTCCGCCCGTTCGTTGCCAAAAAAATTTCTATGTGCTGGAACCCAGATGAGGGTGAGGTCAGTCTGATCACCTAGTCTAGATAGCAAACTCTTGCACTGCTCGACTAGAATAGACGAGGTGATATGTGATCTTAAGGATAGTAGTGCTGCCTGTCTGTCGACAAATCGTAATTACTTTTGGGTGATGTCCACCAAAGTTTCCTTAGTGGTAAAGGAAGATATAGAGGAAAGCCTCATTCTTTTAGAACTCTGCTTTTTTATTTTTTTGCTGGTGTTAATGAGGCGTATTAAATTGTCTATGCTTTGCTTAGTAGCCATTTTATTGGTTATATTACTTAGCCGATAATTCTGCTACACAATACCGACGCAGGAGGGCGCTCTGAATTGAACATATAAAAAAGAACGAAAACCTAGAATTTTTACTAAAGAACATATAAACAAATTTTGCATTAAATTTAAATAAAATTATTGCTCTTGTTTAGTTTAAATAAATTGTAATTGATTCCCAAAAATCGTTTCCAAACGTCTGAAATTTGGATGAAGAGTAATGAAAGTATTTCTATTCATGAAAATTTTGTATTCCAACGCTTATAAAAAAGTTTTATTTCACTTTAAAAATTAACATTAATTTCGATGAAAATAAATTTTTTTTAAATGTTTTTTTTCAACAATAACACTTCAAGTAAAAAATATTACAGTAGTCACCATTTAATTTCTCTCTAAGTATTAAATGTCTGGTTAATTGTATAAAAAAAAAAAAAAAAAAAAAAAAAAAAAAAAAAAAACTTGAAAAGGAAATTAAGCGGCAATTACTGTACACAGAAAAAATTATACCCAAAAAATTTTTCAACAAATATTTGTTTGAAATCAAACTTAGTTTCAGTAAATATTCTGTACTGTTCCATTAAATTAATTTGTACCAAAAAACTGTGTAGAGAAGAAACAGGCCACGACGTTTGTCGGCTACTTTTCGGCATTTACATGTATACAACACGATCAATCAAAATAAACAACAACAACCGTACAACAGCACGTTGTTCCTATCAACAAGCAAGATAATCACCAACACACTGAAATAACATTTTCTCTCAGCCGAACTCTGATTAATTTAAATTTTTACAAAATTTTTATTAGAATTTACAAAATTATTTTGTAGGACCGCATTCAAATAAAATATTTACTGATTAAACGAATTTGGTTACTGAAAATGAAATTTAGTTTTTTCTGTGTAGTAAAACGCGATAGCTGATAATATTGCAATATTCAAAAAATAATAAAAAACCGAAATTTCTATAAATATTGATTTTGTTCATTCAACAAATTTTATCCTTTATAAAAAGGCAAAATGTAACACACACATATCGTGCCATAACCGCAAAAAAGCTTAACCGACAAATTTTTTGGACCTCGTTTTTTTTTTTTTTTTTGATTATTTATTATTATTTCGATTATTTACAATCGCTAATAATCGATTTTGGTAAAAAAATTAAGTTCGAAAATTATGTCGCTTAATATTTTTTGCCGGTTATGGCACGATATACATATGTATATAAATTGTGGCTTTAATTTTCTATTTATATGTAAATATATTTATTGAAAATTTTTATGAAAAACGTAAAACAAATGTTTATTTGAAAATTTGTTTTTGTTTTCCATAGACTTTCATTGTATATTAGAAAATTAGAACCTTAATTAAGCACCATTCCCAAACTTATAATATAGTTCATAAAAAAAGCTATGAATTCATGAGGAGTTCGGGTTATTAAAAAATATTTGCATATATACATATTTATGTAATATTCATTAATATTCATGGTATTGTTATTTATAAAAGATGATGAGATGTTATCTTACCCAAATCAAAATTCTAAATAAAATTTTTAAATGATTTTACACTTTAGGTAGTGACTTAAAATTCTGTTTTCATTATAGTTTTAATTTTAAACTGCGACTCAACGTGCAACAAAATTTAACTTAATATTTCATGTACTAAATACTATCTAACCGACTCATACAAAACTTTGAACACATCATGACACCCCTGCACTGTGGGCAAAAAAGCGATATTTTTGGCATTAATTGTAGTTTTAAAGCTAGACACTTAAAATTTTGCACGAATTTAACTAACACCAAAATGGAATTTTGTTTTTTTTTTTATTTGGACCACGCCCACTTTCGCCTCCCAATTAAAACATTACTTCAGGTTTTGACATAAATTCGTTATTTTATTTTCGTTCTTTGAAATATATGTCACTAGAAAGCTGTTTCAAGAATCTGTAAGTTTGCATCTAAAAATATTTTATTTTATTAACCCATTAGGGACCAGTACTAAAAAAAATTTCTTAACCTCACTTTTTGGATAAAACCACTTAAGTTCAATGTGTTTATATTTTTTAGGTAGACTCAGATGATAGACAAGGCTTCATTCAGCCTTTTTGTTAAGATATAAAACTGCTCATGATCCCTGAAAAAAAAATCATATGAGACAAATTCTAATATGCCTTTGTCATTTTACAAACCATTTATGAATATAGACTTCTAACTTAATCGTCTTCATTTTCTTCTTCCAACTCAATATTCTCCAGTTCAAAACTGTCAATTTCGTCGGCCTCATCGTCTTCTGCTTCATTTTCATTTTCATCACCTTCTAATGTGTCTGAAAAGTCAATACCAGGTGTTTCGAAAAGGGCAATGACTTCTCTGGGCAGGCTCTTCTTTTTGTTGATATTTTTACGTTTTGTTAAACTTATGGTGGACATTTGTGGGTCTGAAGAATCCATTGCTCTATTAGAAACGTCTGTCATGTTATCCAATCGGCTACATTTCCTTGCATGCGATCTCCTGTCACTTTTATACAGCTTGTTTCTTGCTTCTGATGCATTTTCTCCTAGAACTCCAACAGGAAGTATGCAAGTATCCATTATTTGGTGCCCATGTACCAAAACTTTGTGCACAGTTGGAGACATTGGATATCAAGAATACTTTTCAAAATACATATTGAATGTTTGGCCACAAAAGTTTTTGAATTTTTCTGTATCAATCTTATATTCACACGAAATGGCAATCAATATAATGTAAAAGTGTTTGAGAATACTTAAATCGAAATTTAAAATGGAAGATAAGAGCTCAAAATTTCTAAATGCTCTTCTTGCAGTATTTCCATCGTTGGTATTTCCACTGCCATTTTGTTTGGGTTTGTCTACATTGAGACCCATTTCCGTCCACAATCTGTCCTGAAGGTACTGTTTTCGCAAAGAGACTTTGACTTTGTCATCATTTTTAACACGTCATATCTCTAATTCCATTCTATACGAGATTTTTAACACAAATTCAAAAAATCTTATCCATGCATGTAAAGGGCTTACGCCATATTTAAGATTATTTTGTTTAACGCCAAAGATTTTCGAGTTGTAGTCATGGGTTTTTAGCAGTTGATTTGGCTTAGCACCACATAGTGGGCAGGATTGACATGAGTTGGTTCCAGTTAAAATATTCAGAACTTTACCATCTATAAGAGTCATATGCGCTTCGTATTTAACAAGAATGTTTTTGCCCTTGTGTACATAGATGTGTTCTTGGATGTTTTTAATTTGAATATCTAACTTACTATTTTCACTTAAAATAAGTTCAGTTGTTTCTTTTATAAATTCTATTTTTAGAGGCCGACAGAATCTGACAGACTGTGGAGAGCTATTTAGCCAAATAACTCTATTTAGCTCATCTATTAATTTCAATGGAACTATGGTATATGTTCATCCAATTCAAAACTTTGTTTATATGAACTCTGTCCTGTCGAACCATCGAACCCATAACTTACAATTAATTTGCAATATGTTGGTACACCAACATCAAGGACGTCCTTCTGCATTTCAAGTATGCGATCAGCTGTATGGTCTAGTAAATTTTGCATTGTTACTTCTGTTTTAGTATCACAATAGCTGATTTCCTTAGGTCTGCATTTTAATTTTGATTATACAATCTCGGAGTAAGGGGGATAAATGTCACATCCGTGCTGCTTATTTAATGCTTTGATGTTAATGTATTGCTGCTTTGTAAAGCAATTTTCAATTAAAAAAGCTAATGCCTCATCAGCACTTATTGGCAACGGATCACTCCTTTCCAGTTTCTTTATAATTCCTGTTAAGTTCTCGTTGCTAACAGCTTTTTTCAAAAGAAATGCAGTTTGTTTTTCGTTTGATTTTTTAGCTGAAACGGAAACAGCGTGCAATAAAAGAGGTGTTGAATGTTTTTGTTCTGCGGCAAGCTCAGATGCTAACTTTCTCTTCAAACGAGGCCCTGCATCAGTATAGTCTAAATGCCTCCGACCTCGTTTATTGCCGGGCAAGCCGCAATCACTTATTTCAATAGTTATATTGGATGCAAGCCAACGCGAATATTTTTTTTAAATCGTTCAAGTATTCGATTGCATTTTGGCAAATTTAAATTTATAAAAGCAATAAATTGCTTGACTTTTTGTTTAATTAACTGATGTTGCTCATCTGATAAGTTTTGTTGTGTAATATTTTCCAAAATAAATTCTTTTACACTATCTGCTTGTCGATTTTTGCTGCTCCAAACTTCAAGCAGTGTTGAATGGCAAAACTCGTATGAAACTACAAAATGAAGTTTTTTCCGAAAAGGAACAAAAAGGAGCAAAAAGTGTTAATGATGTTTGATTATATACAGTTTGATTAATAAATTTTTTCAAAAATATTGCAAATACCTTTCTATACACAGAAGTTATATTCCACACAACACACGTATGTTTGTTAGTTTTGACCAATAATAACACACCAACAACACACTGAATTACTAGACAATAACACACAACTATTTTTTAAACTATATCACAAATTGTTTTACATACCTTGTCTAACTTCTTCCATATTTAAACTTTTTCACAGTGTTTAAAATTAATGTTTTAGTCACGATCGAAGTTAGTAAAAATTTCGCGCGCATTTTCTCTTCATAATGTAACATTGAAACAGCTGAATTTTTCCTTTCATAAAATAACAGGGTGCAACATAAAAATTATAAAAAAATGTTTATATAACCGTTAGAGTATACGAATTCAAAAAACGAAAGCAGATTTTAAATTTTAAACAAAAAAAATTAAATTTATGCCAAAAATAGCAACGTTTTACCCTTAGTGCCCTGAAGGGCTTATTGCAAAAACTAGATAAGCCACAGAATGAAAATACTGAGAAAATCGCCTTTGAAGTTTAAAATAAATGCAGAAAATAGGGATTTGATGAAATCATGATACAAATACTTTTATTTAGTGCTTAATGAAGACTACTATCACATACCCGTCGCTGTACACCAAGAAATCTTCGGAAATCGCTAAAATCGCAAAAAGTTGTGGCTTATCCAGTTATTGCATGAAATTTATTCTATTATTTTTTTTTTTTTTTTTTGAATATCATAAGTTTTGTTATTTTGGTTGAAATAAAGTGGCATATCGTGTTTTTGCACCACACCAGTTTCAATAAATCATACCTCGCTGGTTTCTGAAATTACTTCATCATCTGTTGGCAAAAACTCTTTGTCTTTGACGCTGTCATCACTATCTTCAACAAAATAATCACTTCCACTGCTATCTTCATCAGAATCCATCGTTTTGTAATACTGCCTTTGTAATTGCTGTGGCTTATCGAGTTTTTGGGACAAATAATTCTGAATAAAATCAAAATGTAAAAAGTGACACTTGCGGCTAAGGCGGAAATTAAACGGAATATAGGTACAATATTTTAAGAGGACGTTCCGATGCTGTAAAGTAATTGAATGAACTGATAAAACCACTTTCTGAATTACAATAAGCCCTTCAAAAGCCGAGGCACATAGAATCCGTCGTACTTGAAATATAAGTTTTCTAATTAGCTATGTCACATTCAGTTTATCTCCGTCAACGCAAACTACTAAAGTTGGTCAACTTTTAACTTATGACGTACGTTGAATAGTTTGAGAACTATTAGTTGGTTTTTTGGTAGATATCGTGCCATAACCGCCAAAATAGCTTAAGCGACATAATTTTCGAACTTCAATTTTTGACCAAAATCGATTATTTGCGATCGTAAATAGTCAATTTTCGTAAAAAAATGAAGCCAAAAAAATGTGTCGCTTATCGATGTATTGCTTTAGTTTCTAGGCAAAAAAAAAAATGACAAACACTATCAGAACGGAACAACTAGCTGTTTTCAAAGGTCGCAACACCTTCATGATCAGCGTTCTTTGTGTTTGGTCCACTGTGTGTAGAGTCAGCTGATGCAGATTTTTGCTTTATATACATGCATATGTATGTACTCAGTTTTCAGTACAAATGGAATATGAGAATTGTTTTGATTCATCGTATTACAATTTGTAATGAAAGCTCAATTTTACCATTTCTAAGCTTACAACAGTATTGCCATTGTCGGTTTTTCTTTACTAATTATGCACATGTTAGTTAATTTGCTTATTTTTGTGCTACTTAATTCAAACCGAAAAAAACCCTAAAACTAAAAAAAATCCCAAGAAACGAAAAATGAGCCAAAAATAAGAAAAAGCTAAAAACCGAAAAAAAGTTTAACTTTTTTTAATGTCTACGTCAGCTAAGATTATCGATTATATAGGGTAAAGTTCGTATAGTATTACATACATACATATATATTAAACCTCTGCAAAAGACCATTTAAAACAATGATAAACAAACACATACATATATAATATAGAGTAAAATGCATGCTTGTACGAATGTACTTGTAAAAAAGAGCAAAACAGAGTGCCCACGGGCGGCCTTTTGATGATCTCTGGTTTAAAAGAACTTTCGAGACGAGGGGTTTTCCAAATGCTTTATTACACCGAAGTCTTTGAAAACAAACGCTAAACAACACTGTTTGCAAGGCATTTGATTCAGTTATTGCAGTTAAAGGAGTAAAGAAGAGAATACCTGGTGACGAAAGAAGTTGTGATGCTTGCTTTTTCCAACGCATGGGCGCGTATACAAACGGCATACATGTACACAACGTGTGTGTGATCTTTTATATTTCTGCGCACATATAAACGCACACATGCATTGACATTATTTGTGTGCGCTTGCTTTAAAAAAACCTCCCTCACCATTTACATCTGAAGACACTACTTCTTTACATTGCTTGTAAATAAAAACACCAATGCATCCATCGTGCTTCTCTTATTATACGACAGCATTTATTATTGGTTTACTATAATACATGTCACGAGAATATATCTAAAAATCAATACGTATTTACATTTCAAGACTGTTTACGCAGGCCTCTAATATGTATGTAGCGTCCGTACGGAACCCTGCGTGTGCGAGTCAAAGCCGCACTTTATTGAATTTATTTTCTGCACGGTATAATTATTTGTTCAAATATTTGCTATTTAGTTGGTCACACTATGTTCACTTTAAACACATTTTGTGATCGATAACAAACAATTTGGTTTACGTTTCCCCAATGTGACCGCACAAACCTTAATAGTGCGTGCGGTAGTGTCGCATGTTTTATATGTACTAATTACAATTTGTAGGAATATTGTTGTATTTTAATGTGTTTAAGTTTTTGCTGCAATCTGGTGCCCATTTACCATGCAACGTGCTTATGTTTGTAAATACATATGTATAAGTATAATTATAATTTGCCTTAAATTATTTTTAATATTATGCGCTACACACGCTGAAAGACCATATAATGAGTAAATTGATCTTATGTATTTTGCTTCGATGCCGATTGAGTTTGATAATTAATTTAAGGGCATTTTTGAAAGCTAATTTACTCAAAACACGTTATAACTCAAAAAATGGAATTTTTGAGTTAAGGTGGAAGTACATAGCACGCGTTCGATACGCTAATGCGATACTCGCGTCTGTAAGTTGAAATAGTGTGTTTTCATAAGGTAAGTTACATAGAGAAGTTCGCGACGCGCGTGTCTCGCAAAAAGTTGAACATTCTTCAACTTTCACGCGTTGTATACAAAATGACAGCTAGTGTTGCCAGATTCATAAGCTAACATACACAAAAATGATTAGAAATTAATTTTTTTATTAAACAATGGATAAAAAATGCATTAAATATTTAAAGAAAAATAAAACGTAAATGCAAGACAAAAAAAAAAGCCGGCAAAGGTTTTAAATTTTACAACTAAAAAAGCCTCAAAGGCGTGGTGTGTAATCTTCCAATTGTATAGCATTAAACGTTTAACAAGCCAGACAAGCATTGCCGCGTAACGCGTGGTATGTACCTACACCTTTAATAATGCAGGGTTAATCCTTGTTTACTCAACTCTTTTTCCATTACGTTGTGCATAAATTTAAAACTTTAAACTAGTTTTCTGCCAAACAAGTTTTTTTAAGTTATGACTAGGGAAAGGATTTTCATGTAAATACATGTTTTCTGTCGTTGGTCTTAGATCAACGTAAATAACATATCTTTGCGAATCAACAAATTTATGACAAAATGGCATCGATTTGTTAGTGCATATTTTTGCATATTTTACAATAAATACATATTTTTGCATATTTTACTATAAATGTATATTTTTAATACATTTTTTAGTTTTTTCATGTTATAAATCTAATTTTGTTTTTTTTTATTATTTGAAAAGTATTTAAAAGCTGCAGTTTTTACGACTGTGTAAGAACAAAAAAAGAGGAAAACGAGAAAAATTTATGGTCGTATTTTTTGTGATATTATTCGATATACCTTGGGTTAAGTCAAGAATACCAACACCATTGAAAATTAAAAAAAAATAGCATGGTATGTGTAATTTTTTTCAGCCCTCTCTTCTGGTTCTGCATTAATTTCATGTGGATATAAAGTGCTTTTGAAAGCAACTTTGCGTGTTTCAGCCTTTAATGAAAAATATCAAGTGGTATGATACGGATACATCCTATAGTAACTACATAGATGGGGAACGTGGCAGAAGGCTGTCGGATACTTAATTTCTATTAATAAATTTTTTTTTTTTTTTTTAATGCATGTATTTATTTATTGTATCTTCATATATGAACTAACAATAAGTATTCAAATCTTAAATCTATAAAAAAATTATTAGGCCCGACCAGTGTCGGACATAAACTTAGTGATAGTTATAAATAATACAACAGTAGTGATAATCAAAAAAAAAAAGAAATTTTAAAGTCAAAAACCGTTCCCTGATATCCAAAAAAATAACGTGTGCTCGAAGTGTACGTTAAATTAAATTTCCATACTAAAACTAGTTTTAACGTACACTTGAAGCACACGCTATTTTTTGCATATGGGTGCAAGATTTTTTACTTTAAAATTTCTTTAATTTTATTAATAGAAATATAATATCCGATAGCCTTCTGGCTAATTGATATATGGGTACACATAGTATTGCTTTCTTGTTCACACTATAGGCCAATTAGAGGCTTTAATTATTAACACATCAATTAGAAATAGTTATAAAAAAAAATTATGAACTTAAAATATACATATGCAACAAATTCGATCAATAGTTTATAGTTCTAAGAACAAAAATTTACAGCCTAACCCACGATGTCGATCGACAACTCGATCGACTGACGACAAGTCACTCATTATAGTTCGTTTGAGCGACCCACTAACTATCGATTTGTCGGTCGTCGGGCCTTACGTTGTTAACGTAATGCATTTACTCATTGTCAAATTAGCATATTGCCACATCAAAAATTTCACAAATAAAACGCTACTTTACAAATAAAAAGCGCTGAAATGTGAAAAGTATTCCATAAAAAATGCAACTCTATGCTACTTAAAATAATAAAAATAACAACAATAATAAACATAAGACAATACAAAAAAAAAATTCAAAAGTTATTTTCAAAATTTTGTGTGTGAAATATAAATAAATGTATCAGTTGAAATGTGTAGATACTCCTAAAATAATGCAAGCGGATTGTAATGAAGAATGGAGGGGAGTAGACTTGGGTCGAACTCGTTCACTAGTTCATTTTTGCCACAAACCAATGATCAAACCCATGTAATTTAAATGGGTTTGATCAGTGGTTTGTGGCAAAAATGAACTAGTGAACGAGTTCGACCCAAGTCTAGAGGGGAGTAGCACCAATGGGACAAGCAATCTATTGAAGTGGATAGAGTAATTTGCCTAATTGAGTGTTTAGAATTGGTTAGATAAATTCACATACACATTCATAAATACATATATATGTATGTATGTATATAATTCAAAAAGAATTATATGACAAAAATGCATGTTTGTGAGTTAAATAAATAAAATAAACGCAAAAAAATTAACATTTTATTTTTGATTTTCATAAATGTAAATTTGCTTAAAAATTTGGTATTTATGTGTACTTTTTTGTTTTGTCGACAAGCACAAACCAAGTGACTGATTTTGACATTTGTTGATATTTGAATTTTCATATTGGGTACCAAATATGTATGGAAATGGTTACGTCATAGTTCGCATGCATTGTCGATCGACTTGTCGTGCTGAACAAGTTTAGTGGGTCCCAAATCAGCTGTTTGTCGTTAAAAATGATTGCGAACGACAACGTTCGATATCGTGGGTTTGGCTGTTAGAAACTGAATATTACACAAACGAAATAGCAGCATCTAAATGCGCACCAATAACTTCTGCTGACGTGGAACATTAATTTTTATTACATAAAAATTTTTCAGAAAAAATCTTCAAAGATTTATCTTTGACAATAAAAAAATATTTATTCATTCGTGTACGTAAATAAAAGTTAGACTGAGCTTTATTTTGAATTGCATATGATTGGCCAAATATATATTAAGAAGTCATTGAAACTAAGCTTTTTATGTTTTTTTTTTTTAAGTTTTTAATGACAAAATGTTTGTTAAGAAAGCAATGAAGGTGATTTTTTGAAGTTTTTAATGTAATTAAATGTTGAAAAAAAGTTGATAAATGCATATTTTATTAGTTTTAAATGCATATATTTATATTTTTACTGCATATTTTATGTACATAAAACGTGATTTTAAATGCATGAAAATCCTTTCCCTAGTTATGACATTGTTTAAATAAATCAGCGAAATGTCAAATTTAATATTATGGATACACGCGTTCATGTGTACATGTACTATCGCTAAGTTAAATACGACTTCTGACTTCTGTTTATTTCCTTTAATTTTCAATTTAAATTTCGTCTGTCAAATTATGTATATGTAATTTTTAATATTTAATTTATTTCCCCATAAATAGAAATACTATCTATCTGAAATGCCAATTTAATACGATGCGAAAGTGAAAAATATTCCGAAAACTAATGACTTGTCAATATTCGAAATTGAATTTTGAATATACATACATTCATACATATGTACGTACGAGTAACATACTATGTATGTATGTATACATAAAATAGATTTACTATATTTTTATGTTAATTTATGCTGTAAATCTTTGATAAATAAATCTTAAGTTGTTTTCATAAACTAATAAATATTTATAATTTAATTTTCATTAATATTATTACTTACCACGTGATGTGACCAGTGGTAAAATTTCACGTAATGGAAAAATTCGATCTGAAATATTAATTGTGTTTTTTTTTTGTAACCAGTTTCATTACCCCTTTAAGTTCTTATTATTATTTGTAAATTTCGATAAAGTATTAAGTGAACTTTATTTATTATTGCCGTTTTATTTTCTGCGGTAAACTTTCCAAAAATTAATAACATTTGTTTGCAAAAAATAGTTATAATTATTCCTAAAGCTACGGTCACACTTGTCAAACATTTGCCCAAAAAAACGTAACCAACAAACACTAATGAAAAAAGTTTTGATCCAGACGCGTGTTTATCAAATTAAACAGTTTCAAACACAACTATTTAATAGATAATGTCATAGAATCCAACACTAAAGATTTTGCATTAGCATTTAGTGGTTACGCTATTTTGGGCAAATGTTTGACAAGTGTGACCGTACCTTAACACGATTTTTGGAAATTTCTTAAACATTTATTTGCATACATATGTATGTATGTATATTAATACAATTATACATATTCATATATATATATATATATATATATATATATATATATATATATATATATATATATATATATATATATATATATATATATATATATATATATATATATATATATATTAGACCCCTGCAAAAGACCACTTACAAGAACTTTTAAGACATGAGGGATTTTTTAAATGCTTAAATTCAGCGAATTCTTCTAAAACAAATGCTAATCAACATTGTTGGCAACACATTTGTTTCAGTTATTGCAGGTATAGGAGTAAAGAAGAAAATAACTACTTCGTGACGGAAGAATTTGTGATGCTTGCTTCTTCATACGCATGGGCGCGTATACAAACGTCATGCATGTACATACGCACACACGTTGGGTGTATGTACCCTTACCCCCCGTCTAGACTGGCAATAAAATCATTAACATATTGCAGCAAATATCAAATTATTGATATTGCCAATGGAGACAGCTCATTGCCAGTACTTGCAATAATTGTGGCAATAATTGTCAACAGTTTTTCGTTGACAATTATTGCGAACGTGAAACATCAAACTCGGTGTTAATTTATGTTCGAATTTTCTGTATTGCGTTTGGCATTTCGATAATATTATTGAAATTTATAAAATATGTATATGTATGTATATTAAAAAAGGAAAATAGTCTCTTAAAAACGTGTGTAGTGAATTAATTTGTATTATTATAAGTTTTTAAATATAAAAAATTTTTCGATTAACCAGATATTTAAAAGTGAATTATATTTTTATTCTGCACCTTCCCTGTTGACTTTTTCCATATTGTGGCTACGATTTCCCATAGCCTTAACATAAGTAAAGCAATAAGCAATATTGTTCCACTATTCTGCCGGCGTTATTGGTATATTGCCAACACATTTATTGCCAGTCTAGACGGGGGGTTAAACACATAATAGCTTACTATATATGTACATCTTACGAGATGGGTGAGCAAATTTAAGGTTGGCTTATAAACACACTTTTTTGACAAATTCAGTTTCATTAATACCAATGTAAAGTAGAAATATGGTTAATAATGTAACATGTTGTCGGGCAAATGTCTACCTCTAGCATGTCTGCAACCGTCTTCTTTTCACAATTTTGAAAGACATTTTGCGACAAAGCTTCGCTTATCTTGTCAATTCAGCGCCGAATTTAATCTTTAAGAGCGTCCGTTAATTCTGATTTGTTCACGTAAACACCGTCTTTCAAATTAAAATTCTTTGTTCAAGAGTGTAGCGTTTCATGGTTAAAATATCCCATTTGTTTACTAAATCAATGTCAAAGGCTGACAGCTTAATTCTTGACATTTCATCGCAGCCAATTTGCTTCCTAGTCTCAAATTTGCCATTTAAATAACAAAATACGCTTATCTTCCTTCTCGTGCCGTCTCAGTATATATATGTATGTATATATACTTTGTGCGGATTCCTACATATTTTTATATTTTTTTTCAAGAATATTTATCCAGCAATCTCACATGTTTCGTTTCAAATTAATGATGATGATTTTATTATAAATAAAGCATTTGGTAACATAAAATATGCCCTTTATGTTATCAAAGTTTTAAGCAAAAAAAAAAAAAAAATTAAAAGATTGATGTGAATCATGAACCAAAGAATACAAGATTACGCGTTGCGCATGTTTGTTAACTTGAGTGTGCTGGTGTGACGTCAAAAGGACGTAGCAATTGAAATGTAAGCAAAATTGCCCGATACCAAATACACGTGTATGCGTGATTGTGTTTATGTTTATCGGCTGATGTGACGTACATGCGCAGAAAAAGAATTTTTTCAAAAGCTGAATGCGTAATCTTGTATTCTTTGATTCATGGATGTCAATAAGTTTAGTGGTAAAGAAATATTTTATTCAATATAAGTAATTAAAAAAAAATCAATTAATCCTTGTGAGCTAATACAGCCATCCTCATGATTTTTGTAAAACGAATTAATTTTTAATTGAACTTTCGTGTTTCTTAAATGAATCTGGTTTTCGCTTTCTGCAAACTATGAAAAAAATGTTTTGTTTTATTATAAAATAAACAAAATGTTTTAACTAAATGACTTAACTTACATTTCAAAAATTTAACAGGAGAGCAGATTTTATGGTTGTTTCATACATTCTTTCCTATAGCCGGGCTTACATCTGTGTGCGATGTGCCACACAATTCAGACATGTATTTATTAAGGTAAATAGTTCCATATATAACTAATAGACAATTTTATAGGATCCAACATGATTGGAAACTGTTGAAATCAATAAATATATGTCTGAATCAAACAGTTTTTCATTAGTAATTAGTTGGTTACGCTTTTTTGCGCAAATGACACACAAGAAATGCCAGATGTAAACTCAGCCTATGGCTGCGTCTGAAATCTTTTTACTTATATAGGCACAAAAGTAATGCTTACAGTCATGAAAATTGTAGTAGAGGACTTAACTCATTTTTCAAAAATGTCAGTTAGGTCAGTTAGTAAAAACAGCGACGATATGTGTAAAACTCTGCTTGTTTATTTTTTAATTAACTGATTATTTATATTAATATTAAAAATAAAATCTCAAGTACGCAAGCCATAGTTAAAAATCATTAGACAAATTTAATATTTACGCAAAATTTTTCTAGAAAACGTTTACATATGTCAATATGGAAAATTTACAGAAAAGTGCAATTTATACAAATAAATATTTGTTTTCAGATTTTATACGTCTAGGTACTTTTCTGTTTTAGAAAGTTGTTAAAATCTTAACAAATATCTAATATTTTCCTGTTAAATAATGGAAAGTTTTGTTATTTTATAAATTAAAAACTTTTGTTTGTTACTATCACTGCAATTAATTAACAAATTGTTCTACAGTAAATTTACTTAATTTTTTATTTATTTATTTTTTTTTCGTTACAGATTTCAGTTACGTGGCCCCTTAATTATATGGAATACCATGTTGGCAATGTTTAGTATTATGGGAGCATTTCGTACAGCACCAGAGCTGTTACATGTTTTACGTCATTACGGACTTTTTCATTCCGTTTGTGTTCCTAGGTAAGTTATTGAATTCAAATAAGTAAACGAACATGCCCAGTAAAAAAAGAGCTTCCAAGGAAGTCAATAAGATTCCGAACTTGTGATACGGATGATTTCAAATGACTTTTACATAGGGTGGTCATTGAAAGAAGTTATTTTTTTTTTTTTTTTTTTGTTACATAAGTAAATTCGATTTTTTTTATGATATTTTTAATTAGTGCAATAATATTTCATTACTTCTATAGAGTTGGGAAAACTCGCCACCAGCCATGGAAAGACCAAATATCAAAATTTCATTTAAATCAATATACATATTTTGTAAAATTGAAAATGTCATATTTCATGCCATCGAATTCATTTGCTTAAAAATATTCAAGAAATAACTTCTAAATTAATATTCTGGATATTGTTAATAATCACTTCCTGAAAAATCAAGTTCCTCGAGAATTACTTCCAATATTTTTCACTGCGTATTAAAAACCTGTATGAAAATCACTCAGAAAAATTAGTGCTTTCCATACAAATTGTATACTCAAGTCGACCGTCTACGTTGTAGAAACAGGGGGTAAGCTTTTATTTTAGAGCCATGCAGTTCGATTTTTTCCTGCATTTTATTAAATGCAGAGCCAACTACGTTTTAAACCAACAGTGTATAAAACATTTCTTTGAAAAACAAGCTATATCACCAAGTAACGTAACGTGTACTTTTCTGTGGAAGTGCCCATACATACTTATATGTATATATATGTAGATGAAAATCCACACTTTTGGAACAAACGTATTTCGTTAAACTTTCATATATTCGTTCATAATTGAACAAAGCGATTATTTAAAACGTTCTGTAATCCAAGTGGAATCATTATCATATCATGTCCTTGCAAATAAATATTTATGAGTGCTGGAACAATGTCATACGCTTTTATTCAAGTAGAAATACATGACGGTGTGGAATATTTTTTTTTTATTATTAACCTTGTCCTTGATCATCTTGTTTTGTTTTTATTTTAACTTTTTACTACGAGTAGGTATAACTAAAAAAAAATTCCTCAATTACGAGTATTTTATTCAAGTTTTTATTGTTGCAGTTTCAATAGTCCTTTTACTTTTACAATTTATTGAATTTATTAATGTGTATGTAACGGATGGAAATTTTTACGTTTCAAATCTTTGAACTAAGTTTTGTTTTATGTTTCTGTTAACCAGTTTTAGGCGTTCTGATGGCAGCACAAAATTTATTTTGTTTGGAAAGGTGAATGATTCAATAGCAGTACATACGTAGGTATGTATGTATTTTCATCTGTGAATTCGGCACACTGCACATTGGGTAATTTGAACTACTTTTTAGGCCAAAATTAATTTCAGCCAAAGTTTTCGACCGATATGGCATGTCTGAAATTTAGAATTTAAGAGTTTTTCATGAGTCCGCACAGCTTGATTACTTGATTTTTGCAATAATGGAATTTTTTGTATTGCCATGATATGAAAAAAAGTTAAAAAACTAACATTCTTATGTATAAGAAAAACTGGCACGAGTTCCTTGATACAATTTGACATTAAAAATCGGCGCATAATGTAACTTTAATCCTCTGTTAAGTCCTAGCGTGATTTTCAATGTAAAATTGTGTGACAAAAATCCTTATACATAAGGCTGAGGTGTCTAAAAGAAAACAATACAAATCAAAAACCGAAAAAGAACCGAAATGAAAAATAAAAAAATATACATATTCAGAATTATTCTCTTAACACTTTTCATCAAGGAGGAACACGGCAGTCCACGGCCAATATTGTCAAAAGCTAATGCGAAGTTTATATTTGTGGAGAAAGTCGTTTATTTGAGATTAAGTTAGAATTACACGTTATATTAACAGAAGCAATAAGGGTCACCAAAATATTTTGGTTTTTTTTAATTGCTTACTATTCCCTCTCTTCCCCATATTATGCACTATTTTCTTCTTTTTGTTTAATTACATAAAAAAATTAATAAATTAACTAATTGATTAATTTATATCAAAATTGCACTTTATGCAGGGCTGAGTAAGTTGCTTGCAAATGTGAACTTCGACTGCCCATAAATTAGCTGATATTTGTTTTTTTTTTACAAAAACCAAATATTCAGTTACTTGCTTTGATATATTCTAAATCGAACTTCATTCACAAAAATATTGTTATTGTTAGTGCAAAAGATTATTTTTGGCCAAGATTTGGGTAAAATTACCTACTGTGCACTGGTGTGAAATAAGTATTTATAAGAAATAAAACAGACAGTTCGTACTTGGAGACAGGTTTGGCTACTGTAGATTTTTTTTAGAAAAATAAAAAAAATATATTGAAATAATGATTAATATAAAAAAATAAATTTGAAGACTGATCATGAATCAAAGAATACAATATTAAGCATTGCGCATGTCGGTTAGCTTGAGTGTGCTGGTGTGACGTCAAAATGACGTAGAAATCGAAATGCAAACAAAATTGCCCTATACCAAATACACGTGTTTGTATGATTGTGCTTATTTTATGCGCAGAAAAAGAATATTTTTCAAAAGCTGAATGCGTAATATTGTATTCTTCGATTCATGGAGACTGATATGGGATAGCATATCGTCGCTGTTTTAACTAACCGACCTAACTGGCACTTTTCTGAAAAATGAGTTAAGACCCAACTATAATATGAATAAGCTAGCTTAAGCAACTGTGCGGTTACATATAAAACGCATATGACAAACTATAATGTACTTAACAAACTTTTCGTCAAGTTTCGTCAAATGTCATTTGCTTAAGTTAAGTGCCAAACTGAACGCACATTCCGTAAGGAAACAACTGTTTGTGCATTTTTTAAACTCAAACAAGCAGCAGCAGAAAATATTCATTGATTTTAAATATTTTTTTTATTGTTTCTTATTTTAAACTCAGAAAATAAAGCAAAACTTTTATTTTCATTGTTTGTGTTACAATACACTTATACACACATACTTATGTATTTACTTGTGTATATTCACTGTTGTACTTTTTAGTAGGCAAAACAAATAAAACAAGTAATAAGGTGATGGATATATGTATTTATATGTGAATTTCTAATAGATTAGGTCATTCTTTCAAGTTAGTTTGATTGAATTGCATTCATTTAGGAGTTATGAGAAGAAACAAAATTAATGCAAAATTATTGACAATACCTAGATGTGCAGCTGTGGCTAAAGAATACTTAAGTACATTGTGGCCACCTAAAAGTCACATCTGAATTGTTTAAGCATTTGACAGACTTATCGTTCAATTCTGACATTAGCTTAAGCCGGCTTATTCATATTATAGTTGGGCCTTTTATAAGTCGTGTAATACACATTAAGTGCGTTCGAGAACACAAAAATTTTTACTATTTTTTACTGGATTGCGTTCGAGTACACAAAATCCAGTAAATGAGAGGGCGAATTGAGAGAGAAAAATGACAGTTCATTTACTGAATAAATGCAAGTTTTTACTGGACAAATTTTTGCCAGTAAAATTCAGTAAAACGAAACCATAGACCAATTCACAATCTTGTGCAAATGGTCTTGCATCGTTGCATGTGCAAAATGGTATATTATATTGACTCTCACCACTAAGAATTGTTAAGTGGTCATTATCAATATACTATACCATTTTGTACATGCAACGTTGCAAGACCATTTGCACAAGATTGTGAATTGGGCTCATATGTATTTAAATATAAACAAACAAAAGCAAAGGGAAACAAAAATTTTTAATTTTTGATGAAATTTTTAAAATAACAAAAAACAAATGTATTAAGTTATAAGCATTATAACATTTATTTAAGTTTGATGCTAGAAAAATATTCGGTTATGTTATGTATTCCACGTGAAATTAAAACGTGCGGAATTTCCATAAAATTGTTGGAAATATGTATATATGCACATATGTATGTATGTATGTATGTATTTATAATAACAATGCTATTGCATTTCCGAACGATTTAATTTGACATGGAATTCAGAACATAACCGATTGTTTTAAAACGTGAATAATTAATAGATTCCCAGCAAAAAATAAATGAACGCGTTCAAAATGAAGTAGTGTTTCATGAGTTCTTGAGCATGTGTTTCTTCGCATGCATTCTGAATGGCATCGCAAAACGTAAATAATGCTATAGTTTTTGAACCCATTAAAAACGCATGCGACGAACGCAAGCATACATTGAAATTAATATCCAGCAAAAAAGGCATGCAAAAACGGAATTAAATCATCACATTGAAACATTTTCATAAAACAAGTTTTATCTCCAATAAATAACAAGAGTTCAATAGCTCATTGGTAGAGAGTATGCCTTAACAGTTAGAACAGCAGGGTTCGTATCCTGGCTGCGAAATTTTTTTTTCGTTTTGTATTTGCGTGAAAAAACGTCATCGAATCATGGGTTCTTGCATGGGTTCTAAGCACTCATTCGAATGATGGATGAGCAGTTTTGCTAAATGTGAACCCATGCTCGTCAATGACACGCCTGTGTTAAAATCATGCGTTCTGCACCTAAGTTGAACCAATGCATTTGCAGTAGAACCCATGCATTAACTATTTCTTTTGCATGTGTTTTTTGCTGGGTTATTATATTGAAATTTTCGTTTATACATATCGTCGGGTCGACGGTTCCTGGTTTGACGTATGGAACATTTAAAAAATTTACTTTGTGTACTTTTTTTTAAAGTCTTTCCCAGTTTTTCCATGTCTTGAATATATCATCCTAATAACTTCTCACGTTCAGGGTAAAAAGCTTAGAAACTTTAACGGCCTGACCCGCGATGTCGACAAGAAAATTTTATATCGCTTACTTATATTTAAAACAAAATCAAAATAAGAAAGTTTATCTTATCAATATAAGTAAGCTATAGAAAGTTTCTGGTCATAAACATAAATATGTCCATATCTATTAATTTTATTATTAAACAAAATATTCTATCGTGTATTTCATATGTATAATTTTTTTTAGCGCCAAAATTGGTAATCAGCTGTTGTATATATTTTACTGGATTTTAAAATTTTTCCGTTCGCGTACTTTTAGATGCAAACTTTTTTATTGAGAGTAATTTCTTTAAATTACTCAGTATTTACTCAGTTACTGGATTTTACTGGAAAAGTACTCAAACGCACCTATTGTCTACAATTTTCATGATTGTGAGCATTACTTTTGTGCCTATGTATATAATTAAAAAGATTTCTGACGCAGCCATAAGAATGAATGTATAAAACAACCATAAAAGCTGCTCTCCCGTTAAATTTTTAAAATGTTAGTTAGGTCAGTTAGTTAAAACAGCGACGTTATTAGACATGACGATAAGCAAAAGAAAATGTCTCTAACAGGAGATTAGAAGTCGTGTTTCACTTTTACCCTGATCTCCTTTTTAACCGACTTAAAAAAGGAGGAGGATATCAATTCGTCTCTATTTTTTTTTGGCGGTGCTACTTCATAACTCGGTTCATATTAGACCGATTGTAAAATTTTTTTATTATCTTAGAGGGTATGTCTTCCCATTTGTCCCATTGCAAACAAATTGGGCGGGGACATGCCCACAAATTTTTTATTTGATTTTATTTTATTCTACTTATTTGATTGCTGCAAAACCTAGCAAGCATCTTTGGTTTTGTAATTACACAATTTTAAAGTCGAGAAAATGGGCGGAGCTACGCCCATTAAAATCTGTTATTATATTTCACGTGGTTCTACTGAACCGATTTGCACGAAACTCACGAAACACATTGAGCTCAAAAATAGACACAATCTTCCATTTGAAAAAATGGGAGGAGTCACGCCCATTAAATTTTCATATATTATTTCAAATGGTTTTACTGTACCGATTTTTAAAAAACTTAACACACACACTGAGCTCTGAAATGGGCGGAGTCACGCCCATCAAAATTTAATTTTATATCCCATAAATTTTTTTCGAAAATGTTCTACCAGATCTTTGCATTGAAGTTGGTTTTTTTTGGCAGAGTTATTTATAAATATTATATTCACGGTCTATAAAAATTTAATTGTTTAGATCTATTTTTTTCTTCAATTGAACTCTATTGTTGAAGAGAGTTAATAAGGTTATATATGTATGTATGTATGTAGATAAAAAATGTATAGATAAGCTGACAACATTGACGGTTAAACAAATTTCAGTTCACACGGTTTGTCACGTGCGAAAATTGTCAGATCTGTAGTTAGGCATTGCCAGACTCAAAGCATTTGAGAGAAATTTTCAATTAGCAATCGTTTAATATAATAATGTATAATACAAATTCTTATGGACCATAAAGAAGCAATTTCAAAGATTTTAGCTGTACATATATATTTTATTATATGTTTTCACTCTCGCTTGCAGTATTGCCAGAATAAATAAATCGTTTCATTTCTTAAGCTCTCAATAGTGTTTGATGGAAAAACCATTTTTTTATTAAGAAAACTGTAATGAAAGAAGTGTACCTTTAAACGTGGTCAGCACTGTAGCAATTTAGAGCACAAGACTAGAATGTATTAAATAATTTTGAACTTGAACTTCAAACAAATCAAATTGTTAAATAATTTAGCGGAAAAATTTTTGAAATTTACATAAATTTGTGATATAGATTATTAATTTAATTCACATTGATTGATTTTCTTTTTCAGCTACATTGAACAAGATCGTGTCTGTGGTTTTTGGACATGGCTATTTGTTTTATCGAAATTGCCCGAACTTGGTGATACCATCTTTATTGTGCTGCGCAAACAGCCATTGATCTTTCTGCACTGGTACCATCACATTACCGTGCTAATATATTCGTGGTTCTCATACACCGAATACACGTCCTCAGCTCGTTGGTTTATCGTCATGAATTACTGCGTGCATTCTGTAATGTATTCGTATTATGCGCTCAAAGCGGCCCGCTTCAATCCACCACGTTTTATAGCCATGATTATAACGTCACTGCAGTTGGCACAAATGATTACTGGCTGTGCCATTAATTTGTGGGCCAATGGCTTCCTCAAGACACATGGACCACAATCGTGTAATATATCGCAGACAAATATCAATTTGTCGATTGCCATGTACTTCAGCTATTTTGTTTTATTTGCAAGATTCTTCTATAAGACATACCTGTCACCGGAAGGCAGCAAGAGTAAACGCATGGCTGCTTCCTTGGTAGCACAAAATTCAGCTAAACTATCATCGATGGCGTCATCTAAAACGACGACGACAACAACAGCAGCAACGAATAATGATAATAATGTAAATGCATCAAATCATTTACTTAAAGCGAAATCGCAGTAAATGTACATAGAAACACTTTAATCAGGGGAATAAAAAAGTAAATTGTTTAAGGTATCTTAATTCTTTATTTAATTTAAATTTAAACAACAACAAAAACATACACACAAAATACTATACAAATATATAATTGTATATTTATTTCTGGTCTTGAGCAAATAAAAAATAGAGAAAAAAATAAAAAAATAATAACTATTATAAAACTAAACACAACGTTTACTCTACAAATATTATAAAGTATGCAATATACGATTTAAATGTATATTTTATTTGTTCTTTTAAAAACCAAACACTTTTGGGAGGGTTTTGGAATTAAAAATATTTTATTTAAAATTAATCTCAAGGCGTATCTAACTGCATACTTACATAAATACATACAAAGAATTGTTTATTCATTAATATAAGAAGTTTGACAGATCGGGCACAATGTGTTTAATCTTTTTGATGTGAAATTTAACAGCTGCAGATCGATCAGCTGCTCTAATGTATTCAATTTATGAGAAACGCCTTGAAATACATATGTATATTGTAATTTCTTTAAAAAAAATAGTAATAGGTCTGTTCATTTACTTTCCCAGCAGAAACTAGCAACGAGAGAGTAAGGCAGAAATTTAAAAATTTGCTCTCCCAAATATGAAAAAGTAAATGAACGCTTCACTTGTAAAAACTAGCAAGAAAATTTTATTCATATCAGAACCATGAATGGAAATCATGATACAATTGTACTTCTTCTAATATATTTTGTTTGATAATATTTTAAATTGCATTTTTTTAAATTGACATTTAATATGAAATTCTTTACACAGTTTCATGTATTATTACTATTTTTATACATTTTTTCTTGATTTTTTAATTTTATTCAGTAACAAATACAAAAATGCAACTTTCCATCTCTGATCATGTATGAGAAGCAAACATAATTCTTTGACATTAAAATTGAATTTATGTGGCTTAATAAAAGAAAAACAATAAATTAAGATAATAAGCTTTACATTCATTTTACAACAACAAAGAAATTCACATTTTTCAGTTTTCGTTTTTCAGATATTTTTGAAATAATTAATTTGAAAACAAATTACACAGCAAGTGGTTGGATAATTCTTGCATGTAAAAATTTTAGTAGTAATAATTTGTAAGAATTTCTTTGTCTCTCAATTTTTTTCTCTCTTTTGACGCTCTCTCCTTGCAAAGTTTTTGAGTTAATGACACTTTTAAGTAACAATTGTTACAAATTCGTAACAATTTTTAGTAAGTGAACAAACCTAATAATAAATCTGAATGACACTAAGAAAATAATATTTGATTTAAAAAATATATGTACGTTAGATACAAGAAATTCATCTGACTATATAGGTTTAATATTTTTTTTATAAAAAAAAAGGAAAAAGAAAAGTTTTATTAACATCAATGAATGATATGGATACATACAAAGATCAACAATTACTTTGAATGAATTAATTCTTTTAAATGAGCCTTTGTGCAGTGAAGAACCAAAATGTATGTGTGTACATTTACTCATTTGCGAAAAGAACAACATAACTACAGAATAGATACATATATATGTATGTATGTATATCGATTACACAGAACACGAAGTGTTCAATTTTCTTAGAGCCCTTTTAGACAGGCAAAGTTTACTTTGTCCCAGTTCACACACGTTAACTTTTGTTGATCAACTTTCAGCTGGTAGAAAAAAGAGATATTTGTATTTCCTTCTCCGTCCTTCTAACACCTGAATTGCGAGTTTATCAACAAAAGTTGACGTGTGTGAGCCAGGACATATTAACTCGATTATGGATTCCGCATCCATTGGCAACGTAACTGAAATTAAAATTAATATTATGTATGGCAGCATTCTCCAGTTGCCACAAAATTATCGAAAATACGACTCGTTCGATTGCCATCCATAATCGATTTAGATTTTTCATTTTAGAAAAATATTTGACAAGTTTGGTGACTTCGAGTCATGACCCCACCCCAGCCAGGTTTTCTTCAGTTAACATTTTATTAAATAAATATGTAGGCTAATTTTTTTATTTAAAAAAAAAAAACTATTTTGGCTTTGGATATACACACATACATACCGTGGTATTTGAAATATAATTAACATCCAAATTAATGCAAATATTTTATTGAAAATAAATAAAACATTTAGCTTTGTCTTTTGGCTTTAAACTTCTTTTTATATCCTAAACACTATTTAGCTATCCATATATTATTGGAAAATTTGTTTATGCCGAGTTCGGTTCGACGTTTTTGTTCTACATTAACGAATATACCAAATTATGTTCTGTAATGTAGCACAGAACTGGCGAAATCGAAATTCGGTACCTGAAATGCAAAACGCCCTAACTAACATTTTCATAATTTTACAGAAGGTGAAAAAACATGTTGAAATGGAATATATTGCCTTGTTTAATTCGAATTTTTCCAATATAATAAAATAAATAAAATCGTTATTTTTCAGCCCAATTCTAAATATTATTATTTTTTAATAAAATCTACCTATCTAAAATACTTTGAGCTAAAAATTAAAATTTGAGGGAGAACTTCGAATTTTCGAAAGTCATCTATTTTGTTTCATTTTAACTGAAAGCTTGCAAATGGCTTTTTAAAATCGGGGTACAATGAATAGGGAACAAACTGCCGGGGAGATGTTATTTTAGAATAAGCCTGTTTGTTAGCGCAGAATTGGTATTTTTTGTAGCGTTCATTATAATGATAAAATACCACGAAATTTATAAAAAGTAGATTTTTTGATAAGGCGTTTTGTGTTTTAGATAACGAAATGTATTTTACTGTTATTATTTCATTGCTTGACTTTTTATGCGGAATTTTTGTTGTTTTTTAATTCCCTAATTATAAGCCTATCTTACTCCTATTGTTTTTATTGTAAATTAACTTTGTTATTATAAATTGAATTCGCATAATATAACTATGAACGTAAGTTCGAAAAATTCAAAATAGGAAAATAATCAGCCTTGTTCCTGTTGTCAACATCGACGTCACGTCAATAAAATACCAAAAAAATTGAGGCTTGTCGTCTACTCGCTCTCTAGAACAATTTTTTGCTATTGACAGTCTATTTCTGTTCCCTAAAGTTTAGGAAATAGCATGAGCCTGCCAATAGCAGTTAGTAATTTTTTTCGACAACGGTTAAACAAGCCCCAAGTTTTTGTTATTGCATTGACGTGATGTCGATGTTGACTTGTAGTTTTCAAGGTGAATGTTAAAATATTGAATTCTATAGTAAAAACCGGTAGCAAAGTGAAATTAAATTTACTTTAGTGAAGTTGTTGTCGATCCAGTCAAATCAAATCAAATTTAAATTAACTTTTTTTTTTTATTATATTGAATAATATTTTTTACTAATCTATACAGACCAATAATAAAGGCTAAAAAAAACAAACCATGACAAGCAAATGTAATAATTGTATATGCGCTAAAGAGAAATATTGAATATTTTTTTAAATTCAAGAAAAATAAATTTGCTTAGTAGCAACAATTGAATACTGCTGCATTTGTCAAATCGATTAACTTCATTATTTGAATTAAAAATTGAACAGAACTAAGCCCCATTTATTTATGAATTTAATCGGTTTGATATTTAATTATTTATTAAGGCCCATTATTACAACCTAAAGTTAGATAAAAAGTAGGATTTTATCGGACGTGTAAAAAGCTTTCCATTATTGAAAATTGGATTTAACTTACCAGCTAAGATAAACTTGCCTGTAATTTATCGCTCACTTTAGGTTAAAGTAAAATTTTGCAAATGATAAATTTTTTATACGTCCGATAAAATCCTACTTTTAACTAACTTTAAGTTGTAATAATGGCCCTAAGAAGTTAAATGATTAAATTAAAGATAATTTTTATTGAAAACAAAAGAAAGCAAAACTAAATAAGCACCTGTCCTGTGCTGTAAATCGATTTGATTCAAATTAAGGGATTTTCAAAAATAAATAATAGTCTCATTGTTGTTTTTACATCACATACATATGTATATGTAGTAATTTAATTTTAAATACGATATATTAGCTTTAAAATATTTTATCTAGCAGCCAAATTAATTTTTCGAATTCGAATCGATTTATAGAACAGAAACGAGTAAAAGAAGTAACTATTTTTGCATAAAAATTTTAATTGAAGGAATATAACAAAATAATATACCACGAAATAAATTTAAAAAAATTCAAAACGTAAAAGCAAATTTTAATAATACTAGTAGCTTTCGATATCGAAAGAAATTTCGAAGTACATACTTATTTCCATTTAACTCGAGTAAGTAAAATGAAACTAAATGAAAAATTATATTGACATGCTTTGAAATATTGTTTATATCGAATGCCGTAATTTGCGCGTAGAATATTTTGTTATACTTTTTTTTGCTAATGGCTTAATGCTTCGTTTAGTTTTGAAAACTAACCCCCTGTTTGTGTAAAACGTTTGAGTTAAATAACATACATTTTGAGCGCATTTAAATTTTTTTTTATGAATTCCAATTTTTTTCAACATAATGAATAGAAGTTAATTTAAGAATAATGATAAATAATACTAAACAGAAACAAGTATTACAAAAGCTATATATTTTCGAACAAGAAAATGTATTCGAATTAACATGTTATAAACATACGAATTCGAAAGCATTTCCTTACGTTTCGAATTGCACAGTAGACCCCACTTTGGACAAAATTTTTTTATGTATCTATGTATGACGTAAATCTTAGTATGAGCGGGAGACAGAAATAA
Source organism: Tachina grossa (assembly GCA_949987645.1). Taxonomy (NCBI): domain Eukaryota; kingdom Metazoa; phylum Arthropoda; class Insecta; order Diptera; family Tachinidae; genus Tachina; species Tachina grossa. Next base: position 18,144,046 of record OX465276.1, on the reverse strand, counting down.
TAATTTTGTCCGAAAATTTTTGATTATGAATTAATGGTAAAATAGAAATATAAAATCTGGCAAATTTAAAAAATAAAACTAGGAACTCTAATAAGGCCTTACAGCAAATTTATTTAATTTCATTCCTAAAATAATTAAAATTATACATATTTAGAGGAATTTCCCTGTAATATTTTTTTTGCAAAATTAAATGCATTAATTTCGAAATTACGAATAAATCTTCTTAAAAAATCAATACAACAATAATATTTTTTCTTTTATTAAAAAAAATGATTTTTTGATACAAATTATTCTTAAAACCGAATTTTCTAATATGCCAAAAAATTAAAAAAAATATTTTTTGGAAAGCAGAATTCATTTCTTTTTATTGTAACTTGTTTTTCCCACGATTTGTATTAATTCTTAAAAAACGAATTTCAAGAATTTCGAAATTAATTTCGAATATTCTAATATTGTATGTAATTGAAAAACTATATTTTTGAAAATGAGTTTTTTTATTGTAAATAATTTTTCCCAGTTTGTAATAAATCTGACATTTCATTATTTGACAAATAAAAATTTAATTTTTATTTATTTGCCTAAAGAGAATTGCAAAATATTTGAGTGTCAATAGTAAAATAAAATGAAAAAAATAAAAGTTTAATGGCCCAGAAATTATGTCATGTGGCCTCAAATATTTGCAAGTATGCATTTCTTTTGCATTTAAAACATAAAAAGAATAAATTATATTTTTCTATAGCATTTGATTGATAAATTTGAATTACTCGTATGTAGCATTTAAAGTTTATGCACTCGCCTGTCAGCTTTGAAACTAAGCATTGTATTAAGTTCAAAAATAATTAATTTTTAACCGTTGCATACATTATTTTTAATAGAGGAAGTAAATTAATTAAAATACTTGAATAAAAAATATTGTAAAACAAAAACCTTAATACGAATATTTAAATTTTTGTAATAAATAGTTTTCAAACAAAGCAAATAAATAATTATAAAACTAAATTATATATTAAAAAAATAAACAAATAAGTTACAAATTAATCAAACTAATTATTGTTGCAACAAAAAAAAATGATTAGGTAAAATACATTTGTATTATGAATATGTACATTAAAAAATGTAACAGATTTTTTTTAAGTAAAAAAACAAATTTTAAATAATTGAAAGAGTGATTTTAAATTGTATTCATTAAAATGAAATTAAATTGAACTTCAGAATATGTAATAAATATGCATTCAATTAGTTAATGAAATTAATATATATAATTTGTCCCCAAATGCCTTTTTGTGTTTTTTGTTTTTCTTGTAAACAATTTTTTTCGTTTGCTTTCAAAAATATTTCTTGACTTTTTCTTTTAAATAATTTATTAAATTAACTTATTTGACTTGAAATTCTTGAGTTGTCCCTCCAAATAAATTTTGAATTTCTAATGAACATGAAATTAATCTGACCAAAAAAATTGCAATAGAGGTAACCCTTCTATAACGCGGTAGACACATTAATTTTTTTCCTCATTGTTTGGTCTTTAATAACATAAGTTTTTAATTCCATTATATATAGATGTATCCGACAAGTAATTTTGCATTTTTTAAATAAAATATTTATAATATTTTCCATATTCTTGGCTTTTGGTATGTCAACACCAACCATATTTTGACTGAAATTTTAAATATTTTGTGTTTAAATAGTTATAATAAAATAAAAATTTATTTTCTGTTTTTGCGCTTGTATTAGTTATTTTTTTTCAAAAATTGTACATTAGATAAAAATTTAGGGCTGAGGTTGAAATCTGAATTGGAACGTTAACATTGGAAAAAATGTAAAAAGGATTAGTATTTAATTATTATTTATATACAATACATAATTGTAGTATTTAATAAATTATATTATTTGTAAATGTTTTTTTTTAATTGTTGAATGAAAAGCGCAAAATATTATTTTTATTATTTATCTGAAATAAATGAAAAAGAAAAATTGAAAAGCAACAAAGTATTTGAAGTTCTTATTGTACGTATCGTCAGCTGAAATGCAAAACTACGTAACTAACAAAAAATTAAAAATTGCAGTATAAATTAATTATTGGACATATCACATGATATGTTATTAAAAATATTTTTATGAATGTTCTTGTGAGTAACTGGAAACACAAGAGCTGTTCTTCAACCTACGATGGTTTACGACTGTGGTTGTTATTAGTCAATCACTAAAACATTTCCATAAATACTGATAATAGGCATATCGATGGTCACAAGTAGAAAGGCCCTAACTCGTATTTTCACGAAATTGGGGTTTTCAGTGATTCCAATACGTTTCACTCAAATAAAGGGTCCGCCAGATAACTTTTTTTTTTTTTTTGAAAATGCTATAAAATAAAGCTAATGAATATTTTCTCAAATTTCTTTTTTTATTTGAAAGTACAATCCTTCCGGTTAATAATGAAAAATAATTTCATTCAAATGGCTGATTCGGCTGGCCATGCAGTAGCCTACACGATCGGTCCAATTTTTAAGCACATTATCGATTGTGTGCAGCTGTATTTCACCAATGGCTTCACGAATATTGTCCTTTAAAGCGTCAATTGTCTCTGGCTTGTAGGCGTAACACTTATCTTTGACGGCACCCAACAAACAATAGTCCAACTGTGTCAAATCGCAGCTCCGATGTGGCCAAACGACATCAGCTCTGCGGCTGATAATGCGATCTTCAAAAACAGGGCGCAAAACATCGAGTGTAGCTTCGGCTGTGTGGCACGTAGCGCCGTTCTGTTGAAACCAAATGTTGCCAATATCCTCCTCTTCAATTTTTGTGAACAAAAATTCGTTCAACATGGCCCGAAAAAAAATGGCCCAATTATGCCTCTGGACCAAAATCCGTACCAAACAGTGACTCGTTTTGGGTGCGTCGGCTTTTCAATGTATGCGTGCGGGTTTTCTGTGCCCCAAATGCGACAATTTTGCTTGTTTACATACCCGCCAAGATCAAAATGAGCTTCATCTGAAAAGATGATTTTTTTTCGGCATCTTCTGTAAGTCGATCACAGGCCCACTTAGGCTCACTTGTTCAAGCGTATACACAACCATATTCGTTCAGCGGAAGGATAAAACTAATTATCTGTCAAATCAGACATGAGCTAAGTCTTACCATTCACGAAATAAGCACTAGTTGAAGAAAACGTTAGATGGCGGACCCTTTACACCTCGTCACAAAAATGTATTGCAATAGTGTAAAAAATAACGCTTTTACAAGCAGTTGCAGAACCAATTGTACTGCTTATTATTATGTTTTTACCTTCTCGTGTAAAGTTACAATTATTTGAGTTAGGCCCTTTCTACTTGTGACCAACGATATGACATTTTTCACTCCACCCATTTGTGTGCAGCATTATTTTGCAAATTGAATAAATAAACAATTATACAAAGATGTTGATGTTATGCATTGAATCCAGAGTGAACATGCATATGAGAATGTTTTCTTATTTCGATTAGACTCTGAATAATTCCAGTTGTGGACATCGACGTCACTTTGACACAATATAAAAAAATTGGGGCTTGTTGTGTACCAGTTGTTGAAAAAACTGACTCCTGTTGGCAGGTTTATGCTATTTTCTAGACCTTAGGGAACGGAAATAGATTGTCAGTAGCACCAAATTATCCTCGAGAGTGGGTAAACAAGCCCCAAATTTTTGGTATTGTGTTTAAGTGATGATGTCGACAATTGGAATATCACTTTTATCGGAAAAAATTATCGCTTTTTATTTCCACCAAGGGTCAATATATGACTACATAAAGAGAAATCCACTAAAATTGCAAGACAACATACAGAAATATAAAACGTGCCTTCTTACTCATGTTGAAATTTTTATTGTATTTTATCAAAATTGGGTATGTACTTGTTTCAAGCAACAGGACCGAAAATTAATGGTCTAACTTTAGAGTCCTGATTCATAACTCATTTAAATATTTATGTAATGGGTGCTCCATACAACTATTAGACCCGTCCACCCAAATTGCATTATTGGATGTGTAATATAATTGCAACAAGCAATTTACTTATTTAAATGTGAACTCACTTTGCAAATTTAATTAAAATGTCATTGGTAGCGTTAAATTAATAGATAAAAAAAAGTAACTCACCTTCCGGACCATTCGCTGGTCATATTGGATAAGCACACTTTGGTGGATATTTTATGAGACACCACCTTCTACTTGCAAACACTATGCTAAGATCATGCGCTTGCAGCGCAACACTTTGATATTTTTCGCATTAAAAATATAAACTACACTTTTATTTGCTATTTTTGCTTAGGATATTATAAAATAACTTAATATATTTAACTTTTTTTTTTGCAATTGAAAGACCTGCAACTTTTAACATTAACAGACGCTAAATTTACACAGGCATTTTCATAACTTTGGACCACTTTAGCAAATATATTCCACTGCACCCACATAACTTGAATTTCACTTTACAACTTTCTTTTCTTTTATTTTGTTAAACTCAATAGATTAATATATAATTTTGGTTATTAAAAAATTTAACACACAGATTTAATAGGTTAACGACAAAACTAAGCAAGACAATAAACTAAGCGCGAAACTTGTAGGCATTTTTACACTGCTGATAGTGTAGATACGACAAAACAGCTGATCTCATTTTTGGTTTTTTACATTACTGCGGAAATTCATTACGGTATATTAAAATTGCATATGACTATCCAAGGCGAATTCAGTATGTACTTATTCGCCTTGATGACTATCTAACCAGAGTTACCATGTGTGACGATTTATCTTATTTTCGAAGTTTTTCGGGATTTCTTTGTTAAAAATAAAATTTTTAAAAATATGTCAGTTGGAATTTTTAGTATATTTTTTAAGGTCTTTTTGACTAAAGTCCTTTCGACTAATTATTAGCTGTCGCCGCCGCCGCGACAAAGTACAAAAAAATTAAATTTTTATTGAAAATTATATGCTCTTACCCATAAAAAACGTATCAAAATTCCAAAATCGCTGATAACTTTTAAAATACAGGCTATAAAAAATTTTATCGCAAGCGACAATTTACGTATGTAAAACATATTTGAATATTATAAAAATAAAAACCTTGTCCTAAAAAAAGGGATCGATGTGTCCTATTTTCAAGTTCATAACAAATGTCTACCAATTACAGTCGACGAGTGCAAAAATATAATTTTTGCGTTACACAAGAGGTGAGCCCATCTCACCTTCGAACGGTTTTAAACTTGCACAATTGAATAATTCATCAACGCATGGAATTTCTTATATGCACATTCACTTAATAATAAATTTTTCAATTTTGAAATGCAAAAACATATTTGCCCCTATCGCCTTTCGCGGTGAGAAAAATTATTATTCGATTATTTTGTTTTACAAATTAAAGTATAGTGTTTATGTTAATTTGATAAATGCGCAAATAATAGTTTTTGTTACGTTGTTTAGAAGTGCTTTAATTAGAATAAACTTTTTACTTTCTGGTATCAGTAGTGAAATGTAATACTTCTGTGCTTCGCACTGAATTTGTTGTATTTTCCGTCAATGCAAACATTTTTTAAATATTTCGACTTCGAATACATATTAGTCCTAGATTAAAGAAAAAAAATGTTGCCATGTTTTTTAATGTATTACAAAAACGTTGTAGTGTCAGTCGAAATATGCCAACCACGATGAGTCGGAATATTTTTGCTTTAATCGAGGACCAAACTGTCGTAGTCGAAATATACCAACCACGATAAGGCCCTTGTATTGAGGAACTTTTAGTAGAATTGTATGGCATATATTTTTGGACATTTAATCCGTTATAGGGCACTGATTACCTTCCTTTTTCGGAAAGGACAAAATGACCACTACGTAGAAGAGTTAAAGGACCATGTTCCTCATAAGATTCTGCACTAAACTGGTGAACACTTCTGCACCGGTTCCTACATAATGCGCTACGAGTGTGAGGGGAGGGCTTTAAACAAATCTTGTAATCGGTGCCGATACACGCATATTTGATTCTTCTCCTATACAAAAAAAAAAAAAAAAACAAATTTCACAGCTAAAACGATATAAGTATGTACATACATAACCCGAGCGGGGGTTTTGCTCTGTAATTCGACTCGAAAACAAAACTACTACTTTTCAACTTTTTAAAATAAAGCAAAGATGAGTTTCCATATAAATTAATCGGAAACCAAATTACATATGTACGTAGGTTTTTTTTAGAAATGATTTCTGCGTAAGTACACAGAAAAACACTTGTTGATCCTGATAAGTTTAAAACACATTAAAACTTGTTTAGTTTTATTTTTGTAATTAAATTATATATATTTGCTTTAAATTCATAAAATTGATGTTTAATGCACAGATATATACAATACATACTAATAAGATTTGTCGTATAAGTATTAAATATTAATATGCATTTAAGGAAGTTGTTTAGTATAAACAACTTACGGAGTTTGCTTTGATTTCCATTTAGAAAAATAAATATTTAAACAAAATTCCGGACGTTAATATAAAAGCCAATATTTTTTTATTTATCTTACAATAATAAAGATTTAATGCCTGTTCCTGTAAATAATATATAAATTTTCGTTTGGGAGTTTTTATTGAAAACAAAAACAATTTTTAGTTCTTTTTTTATTGCAGTTTTAATATAAACTCCCAAACGAATGACTTTTTATTTTATTTGCAAAGACAGTACATTAAGTTTTCAATAGATAAATTAGACAACTTAAACAACTTTTCTAGTTTTAACAAAATATAAATTGAAATGTTTAAATAGTTTTGGTTTGCTTTTTTACATTTTAAAAACATACATCTATGGTTAAATATGTTAATAAGAGGGTGTTTCTATTATTTGTTTCGACATTTGACATTTAATTGATATATGTAGGTATAGGTATTTTTATGATTTTTATATTTGCTTAATTAATTTTGGAAAAATATTTTGGATTGTGTGAAATAAGTGTTTTTCGGCCTTTCTGTGATTTGATTACTGCAAACTTGAAACTAGATTATTTGTTGTGTTTCTCTAGGAAATTGGAAAAAATCATAGGAAAAGATTTTAAAAGAAAGCAAAGCCTTTAACTCTTTCTCCTTCATATTTAATTTTAATGTAAGATTAGTAGTATTCAATTTAGTTTTAATTAGCACTGTGTTGAAATGTTTAGTGGTCATGCCTCCCGATAATTAATTTGAGCTTATTTTTGCTGCTAACTATTAATGGCGTATTGTGGCTCGACGAGTGAGAAGATCTAATTTGTTGAGCCGTTGCAGCTATTGTAGCAGCTATTTGCGGATTTTAATTCTTAAACTTATTATTTGCATTTTGCTTACCAACGGCTGTTGTTGTGTCTCCTCCGCAGGCACCGCCACTTGTAGAAGCAACGGATGTAGATTTCTCTCACTTTTTACCAGGAGGCGCCATTGGTTGGCCGCGATCTTTTCCACGCAATTTTAAACCTATGACACGTTCAATTTTACCCAATACCATGTTGTTTGGAATACCCCGACCAGCCTCATAATCTGTTACTACTTGCTGTTTTTCACAGATTTTCTGCAACATTAAGGTATGTATAAGCTTCAAAATTAGCATTACTTCAGAATATATTGTAATACGCTTACAGTTGCAAGATCCTTTTGACTTAAACCTTTAGCTTGACGTCCTTGCATAATAATTTTTCCCACCTCTAGAGGAACTTTTTCATGGCGCAACTCCTCAGTCTCACGATCCAATTTGGCAGTATTCTTAGTTGTCACATGTTGTTTGTTGGTACCAGCACCATCTGCAATTTCGAAAACGGTTATTGAAAGAAGATATTAGATTTCAAATTTTTTACATTTTCTGCATACAAAAGTGACTGATATTTTATTTTATATTTTCGGATTAATTGTCTTTTTGGTTAAGCAATGTCTATATGCAATTCATTCATGCTTAATTTATTTAATTTATTTATTACTGCCATCTTTCAAAAAAGATGTGATTTCTTTCATTCCAACTGCTGAAGCTGAGCAGCGGCTGCACAAATTTCAACAGTTGACTCTCAGTTCAACCTCTCGTTTTAATTTTTAATCTTCGGCTGAAGTTGTGAAAAATAAACAGCGACTGTTTGTCGGCTGTAGCAATGACAAAACAACCGTATTGTAAATCGTTGTAAATGAAACCTCAAAAATTTTAAACAAACTGGACGTCCTAGGGTACTAAGTGCGAAATATAAAAACAAACCATAAAAAAACATCAATAGAGATTTCCGCTGTAACAAAAGAAGATTTTGGAAAGTATATTCACCCGATTACGACCAGAAGAGTACTGCACGAATATAAATGCCGATTATAATTCTAGAATTACCTGCGCAAAACAGTACTTAAGCAAACCTATCATTTATTGGGACCCTGTTGCAAGCTGCTTTTTTAGTCCTAAATAACCACTTGAAGAGGTTTCCAACCAGCTCTTATTTCCCAGTTAGGTTCCAACCCCTTTTGATGTTATTTTACCACTTTTTCTTAACCTTATAATTGAATTTACCCCGACATATAAGGTAAAGACTCATAAGACTCCCCTTTTTTTATGGTACAATACACAATCCGACCTACAAAAAGCACAGGACCTTTTCTTTGTTAGTTTGCCACAAAACATGCATATGATAGACTTGCAATTGACAAAGTAAACAATCGGCAAAAGATATTAGTTGCAGTGCTCGCCCGCAATAACCTTGTACTCTTCTAAGATGAAAGTAAATTGAAAAATTTTTGTTCTAATGACTGAACTAGTGTGGAGATCTCCTAATGCGGCATACGAATAATTAAACTTTGTTCCTACAGTAAAACATACTGTAAGAGTTATGGTGTGGTGATGCATGCCACAATCGAGTGCTGGTGAGCTTGTTTTCATAGATGGCATCATGGACAAATCAGTTTACTTAAATAATTTCGAGAAAATTTGAAAAACAGAACTGAAAAGTTAAAATTGCCATATTGTGTTACGTTTCAACAAGACAACGACCCGAAGCATTCTTAGCTCATATCCTACCACATTCTCCAATCTCCAGATCACAATTCGACTGAGGATATTTGGGATAAACTCGATAGACGAATGAAAAAAAAAAGACAGATTCCAAATAAAGAAATGTAGTGATGGAAGAAGATCGAAAAATTGGAGATGAAGCCAGAAGGGTTAAAAGAAAGGGATGTCATAAGCAGAAAATACTAACAAAATATTTTTTTACCTTGTGTTTGTTATAGATTGTTTTGCAAATAATTTTGTGCGCTGCAAAAAGTTATAATGAAAAAATATTTTTATTCGTTTATTTTGAAGACAAAATTACTAATTAATTATAAAATCGGCTGGGGAGCCAAACGGAAAAGGAGGGATATTTAATAATTAGAATAAATTATTGTTAAAATTGTTATTAATTTTATATTTATGCAGGTGTTGCTTATAATTTTTTTTTTTTTTGCTATGTAATACTTGTTTTTGGCCAAATGGCTTTTGTATTGCAATATGAAATAAATAAATAAAATAAAATAAAATAAAAATAAATAAAAATTAAAGACGGTTTATATGTAAAAACATTTTTTTACTACTACAATGGCCGAAATCGAAATGTACCACTGTATATGACATTTAGCTAAAAATCGCTAAATTCGCAACAGGGTTCCCAAGTTGAAGGACAAATTACTACATATGTATGTACATAATGGGCATTATCGTGGTTGGTGTATTTCGACTTCGACTAAAACTGTTTCGTCCTAGATTAAAGAAAAACTGTCGCCGTGTTCTTTTATCTATTACAAAAACGTCGTAGTTAGAGTCGAAATTTGCCAACCACGATAAGGGGGAATATGATGTATATTAATACGTTCCCATACCAAAATTTTACCGCTTAGCACAAAACTAAGTTTTGAGGACATTTGCAGTTTTCCTGTTTATAGCAGTACATAATTTCACAATTTGTCGAAATGTTGAATAATTATACTGGACAAAAAATAGGTCAACAGAGATTGTCTATCTTAATTGTTATGAATGTATAAGTATATACATATGTATGTTTATACATACATATGTATAAACACATGAACACAACTAAAAACACACCATATTTCCACGTATGTAAATAAATAAAGTTTTATCTTTCACCTTCTCATTAACAAACAATTCTAACGTCTACACATTCCAAGTACATCGGTATATTGTGCATTATTGTTTGCTATGAAGAACAAATCGATATGGAACATTTATATTAAGGTTATCTAAAGAGGCTCTAAATAACATAACCTAAAAGATTTTCATCTGAAAGCCATTGTTTTCTTTAACAATATAACAAACTTACATTTTTGTTGGGTATCCACTTGTACACCTTGACGTCTGGCGGCATTAATAGCTGCTTCAGTTTTTAGAGCACCGGCCTTTGGAGCTTTCTTGCGCAGTACTGTAACCGAGTCCCAATCTGACATGTCTTCTATATTATGTGTACAAATTTTCTTAACGATAATGCAATAGAGTATATGACTAAGTTTCTGAGACAACAAAATTAAACAATAAATTTATACTTGTATAATGATTTAGTTTTTTCTCTTTTTTTTAGTAAGTTTGTCTTACAATTTTTGTTTAATAAATATAAATAAGTATATCACTTTGTATCTAGAAAAATCCAATATATATGACAATGTGCTATCACAGAGCTGCAATTTATGGTATTAAACGTAACAAGAAATTAAAGGCATGGGCACAATGAATCCGTCATACTTTACCCTACGTCTCCACTAGCCATCGACTTGAACATGACGGCGGCAGAGGAACTGTGAAAAATTCCTAAACTTCTTTGTTGTGGTAAATACGTGCGATGTCCATGTTCATGTATATAAAAGTATATTCCGTTAGTGCAATAGAGATGGATTATGTACGAATTTTTTCTGTCTCTTTTCGTTCTATTGCAAATTGTAAAGGAGGGAGAATCTCATGGCGAACATTGTTGCTCAGACATATGTTTGGACATCTACATATGTCAGAGCATGGATGAAACATGGACATGAGCAGAATGCATTAGCCATTTGCGATGTCCGACATGGAACCCATACCAAGTTCATGGATAGTGGAGAACAATGAGTATACTCAATAAAGGGGTTTAGACACGGTCAAAATGCTTGCTGAGATTGGTTATAGTATGAGTGAAAATTTGTTAGTATGTGTGACACCAACGATGCTTGATGGAAAATCAAAAAATTTCGATTTTCGGCATGCTTGCTGTCACTTGTTAATGAGTGTATATTGTTACCCCATCAAGCGCGCACAAATTTTCATTATAATTATATTTCCATTATGAACATTTTTTTCAACCAAACGAACAGCACAAAATCAAAATAAAAATTAATGCTTGGTGGGGCATCAAGCATGGTAACATCAAGCCGACAAGCACACGTACATGAACTTGACAGCAAGCATTTTGATCGTGTCCAAAGCCCTTAAAGTATACTTTATTGACGGAATTATTTGAACAGCTTCAATAGGTCGATTCTCAATTTAATTTACTAAATTCAACTTTTTGTATTTATTTCGTTTATTTCTTTTGTTTAATTTTATTTTTTCTGCCACAAAACACAAAAACCTTAACCAGATCATTCCAAAAAAAAGCCAACCAATATCTGTCAAACTACTCAAAGTACGCAAAAAGCTGACCAAAAATTGAATGTAACAGAGCTCATAAGAAACCTAGCTGTCAGTGAAAAAGGCGAAGTTTCGTTATTGATTTCTGAATAATGCTTAGGTGTTTGCTCGCCAACCGTTCATATGATAATGGGGATGTTTGTAGACTCAAAGATTGACTCAAGAAGATCCAATCTTCTACTGCATATGATGAATTGGAAGGTGATGGGGGTGTTGATAGTCTTGTTTAGAGCAAAAATCAGCATTTGGGAAAATGCCTCTTCAGATTTCTTTATGATTTTCAAGGATCAAGGGGAATGATAATCTATAGAGCATATTATGTGCCATTGCAGATAATATGCAAACTAGAGGATACCAGTATGGGAATTCCTGGACATAATGGCAGATAATAGAGGGTTTTCTATGTGAAATGGTATTTAAAATTTTATTACGGTTTTGGCTATTTGGTGTCATCATATTTACGCTACAGTATTCATTTTAATTAAAAATTCAATAAAAGTAACTTTTCTGGGATCTATGTTTCTCGACTTAGTCCGCTTTTACAATTGGGAAATTGAAAGGCAGACATTTTCTTCATTCTCTTTTGAACTTACATAAACCTTTTACAATTGGGAAATTAACAGACAGACAGAAAATTTTTAGTTTGTTTACTTCTTCGCGTTTGCTACTCACATACACATACACATAAATACACCCATATGCCTTGATACACATACAAAAATAATGTGAAGCAACAATAATAAATTACGAAAAGTAGAACAGAGAAACAAAAAATGTCCGCTACAGAGGTTCGTGTACTACACACTCTACCTCTTCAACCCCTCGCCAAAAAAAAAAAAAACACACACAGAAGTGTCACGAGACGGAAGATACGGGTAATTTCTGTTTGTCTCATTTTCCCTCAAATTTTGTCGTCGTTTTTGTTTTGCTACGTCTTTCTAGTGCAATAAATTTTTATTAGCTGTGTTAATTGGTAAGTAGTAATACACTACAGTATCAAATACACTATGCTTATCTCTTTTTTCCACGAATTTTAACAAAAACCTGATTGGAGCTTTTTTTACCTGTCACTTTCTTCACTTCTGTGTATTCTGTGCCCTCGCCTACAAACTTCGTCTGTCTGCCTTTCAATTTCTCAATTGTAAAAGGGGACTTAGGCTGTTATTGCTCGTGACCACAGATATGCTTCCTGCACATCATTCACGCAAAAATCAACTCAACCCGTTATTTCAAAGTAATTTTGAATTAAGCTACTTATTTTTATAGAATAGTACGTATTGTGGGCAACCATGAAAACTAATATGAGCGACTACCTTTTTAGGCAACTGCTAGTTATTGCTCATATCTCTCTCATTCTTTCTAATTTAGAATTTTACAAGGGATTAATTTGATTTTGGTTGGTTTCATTAATTTCATTTGATCCAAGAAAAGTTTGTTTTTAGTGCAAGTACATACATATAATGGCTGATGAAAATAATAAGGCTTCCGAAGTTGATGAAATTTCAGGTTCTGATGACAGTAGAGGTGAAACTGTTGTGCGAGAAACCCCAAAACCGGACTTGGGGGCTAGTTGGTCGAGTGCATCTAGCAAGCCAAACGTAATACCCGGTGAACAGCTTTCCTCTATTGAAGATGAAGTAACTCGTGATCCTGAATGTTATGAGCTGGACTTAAATCACCATCGTATTGAAAAACTTGAAAACTTAGAGCCTCTTACTCAGGTGGAACGGCTTTATTTGCGTTGGAATCTTATAAAGAAAATTGAGAATCTACAAACCTTGACCACACTTGTTGAGCTTGAGTTGTATGATAATCAAATAACAAAGTTAGAAAACTTGGATGCATTGGTTAACTTAGAAATACTGGATGTCAGCTTCAATCGTTTAACGAAGATTGAAAATCTGGAAAATCTACAAAAATTGGAAAAGCTTTATTTGGTGGCAAACAAAATTACTCGTATTGAAAACATTGGCATGTTAACTAAACTCACAATGCTCGAATTGGGCGATAATAAAATTAAAACTATTGATAATCTGGATTCCCTGGTCAATCTGCGTCAATTGTTTTTGGGTAAAAACAAAATTTCAAAAATTGAAAATCTGGACAAGTTGGTAAATTTGGAAATACTGAGTTTGCAAGCAAATCGGATAACTAAAATTGAAAATTTAGATAAATTAACAAATTTAAAGGAAATATATTTATCTGAAAATGGAATTGAATATATTGAAAACTTAAACAATAACGTACAATTGGATACTTTAGATTTAGCTAAAAATCGTTTAAAGTCCATCGATAACATCGTAGAACTCGTTAACTTGGAAGAGTTATGGTTAAATGACAATAATATTGAAACTTGGCAAAGTATTGAGAGCATTAAGAACAACAAGGCGTTGAAAACAGTGTATTTAGAACATAACCCAATTGCTAAGGATGTAATGTACCGGCGCAAACTAAAAGAACTAGCACCCTCGCTGGAAAAGATAGATGCAACACTTTGTCGATAATTATGTAGTTTTTGCAAGCAAAGAGTGAAAGAAAATAAAGTTTATGAAATTTTATAATTTTTATTCGGTGCATTTGTAAACATTCAAATACTTTAGTCTTTATATTAGAATTGTATTAATTTTGTAAAAATATAATAGTTTCTGAAGCAAAATATAAACAAAATTGACTATTTTTATTGGAGGATTTTTTTATTTGATTTCGAAAAAAAATGGTAAAAGAGAAATGTGTAGTTAAAATTAATATTTTTGGAACTCGGAAAATTGTGTGAATCCTAGAAAAATGTAATAATATCATAATATGTGCCCTTAGTTATGAAAGTGATATGTTATGTGCATTTTTGCTTCGAATATATAAATCATAAAAAAAAATTCAACAAATATTAAATAAATTTACGTTAATCGATACTAGCACAACTCTAAATTAAAATTTTGAATAATATAAAAATATCTTTTGATTTTTTCAAACGTAATCTACTACATATCTCGACACAAGAAATTCATGTCTTAGACCACATTCATAATTAAGGGTACATATAAAGCCGAGATCCCACTATCGTCACAATATAACGATTTTCGTCGGCTCACTGCAATCAACTCATAAGTAATAAACCAAATGGGATTTATTTCTCAATTAATTCTTAAATAAAGCTATATAACTTTACTACTGCTGTGAAGTGAAATCCCGTCCTTATTTTTCAATTAGTTGAGAAATAAAGCCATTTTGCTGCTTTACTTATGACTTTATTTCAGTAACCCGACGAAAATCGGTACATTGTGCCGATAGTGGGATCTCAGCTTAAGAATCGTATGAAGAGAGTCATAAATAATTTTTTAATTTTATTTTTTGAATTGAAAATTTTAACATTTTAAATTTCGAATCTTTCTGTACTCAATTCAAAAAAGTAAATCGGGGCAATCATGAATAAAATTCCGTGTGAAATTTTTCCCGGGGAACAATTCCAACTAATAGCAAGTAATAGGTGAAACAAAAAATTCTAATTGGAAAAGGGAGAAATTTCAGGGGGAATTTTATTCATGATATCCCTGAATACGTCTTTCATTACCGTTGGAAAGAATACAAATTCTACGAATAGATTTTGGAAATTCTTACTCAATACACGAAGGTATAAAAACATTCTATAGTTCCCGAAGGAAAATCATATCCATTAGATGGCTTTACAATATCAGGGCAATTATGTAAAAAATTCCGCAGGAAATTTCTCCCAGGGAACAATTCCAACTAATAGCAAATGATAGGGAAAACAAAAAATTCTAATTGGAAAAGGGAGAAATTTCTTGCGGAATTTTTTACATAATTGCCCTGTATGTGTATTGCTATCGCCATTTAATTTAACAATAAAAATATGTAAAGTAATAAAAAAAATATATATATATATATATAGACGCAGCTTTGATTCAGTGAGACTTACCTTAAAATGGTGTAAAAAGTCATAGCGAAGGAGCAATTTTATTTTGTATACAGATTAATTTTATTTTCGTATTATTTAATTTTTTTAAGCTAATAAAATACGGAAAACTACTTCAAAATTCTCTAATGTTGAATATGCCGCGAATAAGTGTTGATTTGTACAAAAAATATATTATGTGTAAGATGATTATAATTATGTATGATGGATGTATGTTTGTTTTATGTATATCATAAGTTTACATTTTAATTAAAACTTAAATAGCTATTAGAGTAAAAAATTTTATTTAAACTTTTTTTTATGTGTACCTTTTCATATAATTTATAGTATCTGTTTAGAATATAATAAACTAGGAAAAATGCTACAGTTGAATTAAAAAGTGTACATCAATGTAATTTCTTATTTTTATTTAAAGTGTGTCAAAACGACTATGAATTTAAATTATATACATACATATGTATGTATGTAAATCATAATTAAAAAGGTTTAAAATGTAGATCAATAAATAAATTTACTCTTTTATACAGCTTACTTGATTTCATATATCTAGTCGCAAATTAATTATAAGCGCAAAAACAGATACATATTTTCATCGATATTAAGTTTAAGCCATTAAAATTGACTTTAAAATATTTTTCCAAAGTATTAAATATACTATTATGACACAAACTTTACTCGTTTTGAAATCAAGTAACGAAATCTTGCAGAAAGTAAATCGATTGTTATCTTTTCTAGAAACTTTTGCTGCATGATACTCCAAAAAAGAGCACTTTGTATTTAAAATGCCGAGTTTAAATGGTACACAATTTTATACAAATTAGTCCTAAAGCGGCCTTAACATTATCTATATATTTATTGCAAACATACTAGTTTTTTTTTTATTAAATATTTTTGACCTTCGAAATCCTTATTTTTAATAAACTTCTACTGCAATAAATCGTTGTATGAACAATTATTAATAATAATTAATGGGCCTTATCGTGGTTGGCGTATTTCAACTTCGACTACGACAGTTTCATGCTAGATTAAAGAAAAAAGTGTTGCCGTGTTATTTAATCTATTACATAAACATCGTAGTAAGAGTCGAAATACGCCAACAACGATAAGGGGGAATAATAAAAAATTAATAATTTTTACCTAATTTACATTAAGCATTTTTTCATAAAATTTCATGAATTTTGTTGCATGAAACTTTTTCTATTTGCTAATTGCAGCGCTATGTAAGCGAATTTTTTATAAAAAAGGGAGCATAATGAATCTCTAATGCATTTTTGGTAGCTTTTTGATATGAGTTTTGATATGAAAAATTTTCATGTAACTAATTTCATGAAAAAATGCTAAATGTAAATTAGGTTATGAAATTATCTTATGAAATTCTTTATAGTTTTCAACTTTTTCATTAATTTATTATTGCAAGAAATTCTTTTCATGAAACCTTTTTAACCCCCGACTAAAAAAAGGGGTGTTATAAGTTTGTAGTGTGTGTCTGTGTATCTGTGTGTCTGTCTGTGTCCACGTACAGGCCAAACGGCTGGACCGATTTTCATTTAGTTTTTTCTGTTTGAAAGATGACTTGATCGAGAGGGTTCTTAGCTATGTTTGAAAAAAATCGGTCCAGCCGTTTAGAAGATATAACATCTTTTCTGAAAAAAGTCGGGGGTTTTTAAAATTTTTAATTTTTGTTATTTTTAATTTTAATCAAGAATAATTTCTTAATCGGGCTTAAAAATTCAGTATTTTCAATGCTTATAGAATTCAATATTTTCTTTTTTATTAATTAATGTGATTTTCTAAGGAAAAGAAAATTTAATTTTAAAGGCTTTAGCTGGGAGAAATATCCGTATTTTTCTGTGCCGTCACGCACTTCGGAATTTTCTAAAATAAAACCCACCTATCCTAAAAAGATTGAGCTAAAAATTTAAATTTGAGGAGAAATTCGAATTTTTGATTTCAGCTATTTTGTTTCCATTTGTTTATTTTAACTGAAAGCTTGCAAATGACTTTTTAAAATGGGGGAACAATGAATAGGGATTAAACCTCCCGGGAGATGCTATTCAGAATTGCGAAATGGAATATTTTAATTTTTTAAAAACTTGAAAGAAAAAGACCGTTACAAAGTTCATAAAAAGAACTAATGTGCGGTTTCCACGTCAGGCAGACGACTCGTCTAAAAAAATTTGTATGAAAGTCACTCAGAAAAATGAGTGCTTTCCATACAAATTTTATACTCAAGTCGACCGTCTGCGTTGTAGAAACAGGGTGTTAATGCAATAAGCAAAACAATTTTTTTTTGCGGAAATTAAACGATTTGGGTTAGTTTCCATATTACAAACAGGCAATTTTTCTAGAAAATATGTATAGAAATCACTCAAACTAACGGACTGTTTATAATGTGGAAACTTCACCTTAAACTCGACTCGTCTGGTCTACTAACTACCTAATTACAGAATAGAAGCTAAATATTACAAATTTTTGTTCTATAAATCATGGTATTTCTCAAGCAGATGACTTGTCTAAAAAATTTGTATGAAAATCACTCAAACTAATGAGTGATTTTCATATAAATTTTCTATTCAAGTTAATATGATATTGTGTATTATTTTTGTATCAATTGAATCGAATAATTTATTGATTCAATGCAATAAAAATTTTAAATTTTTTTGAAAATGTTCATTAACAAATCGATTTAGGAAGCGACTTAAGTCTTTTTTATTAAATTTTAGATTTATTTTTGTGTATGTTTACTAATTATTACTATTAATATTGCATAAGTAAATAATGTATATCATTATGTATGCATAATCATTTATTGAATTAAAAAAATACTTTTGTTTAGTAAAAAAACAAAATGATGGTGGGTGGGTAAATTGTATGGGATATGCTGAGTGTATTTCTGAGTGAAACTGTGTGTATGTATGTATGTATGCATGCATGTACTCGTACATATGTATATGAAATGAAATATGCATTATATGTACACATAATTAAAAATAAAATATTTGTTTTAAATTTTCAACTCATTTTTTTATTGCAAATAAGAAAGAACTTATAAAATAAGGCCTAAGCTATTTTAAATTTTATTAATTTTTTGCAAATTAAAAAAAAAAAATTATATGAAAAGTATAGCAATACAAGGAAATTTGTGTTTTTTTAATTAAATTTAAACTCTAACTAAAAAGCGAAGATTTATTTAAGAAGAAACAGCAAAATTAAACTAATATTGTATGTAGTTGAAATTAAAAAAAATGTCGTGAGTCTTAACGTATGGAACAAATACCAAAACAATTTTTTTTTTTTTTGATAAAAATTATAAAAGCTAAGAAGGACAGGTAAATAATTTATGAACTTCCAGTGTCAGTGATGTGAATTTAAAACTTTTCTTCAGTTAAAAAAAAAAATATTGAAAATATTTTAATATTTAATATATCTATTTTATTTAAGAACTAGCATTACTTCCACCCTCAGTTTTAACAGCCGCAGCATAACTATTTGAGGAAGTGGACGACTTTCCTTCTTCTTTTGATGAGGAAGTAGCACCAGCAGAACCTGGAGAGGGATTTGTTGTTCCCGTACCAGCAGCTGAAGAGGCTGCGACACCTAAAGATGGTGGAGTATTAACTACAGTATAGTTTTGAGTCAAACCAAAAAAAGAAATATTTTAAATTAAAACTGATAAACTTAAAAAAAATTATTTGAATAAATAATTCGGTTTGCCGAATCCTATATATACCCTTTACCACAGTCTAAAAGAAGTAAAATTCTTGAGGACCAAATATTAAACTAATCGGATGTGTAAAGGAAATCAATTTCAAAGCAATGTATTTACTTAAAAAAAATTGTGATGTGCTCTTTGTTTCCAAACTGTGCATATTTTTAAAATGGTTTTTATAGAAATTTTTAAAAAGTTCCGCTTAAGCTATTTTTGGCGGTTATGGCACGATATTTTAGGCATTTTTCTAATTTAACTCAGTTAATAATATTCTTGTTTACTTTCTTTTCGAAATTCTTTTATATTGTTTGTATTTGGAATTTTAGGCGACTACTATGTAATTCGAAACGAAGGAAAGTAATTCTTTGAAATATGCATGTTATTAACAATTTATAAAGCATTTTCTTTTACTGCCTATGTCTGCGTTTTGGAAGTCAGATATTAGTTTAAAAATGATTACCGATTTTTTCGAAATTCAACACACCTTTATAAATTTTGAAATCCTTTGGTTTTCATCACATATCTAAAGACCCTTGATGTAAATGACTTTCTTAATTTCGAACTTTAGCTTCATATATTTTTTTTATAATTCTTAATTTATTTGCAATCTATGTATGTACTTAGGACTTTCTTGAACTTTTTGTTTAAAATTCGAACGTTAGCATAGAAAATATAAATTTTTTGGTCGGACTCTCAGTTTACAAATCGTGCCATAAGCGGCAAAAAATATTAAAGGACATAATTCTCGAACTTAATCCTTTGAAAAAAAATCGATTATTTGCGATCGTAAATAATCGATTTTCGTAAAAGAAACGAGAACTAAAAAATGTGTCGCTTAAGCTTTCTGGC
Source organism: Tachina grossa (assembly GCA_949987645.1). Classification (NCBI taxonomy): domain Eukaryota; kingdom Metazoa; phylum Arthropoda; class Insecta; order Diptera; family Tachinidae; genus Tachina; species Tachina grossa. Next base: position 18,123,896 of record OX465276.1, on the reverse strand, counting down.
AGTTACGAAAATATTAGCAAATTCATTAGGACTTTCTTGAACTTTTTGTTTAAAATTCGAACGTTAGCATAGAAAATATAAATTTTTTGGTCGGACTCTCAGTTTACAAATCGTGCCATAAGCGGCAAAAAATATTAAAGGACATAATTCTCGAACTTAATCCTTTGAAAAAAAAATCGATTATTTGCGATCGTAAATAATCGATTTTCGTAAAAGAAACGAGAACTAAAAAATGTGTCGCTTAAGCTTTCTGGCAGTTACGAAAATATTAGTAAGTCCTAGTTTACACTATGCAAGTCTTATTGCTAAGCTGATTAGTTTGCAGGAGAGAGAGAGAGAGAGAGAGAGATACAGACGAGGGGAAAGGAAACGAGTACTTCATATTAGAGATGGGCGCGTGTCGAATTTTTCCAACACGACACGCACGAACACGAATACAATGATATTCAACACGTACGAAACACGCACGCCAAAAATTTTCCCAACACGAAACTGCACAACACGCACGAAATCAAATACAATAACAAAAAATCGTTTTTAATCAGTTTTTATGGGAATTGTTACAATTTAAGTTAAAAATATTTTTAAACGCACTAATAATCCCAAATTAATATTTTACTTATTAAGTGAAATATTTTTTTTATTAAAAATACATTTAAGTTGATTATTAAGGGGTTTAGCTGGGTCCTACGCGCATTTCTCTCTTGCTACGATTTTGTTTCGTGTTTTTCGTGTCAATGTAGCTGAACACGATACGAAAAGAACACGCACGAAATCAGATTTTCTGACACGAACACTACGTGTTGAATCGTGCGTGTTCGTGTCACGATAAAAAACACGACACGCGCCCATATCTACTTCATATACTGTCAATACGTTTTGCTTTCTCTTGTGAACGCCGATGAAAGTTCAAAGCAAAAAAAAGTGATAATAAGCTTAGCAATAAGAATAGACTAGTTTTAACTGGGACTAAAGATTAAAAAATACATACACACGGTATTCTCATTTTTCGAAGTTGATTAAAAATAACCATAGATTATCGTATCGTTATATATATATAATTTAAAACAATTTCCATCCGACAATTCATATACATATAGAAAACGACAATAAAATAAAAACTTTGTTTTTGTTTTCAATATAAATTTTCAATAAATAAATTCGCAATAGGTTTTAGATAGAGCTTTACAAATATTATGAATTTAAAGAAATTCTAATTATGATTTGTTTAAAAATGAGATCCTGCAAAGTATATTCATAACCAATTATAGAATTCAGCTGCAGTTTCCATATTACAAACAGCCAACTTGTGTCGATAGAGATTTTGTTAAAAATCACTAAAAAACATTAGGGGGTTTGTTTAAATTTTCTAAACAAGTTGATTGCTTTTAATTTGAAACTACAACTTAATTTTTTTAAATTATTTCTGTAAAATATTGAAAGAATCCTTTCCGTGACAACTAATTCTCTTTTAAACCATACACAAGCAGACGAACATTAACACAGTTTGTAGAACCATAAATACTGGCTTGCATTTTCATAGTCAAAACAAAATATTACCATATAAAAAGTTAGGGTTTTAAACTCTTAAAGTATACTTTGTTTTGACTATGAATATGTGCCATTGTGTTTTAAATACTTTAGTCATGGTGAAGGATATTCAAGTTTTAATAGTTTACAAATAATGTGTCGCGTATTTTTTACCTCTAACGTCGATGGCATAACAGTCATCAAGACGCAAATCATGTTTCTTAACCAATTGACATTCTCCACCCTCTACAGTGGGTATTGAATACACATATAAGTAACCATCCTGGGAGGCAACCAAAAGCCTATTGAAAATATTAAAGAAAAGAAAAAACAAAGTATAATCAATCAGTTGTAATATTGAGCAATACATTTATATTTTTAAAGCAAGTCCACAAGCATTCAACTTACCGCAATTGCTTTTGTATTTTCGTTATGGCACACATACGCCTGATACCAGCCTCCGGTAGAGTCACCGAAGTAAAAGCTCTACCTTGACTGAAAACGTCTGTAACTTGGCTTGGCAGATAGCTGGAGACCGTCTTGCTAAGATATCTGAAAAACGAGTAACTTTTTTGAAATGTGGTGAAATGTGAAGATAAAAATGTATTGATATGTATTAAGTGTGAAGAGTATTCAACAATATTGTGTGATTGATGTGCGGTTGATTGATTGGTTGGTTCGTTTAAAATACATTTGCGGTAACATACAACATACATATACAAAGTGTAGGCAGGTGAAGTGATAGGTTGGTATTTCATGATATAGTGAACAAAAGGAGATTTGGTACATGTGTGAAAAAAAGTAGAAGAGAAAATTACAAAATAAAAAAATTAAATTAAAATAAAATAAAATAAAATAAAGCATGATTGATATAATCAATATAAAATTAATGTTTTAGTTGTACAAAAATTAAAGTATTTTACAAATACCAAAAAGAGAAAAAAAATTTAAGCAACTTGATTTGTTGAAACCAAAACCAATAGATAGAAAAAAAACTAAGATATGTACGATCACAATGAACTACAAATTTATTTAAATTTACTACTTACCCCATCCAATCATCGGAACTCTGTTTGGTATCATTGCTTTCGTTAGCTGTACGATCCAAACGGAATATATGCACAGTTTCAGTATTCGAGCTGGAGACTAAATATTCAGCACAAGTACTAAACGACAAAGAAGCTATCGAGACGCACCGTTTTAACCCTCGCCTCAATTCAAAAAGTTTTGTTCCATCCAACGAAGAGAATACCCTTATAACAGTGCCACGCTCACTAGCGGTGGCGATTTCCGTGCCGGATGGACTAAACGCCAAAGCGGCCAAAGGGCTGTCATGAGCTGGTATCATAGTTTTCGCATGTAAATTTATGGCGTCGAATATTTGAACTTCGCCTGCTGTAACACTTCCTGGATAGGCTAAATAACAGTGATCGGAGGAAGAGCTCAAAGCACATAAGCCGGCAGAGTTGGAAGGTGTATCGCGTATAGTGTGTACAACCTTCATATCTTGTATATTGTGAATGTAGAGACTTTCTTCTAAGCAAACGATTAGACGTTCACGATTTAATTTAACAGCCAGTATTGAATTCGAATACGAATAATTACATATTTCGCTTTGTTTTTTAAAATGACAGACCTTTAATTTAAAATTATATATGATTATATTCAGATATGTTTTCGTATTGCATTGCTCGCAAATATCTACTACCTTTAGTTTTCGCGGCGCTCGTTGGGCTACAATGGCAACCAATGAACTTTCAAACAAACGTTCAATTAAAAATATTTCCTCTGTGGGACATGTATAAATTTTATCAAGGGTATTATCTACAGATCCTAAACTATATAAATTATAACCAGATTTAGTACCAACGGCCAGAGATCTGTAATTTAAATACACAATATTATTTTTTTCTTCTGAAATTGGAATTTTTAAAGCTATATTTACTTACGTAACATTTTGATTGAAATTTACGAAAACTTCACCGGCTTCCATGTCCGGTCGAAATAAAAGACTCATCATTTGGACGATTTATTGAAAGACCAGCTTACACGTTTTTTCCAATTCTCAATATTGTTTATCTGAAATATTTAGAAATAAGCCAATAAAATGGAAAATAGCTTTTTTAACATATCGTGCCATGAACGCCAAAAAAGCTTAAGCGACATAAATTTCGATCTTAACTTTTTGATAAAAATCGATTATTTGAAATCGTAAATAAAAAAACGGGGTCCAAAAAATGTGTCGGCACACTTTTTGTCACATCACATTGCTTGGTCATAGCCTGTTTTTCAAAAAAAAAAAAAAAAACTTGTGTGTTATATACTTTTGTGGATGTTGGTGTAGAACATAATAAGCGGTAATAAACATAAGAAAAAAATACAAGCTTAATTGCTTAATGACGTAACGTGATGATATGGATTGGATTATTCTGTAGAACTGATCTTATAATTATTAAATAAGGATACACTTTTATAAAACAGTCAAATATAAGAAAAATATCTTACTTTTGCTTAATTAAGACGGGAAGTTTAAGTTTAACGGGAACTTAATGGAAAAAGAAAATTTTATTTTGCTTTCAAGAGTTGAGTAAACAAGATATTTTTATGAAATTTTTACTGAATATGAAGAACGATGTGAGAATTAAATCTGCGTCATTAACTCAAAAATTTAATTTTTTGAGTTATGACGTTGTTTGAGGAAATGAGCGATATGTATTTTCAAAATGGGGATTTTATAAACGAAAAGTAGTAAGAGTATGATGATATGTGCATGTCTCTTCGTCGCTGTTTTAACTAACCGACCAAACTGACATTTTTTTTGAAAAATGAGTTAAGTCCTCTGCTAGACTTTTTAAGTCATAATCAGGGCTAATTTTTCTGGCTTTTTGCCAGAAAAAGCAATTTTTTGCATATTTTAGTTTTTTTTTTGTAGAAAAATGCTTATTTTGGATCACCTTGTAACTATAAAAAAGCTTATTTTTCACTCTGGAAACGCGATTAATATATAACGACTCATATAACTCAAACTGGTGTAAAAGAAATTCACAAAAAATATATTTCTTTCCTCTTCTTGCACATGTATGTATGCATGTTATTAATTTTTGCTTTACTTTTCTATAACTTCTACCACAAAGTCGAACCGAAACTATAATCGCTGGAGGCTTATGATTGTTTGCTTGCAGATATTCGATTCAAAAATACCTTTCGTTACCCTACGTCTCCACGAGCCATCAACTTGGACATGACATGAACATGACGCCCGCAGAGCAACTGTGAAAAATTCATGAACTTCTTTGTTGAGGTGAACACGGGCGATGTCCATGTTCAGGCATATCAAAGTATTTTGCGGTAGCGCAACATGGCGAACATCGTTGCGCTCAGACATATGTTCGGACATCCATTTCAGAGCATGGACGAAACGTGGACATGAGCGGTCTCCATTAGCCATTTGCGATGTCCGACATGATGCTCATACCAAGTTCGTGGCTAGTGGAGACAGCAAGTTATGTACAGATTTTGAGTTTTAAAACATTGTGGGTCTTGTAAACATCGGAGACATGATTCGTAAAAAAGTCTGCGGCGCTTAGACTAACCAATGGTCGCCTTCGCGATTGTCCAAATGTTTATTGAAAATACTCTGCTCAAGCATCACCCGACTAGAAACTAAAGGACTTCCTATTAGTGAAAGTTTAGCTGTTATAGAACGTGTGAAAGAAAATATTGAAAATACAAACCAAAATGTATTTATTGATAAATTTTACAAAGGTCTGAAGACTTTAATCAAAATTAAAAATTATATATATTTCAATAAAACCGAAACCGATGAATATATTGAAAATTCGTCCCCATCTGAAATACTCGCATTTAAATACGCTACTGTTACATCTACTGATGTTGAACGCATATTTTCCATGTTTTATGTGACAATAGAAGATCATTTCTTTTTGAAAATTAAAAAAAACACATGATTGTTCATTGTAATAAAGATCTATTCGAATAAAAATACTTTGAAGTAACAAAATTGTTGATTTTATTCTTGTTTTATTCTTGCATATTTTGTATATTTGTGCATATAACCTTGCATATTTTGAAATTTTTTCGTGCTATTTCTGGCGCATATTTTGAATTTTTTTTCTGCATATTTTAATTAGCCCTAGTCATGATACACATTGTCTACAATTTTCACGACTGTAAGCATTACTTTTATGACCGTATAAGTAAAAAGATTTCTGACGCAGCCATAAGAATGAATGTATAAAACAACCATAAAAGCTGCTCTCCTGTTAAATTTTTAAAATGTTAGTTAGGTCAGTTAGTTAAAACAGCGACGAACTTAACACTGGAGAACAGCTTGAAAAATTAAGAAAATTTTCATACGCAACAAATTTTTTTTTATTTCTATGGAGGAACGAACACAACAATGGTAAAATATTTATTCAACTTAAATAGATTTATAGTCGTCGATAGTTTTTTTTTTAATTTTTATAGTCTTTGAAATAAAAACGAACAATGGTTGAACAGAAGAAACACCTTTCTCCTTCGTTTTTAGGCCGATAACATACTTATCAAAACTGGAATGTTGATTTCCCTAATGAAGAATTATTTTGAGGAAATTGTATTATATTGAGAAATGCATATTTACATATCTATGGACTCAAGTAGAAATGCCCTAACTCGTATTTTTTATGAAACTGAGTTTTCAGTGATTAAAATACATTTCACACATATACATATCGTTAAAAACATTTTTATTATAGTGTAAAAAATAACGCTTTTACAAGCAGTTGTACAAAAGATATTACATATTAAATATTAGTTTCTATTATGTTTTTACCTTCTCCTATAATGTTACAATTATTTGAGCTAAGGCCAACGATATGCACATAGTAAATAGGAGTCGTTGGAAGCTTTTCTGGCAGATAGTTATAGAATTGAAATTCGCTTAATGTTACATGGTGAACATTGTACATACCTACATTGTTTTTTGAGTCACTTCTTCTATGAATACACAGATTCTTTATACCTAAGTACAAAATCTGCAACGGAAGGACTTTTCGTTTTCTCTTGTAGGTAAAGAAACCACATACATAGCTTTTAGTTATGCCGTATGTAACAATATGCCATACACATTATGACTTATTTTATTAATTTTGTTTAAATAAAAAAAATATGATTACATATGTATGTTTACATTTATTAAAAAAAAAGATTTAAATTATAAGAAGCAAGTAGATACGTGTACATACTTACATACATACATACTTCTTCTTTTTCAAGACAACACCCCGTCTTCGGGAATTGCTTTATTTTCAAAACAAAAATATTCTTAACAAACAAACCAATTTTGCAATGTATGTAAATCTGCGTCTTTTTTGATAGCATAATATTAATTGCTAAATTAATTTAAGACCAAAATAAATAACAAAACCAACAAAAATAATAATAAAAATAATGTTAACTGATAAATTCCTTACGTATTTTTCTTTGTATACATTTTTCATTCTCCATAATAACTTACCCCACTAATGAAAACAAAACAAGTCCAGATTTCACTATTACCAAATCGTCCTTGATTGATATTTAAATATTTGTTGGGAGCACTTTAAAAAATGAAAGTTAATTAATTATTGTTTAAGTTCTACTTTTCACAAAGGCGCAGTTAATATATCTTTGTTTTTTCACGTATTTTTTAACTCAACTAGCAAATGCAACAACAAAAGACAATGTAAGAAATACCAAAAAATAAAAACAAAGCAACAAAACGTAAAAAATCAGAATGAGAGCGATTATTTATAAGGTGATGTTAAGCGCACGGCTGATAAATTATTCTGACGAAGTGAGTTAGGGAAATGAGCATCGAAAGTTTAAAACAGGATTATTTTCCTTTTTTTCTCATACCTGATTTTCAATTAAAAAGCCATTTACATTTACTAAATACCAATGGTACAATTATACTAGGTACATGCACGACTACAACAAAATTACAACACCAAAAACACATTCATTTTGTTGGTATAAACAAACGTATAATTGTCAGAAACAGATGCCTTTTGTTTTTAAAAATAACAATTACAGGGTAACTAAAGTACAATTGCAGACGCGGCATTCATGAATGATTATAGTCATTCAGTGTTGCCAATAGGTGTGTAATTACACAGTGTGCAATTACTCTCATATGTAGGCATTGTAATTACATTCATATATAATCTGTGTGTAATTCTACTTTATGTTTTATTTTTATTTATTTTTGTTTTCATTTCAAGTTACAAAAAACATTTGTAGTGTAATTTTCTTCAATATGTAATTGGAAACACATCCATGTGTAATTTCATTGGCAACACTGTAATCATTTTATGCACACACATCCACTAACATTTTTGTAGCATGTACACAAAGTTTGACAACTGTAGGTATTGTATACATTAACAGGCTGGGCTTGTGCATGTACCTGTTATAATTGTATCATGCTAAATACCTGAATGAATTCATATACATACATAGGTACATATGCATGCAAAAATAACATGCATACTTAGTACATGCCATGATACAATTATACAGGTAACCGCGAAGAGCCAGCGGTTTTGCTTGTTTCGTGATTTGATCTGCCAAATGGTGTTTATGTTTTACCAACACACGCGCACAGTGCCTATTAATATTTCAATTAAAACTGTCTCTTGTTTGTCTCTCTTGTCAATCACAAAACATGTACATGTAAAGCAATAGAGTCTGCTTACCTGACCATACCAAAACCCAAGATGGTGACAAGTCCCAAAAACGTAATCGTGGGTATATCAAAAGAGACGTGGGTAAATAATTTTCCTAATCTTTACTTCATGCCAACTCTTGGTACTAGGTACTGGCAACTTACAACAAATATTGCATTGTAAAATTAATAAGGCTATTTATTAACGTTTTATAGTGGGATCGATACAAATTTCAAGGTCTTTTCTCTTTTATTTGTCAAGCGTAAGTAACTTTTGAGTTTGCAAGGACGAAACATGTAATTAATAAAAATAATCAGCTCTTCATTCAATTGCACCTGGTACAATATTTCACCATTTTCATTCTTTGCAAGCATTTTGGATTTACACACTGCAATTGTACTTTGTAAAGTATTGAGTTTATGGAAGAATGCATGCAGAATTAATCCCTACATTTCTATTCATATTGTGTAAAAATTGCCTACAAATATCTTGTATACTATTGACAAAAAAAAAAAAAATTCCGAGTTATTATCTATCTATCTATATAATTAATAGGCGATCATGTTTTTTGTAATCCCTTTTACGCTGGTACCACTACACCGATTTTAAAAAGATTTATATGGTTTTAAAGAATTTTCTGTACAGATGTGCAGAATCTATATTTTATTTAAATCGGTTTAGTATTTTGGGAGCTATAAGCGTTTAAAGTTGCTACTACTACATGCACACATATTACACAGGCATTTATTAGCTTACAAGTAAAAAAGAAACAAAACATGAGTGTGTGTGTGTGTTTGTAGTATTTCTCTTGATCTAACAATTTTTTTTCTCTTATTTGTTGTTGTATGTCATAATAATTAAAGGAAGAGAATTGAATAAAGTGAATTAGCTTGGTCGAAGGGATTTTGTTTATTATGTTTTTTTAATTTCATGTATTATTTTATTATGCTTGCATATGTATGTAAGTTTGTGTGTGGCTGTGTTTTAATGATTTTTTTATGACGTTTAGATAGGTACATTTTCTTTGAATCTTAAATTATTTACATTTTGATTCTAGAATACGGACGAGTGTGTCGTCCGTTTGGTATATCTAGTCTTGTTTTAGTACATGAGCGATATATATAAAGTAAACTTTTGAAAATTTCAATTTCACAGGCCGACCTAATTGTTAATACATGTATACCCGCAAATGTATATTTTACAATAATAAATAAAACGGGATGTTTTAAACATTTTTGCTTATTAGTATATCTCTTATCACTACCGATCAAATGACCACTCAATTGACTGTCACTGTTCAAATCAATGCACACGTCTTGTAGGGTAATGATTACAGTAGGGACAGGCATCTAAATGTAATAACTGCCCGAAATATTACCGTTTGTTGTTGGTATGGTTTGTTTTCTTTATATTTCTTATCTGTTATATTTTTGAAATTTTCGATTTTTCTATTTACTTATGTAAAAGAGTATAGTAGTATGACACTGTGCAACCCTTTTATATTAAACTAATTGAATTAAATGTTTATTTTTTCAATTTAAAAATCAGGCCACAGAGGAGACTCAGGTAAATTGTTTACAGAAGAATTGAATGAGACTAAAAAAAACAAATAACTGCGGTTTTGACAGTTTTCCTGTTCGTTAGGGCTTTCAGAACAGTGAAAAGTATGGTAAAGCCCAGAGAACGAAGCTGGTACTAATGGCTGAGCAGAAGCCGAAAATTGGCCGCAGAGGTCGGTGGTGGCTGAGATTATTCAAGATTGCCAGTGGTGGATGTTACGCGATTAACAGTCGATCGGATTCGTTCACTTGTCAAAGCACCTTGAATAAGCACCACAAGTTCTACAATTTGTAAAAACAAAAAATATTAGCGTTGAGAAAACAACATTTCATGCAATTTGTAAGCAAAGTTACTGCGTATTCCTAAGAAATAATTTTGGTTTCCAAAAAATTTACAAAGCGAATGTCGTATAGAAATTTGTTGTTTAATAAACGTTTTGTAAGTAACTCGTAATTCAGATGTAAGAAAAAAAGAGATATTTGTACTTCCGTCTCCGAATTACGAGTTGAGCAACATAAGTTGAAACGTGTGAACCGGGACTAAAACTAAAAAGAATTTTGAGTCAACGATAGTATCAAGGCGAATTCACATAAGGTGATCTTAATTTGCCAGCTGACATAAATTTCCTGCTGTCAAATGAACCAAAACGTTAAGAAATATTTTGACATCAGGGAATTTTACACTAACAAATATACAAGGCGAATACGCAGAGTTGCAAGTCAAGACCACCTTATATCAATTCGCCTTGGATAGTATCAAGGCAAATTCATATAAGGAATACTCAGCTCAATTCGCTTTGAGAAATTTATACTTGAAATGTCAGAAAAATGTACTAAAAAATGTGTTTTGACAAGCAACGTATATTCAAATTACAAGCGGCGAAAATATTCACTTGAGCCCTTGCGGCCACCTAGTATGGGTTCGCCTTGGATGGTATAATAAATAGTTAAATGCAAATAGAGAAAACTGTTCTAGTGACGCTTTCCTAATAAATATCATGTCAGCTGTTAAGGTGAGAGCCCTGTGTCGAAGGCGCTGCAAAATAAATTTACCTGCCTGATGTCAAATTTTGTTTATACTAATTTTGTTTTCTGCAAAAATTAGAAGAATCGCATAAATTTATTTTAATTATCAAATGTGTTAAAAAATAGATTTAAAACATTACGAAATAGTTGATATTATTGCTATGAAGGAAAATAAAATACTTAAACTGATACATGTAGCCTGGCGTGAACGGTGGACGGATTCACAATGGGGAATAAATATAAAAAATGTGAGGATAAGGAAACTATTAAAATATAAATTTTATTGGAAATTAATCTTACTTAATACATATGTACATATTTATATTTTGAGTTGTATATAAATTGTTATTTAGGCACCGAATAACATAAATTTGGATTAGTGGGGTAATATTTATGTGCGAATTTCTTTAGTATCCACGCTCAAATGCTTGTTCTTCAGTTTTGGCCAGTGCTAAAATCAACTGCCTCTGCTTCATGGTTAATTGGCGTGGTATACGCACTTTTATTGTGACTATATGATCGCCTATGCTATCTCTGCCTTTAATACCACGACCTTTGACAGTTATCTTTGTGTGCGACTCTGTGCCCGGTTCGATTTTTACATCAAACGTGTCATAAATACCGCGTACCTTAATGGTAGCACCCAAAATAGCTTCGCTCAGATTCAAATATCTTTCCGTCAATACATTGTTACCTATACGTTTATAATAATCCGATTCTTTGACTTTTAGGCGACAGTTAATACGTTGTTTTGTATAGGGGTTCTCGATGGAAATAACATCGCCTGTATTAACACCGGCAGGAATTTGTACGTTTACTCTGCTCGACTCTTGTACAAAGCCACGACTATCGCATAAATCGCACTGATTACGATTAACGTAACGTTTGCCATGACATTGATCGCAAAGGGTTAATGATGTGTAAGTATTTGTCTTTTTTGATAACTGGCCGCTTCCATTGCACTTTCGGCAAAGTTCAGGATTCGAACGGCTAGCTATGCGTTGAGACTTGCCATGGCACGAAGGACATTTTTTTAAGAAGGGAAATTCAATATTTCTTTTCACTCCATGTACCGACTCAATGAATGTTATATCGAGTTTTTGTTCGATACTGTTATTTAATGGTATGGAAGATGGAGCTTAAATGTAAAATTTTTTAGGTTAAGTGTTAATTAATTGAATTTATTATCTTGCAATCACCTTCATTTTTTGCTTCGGTCAATGTATTATTTGAGTGATTTAAGCCCATAAATTCTTTGAGCTTACTTGTCGTTGTATTCAATAACTTATTACCCGACTTGGATACTTTATTGAAGAAGGACTCTTCAATATTTATATCACCCATTTCATCATATTCCAAACGACTAGACTCATCAGTGAGAATATTGTAAGCGTTTGATATTTCCTGAAAACGCTTGGATACTTGTTGCGGCGTATTTCCCGAATTCAATAAATCCGGGTGATAACGTTTTGCCAAGGCATAATAGGCTGCTTTTATTTGCTGTAAAGATGCCGTTCTCGGCACTCCTAGTATTTTATAGTAATAGTCTTTGGGCAATTGTTTGTTATCTTCTGGCTCGGGAATTAATTGAGATTTTTGTTGTTCCTCTATGCGTTGCATTTCTATTTGACGATTTGGATAATAAACCGGTTTGTTTACCTTGAATTGATAAGCAACTGTTGCACATTGCATTTGATTCAGTTGAAGAAAATTTTGTAGAAAACTTTTGAGGGACAAAGGACTCAATGCTAATTTCATGACGGTATCTAAGTAGACCTTAAAAAACTTCTTGAAATTCAATACTTTTCGAAATATAGGAAACAAAAAATTGTAAATTATATAAAAAAATATTAAAAGACAATAAATATATTGTTAAGTTTGTCAATGCATTCTAGGTTCTGCCGAGAGGTGTCAGTGGTGATGTTTATAATCTATCAGATTGCATACTACAACAAGCTTTGATTGGGTCTACTGCAAATCCCGTAAGTATTTTGGACGAAGCGAAATAGAAATAAAATTTTTCAAAGACCTACTCTATTTCAGTTGGTGCTAAACTACCTTAAACATTCTCTTTGTGCACACTTGGTTTCCTATTCAGCTGTATTGAGGCGCATATCAAAATATGAATATTTTGACCGGATCTATTGTATAACATCGCTTTTGGATTTTTTAAATACAATTTTAGACGGCGTAACATGTCGGTAAATATTAGAACTTAGCAGAGATTAAAGAAATATGTACATATGTTTATTTAAATGCAATTTACAGCACTAAATCAGAAGAAACCATACTTCCTGGTGCAATTGTTTCATTGGTCAATTGGCTAATGCAAATATTTGCTACCGTTACCACTAATTATGAAATAAACCGAGAACTAAGTGCCGAACAATCATATATGCTTGATCAATGTTGTTTGGTTATTGAAAAACTGGCGAAGAATCAATTTCTTTTGGCTATTCTTTATGTGGGCCGGCAAGAAGATTTGGAGTATTATAGTAAAATTCGTGAAAACTATGCGACTATAAAAACTTCGTTAACAAATTCAAATTTTACCCCATCTCATCCGGAAATTGAAAAATATTTACAGCAACTGGCCTACATAGATGTGCATCATTTGGAAATGAAAACATTAGATGTTAAACAATTGCCAGAACCTATTGCATATTGTGTACAGCCGTTGCTGGCAGTGGAAGTTCTATTGAATCCCTGTAATGATGCCTCTTATTATGTGGCCGAGATGCAAATGTTGCAAAGACTTAAGAAATTCTCGAATACTCGTTTGTTCTACGAAATCATACGGGCCGGCTTTGTGTCGCTCAGCAATGTGGTAGAGACAAGTCATGACACCATGTGGGGTGCTTTTACATTTTTCAAAATACCGCAAATTATTAAGCAGTTGCATGCATTAAACAGAGGTAATGAAGCGGGAAACTAATCTTTTGTATTTGCTCAAATGTGTTAAAAATAAATTTACTTTTAGCAGCTGGTGATCAAAATCCCACCGATTATATTCCCGAAGTTGTTAAAGCATTGGAAATGCTGCTGGAAGATAATCTTCTATTAGACTTTATGGATTCGAAATGTTCTTGCAATATTATTGAGTACTTATTGAATGATTGGACTAAACAGCATTTAGTCAATGATGCTCATGTTAAACATTTTGCTGCTCAGAGAGAAGAAGTTTCTATGCTGTTGCAGAAACGAGAAGCTGGCAGTCATACACCTTCTATTATTAATTTCATTATAAGAGCTGAGGTGCCATTATCGGGCATTTTGAAGACATTAAGTACAGATTATAATAAAGTACAAGAGGCTTTATTGGGTGTTTTGTGCCAAGTATTAGTGGGTATGTTGGAAAAACAACAAATTTTCTATAAAATATTAAAAAATATGTATGTATGTAAATTTTATATTTAACAGGCAATAGTTTCGATTTAATACTATCAGTGGCTACAGTAGAAGGGCGTCTTAAAACGTTTGTCTCCCGCCTCATACAATGTAATGAAAATTCGAAACAAATACCCGGTGAAGTCGGTAAAACTTCTATAATACGCTCTACATTATTTGATGTTTCATTTTTGATATTAACCTCTATTGTACAGACTTATGGATCAGATGTAAAAACTTTGTTCTTTTTTTATATATAGTTTAACATAATTTTGATGAGGTTTTCTTTTTAGGCGCTTTTATCGGAGAATGGCGATAGTTTCTTTGAAAAATGGGTACGAGTGTGTATGGTGGAACGTAATAAGCCTAAAAATCATCACAGTATAATTGCGCTGTGTGATGAAAATATTGTTGATGAACTCTTGTTGACTTTTAGTAAACCAGACACTCAATTAAAAAATACGTAAGTTTTATCTAATAATTAGTGACTGACTCCCTTATTTAAAAACCACTTTTGTTTTAGCAATATAACATGGCAGGAAATTTGTCTTAATTTACCCGGAGTGCTTTATCATGTGTTGGTGGCTTGGGAAAAGGAAACCTTGTCTTCAGCTGATGTGAAAAATATATTAGACAACATTAAGAGGCGTATGTTTTCGTTTCCTGTCTGTGCCGCTTCTTTCTTGTGTGCTTATATGCATTCTGTTAAAAAGGTAAATAAAACTTTCGAATACAATATAATGAAATTCCTGCATGTATGTATTTTTAATTTAGGACGAGCTGTTGAAGCCATTAAATATGATTCAACAATTTTTATCGCCTCCTGGCAATGAAGAATTGTCTTCCCAAGAAAACTTCAAGGAACGTTTAGGTCTATCGCTGCAAATAATACGTAAAATGCAATATGATGTTCATCCCACTTGCAATCTAAAATCACGTGGTCTTACACTAACACAAAATTTGGTATCACGTAGTCCACTGATTGATCAATTTAAGGATGTCTGGAATACAATACTAGAGCATGGTTGGGTGCCGGTGAGAGCGGCACAGGTAATTGAGTCACTGCTGCATGCAGGCGGAGCTGCTTGGTTGTCAAGTCGTCTAGTGGAAGAAATGCTTAAATGCAAATATAAAAACGTAAACTATTATAACAATTAAATGAAATATAAATATATTTATGGTAATTATGCAATTTTAAAACAGGATATGATGAAAATGATGGATATAATATTTGCCATTTTACATTTGGATATTGAAAGGACCACAGAGGCTTTATTGGCACATGTAGTACCGGCTATTATACACAATCGTCAAGGGTATGTGTAAAACTATTTTATGTGCCTTAAGATTTATTTAATTTTTTATTTCTTTTTTTCATTCTAGTGAAGACATTAATGAACCCCAGTCGTATGTGTTGGCACGGTTATGCGTCTACTGTATTATATCGGCTTTAGAGACTCGTTCACAAAATTCGGCTTCACAAAAGAAACGTAGTCGGTCCCATGATGGTGAAGATCATGATATAAATGCTGCCAAAATGCGTAAAATTACAGCCGATGGCTCGGATAACTCATGCTCAAATGATTTTCTCTCTGAAAACAGCTTACTCCTAAGCTCGTCCTTGCACTCAGGCAGCCTGCGTGAAGCACCCACTCATCTCAAAGAATCTTTACAATCAGCTATGCAATACATTTTCAAAATATTCCAACAATTTGTTACAACCGATGAATTATCACCAAAAATCTATTTCGTTTATCAGTTCATAACGCTGCTAGTTGAGTGCGGCAAGGAGCGCGTAAGACCCGTGTTAAAACTATTACCGCCAAATTTAACCAATAGCTTGATCAAAGTAATGTTGACAGACGACATTAATGTGGGTTTAATTACCAGGTAAAAGTTGTTGAGAGTTTTAGTTTATTTGAAATGGTAATTTCTCAACCTTTACACTTTTAATTGCAGACTTTACGACTTGCGTGTTAGTACAGGTCGTCAGACGGCTGTTTCGGATTTATGTCTGTTCCGCAATATTAAATTAAAACAACAAAGTATCAAATTGTAAATTAAATTAAACTATACAAGAATATGTAAAAATATATATTCTATAATCGCTGAAATATTTTATAAAGTGAATGTGCATAACATTTTAATAAAATTAATTTTTAATATTAGCATGAAATGAACCATATCGTTAGCTGAAATGCAAAATCACGTAACTAAACAAAATTATTCAAGTGACTAAAGTAAAGTTTTTTTATTTTAATTTTTAATGCGATTTTTAATATTTTGTTAGTTACGTCGTTTTGCATGTAAGTATAACCTAATACGTCGAATCATTTCACAAAAACATATCGTGCCATTAACGGCAAACAAAAGCTTAAGCGACATTTTCGTAAAAAAAAAACGATGTTCAAAAACGTGTCAGTTAAGCTTTTTTTGCGCTTATAGCTCGATATTCGTTCTGGAATACTCTATAATCCATTTAGGGCAGGCAGCACTTTACTGGTTTAAAAAAAATCGGACCAGATGTGAAAATACAACCACATCGAGCAATTTTGAAAGAAATTCAACTAGGATTTAAGAATAAATGCTTTAAAACCCAATTGTAAAATATATTCAAAATGGAAATGATGATGTCACAATTATTTTCTATTTTAAATCGAGTTCCATCACATCCTGATTTAGTTTTTATTTTAGTTATAATTTTATCTTAATTCTTCGAATGGTTTCATCTATAACACCACAAAGTTAACATGTTCTTTTTTACAAGAGCTTTATATTTTTTTTGTAGATATTTTAGATCAGTTAGTGGGAACTTTTTTTGCGTAATATTTACGTGATTTAGCTAAGACAACAACCCCAACGTTCGTAATCCTAATCAGAGTAGTTCGTAAATAATTATGATTTTTTCCTATAAATACTTTAGTAGGTATTTATTTTATTTTATTTTCTTTAATTTAACTTTACATTAATGAGTTATAATTTTTTGTGTGTTGCAAAATAATTATTTTTTTGTCGCAATCCATTACAAAATTATTCCATATATAAAACAGTAGATAATTAATTTCTTTTTTTTTCATACAAAACTATTAAACGATTGTGTTTTATTCTTGCAAAAGGATTTGGAAACTTTACGTAAAAAAAATTGTATATTTTAAAATAATGTTAAAGGGCGATATATAACATAAAAAGTTAAAGTAGTAGTTGGGTGAAAAATACGAGAGGGAGAGACGAGAAGAGAAAGTGAAGAAGAAGGATATTGTGGCAAAGAAAATTGAAGCTTACTTTTTATTTTTATTGTTGTATTAAGTTGCATTAATTATTTTGAAAAATTAAATTAATATATAAGCGACCACCAATACCCAATAAAATGGCCAAAAGGTAGACGCCATTTCTTAAAGTAAAAACCTTTAATTTTCTATATCACTTGAGGCAGCATTCGAAATATGTTTCACCAACAAAATTACCACGCATTGCTTTTGACACATTATGCTCAAACAGACGTCGATTTGTTTGCAAAACATCTGCGGCTTCTTTATTCAAGGGATCTTCAGGATTTGGCTCCTAACATAAATGAAAATAATCACGCAATAAATATTTTGCTTTTTTTTTTCTTTGATATTAAACTTACCAAAAACAAATATTGCAAACCATAAACAATTGAACTAATGGTCAACACTGGATTCCAGTCTTCACGTAATATGTTTAAACAAACGTTGCCCTCCAGATCAATGTTGGGATGATAAACCTGAGTTTCGCATTTAACTTTTGGCGGTTCATGAGGATAATTTGGACCAACGCGGAAATTGAATACAAAGCGACCACCTTTGTAGAAACCTTCATCGGGGCAGATGATCAATTTAAAGTTGAGCAAATCATCAGGATCGGGAAATTCCGTAGCACAAGTTTTTGGCAGGGTGAGTTCGTTGATGTCTAATTGTTAATAATATAAAATAGTTATTTATAAGCCATATTGTTGAGCAGCGACTTTTGTCTATCTAACATAATTTAGCTTTCGATGCAGTATTGAAAAATTATTAAAAATCTAAGTGTTAAATAATATTTTGGATTTGTGAAAACCATTTTTGTCGATTTTATGTAGATCTAGGGTCGTAAGGCAAAACATTTCGAAAACATTTGGTTGTGGAGGAAAATCCTAAATTTGCTTTTTTAAATATCACAGTAAGTGAAATTTATTCCAGTTGTCGACATCGACGTCACTTTAGCACAATACCAAAAAATTGGGGCTTCTTTGCTCGCTCTCGAGAACAATTTTGTGCTATTGACAGTATTTCGGTTCACTAAGGTCTAGAAAACAGCATAAAACTACCAACAGAAGTCAGTTGTTTTCGACAACTGGTATTCTTTGTTGAAATTGAATGCCTTAATTTAAGAAGTATTAGAGTATTTCATTGAAATTGTTACTGATAACCATATAAATATATTCTGCTATATGATTAAAAAAGATTGTGCATAATTATTTAAAAACTATGGTTTTCCGATTAATACTTTTGATAATACTTTTTAAGACAATCGCAAAGTACTTACTTTTAAAAAGCACACTAAAAAATAAAATAATAATAACATAAAATAATAATAAAATAAACAATAAAAAATAAAATATAAACAATGGGTGTAATTACGAGTGTCGCATTTCATCTTTGACTAGGACGATTTTGTACTAGATTAAAGAACAAATATAATAATATTTAGGGCCTGTTTGACTAAATGCGAACGAATGTTTCTATCGAACATTTGTATTAAAAACAAAAAACTTGACCAAACGTTATTGAATAAACTAATAAAATAAATTTTAAAATTATTGAAAAATCGAATAAAGCTAATACATAACACCTTTTATAATTTTTAAATCGGTTTTGATTGTTTTTTTTCGCGTTCCTAATGGCAAATCAAAATTAACACAGATTTTTTTCAGAGACGTTTTAATGATGTTTCTTGAATGCAGTAGTCGAGAGAAAGTCATGCTCCTACTCCACGGGTTTTAAAACAATTCTTTTGAAAAAAACAGGCATTAAAGGCAATTAATTAATGTATTCAATAAACACAACAATTCAAGAAAGATACATTTACCTTTTTTAAAATTGTAAAAAAGACACATAAGAAACTTTCTCGTATTAAAATTAATTAGTTTATAAAGTTGATTTCCATAACAGAATAAATTGTTTTGGATAATGAAAAAGTATATAATGGATATAATACCTAGATTCTGTATTCTTCCCCAAATGTTATTTAAACTTCACAAAAACCGATATTCGCGTTTAACGCAAACATATGTAAGTGCAATTCAGCGCTATTTAAATAGAATTGCATTGAAATCCAATTAATTTTTTTAAGAACTTCATCCATATAAATTATTAGAACACATGTTTGATGCCAATCTACACAAGCATCGTCTCAATTATAGTAAGTAGCTTTTAATAATAGCAATTAATTTTTCATATAAATTACTCATTCAACTTACCTTTTTGTATACGCAACTGTGCAGCAGATGCTTTCTTTTGTTGACCTCCAGTCTTGCCCGTTTGGTCACCTTCTTTTTTCTGCTGCTTTAATGAAAATAATTTAATCATGATTTATATTTTCGCTTCCTAGTGATATTTATGTCTTTATGCTGGTATTTAAAGTTAGGCTTCCTGTTAAAGGATTTTATAATTTGTAGTATATTAAACTGGGTGTTCACTGCTGCTTGTCTTTGCGTAGATGGGGATTTCAGGCTTCAATGGTTTTTTTCTTCTTTTATTTACGAGTTGTTTTTGTCAATTAGGGATCTAATGCAGCCGATGAGATGCTAATTTTTTAACAAATATTGCAATAGAGAACTTTCTTCGAAACTTTTTATATGAAAACGCGACTTTCCTTCTTTAGATTTCGATTTATTTTTTGCCAAAAAAAATAAAGAAAAATACATTTACACAGCAAAAAAAGTTCCAATGCTGTTTTGTCGATTTTTGACGGACAGAAAATTTCGTATAGTTTTCAAGATGATACAGGGTTGTATATTGATATTATTATTTTAGAGAGCAGGGTTCGAGAGCTTTGACTACAATTAAAGGCTGATATATTAAAGGTTGATAAATTTCTTAAAGATATTTCCGTTTGTTAGCACGGGCTTCCAAAAGGAATTTTTTATATTGTCTATAGGAGGATGATATACCAAAAATTAATTAATTATGGAATGTAACTGCAACGGCTGGCAACAGCCGATTCGTTCATTACGTTTACGTTACATTACATCTATTTAAAGGATCAGTTAGTCGACTGTAGTGTAATGTAACTGCAACATTACGTTGGTTGGTTACTGATTTGATGTATGGAAGAAAAAGGTCTTTTCGAGAAAATCAATGAAGAATGTTAAGTTCATTAGTTTTATAAAAATACACGATAGAATTTTTTGTTTAAGTGCTAATTCACTTAAAATTTATGACGACTATTTTTCTTAATTCTCTTTTGAAGTTGCTACCGAAAATTCCTTGCATTCATACAATTTTTTTGTCGTCTAATTTTACTTCTCTCCACCCGTATAGCCAATAAGCTAGAAGAGTATCAATAAAAAATTAAAATAAGATAGAAGAGTACAATTAAAACGTAACAACAAGGGCAATCTAAGGAGAAATATGAAAAAAACCATGAAAACAGAAATCAAGTAATTTTTTCTACCCCTCTTTCTTTTCTACACCGTTCGCTAACAAACAAAAAGTGAAGTCGAAAAATAGGCTTCATAAAAGTCTTCGTGTGAATTAGGTGTAATAGTAAAAGTATACATATACATATGTTTTTTATTCAAACTTAAAGTTGATAGACTTTTTACATCCAACATGAACAGTTATTAGGATTTAAAGAAAAAATGACAAAAATCTTTGTCAACGCATGTCCCAATGCGCTGATTTAAGGCTCAGTTAGCCGACTGTAATGTAAAGTAACTGCAACAGTGAGAAACAGCTGATCGATTTTGTTATGTGAAAAGTAATTAAAATGGTTATAGAGATGTAATGTAACGTAACCTACTTTTCATATAAAAATATCAATCAGCTGTTTCTTACTGTTGCAGTTACTTTACATTACAGTCGGCTAACTGAGCCTTAACTGAGCCTTTACACGGGCATAATTGTGCTGGCATAACATGCCAGGTGAGAGAGGCAAAGAGAGTGGTTTTGCGGTTGGCATAACTTTTCAACCAGCTTCAACCCCGCATTAGCAGCATAAAACCAATACACACACAACTTAAAAAACAGCAAATGTTAAATGAATACTAAAAACACTAACACACACACAGCTGTGTATACGAATACATTTTGTGCCAGATGAATTAGTCTCGTGTAATTTGGAAAATAACAAAAATTGTGCGGCTTAAAAATTGTTCTCGTCTAAACTACCTCAATCATAATAACAATATTATTCACTACTTGTTCAAGTTGGTTAAATTACTGTATATATACATATAAGTATATATAAAAATGAAAATATCAACTTTATTCATATAAAATGACTTTTAGAGGAAAAACAACGGAAGGAATAAAAGACAGTTTGAATATATTCAATAAAAGAAATTTTAATATAAAAAAAAATTATTTATTAAAAAAATTATTTTTGTCATCATCATACATACATATGCTTTAAAACAGTGCTTAGAGTTTTTGTATTTTGCTTTAATTTACGTTTCTTGAGTATAAAATACATATGTTCATATATAGTCAATCAATAACTCAATTTTTTTTTTAAATGTTCCATACATCAAACCAGTAACCAACTGCATATACATATATGCACCCCAGCTCTGAGGTTTTTGATTTAGCATGGAATTTATTATCACATTTCACCCCCACCATATGATTACAATTTAATAATCAGAAAAACAAGCACGTGTATGTATTCAAAACAAACAATAACAACATTATACGCGAGTTTGTAACTCTAGTTTTAATTAAAGTAAAGAAAGAAAATTAAATAAAAATGTCCCAAGAACCAGAAATTGCAAAAGACGCCGTGCTGAAAAGAAGTGAAGCAATCCCGGAGGGAACACCACAAGTAAAAGGTTATGATTTTAATGAAGGCATTAACTATAGCAAAATGTTCGAGTCATATGCCAAAACCGGCTTCCAAGCCACTAATTTAGGATTAGCCATAAAGGAAATAAATAGAATGGTAAGGTTAAACGCTATACTCTAACTGGAAAGTAAAGTGAAAAATTAAATATGTAAAGTTGGATTGTAGATCGCAACCTTTAATGGAGGAAGAGTTGGATAATCACGAAACGGACGAATTTATTAGAAGAAAACATAAGTGTACAATATTTTTGGGGTTCACTTCTAATCTAGTATCCTCTGGCATGAGAGAAACTCTCAGATATTTAGTAGAACACAAAATGGTTGATTGCATTGTGACTACAGCGGGTGGTGTGGAAGAAGATTTTATAAAATGCTTAGCTCCTACTTTCATGGGTAAGTTTACAATATATGTAATAATATACAAAATGTAAAATTTTTTCTTTTCGTTTTGCAGGATCTTTTGAACTGTCCGGTCGTGATTTAAGAGACCGTGGTATTAATCGCATAGGCAATCTATTAGTGCCTAATGACAACTATTGTAAGTTTGAAGATTGGCTTATGCCTTTGTTAGATGAAATGCTAGAGGAACAAAAATCAAAAGGCATTGTTTGGTCACCGTCTAGCATAATATATCGATTGGGAGAACGCATAAATGATACTTCATCTATTTACTTTTGGGCTGCCAAAAATAAAATTCCAGTTTTCTGTCCCGCCTTAACTGACGGCAGCCTCGGTGATATGATGTATTTTCATTCCTTTCGCCAGCCCGGCTTAGTAGTTGACATACTTTCCGATTTAAGACGCCTCAATACTATGGCAGTAAAGGCGAAAAACTCTGGCATGATTATAGTTGGCGGTGGTGTTATTAAGCATCATATTTGCAATGCTAATTTAATGCGTAATGGTGCGGATTTCTCAGTTTTCATTAATACCGCTTCAGAATTTGATGGAAGTGATAGTGGGGCAAGACCAGATGAGGCCATATCATGGGGCAAAATACGTAAAGACGCAACGCCGGTGAAAGTATATGCCGAAGCTACTTTAGTGTTTCCTATTATAGTTGCTGAAACTTTTGTTAAACGTTTAAATAAACTATCAAATGTGTAACGAGTAGAATGTGTCATGATATAAATATAATCCATTATTCTCTACTTTATTAGAAAGGCAAAAATATTCCCACGTAAGCAGGGTTGCCTAGAAATGATACAAATTTATATAATACATAGCTGCTTGTAGTGATATGTATTGTACCAAACAAGAACTTGGTCAAAATATGTATATCACTACTTTTGATGGCCGAAATTTCGGATAGGAACTTTGCCTTTTTTCACATTTATATTTTTGTGAAGATCTGAATTATTTTTTATAAGTTTTCTTAAATGAAACTTTTTGAACCGTGAATTTCAAGTCTGTTTTTGCGAGCTCGCAAATATTAATAATATTTGCACCATTAAATTTTTTTAAACTTTTTCTTTTTCTTATAAGAGCAATGTAGAAAAAATTACCGATATATCACATTTTCTTTAATTCGCTAAGTTTTTCTACGTTTCGAAAGAGAAGGGAGTCCCAATTTATTAGAAGGACGTACTTCAGTATTATCCATACATAATTATGTACTTAAATGATAACTCTAAAAAAAGTTACTTAACTTAATCAATAAAAAAATGTTGCACTTTCAGAAAAGAAAACGCCTTTAGTATGATGCAACAAATTTCATGGACAATTTCTCTTTTACTATAAAAATATTTATGGTATAAAAAAATTTGCCTTGAATTAAATCCAATACAGGTTGAAGTCATCGATGAATATGAATTGTATGTTTGCATTTAAAATTGCATAACTAAAATATGTAACATGTTTATAGCTTTTCTTACACATGAAATGTTATATAACATAATTATGTAAAGTTCTATAATTTTTTGTTTGCCATAATTATGGAAAAACTGTTATAAAATAGTCGAATGAATTTGGTATCAAATTGTTTTGCAGCATCTGTTTATTATGGCTGGTTGGATTCTGCATAATTGTGCATGTATGAATATTTGGAATCTTTTTTATTTGCTTTTGTAGTTTACATACAAAATGAATGAAACAAATTTTGGGAAGGAATGGAATCCTTTGTGTGTTTATTTTGGTGTTTGCATGCATACGTATGCACATATAATTTATATACAAATGCCCTGCCATATGCATCTGCATAATACATATGTACGTACATAAATATGAGAACATGAAATAGTTTTATAGTACGCCTTTTAGCCGGTGTATCGATACATCTACATGTGACCACGTACATATGTACATATGTAAATACAACCATATATACATGTCAATGTTTTTACAGTCAAACACTTCTCCATACACCCGTAATTTTTGGTTTTTGCCAAAACTTGGGAAGACATTTAATTGAAGAAAAGCTTAGTTGTGTTATCGATACCAACAAGGCGGATTCATATCAGATGATCCTTAACAGCCCAGGTGAGTATTTTCATCGCTTGTAATTTGAATATCCGTTAGATATCAACACACATTTTTCACATTTTTGCTATCAAAAGTATGCATTTTGCGAAGTGAATTGAATATGCCTTGATTGCAACATGATTTTTTTAAATATTTGGAACATATTTTGGGTTTAAAGCCTTAATTTATTTGCATATTTTTTATCAAGGTATGTATGTAAGTATACCCGATCTAATGTATCTTGAAAAATGCCTTCTTGTGATGTCAAAAATCTACTGAAAAATGTGTGTTTGCATCTGTGGGAGATTCAAATTACAAGCGGCGAAAACATTCACCTGCGCTGCCCATGGCATCTGGTTTGAATTCGCCTTGCTCTGTATCTGTATGTACTAGGAAATGTTGTAAGTTGTCCATTTTTGAGAAATGCTACCACTTCATGGTCTAAATGTATTTATTTTCTGGTTTCGATGTTGTCTATACGTCCACAGCAAAGATTTGCAATGGAGTTTATTTATGTATGTATGTAGTTTTATATTTCTTTGCAGATTTTTTTTCGTTGTCAAACTGTCTCGAACAACACAATGATGACGATGACAAATAAGACAAAAATTAAATAAAAATGGTTTAAAAATGCACTCATACACGCGCCAACAGATGTCATTCTTCACTTGTATTGAGCAAGTAAAATTGCCGGCGTCGTCACCAAGTCTTGTTGTATTAACAACTTGTATTGTTGGTGCATTTTTTTTCTTCTTCTGTCATTTTGGGAGGGGAGGTTTGTTGTTCATTTGTCATTCTTATTGTTTCTTCTTTGTTTATACTTTAATTTAATAGTGTAGATTTTTGTTAAAGGAATTCATGGTGGAATAAAGCTGGACGATGTTAAAGGTCTAAGGGAACAAAATGATTAATTCTCAGACTTCATAGTACTGACAAATACATACATACATATGTGTGTCCTTCCCCGAGAGAAGAGACCTAGTGTGTCAAAAAACGGGTTTGGACTTAAGAGTGGATTCTGGTACCTAAAAGGGTGTAGAATAATATGAAATGAGTTTTTCTCAAAACTTCATTTTCACACACTAGGTCCCTTTTCTCGGAGAAGGTCACATGTATGTATGTGGTAAGAAATTTCAATTGTAAATCAGTTGGTACCCATGGAGGTTATATAAGCAGATATATAATTAATGATAGAAGTTCATTAATCGTGGTAGGCATAAGCTGTGTTTCTAAATCAAGGAAAGCGCCTGCGCAACGCAATTAAAAAAAACATGAAGGATTTTAACTTTCGAATAGAATTGTAGTTTAACATTTCTGTTAACTTATTATAGGGCTTACATGGTCCTTTAATCCTTATGTTTACAGTACACTCGCGTACGTTTACATTTGAGCAAAATCTAGTACTTACGAGATTTTGGGCAAACGCGAGTAAATTTACCACGAAAAGAAAATTTTCCTCGTCACTAGATTTTGTCAAAATTTACTTAAAATCTAGTAAATCTTAGTGATGCAACTATGGTTTTTTTCCAAAATTTTACTAAAAAGTCAGCAGAAGGTGTGTGAATTGGCTAAATTGCAGTTGTTTGATTGTAGTTTAGGAAAATTTTCAGTCAATGGTTTTTGTTTTTTGCAGCATAGTATATTCAAAATACAATGGCTCATAGTCATAGTCATAAACAAAGTACACTTTAACCCCCATATTTATAAAAAGAAAAATAAAATGAATTTGAAATTCATTTTAGGAAAATTTTATATGGAAAATTTGAAATGAAATACATTTCAAATTCGTTTAAAATTTTATGAATATGGGGGTAAGAATTTAAAACCAGTATTGCCATACAAAGTACTGGTTTTAAACTAATAAATTATACTTTGTTTTGACTATGACTATGCGCCAATATGTATGCAGCGAACCAGTATCCAACCGACGATATGCCAAAAAACAAGAAAGCAAACAATACACAAAGTTAAGGAAGAAAAATGCATGAATTCTATTCAAAAAATTATACATTTAAAAGTTTTTTTTAATCTCAATCTTGATTATTTGAAATTTTATTACTTCATAACTTTTCGTTATTTGATTCTTTTCTCTTACCCCCAGTATGGAACTCTTGTCGAAATTCGTGCTGAGTGAGAGCAAGATGATTCGTTATGCTTTGAAATATTGAAAACAGAAAAGCATATAATGAGCAATTGAGGTAATAAGAACATTTTTTTAAAGTACTTGAGCGTAATTTTAATAAAAACTATTTTTTCTATCTCACCGCGTTATTTGAATTAATTTTTTATTATTGTGTTGAACTCCTGCTACTTGAACTCTCCTTTCTCGTCTGTTCAAACTATCGAGAGTCGACTGTATTTATTTCGTTTTTATAAGGTGAAAACTTCATAACAAGGCACATTTATTTCCAGGTAATATCAGAATTACAAAAACAATGAAAAAATACAACAATGAAAAAACAACATGGTTTTTAGTTTATCCGAAATATCAAGAATAGAATTTGTTGTAACACAGAAATAATAAAAATTAATCACATAAAGTTGAAAAACTTTCTCCACGGCAGCTACCACTAAAGGTAGAATTAGTAAAATCGTATCATTCTACTTTACAGCTTGCCGTATCGTTCAACTTTATGCACAAGTTATAGAAAATGTAACAGTTTGCACAGCACTTTTTTTTTGTCTGGCATTAAATGCGGCGTTTTTGACATTCGCTACAGAAAAATCTGTTTTCTGCAGATTCCTACGTCAGCAGTGCTACCACCACATATTTTATAACTAGTAACATGCATTGTATATATATTTTACGGTTTTTGTCAGCTGACACGCAACATCACGATACGATTTTACTAATTCTACCTTAACAAAATTTGCAACGTTTATCACTTTTCACAATTTTTTAATAGTTTTTTCATATTTTTAAATTTGTTTCAAAAGAATTTTTTTAATAAAATATTTTTCACATTGAAAATTTTTTTTTTAATTTCTCTTTCGTAAACAATTTTTGAAGTTTCCGATGAACTTTAATTTGGAAATAAAATAGCTCAGCTGCATTTCCGCTACTACCTGGTGAAAGTGCCTTGCTTCATAACTTAAAAATGTTTTATTTCTTCAAGTAATTTTCTTAAAACATTTAGTGCATACTTTTAGGAGCGCAAGTAAATAATTGTTCCGTTAACTTTAGGTGTGAGGATAACATCCCTGAAGGAAACGTGGGGTTAAGTGTCCCCAAGTCATCACTTTTGTCGACTATTTTGGTGACATTGTCAACAGAGCGTCTATTACTATTGTTCTTAATGCGTAGAAAACATTTTTTTCATATACTTACACACAACTAGGCTTCTTCTTGTTTTATTGGTTTGTTGAAAACAAAAGTGACGTGAAGCAAAATTTGAGTGTTTATAAAAATTAGTTTAATAAATCAAATTAAGAGGTGAATTTAAATGTTTTGAACAATAATTAAAAAAAAAAAATACACAAAAAGAATTTGCAAAAAAGAAATAAAATAACAATCCATATTGTATAACAATAGAAAATGTGAAAATTAAAAAATTGTAAGCGAAAGTGCCAATTATGGAAATTGTTTTACCCTGTGGAAGATTTTGTGCCATCAGTTAAAGATTTATCATACTTGCAGATTCATTCGTAAGTGTTTGAACAAAATATGCAATTTAATTATCAAAGGAGTATGTATACTAGAATAACTGAAATGTGCTCGTGACTGTTTCCAATGTCTTCATATGGTCCCTAAAGAATTATCTAATCAGTAGTTCCAATGTCAGTAGTTGCTTTTCAATGACACGCACATATTAAATGTCGATAGCAAAAAGCATTGAGTGGGGTATAATTAGTCAGTAGTACTGGCGACAAAGTCAATAGTGAATCAGTACTGATTCACTAGTGACATTTCCTGCAGGGATGAATTATGAAATGGAATAACATTTTGTTTTGTTGTAAAGTATGCACATATGTATGTATGTATGTATATGTATATGTATACATATGTATGTACATACATATCGATGGTCTTAAGTAGAAAAGCCATAACACGTGTTTTTTACAAAACTGAGTTTTTCAGTGATCCCAATACATTTCACACAAATACACCTCGTTACAAACATTTATTGCAATAGTTAAAAAAACAATAGCCCAATTCACAATCTTGTGCAAATGGTCTTGCATCGTAGCATGTGGAAAATGGTATAGTATATTGGTACTTAACAGTTCTTAGTGGTGAGTATCAATATACGATGCAATACCATTTGCACAAGACTGTGAATTAGACTAATGCTTTTACGAGCAGTTGCCCAAAAAAGTTAAATATTAATTAATTCATGAAATATTTCATTTTTAGAATATTTGAATTTGAATTCAAAAGCTAATTTTTAAAAGTTTATCAACTGTATTTTACTGTAAACAAATAATACCCATTGTAGCAAATCAAAAAGTTAATAGACGATGTGTGGAAAACATTTTCAAACTATTAGAAAAATAAAGCAACATATACAACAACTTATCAAGTTGAAAATTGTACTAATAAAAAGGATGAGTAAGGATTTCAATGCATTTTGGCCGCATTTTAGATATAACAAGTATGAACTCAAACCCAAAAAAATAGAAGAACTATATTTGAGATGTTGCGGTTGGAAATCAACTCCCACTATTCAAAATGAACTTAATTTAAAGTTTGGATAAAATATATTTTAGTGCCAGTGGGTAAAAACAAACAAATGCATGTGTGTCAGACTGACTCGTATCTGATTTTCACAGTATCTAAAAAACTTAACGACATACTCGTACAACGAGATGTATTTTTTTTGTTTGATATTTATTTAAACTTATTTTTCATTTTTACTTAAGGTTTCCTCAATATTTGGTATCCAATATGAAAACCGGAAGAACTTTTTCCTCTTTTTTTTAGCATAGAAGTTTTTTATGTTTTATTTCTGTCATAGTTATGTATCATGAAAGGAAACTTCTGTCTGTTTTCCATTTTATTTATGATTTTTTTATGTGCGTGAGACTTTTCTGCTTGTTTTTTGTTGAAAAGTAACTTTTTCATTTTTTGGCTAATCACAGTTTTGCTTTCAAGCACCACAGCACTTGTCCTGAAGGATGAAAACAAGCATCTGCAATTTCTTATTTAAAATGAATGGGGGAAAGTTTTGAATTGAGCAAATGCTTCCTTCAACTTATTAAAAGTAGTAAAATTTTTTTATTTTGTTTTTACTTATTAGAGTATTATTACGAAATTTTTAATAAGCTCCTAAAAATCGCTTGATTTGGCATTGGTATTAAAAATCTTTATTCAGATATGATTGGATTCAAAATGGACGCAGATAGTCGATGGGATATGAGCTTGAGGTGTTGCTTGACTTACCCGGCTACATACAATGTCTTCCAGACAAAGAAGTCGATTTTAGAAATCCATGCAATGGAGATTTATGTGAATGTTCTGAACGCTATTAGAGTCAGTGTGTCTGGGCGTGAATTTAATTATTATATTTACCAGAATAGCCGGGCAAGAAGTTATCTAAGGGAGCGAAATAGTTTATGAAGAGGTCGCTAAACACGATTGAAAGCTTTCACGAACTCTTTGATTCTCAATGAATGAGGATAGCACTTGCCAGCTACTAGCCTTTGAAAGTAAAGCGCGATTTAAGTACCACAAATTAGTCACAACATAAAATGCTTTCGAGAGTTAATTTAT
Source organism: Tachina grossa (assembly GCA_949987645.1). NCBI lineage: Eukaryota > Metazoa > Arthropoda > Insecta > Diptera > Tachinidae > Tachina > Tachina grossa. Next base: position 18,093,454 of record OX465276.1, on the reverse strand, counting down.
ACTTCTGACACTTGCATTTAAGGGACATTACGTGTTCAAGATGCGAGGAACATTTTAGCACTCCAACTCATCCAAGTATGGGCCTCTTTTGTTCACTTTGTAAAGAGGGGCAAAACAAATCAGCATGAATCAAATAATATTCTTTGATTCATGACAAATCCGTGCCTGTGCTCTGGAATTTGTGAGAAATTTTCGAGTTGAGCTATGATATTGGTTCGCCTGTTCTGCACAGCAAGAAGCAAGTAGAAGTATAATCGAGAAACCATTGTTTGGGAAACTGTCAGTAAAACAGCAAGAGCACTAAACAATCTATTGTTTCTGTGCTGCGAGTCAGCTTTCGGCACTATTTTTAGTGCCTTTTGAAAACTCAAAACGCCAAATTTTGAGCGTTAGTGTCAAAATAAGAAAAATCACTAAGTAGTGCCTTTAAAAAATTTTTATATTTTTTAAAATTACTTTAATAAAAACTTGGTGTATTTATTTTTTTAAACTTTTTTGATGTCTTTGCTGTTCGCAGAATTACAGTTAAGTCACAGTACAGCTTCCTTGTCAAAATTACCTTAACTGATTTTTAAAATTTCAGTGTTAATTGGTATAGTCTACATAAAAATACACTAACTTTGAAAATTTCAAGAGTTTATATATAGATAATTGTTTACATATTACATTAGGATTTCAACATGTTTCGTTACTTGCTTTAGCACACCCTTTAATTTTTAACTGTCATATATTTGTTGTTGTAGCGGCCAAAGTTTTACATATTCTGTGAAAAATTTCAGGTTCGTAGCTCTTACGTTTCTTAAGAAAATAGCCTGTGACAAAGAGACAGAGAGAGACGGACAGCGTAGCGAAAACAATAGGGTTAATTTTCACCTTTAGTGTACGGCACCCTAATAAAAAAGTTGAAACACTTTCAAACGCTGCGAGACACTAGTTTTTTTCTTATTAATTCAGTGAAACAAAGAAATTTTTCTCCTGGAAAACTTCGGCCAAAGTTGCAGACCAAAGGTATAGTGCAACTCTATTATATGAGGGTGGCTGAATAAGTTCGTGAATTTTTGAATGAAACACAAGTTTTTGGATAAAAAATAATATTAACGTTACTCATGTTTTGGACTCAGGAGTATTTCTTGAAGTAAGCGTGAGTTTATGGGAGAGAGAGGAACGAAGATAGAAGAGGGGTACTGACTTGCTTGTACCGAAAAGTTACTTCAATTCTCTTTTGTTATTTCATTCGCTGCATTAAAACAATAAGAAAATTGAACAAGAAATCGTCTGTGGCTAACAAACGGGCAGTTTTAAAAGAGAATTGAAGAAAACTGCTTCAAGAAAAATTGCCGAGTCTAAAACAAAACTTAAGGCCGGGGCACAACGAATCCGTCATACGTTAAACTTCGAAATTTTCAACTGACAACTAAGTTGAAATACATGGTTTCTTATGAGGTTTGTTACATTCAATGTGTGTCCGTCAACGCAAAGCACAAAAATTTGACAACTTTGAACTTTTTGCGTATGTTGAGTAGCTTGACAGATATTGGATGGTTTTTTTGCTGTGTTCTGATTTAGATTTTTGTTTTTTGTGGCAGCAAAAATAAAATTAAATAAAAGAAATAAACGAAATAAATAAAAAAATTTGAATTTAATAAATAAAATGGAGAATTGACCTATTGAAGCTGTTCAAGTGTTTCCGTCAATAAAGTACTCATTGTGCCAACCTTCTCCGTCGTTGCGTTAGTGTCAGTTGAAAAAGGCGAAGTTTAACGCATAACGGATTCATTGTGCCCCCGCCTTTAGTTATGCTTAGGAAAAAAATTCAAGTATTGCCACTAGTTTTTTCTAAAACAAATTTTGCCACGTGGCCGGATTTTATGTAAACAATGCTTTATATGGAGAAAACTGTGTTCATAAGCTAGACAAATTACTAGATGCCTTTTTAGGTAGACGAAATATATATGGGGAATTTCTCCAACATAGGGACAACATAATGATTTTCCCAACCTGACCTGTACAGCTATACACCATGATAATGGAAATTATTATCATGTCATGATTCAAACTTTTTTTTCTCAGTGCAAACGTTACTTTTCATATTAAAGGTTTCCGATTAACGGTTATTCAATTGTCGGTGGAGGAATGAAATCAATTATTTTTGTATGGAAGTGATTTTAAAATTACACACCACCAATTGAAATACCCTATATGTATTTATCGTAGCGACTCTTTAGTCTTGCAATTTACTACCATGATGGGATTCTTTTAGCAGATAGTTTTGTTGTAATTTATATTTTAAATATTTGCCTTACTTTAATAGTTCTTTTTATATATTTTTTACATTCACGCACAAGAAGGGACAGCATATTAGGGACATAATACGAGCAACATGACAACGGAACAGAATCTAATATTTATGTGGCGGTTTTAGTTTTAGTTGCCAACATCGCAAAATTCTTTTCCTTTATTTATTCTTTTATATTTACTGTTATTTTTTGTTGTACATACTATGCTATTAACCACAATACATTTTTTGCCATCTTTAAATGGGCTTCTCTGGTCTTCTAACATTCATCCTTATTTCGCACACTGTTTGCATTTGGCTTTAAAAGTTTATTTATTTATTTTTATTTTTTTGCTTGTTTTTATTTCAACGGTGAATAACAGAATCGGTGGTGGTGATAAACATTTAGCCCAGCAAATATCCTGGTTTAATATAAAATTGAGAGGAACTTGAAATTAAACTTTTGAGATTGTTTTCAAAACAATTATAATAAATTCAGTAAAGTGCGACTGTCACTCGCACACGAAAGGTTCCGTACGGACAATATTGTATGTACATATGTAATACTATACGAACTAATGTCCTGCACAAGACCATTTATAAGACCTTTCAAGACATGAGAGATTTTTTAAATGCTTTACTACAGCGAAATATTCTAAAACAAACGCTAAACAACACTGTTGGAAAGACAAACTACTGAAACAAATGTCTTGCCAACAACATTGTTTAGCGTTTTTTAGAGTATTTCGCTGTAGTAAAGCATTTAAAAAATCTCTCATGTCTTGAAAGGTCTTGTGCAGGACTTCAATACGAACCTAAGTCTATATAATCGAATATTTTTCCTGATGTAGACATTTTTTAAACAAATTTAAGTACCCGGTAAATTTTTTTGGTTTTTGTTTTACCTTAGGCGCTTTTCCTTTGTTTTGGCGTTCTTTTCGTTTTTGGGACTTTTTTCGGATTTTGGCTTTTTTATGGCGTTTTTTTCGTTTTTGCAATTTTTTCGGTTTTGGCTATTTAAGTCTTAAAATTTTTTTAGTTTGGCTCTTTTTAGGGTTCCGTACACCAAAGGTGAAAAGGACCCCTATTGTTTTCGCTACGCTGTCCGTCTGTCCGTCACACGGTATTTTCTCAGGAACCGTAAGAGCTACGGACCTGAAATTCGGACAGAGTATGTAGAACCTTGGCCGCTACAACAACAAATACATGAGAATTAAAAATTAAATAAAGGGTGTTCCAAAACGAGCAACGAAAAATGTTTAAATCCCATGTAATATACATACAATTGTATGTACATACATATGTATGTATATTGAAACTTGAATTTTGTAAAATTAGTGTATTTTCATACTGACTAAAACAAATAACACTAAAATTTAAAAAAATTTAAATTAAAGGGTGGTCCATCAGTTAATGCAATTTTGACTATGTAATTTTGACAACTTGCTGTATATTGGAAACCGTAAGAGGCAAACACTTGAAATTTTCAAAAACGGTAAAACTAAAAAATCAGAAAATTATAAAATCGCCAAACCAAAAAAACAAATCGTCAAAAATTAAAAAAAATCGCCAAAACGAAAAAAATCTCCAAAATTAAAAAAAAATTTCTATCACTAAAATAAATCGCTAAATTCGAAAAAATCGCCCAAATGAAAAAAATCGCCAAGATAAAAAAAACGCCAAAAATCGAAAAAAATCGCTAAAACGCGAAAAAGGCACCAAAACCAAAATAATTGTTTATATGAAACAAAAATAGCCAAAATGAAAAAAAAATCGCCAAATTGAAAAAACTTCAAAAACCGAAAAAAAATCGCTAAAACGCGAAAAAGGCGCCAAGGCTATAAAAAAATCGCCCAAATGAAAAAAACGCCAAAATGAAAAAAATCTCCAAAATAAAAAAAAAATGCCAAATTGAAAAAACCAAACACCAAAAAAATGCAAAAACTATATATTATATAGGCTGAAGTTTGTATTAAATTACATATCAAGTGTTCGTAATGGAACCCTTCGTGCGCGAGTCAGAGTAGCACTTTACTGAATTTTTTTAGTTTTTGCTATTTTTTGGTTTTAGCTTTAGCGATTTTTTAATTTTGGGATTTTTTAGTTTTAGCGTTTTTGAGAATTTCAAGAGTTTGCTCTCACGGTTTCCAATATACACCAAGTTGTCAAAATTACATTAACTGGTAGAATAGCTTTTAATATTGATTTTTTAAATTTCAACGTTAATTCTTGTAGTCTGTATGAAAATACACTAACTTTGAACATTTCAAGTGTCTGTATATAATTGTATGCATGTATATTACATGGGATTTCAACATTTTTCGTTGCTCGTTGCAGAATACCCTTTAATTTTTAACTGTCATACATATGTTGTTGTAGCGGCCAAAGTTTTACATATTTTGCTAAAATTTTAGGTCTGTGACAAACAGACGTGTTCTTTTTCACCTTTGGTATACGGAACCCTAAAAATTGGAGGTTTCTCAATTAGTTAAAATAGTTAATCGTCGAGTGGTTACTGGTTTGCCGCAGTAATAATGTATTTTAAAAATACTGTGCGGCAAACCAGTAACCACCCGACGTAATGTGTGTGCAGTTAAAAAATACTTCATTTAAAAATTTTAATATAAAAGTAATGCGCATAGGATTCAGCTAACCCCCAAATACTGAATTTCAATGTGATTTTAATAAAAAATATTTTACAACAACAAATCGCTCATTTACTCAAACAACGTCATAACTCAAAAAAAAAAAAAAAACAGCTTGACTGAAAACGAGTTTAAAGTTTTAAATTTACACAAAACTTAATGGAAACAGAAACTTTAATTTTTCTCTCAAGAGTTGAGTAAACAAGATATTTGTATGAAATTCTTATATAATATGAAGAACGCTGTGAGGATTAATTCTGCAAAATTCCATTTTTTGAGTTACGACGTTGTTTGAGTAGTTAAATTTAAATTGTAACAATTCCCAAAAAGGCACGAAGTATTAACTTAAGTATTAACAATGAATAGCTGTTGTTTTTTACATTTATTTTCATTACATAAGCACAAGTAAATTAACAATTTGTTTTAGTTATTTTAATACTAACAACAAAAAATAAAACTTTTATCTACGGTAAAATTAACAAATGAAACTAGTTATATTAACCTTCATCATAATTTTGGGTTTTCTTTTTTTCAACTATGTATCCTTGTTAAATTAAGTAAGAAGTAAATTTTATAAAATTTCACAATGGAAAAATGAACAAGTAAAGTAGTTATCAGTAGTTACAATTTATTTCGCTTATTTTTTTCCTAAAAATCCAGGGGGCAAATTACGGCACTCGTTACCGAACGAAATTACGAAATATTTCCGTATAAACTCTATTGAAATATTTCGTAATTTCGTTCGATAACGAGTGCCGTAATTTGCCCCCAGTTCTTTTGCAACAGCAATTTTTTTCACCATCAATTTGCTAACTATTTCAAATTAGTTATTTCAACCATTAAAATATTTTCTTAATCTAATTGGCAACAAATCCAAATTGGTTGGATTAATCAGACAAAATTTAGTTAATTCAAATTCCAGCAACAATTTAAAATTAAAACTGGACAATTGAAATTGGTTAGTTCAACCTGTGAGACTTTTTCTCTAATCAAATTTTTGTATTTTAAAACTCTGTCTCAGATTGAAAAAAAAAATATTGAGAATAGAGATTTATGGATGGTGCTTATTTTTGTTCGATCGTTTGCTGGGATTATATATTAATGCGTCTATCTGCAGTTAAGTGTGTGTGTGTGTGTGGATATTTATTTTTTGGTCAACATCTGGCGCTGTACTTCCCTAAAGTGGTTGTAAACGTTAAACTTTTTTAATGTACTTTTAATTTGCTACTAATAGATGGAATACAAAACTTTTCTTTTATGAAACCATTTGAGTTCGAAGTTAATTTCTCTCAAACTTTTCTTCTGTTGTGACAGCTTTTGGTTTCTAGGTAAAATTACTTACAAGCAAGACGAAAGTTAAATTTTTATATGAAAAATATACTGTTATGAGTTTTCTGGCAATCAAATGCAATTTTTCTTTTACTTTTTAAAGCAGTGTGAGAGATTCCAATTTAAACAAAGTACTCCAAAGAAAACAATTATGAGCGTGTATAAAGAAAGTATTTTATATCGCATAACAAAAAAAAAAGCGCCAAAACTAAAAACCGTTTAAATGAAAAATATCAGCAAAAATAAAATATATCGCTTAGATGTAAAATAAAAATTCAGTGAAGTGCGACTTTGACCTGCTCACGAAGGGTTCCGTACGGACACTAGATATGTAATTCAATACGAACCTTAGCCTATATAATAAATAGTTTTGACTTTTTTTCGTTTTTGAGTTTTTTTTCGGTTTTGAGCGTTTTTTAGTTTTGGTGTTTTTTTGCGTTTTTTCGGTTTTTGCCAATTTTTTTAGTTTTGGCACATTTCCCCCCCGTTTTGACGATTTTTTTTCGGTTTTTGGCGTTTTTTCATTTTGGCGATTTTTTCGTTTTGGCGATTTTTTTCACTTTTGTGATTTTTTTCACTTTTGCGATTTTTTAGTTTTGGCGCTTTTTCACGTTTTGGCGATTTTTTTCGGTTTTTTTCCTTTTTTTTTCATTTTGGCGATTTTTTCATTTTGTCGATTTTTTCGGTTTTGCCGATTTATTTTAGTGTTAGATTTTTTTTAAATTTGGTGCTTTTTTTCGTTTTAGCGATTTTTTTGGTTTTTGGCGATTTTTTTTTGGCTTGGCGATTTTATAATTTTCAGATTTTTTAGTTTTACTGTTTTTGAAAATTTTAAGAGTTTGCCTCTTACGGTTTCCAAGATATAGCAAGTTGTCAAAATTACATAGTCAAAAGTTTTTTTTTTTTAATTTTAGTGTTAATTGTTGTAGTCTATATAAAAATACACTAATTTTATAAATTTAAAGTTTCAATATACATGTGTATATACAATTGTATGTATATTACATTGGATTTTAACATATTTCGTTGCTCGGTTTGGAACACCCTTTAATTTTTAACTCTCATGTATTTGTTGTTGTATCGGCCAGGGTTCTACATACTCTGTCCAAATTTCAGGCCAGTAGCTCTTACGGTTCCTGAGAAAATAGCGTGTGACGGACAGACGGACAGCGTAGCGAAAGCAATATGGTTCCTTTTCACCTTTGGTGTACGGATCCCTAAAAATCACCAAAATAAAAGAGGCCGCCAAAAAAAAAAAAATCACCAACAACTGAAAAAATTGCCAAAACTAAAAAACAACTTAAAATTGCTTAACTTAAAAACAATAAAAAACCGAAAAAATAGCCAAAACAAAAAAAAAGAGCTAAAACTAAAAAAAAACGCCAAAAACAAAAAAGTTTTTAAAATGTCTACATCAGGTAAGATATTCGATTATATAGGCTTTAGTTCGTATAGTATTACATATATAGCGTCTGTATGTAACCCTTCGTGTTCGAGTCAAAGTCGCACTATGATGAATTTATTTCTTTTTTAAGGTAAAAAGAAATTTTGGCGGCATCATTTATATGGCTTTAAATTTTTGAGTATGTAGTTACTTCCTCTTAATAAGTTTTCACTTCCTAAAGAATATGTAATTAATTTCCTTCTCTTTGAAGTGCCAAATAATTTCCTTACCCTTGGTTAACCAAAACAAGACTTCAATATATGTACTCGTATCATAGAACCCCATATTAATAATTGTACATTGCAAATGAACACTCACAGAACTTTCGTAAATAATGAATGACATTTGACTAACAAGATAATAAATAAATGATGGAGGAGAGTATAAAAAGAGAAAACCCGATCTGCACACATTTAGCGCCAGCGTTGTCAACTCGGTGGTTTTCGCACCGTTTTTAGTGCTTTTTGAAATTTTCGAAACGACAAATTTTGAAGTTAGTGCTCAGTGCTTTTTTAAATTAATTTTCGGTGCTTTTTGTTTCGAGTCGGTGGCACTAAGCCAAAAACTCAAAGGAAAATTTCCTTACCTATTTTTTTTTCGAGGAACTCTTTCATTCAAAAACTTAAGCTCTGAAGTTAAATGGAGCATCTCAAAAAAATCTACTAAAATTTTAAAAGGCTTGGTTTTATAAATACGTGTCATATTACCATCAAACCTTAACATTTTTAGCATATATAATGTAAAGTGTTTTGCCATACAAAAAAGAAGACATAATACAAGTATTTACTCAAATATAGTCTAATAGCGAAATTTTGTCTAGTATAGACAATGGGTGGAGAAAGATTGATTCACTTAATGCAATGGGAAAAATATTGAGTCCAGTATTGAGAGATTCAGTTGATATGAACTCGTTTGAGGCATTATCAAAACTTGCATTCTCATCAAACTCCTGTTACTTCCATATTGAAACGCAGAAGTCACCATTTTTATTTCGATAAAAATTTATTATCTTTGTCACATATCAGCCGAGAGAATATTTCCACAGCATAATTTAATAAAAACCAAATTTTGTAAGCCTTGATTTTAAAATATTTTCAACTGCTAAGCCCATCGAGCTCAAAATGTACGAGTAATCGGCTCTTAACCTCATAAAGACTTGTGAATTACTGCCAATTTGACTAAACTCGAGAGATTCGTTTGTTCATTGACGAAAAAAATTTAAAATTTTTTATAATAATTTGAAAATGCTTCGTCCTATAAAAATAAAATGTTTGTCGGATGCCTCAAATTTGTACAATTTAAGTACATGTTGTCGGTTGGTTATTGGTTTGCGGCACAGAATATTCAAAATACATTATGTCTGCAGCAAATCAATAACCAAACGATGTGTAAAATTTTTTTAAATAATATAATAAAATTTTAAATTTAGTGCTTTTTTACTTAAATTACGCGCTTTTTTCTTGGTTTCGGTGCTTTTTGAAATTTAAAAGTTGACAACGCTGTTTAGCGCATATAAATACATACATACATATATGTATGTATGCACAAATTCGTAGTATGTACTCGTATATTCTAAGTAGGGTTTCTAATTTCCCGGACTTTTTCAATTCCCGGGAATCGAGAAAAAAATATTCTATTCCCGGGAATTTCGAAAACATATGAATTTAATTAAATGTCCTCAATAAAAATATAATTTTATGAAAAAACATACAACATTTAACATTTGAGAAATTTATTATTTGACATATTGTCATAAGTTTATTTCAATTGAAATTATCTTGCTGGCGGTGAAACATTGTCAAATAGTTCTTAAAAGTATTTACATAACATAAGAGGTTTGTGACTGTTCTAAATATGTGGTCTACACCAGCAAATAAATTTCAATTAAAATACAACATTTAAATTAAAAACAAGACAACTTCATTCGTTCATTTCAAGAACAACAATATTTCAAAAACAAAACAAAAACAAAGAAATTCATATCTTGTGAGTTATAGCATGGATGGAAATTTCATCTAAATCTGCCAACCTAGATACTATTTCCCATAAAGAGTTTTTAGGTTGAAAATATTTCGTAACTCTTGAAGTTGTTGTAGTCACCTCGAAAACTTCTATTACATCTGTTTCCGTGCTTATACGAGTATTATGCATCGTTACCAAATTTTATTTTTAAGTAATAAAACAACGAACAGCAATGTAAAAAAGCAAATTCCAAACACTTATATATTAAATTCCCGAAAATTCACGTTGAAAATTTCCCGGGATTCGCAAAAAAATAATTCTCGGGAATTCCCGGGATTTTTTCCCGCGTAGAAACTCTAATTCTAAGGAATGTGACTCGTATAAAATTTCTAAAACCCTACTTTTCTTTTATTTTTTTTCTCCCTTCATATTTATCTAATCAATAACATTGGAATTTTATTAATATGAACTGTTTTATAACTAAAGTAGGGATAGTTTATATGTAGTTGTGTATTGTTCACTACGGTTTGGTTTGGCATGTGGTACAAGTATGCAATGAAAAGTAAAAAAAAAATGTTTGAAGAATTTGTGTTTTTTTTTTTGCAAACTGTTCTATAAAGTATGGTTTACTTTCAAACCAACAATATGAATTCTATGTGTTTCATTCTTTAGTTGCTGTGAGTATTTCTTCAGTGCTGGCTGCATCATCTTCTACGACATTTTCTAGTTAAAGTGTTGGAAGAAGAACCGATAAAAACTACGCAAACGTAAAAAATAACTGAAAAAAATAATAAATTCCATATACCCCTTTTACACACGGAAAGTTTACTTTGCAAAGTCTTAATTCAGCTGGTAGAAAGACAGAAAGAGAAAACATTCTTACCTCTGTATTTTACAGAGCTGAATTAAGACTTTGCAAAGTAAACTTTCTGTGTGTAAAAGGGGTGATACGATTGAATCCTGACAAAAGCATTTATAGTTTATTGATTGATATGCTGCGTTAGCTATTTTAAAGTGTTTGTAGGGTAAAAGAAAGACGTAGTTAAACTACAGGAAAAACACAGGAATGAAGTAACATTTGTAGATGGAAAGTAATGTTTATAAAGAAATAAGCAGGATTGTAAAACTGGGCGCTTAAGTCTGGATCACACGATCAGCACAATGTACCAATTTTCGTCGGCTCGCCGCAACAAAGTCATAGGTAATAAGCCAAAATTACATTATTACCTAATTAATTCTTGAATAAGTCAATATGGCTTTATTAGCAATGCAGTGTGTTGCAGTTATGTAATTATAATTCAATTAGTAGAGAAATAATTCAAATTTACCTTGTTACCTTTGAATTTATTTCAGTTAGCCGACGAAAATTGGTACATTGTGCCAATCGTGTGATCCCAGCTTTACTCTCTTCTATGATGCGAAAGAAAAAAAAAATATCAAATCAAAATAATGGCACTCATTGCGCTGATTTACACGGGCATAATTGTGCTGGCATAACATGCCAGTTTGTAGGTGAGAGAGGCAAAGAGAGTGGTTTTGCGGTTGGCATAACTTTTGAACCAGCTACAACCCCGCATTAGCAGCATAAAACCAATACACACACAAATTAAAAAACAGCAAGTGTTAAATGAATACGAAAAACACTAACACACACAAAGCTGTGTATACGTATACATTTTGTGCCAGATGAATTAGTCTCGTGTAATTTGGAAAAGAACAAAAATTGTGCGGCTTAAAAATTGTTCTCGTCTAAACTACCTCATTCATCCGTTTGCGCACCGGCCTTTCGCATCGCATGTTTTCCTTTTCGCACTCTGTGTCAAAGTCAAAGGGATAAAAACATGTATGCAAGTGCCTAGAAAAAATCATTAGATTTGATATTTAACTTATTATTTTTTTTAGAGAAAAACAAATAAAAATTAGAAGCAAAATAACAAATTGATAAGTTCAGTAAAGTGCGACCTTGACTCGCACACGAGGGTTTCCGTACGGTGCTTGTTTTAGGTTTTTTTTTTAATTTTGGCGTTTTTCTTCGTTTTGGTGATTTTTCGATTTCTGGCGATTTTTTTTACAACACATATTTTTCGTTCTAGCGATTTCTTTAGTTTTGGTGCTTTTTCCGTTTAGGCGATTTTTTCGGTTTTTGGCGATATTTTTTTTAGTTTTTTCAAAAAACTTTTTTGGCAACCTTTTTACTTCTGGTGACTTTTTTTTACATTTTAGCGATTTATTTAACTCTTGCTCATGTTTTAGACTCGGCAGTTTTTCTTGAAGCAAGTCTGAGTTTATGGGAAAGAGAGGAAAGAAGAAAGAAGAGGGGCACCGACTTGCTTGTACATAAAAGTTACTTCAATTCTCTTTTGTTATTTCATTCGCCGCATTAAAACAATAGAAAAATTGAACAAGAAACCGTCTGAGTGTAAACAAACGAGCAGTTTTAAAAGAGAATTGAAGATAACTGCTTCAAGAAAAACTGCCAAGTCTAAAACAAGACTTGGTGATATTTTTCATTTAAGTGCTTTTTTTTTCATTTTTGGCGATTTTTCGTTTCGGTATTTTTTTAATTTTGGGATATTTTAGTTTTACCATTTTCTGAAAATTTCAAGAGTTTGTGCGCCTTTTACGGTTTCCAAGATACAGCAAGTTGTCAAGATTACATAGTCAAAATCCCATTTGATTTTTTTAAATTTCATTGATGTAGTCTGCATAAAAATGCAATAACTTTGAAAATTTCAAATGTCTATATATAATTGTCTCTATATTACATTATTCGCTGCTCTCTTTAGAGCACACTATAATTTTTAACTGTCATATATTTGTTGTTGCAGCTTCCAAGGTTTTGCATATTATGTGAAAATTTCAGGTCTGTAGATTTTACGGCGCTCGAGAAAACAGCCTGTGACAGACAGGCAGGCAGACAGACAGACGGACATCATAGCGAAAACAATAGGGCGCCTTTTCATCTTGTGTAGGGCTAGGATGTAATCGTGAGTTAAAACTAAAATTGTATGGAGGAACTCATTCAAACCTAATTATTATTTGCTTGGGACTTAAGAATATATGTATTTATAAAATCCTTTTTTTAATAAATTTAGTTTAAAAAGAATAACCCTGCTTTGCAAAAATAAATTTATTTTTGGAATGTTAAATTAATGTATTGATAGAATTTTTTTTAAGCTGAACTTAAGTAAGTAATTAAGAAGAGCAGAGTTAGAATGTTAAAATGCTCTTTGTAAGATTTTACATGAAAGTGTTGAACACATGGTAAACAAACATGGAAAGTTATTTATTTAAAAAATACGAATATGGGGTTGTAATAGTCACAAAACAAAAAAGTTTGTCTTAAGTAGAACAAAAAAAATAAACAAATTAACTAACATGTGAATAACTAGTAAAGAACAAACGACAATGGCAAGACTGTTGTAAATTTAGAGATCGTAAAATTGAGCTTCATTACAAAAATAAAGCTTTCAGCAAATTCTAATACGATGAGTCAAAACAATTCAAATATGTATTCCATTTGCACTGAAGACTGAGCATATAAAAGCAGAAATCTACATCAACTGACACCACACTGATGATGAAGGTGCAGTGGCCTTCGAAAACAGATAGTTGTTCCGTTCTACTAGTGTTTGGCAGAATATTTACAATTAACTTTGGTGTTATTTTTTCATTAATAGTTATCAAATGTAATTTGGCTTACAGAGCGATACGAACTTTAGCCTAATCAAATCATATATATATAGAAGACTATTTTTCTATTTTCTGTTTAAATAAAATAATATATGCAATTTGTAGGAATTTCTAAACACCCTTTATAAATTATAATTATTTGTTGTTTAAAAAGTTTTATCATATTCAATAACTTTTGGCAATAAAAACTACAATACTTAAGTTCTTTCTCCTCTGAATTAATTTCAAAATCGAAACTCATGTTTTAACTGAATGGTGCCCCGTCCCGTCTGAGTTGTTGCCTTAAAACACATATTCAAATATGCAATAATAATAGACAAAATGTCCTTATACGCACGCACACTGTTATAAAAAATAAAGTAGTCCCTAAGGATTATTAAATTTGTTTTAAACCACTCCTCCTGGCAGTACTTTTCAACATCCTTTTATTAACTTTTTGTATTTCCTCTTTTGCACTTTTTCAGAATCTGTTTGTAGTCGAAGCTGTGTGTGTGTGTGTGTGTGTGTGTCTAATTTTTCACCAGAGATGGACATCTCTCACATGATGGGAACGAATCTGGGGCCGGATTCCACAACAACACTAGTGTCAAAATTTCTGACTGGAAAAAGTGTGGTGAATTGTGAACACTGAAATTGGTGAAATTGGTGTGATCTGTATGGTTGTGAATAATTTTTTTTTGTTGTAATGTGTAGTTTGCATGAAATGTACTCGTGTTGATGGACTGTTCGGCCTAGCTTTGCCCTCAAAATTAATCAAGATATTTTCGAGTAAATTCTTTTTACAGTGAGCAAGCACCACACGTTGCCATCTCTAGTTTGCTCCAACAATAATTCTGCTCCTAACATACATACATAGTTTTTTTCCAACTGAAGCTAATTAAGAAGTTTTTACAATTAATTTTTATAACTGACAAAAGTTTAGACTAGAAAAATGAACATTTGTGCAATTTACGAATTTTTTCCCGAACTTTTCAAGTTTTGTTTTCTTTGTAGGCAAGAGTGTGTCGTCTAGTTTTTTGCACCATATTGTATGGAGATGGGGGAGTTGCTTTGTGATGTGTGTTATCACAAAGGTAGTGTGTGTGTGGTTTTGAGTTAAATACGAGGAGTTTTGTAGAAGTTAATCCAGAATAAATATCTATATGAATGTATTCACATGCATACATGCAAGTCTGCATAAGAATAATGTGTGTGTGAGTGTGTGTATACATTCGAACATTCGAACGAATTGTTCACTCATTATTTTCACTTAAGCGTTTGCAATGCAATAAAATAAATGCAAGAGATAAAAAATTTTAAAAGAATTAAAAATTGATTTATTTTGTTAAATTAGTATTTATTGCAATACAATTAATTTAGAAGCTTGTGTGCAGCTTTCAAGTTAACCAGTAGTGCGATTCAGTAACTTTAAACGATCCGACAATCGTAATTTTTGTCTATACGTTTTTCGCTTGCCATAACGATTGTGTGATTCTGTAACTTCTTTTTAACGATAGTACGCAGCTGATATTTTCTGTTGATTTTTGTCGATAAAATTAACAGGACATAAATAATTGTCGCTTAAATAACGACACAGTTGACATTATCCTTCAGCGAATATCGTTAAAAATATTAGTGAATAGCAAATTCGATAAATATTCGTTATAACTATTTTAACGATGCGATTATTGTTAAAAAGAGTTAGTGAATCGCACTACAGGAATGTCACACAGCTAAATTGAATCCGTATTGAATCCGTATTCTTGAAGGCTATCCCCCAGATAATCGTTCAACTTTTGCGAAAACTCAACCTTGACTAATGAAAATAATGGAAATTGGTGCTGATGCAATGTGTAACGGCACAGAAAAATTCCGATATTTCTTCACCCAGCTAAAAGTCTAGTTTAATTTTTCTTTTCTTCTTAAGAAAATCACATTAATTAATACGAGTAAAAATATTTCATTCTATAAGAATAGAAAAATACTGAACTTAAGGTCGAAATTTTTCCGGACTAATAATGGAAATTTTCATAAACTCCATTAGAGCAGTGTTGCATTTTCTCCAAAGTCGTTTGTAGTACCAGGACTTTACTAAGATTTTTGCTTATAATTAGTTTTTAAATAATATTTTTTCATTTTGATGCAAACGAACGGAGCCCAAAGAACAAAATTCATTAATTCGGAATAGTAATTAAGCATTATTTAATGATGCTGTTGTTTTTCATAGACTTGTAGCATGTACGGTTTCTTAGAAGACGAAAATTTTAGTTTTTATTTTTATACAAAAAGTATTTCAATTCCTCCCTCCCATTCTTTTTAAAATTCCCCAAATAATTTTAAATTTATGTTTCCAACTTGGCTCAAATTCTATTTTTCAAAACACTTCTGTATATTTACAAAAACTTTGTTAATCACTTTTGAAAAATCTTTACTCAACTAATTCTTACCGTTGAAAATTACACTTAGTTAAAATGTCATAAATCTTAATGTATTATTATTGGATTAAGAAAACTTTGGCAAATGAAATAAGTATGTATTTGGAAAATAATTAGAAATCTATGGAATAAACGTTTATGTGCACATTAAGGTTGACCCAATTATATGGATGAAAAAAAAACTAAAATATTTTATAGCAAAAACAAAATCTACCCAAAATTCTAGGAAAATTATCCCAAGAAGCTATTTAATTTAAACTATTTTATTTAAATACATAAATTAAGAAACAACTTTTGTGTGTTCAGTTCAGTGTGCGATATGTATATTTTTTTTCTCCTCTAATTAATTAATTAAGCTCTGGCTTGGCTGTATAGCGTAATTTGAGACAGATCTAGTGAAATTTACAACTTTTTAACTAAACAAAAGAATTTATTTCTAAACGAATTCAATTCAATAATTATTAATTACAATATATTAATGCCTTGATAAAAAATTATTATTTGTAAATTTCATAAGCATATGCACATACATAAATTCTTACTTACAAAGTGCCACCTAACCGCTTGCATTGTTTCACACATAATCTTCTCTATAAATTAATTGCTTCGTTCTTTATTAAAGGAGTTACTACTCATATCTAGGACTGCAGTTTCTTGCAGAACATGTGATGCCATTTTACCTGCTTATGGCCCTGTTTTAGTTTTCTTTTTGTATACACACATATACATACATACATATGTATATGTAAGCACGTTATAGTTGCAACATCTTGCACCAATTTCAGTTTTTGATTCTTTTTCTCACAGCAGTATACACATGCAAATGCAACTTAACTTGCTTATGTGTGGCATAAAATTCGCCTTTTAATGCTACAGTAAGTGCATGTATGCATGCATTTAAGCATGCAGTGGAAGATACACACACATACATGCACAAGTGTATAAGCACCTCTTGTGCTTTTATAAAAAAATAAATGGGTCAATATTATGTGCATGCGAGCATAAGAAGGGAATAGTGTTAAAGGAATGGTGCTAGAACTTGTTGTTTACATCTTTATGCCAAGGAATTCAAAGTAAAGTGGGAAGTAATAGTACAAAAGAAACAAATTAAAAACAGTTATTATTTTTAAAATGATTACATTTTGATCGCACAGCTGCAAGTTGTTGATGATGAAAGGCTCCTTTCATAACACTCCTAGAATTTATAATTTTTGTATAAATTATTTATGTACATATTGGAATGGTAATGTGTATAACACAAATACATAACTTGTTGGGTGAGTTGGAAATAAAAGTTTTGTAGTTTTCCAAAGTCGTTAAAAAAACAGCACAATTTAAAGCCCTTGAATAATTAGAAACTATAAATTAAAATATGTATGTATGTAAATATCGAGTCCTTGCTTTAATACAGTCATAACTCAAAAAAAACTTGTTTCGCAGAAAACGAGTTTAAAGATTTGAATTCAATAACTAATTTATTTAAAAAGACGATTTTATGCTTCAATCAAGAAATGAATAATACCAGATCTTTATATGAAATTTTTAAACAATATGAAGAAGAATATGAAGATTGATACAAAATTACTAAAGTCACGTTTTTTGAGTTATGACTCTATTGCAGCAAACGTTCGATATGTACATACTAACATATACCCCTTTCAGACAGAGAAAGTTTACTATGCAAAGTCTTAATTCAGCTGGGAGAAAGACAGAAAGAGATGTTATTCCTCCCTCTGTCTTTCACACAGCTGAAGACTTTGCAAAGTAAACTTTTCGTCTCTAAAAGGGGTAATACGGCAGTAGGAAAAATGGCCCCATGCTTCAAGTCCAAAAAAAAAAATTTGTATTGTATTTTTTAAGAAATTTTTTGATTGTTTATTTGGTCCAGGTTTCTTAGATTCACAGGCTCACTTAGCTTCCAAATAAATAAGTTCCCTTTGCGTCAGTTTTCATAGAACCCTTGCAAAATTTTTTTTGAATTATTTTGTACTGTTATTATATAATACCCCTTTTAGATACGGAAAGTTTTCTTTGCAAAGTCTTAATTCAGCTGGAAGAAAGACAGAAATAGATAGTATTCATCCCTCTGTCTTTCACACAGCTGAATTAAGACTTTGTGATGGCGACAAATCACTTAAGTTCGACTTTGACTATGTCTACATATTTACTTTGAATTTTACTACTTGTTTAAGCTGTTTATTTCAGTTGTAAAATTTTTATTTTCATTTATGTAGGTGGCATTGATTTTCTATACTTTTCTTTTGTCACAAATTTTAATGTATTTTACATTTATTTGAAAATAATTTTTGTGAAGTTCGTATGTGTTAATTTATTCGGTTAACAGGAAGAAAATAAAAACATTTTGTTGGGAATTCGATTGGAACATTTTATTTTTCCTATTATTGTGAACGGGATTGTGATTTTGGATATCGTAGGTAAGGATAATATTTGAATTTGTGTTAAGGGCTGTGATGGTTAACGATTTTGTTTGTTTTTTGTCTTGGTTACATAGATTTGTTCCAGTCATTTGGACATTTTTTTTTATTAAAACTAATTATTGATCTGTGCGGGGAGTTTTATTGCCATTGGAGCAACTGCTGTTTAGCACAGAAGGAGTCTTAGTCTCCAAACAGGACGTTTGGAGAATTTATTTAATTATTGGCTGTAATACCTGTTATATTGTCGTCACTGTTCCAAATTGGATAGGAAAGTTCAAAAAAAAAAAAAAAATAGAAAGAAAGAAATTCACAATAAAGGCAGAAAAACTTTTCAATTCTAATCTTGGCACAGCATACTTTCCAAGAAGTTTAACTGCAATCACCATCATTATTAAAAACTACAAAAACTTTGATTTTCAATTTAACTTTAATGATAAGATAAATTTTAAACCTAAATAATTTTATTTTTGCAATTGTATTTGTTTTCAAAGATGAAATAACTTCATTTAATTTAAATTTTTTTTCTTTCCTTGTTTGTTTGTTTTTGCTAAATTTTGACATGGTCACCTAAGGGGAATTTTATTTTAAAAATTGAACATTTCATCTATAGTTCATCCTTATACTATTGTTATTATTTATTTTTTTTTTATCCTAATCCTATATATATTACTACACCGAATAATTTTGCTATTAGTAAAATACAGACAAATCATCAACAAGTCAAAGTTAAAAGGTTCCAATTAACGATATACTTACTGTCTTCAGGCGCCTGCTGACATCGTGTGACCAACAAAAAAAATGTAAGTTGTGTGAAATAATCTGTTATTTACTAAAGTATTTTATATAAGATACTAACTATTTTACGCAGAAGACGTAGTAATATATCTGATTAGTTTTCGGTCTACTTGAACTTTGAAAATGCTAAACATCATAAATTTTGCTTAGTGATATATATATGTATATATCGTCGGGTAGTTACTGGTTTGCCGCTGTAATAATGTATTCTTAATATACTGTGCGGCAAACTTGTAAGCACCCGACGATATAAATATGTATGTATGTACAGATATGTATGTATTTACATATGTATGTACATACATATGTATTTATGTTCGTGTGTATGCATGTATAAATTTCATTGCAATATACATAGTACATATGTATACTTTTTTTTTAAATGCGGTTGACATTTTCTGATCAGTTAAGAAGCAGCGTAATGCATCTAGACGCGCTTAACCAACAATAAACAAAAAATCTCAGTAATTTATTTATATTATATTTTATTATAAAATTGTAATTTTTACAATACCAAATTTTTTTAATACCTTTAAACATTGTTCGCCTATTCAAGTTATGAGACGTTTGACTAAATCTGTAGAACTGTATTATTGGTCGGTTTTAGGTAGGTGCCGTTGCGGTTAGAAAATATTATTTTCTTTCAATTTCATGTACCTTTATTTTTTCAGTATAGGTATATATGTATGTAGGTACTTATAATTTTTTATAATTTACATACCATTATGCATGCATGCAACAATTAGATTTCTCCTTGAACGATACTCTGACAAATTTGTTCCACTATATCGCTTTGTCTATTTATGGTTTACTTATTCCAAATGGTTCACTTAATCGTTTCACACTCTATTTTAATTTATATACCTATAACAATATTATTAACTTTATAATATAAACTCGACTGCTATAAATTATTTCTTCCAACATACTGTCTAATGTTATTAACTTCCCGCCTTTTTAAACAAAATTTCCATTTTAACTCTACACAAAATGTGAATCAAAACAAAGTGATGAAAACAAAAGTAGTTACACACACACACACACAAACATAACGGAATGTACCAAACTCTCCGTTGTTTACATGGGAGAAGTTGATGGGAAACAAAAGCCGAATGACATTGAAGAATAACAAGACACAACAAAAAACAAAATGGTTTGACTTAACCTCATTGTATGTATGCTCATTTTCATTCATTAAAGTTTGACAGCCGAACAAAGGAGACAACCAAAAAAATTACATTTCATGATACTTTTAGTGAAAAAAAAGAAATGCAGTTGAAAATTATAGTTTTTCCTAAAATTAAAAAACAATAAATGAAAAATTTGCCTAAATATAAAACTATTTTTAATATCAATTAAGTGCAAAAGGGCTAATAAAGAAAAAAAAAAATAAGTGAAAAATAATGACGACTACAACGATTGTGCAACAATTTGTGACGGGCCTAAAGTCTCGGAATCGCAATGTGCAGAATAAAGCGGCCCAGGATTTATTCCTGTATGTCAAGACCGAACTGAGAGAAATGTCTCAAGAGGAATTGCTGCACTTCTTTGAAGACTTCAATGATCAAATATTCAGTATGGTTATGTCCACAGACATTAATGAGAAGAAGGGTGGAGTGTTGGCCATTAGTAAGTACAGACACTCGCACTTGCCGCAATGAGAAACTATTTTTTTCAATATTCATAGAATGTCTTGTGAGCGGTGACGTTATCAATACCATGAAACGCATTACGAAATATTACAATCATTTGCGTGATTTGTTGCCCTGTAATGATGTGTCTGTAATGGAAATAGCTGCCCGTACTTTGGTAAAGTTAGCTAATCTGCCGGGCTCAAAAGGTGCCGAGTCATTTGAATTTGATATAAAAAGAGCGTTCGAGTGGCTAAGTGGTGACAGACATGAGGTATTTGCAAAAATGTAAAAAATGCAATGAAAAGTATCACAATTTAATGTTTTTGTTCTAGTACCGTCGTCATGCAGCTGTTTTTATATTGCGTGAGTTGGCCGTAGCCATGCCCACATACTTCTACCAACAGATTTCCACATTCTTTGACCATATTTTTAATGCCATTTTCGATCCTAAACCCGCTATACGCGAATCGGCTGGTGAAGCTTTTCGAGCTGCACTCATAGTTACTTCTCAGCGTGAAAATACCAAACAGTCTAGTGAGCCGCAATGGTATAAAATCTCTTATGCAGAAGCAATAAAAAGTTTTAATGAAGATCCAGCTTTGATACAAAAAGAACCCAAAGGCATGACTCGTGATGACCGCATTCATGGAAGCCTGATTATTTTAAATGAATTATTTCGTTGCTCTAATGCTAATTGGGAGAGGCGTTATAATGCCCTAAAAGCTTTATTGCCGGACGCTTTGTCTTGTAAATTTGGTGATGGTTCCAGTGCTTCATATGGGGCAGGTGGTGGATGTCACGGCTCTAGTGGAGGCGGCCATCAATTGAACACCATTGTGCCCCGACTTAAAGCGCCATTTATTAAAAAATTTGGTTCTACACATTTAGTAGATGTAGGGGAACAGCATCATAGTTCCTCTAGTCACAAATTTAATACGGTATGTAATGAAACATAAGTTTTCAGTTTGAATAAAAACATGCATTTACTTTTAATATCTATAATTTTAGAATAACATTTTAGAATCGTCTTACGCTCGTGAAGTTATAATGGAAAATTACAATACCATCTGTGAAAACATCATAGAACAAAGAAACTCAAAATCAACTTATGTGCAACAGGGTCTTCTTCAAATTTTACCTCGTCTTGCGGCTATAAATCGTGAAATTTTCGTGCAAAAATATTTAACAATCTGCATTAATCATTTGCTGCTAGTGCTCAAAGGCAGAGAAAAAGACCGCAATATGGCTTATGTAACCATTGGCTATATAGCTGTGGCTGTAGAAAATGATATAGAAAAATATTTGAAAGCTGTAATGTCAGCCGTAAAAGTGGCCTTGCCGCCCAAAGAAGCCACCAGCAAACGTAAAGTCGTCATCGATCCTGCCATATTTGCTTGCATTACACTATTGGCTCATGCTGTTAAGGATGTCATAAATAATGATGTAAAAGATATATTGGAACAAATGTTTTCCACTGGCTTATCGCCTGCCTTGACCGTTTGTTTGAGAGAATTGGCAGAGAATGTACCATATTTAAAGGTCGCTATAGCTGATGGTTTGATTGGAGTCTTATCGCAAATTTTAATGAACAAACCACCTCCGGGTCCAAACTACACTAGTACGATGTCTAGTTCAGTAACAATGGATTCATCCTTAAATTATTCAACACACGATGTACCAACAGTTGTTTTGGCTTTGCGCACCCTGGGCTCATTTAATTTCGAGGAACAGAATATGTTGGATTTTGTACAAAGGTAAGAGAGAATAAATTTGTATTTTTTTTTATGAAACGGCAGTGTTTTAGGAAAATCTGTTTATTTCATTTAAACAAATAAGAAGTTCAACAAATATCAATGTTGAAACAAGAACTCTATAATCAACATGTTACTTTTTATTTTCCTACTTTACCATTGCTACATTGCCTGACTTTTTTTCAGCTCGAATTGTAGTTGTTATCTAAAACAACTGACTCCTGTTGGCAGGTTTATGCTATTTTATAGACCTTAGGGAACGGAAATAGATTCTCAGTAGCATAAAATTGTTCTCGAAATCCAGTAAACAATCCCAAATTTTTTAGTATTGTGTTAAAATGACGTCGATGTCGACAACTGGAATAAAGGGTAATATTTTTAATATGAATTGAGATGATTTGAGAAATTAATAATTTCTAGTTTAAATTAAGATTATATAAAAAATTTAAGGCAAGGCATATTCATATAAGGTAGACGGACAAACTCACCTCAATTCGCTGTGAAAAATTCATGGTTTGTAAAAAAAAAAAAAAAAATGCACTGTGTTGACACGTGAATCATATGCAAAGTTGAGATATGGACTCCCCTTGATTAATGCTTCAAATTTAAATTGAGAGAAAATTCGAGATGAAATTGGGTATTTCAAGTATAAATTGAGAGAATTCCAAATGATATTTGTAAATACAAATTTAAACCGAGAAAATTCCAAAATAGTGCATGGTGAGCTGGTTTTTCAGTATGGGAGTTGGGATATCAATTGCCACTAAAGACTATTTGGGTTTAATATGCTTTTTAAAATAAAGGAAACTTTATAATTTTAAATTGTGTTTGTAACATTTATAAAAGGAAAAAAATATGAAATTTTTCCTGAAATTAGTTGCATGAAAATTTTTGTTATAAATCAGGCCAGGAAATAATGCTGCAGCATTTTTTTTTCTATGTCAATCGCTTCCCTAGAGCTGCTATTAGCGATTTTAAGAGTTCTAAGCAACAAATTTTATGAAAAATTTCATAGTGCAAGTTCGATTTTACAAAATTACCGAAACTAGAAGTCTTATAATTGTAAATGCTGCTAAAATTACAGAACTTTTACAGTACAAATTGAAAACTATTTTATAATTACTTGATGATTTTTTTTTGCGAAAATCAATGCCAAACATGGATTTGAATGTAAACATAAGTTTTCGTAATGACTGCTGGGAACTTGAGAAAAAATGTGGGTACAAGCGTAAATTATTAACTTATTTAGTACGTGAGTGAGCGGTAGTCAAAAGTTACCCACGTTTCCGTCTCTATTTAAAATCTTTTTCAGTATGAAGTTACTATATTTTAATCAGAAATAATTTCTTATTCGGGCTTAAGTTCAGTAATTTCAATTCTTATTGAATGAAATATTTTTATTAATTAATTTGAGTTTCTAATGAAGAGAAGAAAAATTAAACTAGACTTTTTATTTAGCTGAGGGAAATGCCGATATTTTTCTGTGCAGCCACGCACTTCATCAGCACCCTAGTCTATCTACTTGGGTAGAGATTATTATTAACAGCAGCTATTTAACGTAAATTTTAATGAAACGGAATATGAGAAATGATTGTTTTGTATACAATTATTGATTTATCTTTGGTGAATACATTTGTAAGTATCAATCAAGGCACATTCACCAAGTAGCGGAAAGCTATTTTTTTTAAATTATAGTTCATTCGAAGCTTCAAAAATTGTTTACGAATGAGAATTAAAAAAAAATGTTAAAAAATTTTCAATGTG
The DNA here is from genome assembly GCA_949987645.1 of Tachina grossa. Lineage (NCBI taxonomy): Eukaryota > Metazoa > Arthropoda > Insecta > Diptera > Tachinidae > Tachina > Tachina grossa. The sequence continues at coordinate 18,069,310 of OX465276.1, read as the reverse complement.
AAAAATATTTTATTAAAAAAATTCTTTTGAAACAAATTTAAAAACATGAAAAAACTATTAAAAAATTGTGAAAAGTGCCTAAACGTTGCAAATTTTGTTAGTGGTAGCTGCCGTGAAGATTTTTTCAAATTTATGTGAATAATTTTCATTATTATTATTTTACAACAAATTCTATTTTTGATATTTTGGATCAACTAATAAAAGCCATGTTGTTTTTTTTCATTGTTGTATTTTTTCATTGTTCTTGTAATCCTGATATTTCCTGAAAATAAATGTGCCTTGGTATCACTATTAATTTTCTGTTTTTCAATTTTTTTTCATTCTATTTAGGTTAGCACGAAGTCATATATATTTTATAATTTTTTTTTTATTTCAATAAAAAAAATTCAACATGAAAAAAAACTTTTGAATTTGAAATGGTTCATATTTTTAACCGACTTCAAAAAAAGAAGGAGGTTATCAATTCGTCTGTATTTTTTTTCGACAGTGTTACGCCATAATTCGGTACATTTTAGACCGATTGTAAAAATATTTTTTTTTTTTGTCTGAGAGTGTACAGCTTCCAACTGGTCCCATTGTAAAAAAAAAGTGGGCGGGCATGGCGAAAATTTCTTTTATTTTATTTATTTATTTTTGGTTCTTGATGAAATGGGCGCGGGCGGGTACGCCCATTGAAAGTTATTATTATATTTCACGTGGTTCTGCTTAACCGATTTTTACGAAACTTATCACACACCTTGAGCTCTAAAACAGACACAATCTTTTAATTAAAAAAATAGGCGGTGTCCGCCCTCACTAAAATTTAATATATCATTTGAAGTGGTTCTACTTTAGCGATTTTTACAAAACTTAACACACACCCTGAGCTCTAAAGAAAACACAATCTTCCATTTAAAAAATGAGCGGATTCACACCCATAAAAATTTAATTTTGTATTTCACGTACTTCTTCTTAACCAACATATTTTAAAAAAAATTTTTGTTTGAAAGAGTTTACTTCCAGTTTGGTCCCATAAATTTTTTCGAAAATGTTCTTTCAAATCTTTGCATTTATACATTTTTTATAGAAAAGAAATATCGTAAGTATTTTCGAAAACTATAAATGATCTCCAATTTTGCATAAGTGCAATCGATAATCGATTCCTTAAAAGTCAAAAATACACACATATTGATATTTTGGAAGTAGAGAAAAACTAGTTCCTGAATACTTACTTCCAATTTTTTTTCACTAGGTAAGTTAAGAAAGTTTTACGTACATACACACACAAGCACAAACATAATCCTACAAATAATCAGAATATATTCCCATGACCTCGAAACGTGGACATACATACATATGTACATTAAGGTGAAATCAGAAACATCATATTTCTGATAGCAGCACCTGCATTCTGTAACTTTTTGCGAACCGAAAATCGTAATATTTATCAACATATTTATTCGCCTGCGATAACGAAAATGTTATTCTGTAACTTCTTTTTTACGATAGTCTCCCGCTTTATCTTATTGACCATTTAATTCCATATTATGTGGTATCTCTATAGAAAATGTGAAAACAAGCGAAAAGCATAAAGAATAATTAAGAAAAACTCAACAGATTAGATCTTGTGACTTAATTTTTTTTTCTCCAACCGACACCGAATATCGTTAAAATATGTTACTGAATAGCAAAGTCGATAAATTTTCGTTATATTTATTATAACGATACGATTATCGTAATAAAAGTTACTGAATCCAGGTACAGGAATTTAAAAAAAAATAACTAAAATTTTTTGTAACTTTTGTTTCACTTGGTGAATTATTCTATGCGATTTGGCTCAAAACTTGTTGTTATAAAATATTCAGACATATGTATTTCTTTCCACAAAATTTAAAAGCTTCTCTACAAAAACTTCAATGTCCAATATACATATTTTCAACTTCTATTAGCTTAAATTTTGTTGTTTTGCCAAAATTATTATACGATTTTTACTGAATTCTTCAAATCCTGAACGAAAAGAAATTTTACTAAAAGTAGTAAAAGTATTTATTGCATTATAGTCATAACTTAACAAAATCGTGTTATGCAGAAAATCAAATTACGCCCTTTCCCACGACAACGACAGAAAACGTTCGAACGTTTAATAATTTTGAAAACAAAAACAGCTTTATTTTATTTTATTGTTGTTTTCAGTACGAGATGTCGATCGAATGTTTTCTGTCGACATCGTGGGACTGGCCGTTAAAGATAAGAAAATAACGCTAAATGTTCTCCTCAAAAGAGAAGAGAAGTTTTCAAGTTTTTTTAAAGAAATTTGTGCACAAGATAAATTATGAAAGTGTGCATTATTAACTGAAAAAACATATTTCCTGTGAAATTACTGTATTACAATAAAGGAGCGAGATTTCCAATAACTAATTGAGCGCTATAAATTCTCTAAAGCAGAGCTGCCCACAGAGAGAAAACCGAGACAAATGTATAAGCGTATGTGTATTTATTTGTATAAAAAGCCGATTGATGTTCGGCACTCTGATGCCAGTTTGAACAGCATGGATGTAAAGCATATGCCCTTATTGCGGTTCTCAACTCATCTCAGTTTGGTCGTATGAGAGTCAATCCATTTTCGACACGACCCAATTAATATACATATGTATGTATGTATACATGAAAATGTTGTGGCAGAAGACAACTACAAACTCAACCATTATTTGAGTTGTGAATGGCAATACCAATGTTTAAGTTGGTTTGATTCTCAAACAACCAAGCTGAGTTGAGTTGAGAATGGCAATAGCGACTATAATTTTCTTAAATTCTAACAGAAATAAATAATCTCTATTTTTTTTTGAAATTTTTCAGATGTGCCGACTATTACATCAATCATGAAAGTTCAGAGATCCGCTTGGAGGCCGTACAAAGTTGCACACGCCTACTCAAGTTGGCCGTGCAATCGGCAGCTGATGATTCTGATAGTTCGAAAACTCTAAGCGACACCGTATCACATGCCATCGAACGTTTACTGGTTGTGGCCATTACCGATATGGACTGTAATGTGAGAGTGCGCATCTTGCGCTCCCTGGACGAAACATTCGATGCTGAGTTGGCTCAACCGGAATCGTTAAGTGCCCTCTTTATCACTTTAAATGATGAAATATTCGAAATACGTGAATTGTCCATGGTCACTGTGGGACGTTTGTCGGTCATGAATCCTGCTTATGTAATGCCCAAACTAAGACGTGTTATGATACAATTGCTCACCGAATTGGAACACTCGGGTATGAGTCGGAATAAAGAGCAAAGTGCCAGAATGTTGGATCACTTAGTAATCAGTACGCCTCGTTTGATTTCCTCGTATATGAATCCAATTCTAACTATATTGGTGCCCAAGTTGAGAGAACCGGAATCGAATCCCGGCGTTTTATTAAATGTTTTAAGGGCAATTGGCGATTTGGCCGAGGTAAATGGCGGTTCAAATGAAATGGAAATGTGGGCTGACGATTTGCTTTCCATATTGTTGGAGATGCTGGGAGATGCCGGTTCACCCGATAAACGGGGTGTGGCTTTGTGGACCTTGGGCCAGCTGATCAGTGCCACTGGGCGTGTGGTTAGTCCCTACCATAAGTATCCCGTGCTCATAGACATTTTAATAAACTTTTTAAAAACCGAACAAAGACGTTCTATACGCCGCGAAACCATACGAGTTTTGGGTCTTCTGGGCGCCATGGACCCATACAAACACAAAATGAATAAAGGTTTGATAGACAGCCAAAATGATAGTGTTCTAATCTCTCTGACAGACTACAAGGTGGAAGAGAACCAAGATATTTCCACGGCCGAATTGTTGGTTAACATGGGCAACATACTGGACGAATATTATCCTGCCGTAGCTATAGCCGCCCTCATGCGCATTCTGCGTGATCCCACTCTCAGCAGTCGCCACACCAGCGTAGTACAGGCAGTCACTTATATTTTCCAAAGTTTGGGCATTAAATGTGTTCCCTACTTGTCGCAAGTTTTGCCCAGTCTTTTGGAAAATGTGCGCACAGCCAACAATAATTTAAGAGAGTTTCTCTTCCAGCAACTGGCCATACTGGTGGAAATTGTGCGCCAACACATTATCACCTACATGAACGACATTTTCAAACTGATTAAGGAATTCTGGACCAACAACACACCCTTGCAGTCGACGCTTATCAATTTAATAGAACAAATAGCCGTGGCCTTGGGCGGCGAATTTCGCAATTATTTGGCTCAATTGATACCACAGATACTGCGCGTTTTGCAGCACGACCCCTCTAAAGATCGCAATGTAACCAAACGTTTGCTGCAGGCTCTCAAGAAATTTGGCAACAATTTGGACGATTATTTGCACTTGATAGTGCCGCCCATAGTCAAGCTGTTCGACTCTCCGTTCGTGCCGCAGCAAGTGGCTTTGGTGGCCTTGGAGACAATTGACCATTTGGCTTGGAATTTAGATTTCACCGATTTCTCTTCACGTATTATACACCCCTTGGTGAGATTGCTGGACAATGATTCGGAGCTGCGTGACCAGGCCATGTCTACTCTGTGTTCCTTGGTTATACAATTGGGCAAGAAGTATTTGGTATTTACTCCCTTAGTCAACCGCACCATTACCAAGCAGCGCATCATCAATCCGCAGTATGAAAAACTGCTGGCCAAGCTGCAATCCAATACCACCATGTGCCTGGATGAGGAATTTTTAATGAGACAGACAAAATACAAGGCAAACAATGCTTCCAATGTCATGAGCGATGCCAATACCACAATTAAGAAACTGAATGTGTCTACAGCCCAATTGTGCATGGCTTGGCAGGTGAATCGGCGAGTATCCAAGGACGATTGGGTGGAATGGTTGAAGCGTTTGTCCATTGGCCTCCTAAGAGAATCAAGATCACATGCTCTGCGTGCCTGCCGTGTATTGGCCGAGGATTACGATAAGCTTTTACGAGACTTATTCAATGCTGCCTTCATATCCTGCTGGACCGAGTTATCTACTGAGCATAAAAACGAATTGACAAGATCTTTGATACAGGCCCTGCAGGTCACCGATATGCCCGAGATCACTCAAACCATTTTGAATTTAGCTGAATTCATGGAGCACTGCGATAAAGACCCCATCTTGATAGACCCCAAACTGTTGGGTACCAGGGCCATGGCTTGTCGTGCTTATGCCAAGGCCTTGCGCTACAAGGAGGAGGAATTCGTGACCCATAAAGATCCCCATGTTTTCGAGTCTTTGATTTTGATTAACAACAAATTGCAGCAGAAAGAAGCCGCCGAAGGTCTTTTAACCACTTATCGCAATTCGGTGGGTGGGGAAAATTCCCGCTTCAAAGATGAACTCAAGGTGCAGGGCAGATGGTACGAAAAGTTACACAACTGGGACCAGGCGTTAATACACTACCAACGCAATTTGAGACAAGACAACAATGACATGGAGTCTAGACTGGGCTCTATGCGTTGCCTGGAGTCCTTGGGAGAGTGGTCGCAGTTAAGCAAAGTGGCCAAACAGGAGTGGGATTCCTTTGGCAAGGAAATGAAAGCGAAGACAGGCCACCTGGCTGCGGTGGCAGCCTGGGGTCTGCAAGATTTCGAAGCCATGCAAGAGTATGTAAGATGTATACCCGAAGACACGCAAGATGGTTCCTTCTACCGCGCCGTCTTGGCAGTTCATCGCGATGAATTCGAAGTGGCTCAACGTTTAATAGACGAGACCAGAGATCTTTTGGACACCGAACTCACTTCTATGGCAGGCGAGTCGTATGAACGAGCTTATGGCGCCATGGTTTGTGCCCAAATGTTGGCCGAACTGGAAGAAGTTATACAATACAAATTGATACCCGAACGCCGAGAACCTTTGAAGTGCATGTGGTGGAAACGTTTGCAAGGTGGCCAACATTTGGTCGAGGATTGGCGTAGAATTATTCGAGTGCATTCGTTGGTGGTGAAGCCTCATGACGACATACACACTTGGCTGAAATATGCCTCCCTGTGCCGCAAATCCGGCTCGTTGCAGCAGTCGCATAAGACTTTGGTCATGCTGCTGGGCTGCGATCCCAGCGAAAATGCCAACGAAGCTTTGCCCTACACTTTGCCTCAAGTCACGTACGCCTACACCAAACACATGGCAGCCTCCGACAAAATGAAGTTAGCCTACGACCAACTCAGCCGGTTTGTCAATACCTTTAGCAACCAGTTGAATTGCATGACCGATTCAGCTCATAAACAAGAAGACCTTCGCCTATTGGCTAGATGTTACTTGCGCTTAGCCATTTGGCAGAATAAACTGCAGGGCCTGGAACCGCCTGCAGTGCAGGGTGCCTTGGAATGTTATGAAAAGGCCACCAACTATGATCCGACCTGGTACAAGGCCTGGCACCAGTATGCTTACATGAACTTCAAAGTGGTGCAAGCGCAAACTTTGGAAAACATAAAATCACCCATTGACATGCACAACGGAGAATTGCTGTATGAAAAAGAGAAAATGATTATAGAGCAATATGCCGTGCCGGCCGTGCATGGCTTCTTCCGTTCCATTAGCTTGATAAAAAGCAATTCCTTGCAGGATACTTTGCGTTTGCTGACTTTGTGGTTTGACTATGGCCATCATTCGGAAATATATGAGGCTCTGATGTCGGGTATGAAACTGATAGAGATTAACACTTGGCTGCAGGTTATACCCCAGTTAATAGCACGCATTGATACACATCGCAATCTGGTGGGACAACTTATACACCAACTGCTCATGGATATAGGAAAGTATCATCCGCAGGCTTTGGTCTATCCGCTAACGGTGGCCTCCAAATCTGCCTCGGTGGCCCGTAAAAATGCTGCCTTCAAGATACTGGATTCGATGCGCAAACACTCCCCGATTTTGGTAGAACAAACAATGATGATCAGCGAGGAATTGATTAGAGTGGCCATATTGTGGCATGAACAGTGGCATGAGGGCTTGGAGGAGGCTTCGCGTCTATACTTTGGTGATCGTAATATCAAGGGCATGTTTGATATCTTGGAGCCATTGCATGCTATGCTGGAGAGAGGACCCCAGACTCTTAAAGAGACCTCATTTTCTCAGGCCTATGGCCGCGAACTGACTGAGGCCTATGAGTGGACGCAACGCTATAAATCATCAAATTCTCTAATGGACTTGGATCATGCCTGGGACAATTATTATCATGTATTCCAAAAGATATCAAGGCAACTGCCGCAACTGACCTCCTTGGAGTTGCCCTACGTTTCGCCCAAACTGTTGGCCTGCAAAGATTTAGAATTGGCGGTTCCGGGCTCCTACAATCCAGGCCAAGAATTGATTAGAATTAGTTTCATAAAAACCAACTTGCAGGTTATCACCTCCAAACAGAGGCCGCGCAAGTTGTGCATACGTGGCTCGAATGGCAAGGACTACATGTATTTGCTGAAGGGCCATGAAGATCTCAGACAGGACGAACGTGTCATGCAGTTGTTTTCTTTAGTTAATACTCTGCTGCTCGATGATCCGGATACGTTTAGAAGAAACTTGGCCATACAACGTTATGCCGTCATACCTTTAAGTACCAATTCCGGCCTAATAGGCTGGGTACCCCATTGTGATACCCTGCACACCCTGATCAGAGACTACAGAGATAAAAAGAAGGTTCCTTTGAACCAGGAACACCGCACCATGCTGAGCATTTCCCCAGACTACGATCACTTGACTTTAATGCAAAAGGTGGAAGTGTTTGAATATGCTTTAGATCAAACTCCCGGCGATGATTTAGCTAAATTGTTGTGGCTCAAGTCACCCTCTTCGGAGGTGTGGTTTGAGAGACGTACCAATTACACACGCTCCTTGGCTGTTATGTCTATGGTGGGTTATATTTTGGGTCTGGGCGATCGCCATCCCTCAAATTTGATGTTGGATCGCATGAGTGGCAAAATATTGCACATAGATTTCGGCGATTGCTTTGAGGTGGCCATGACGCGCGAAAAGTTCCCTGAGAAAATACCCTTCCGCTTAACACGCATGCTCATCAATGCCATGGAGGTGACAGGCATTGAGGGCACCTATCGACGCACTTGTGAAAGTGTCATGCTGGTGCTGAGACGCAATAAAGATTCTTTGATGGCAGTGCTCGAGGCATTTGTCTATGATCCTTTGCTGAACTGGCGCCTGCTGGACACTGAAACGAAAAATCATCGCACCAAGAATAACAACAATTCGAGCGGTGGCATGGCGGGTGGCGCCAACACCGGCAGTTTAAGCAATTCCATCGATGACAACATCTTGCATAGTAACAACACTGCCACCAAGTCCAAAGTTTACGATAATCAATTTCTGTTCGCTCACTTGGGCAACACTACAAATGCCGACATCACCAATAGCAAGGCCAGCAAAGTTATCAAACGTGTCAAGCGCAAACTAACCGGCAGTGACTTTCTTACAGAAACCAGTTACACGGTGCAACAGCAGGTCGATTTGCTGATACAACAGGCCACCAATAATGAAAACTTGTGCCAGTGCTACATCGGCTGGTGTCCATTTTGGTAATTAGTTTTATTTATAATTATAACTGACATTAATAATATTCATCTTTTACTACACTTCAACACTGGCCTGGCTTAAGCCATTTTCTTTTCAAAAAACAAAAAAAGTTAAATTTATTGCACTTTTCAATGAAAATTCGCAACAAATGGGTTTTTGAAATAGATAATTTAACTAGAAATTATTGTAGCATTCCTTATGAGCGTAACTTTTTTTTGCTTTAAACGAATGCTAAATTGCATTTTTCTTAATAAAAAGTAAAAAAAAACTGCACCTTTTCTAGAAAAGAAAATGACATTTTCTTTCATATTCATTACTTACTTCAATTTTTATTGAAATTTTCTCTCATAAATGAATCTATTAAAATATCGTTTCTAAATTTAATTAAACAAACACAAATACTTTTCGAATCACCATTTTAATTCAAACACATACATACACTTACATATACAATTTTACAAGTCTTATTTTATATATATTTTTTTTATACTAGTTTTAAGTTCATATTAGTATTTCTTTTAAGTGACTATTTACAAAAATATTTGGCATTTGCTCTAAACATAATCTTTTCGGCAAAAAGGGAAGATCAAACAAAAATTCGAAAGATTAGAAAGAAAATATTAATAGATTGCTTAAGGTAACAACATACAAACATACGTATACATATTTCTATTTTAAAGATTATAAGATAAAATAATTAGTTTTATAAACAACTTCTTAATACAAGTATTTAATTCAAGCATGTAATATCAAGAAATAAAATGAAAACTATTATTTCCATTTTCTAAAATTTAATTACACCGCACAACATTAAAAAGAAAAATAACGTGGTTATAACAAATAATTCAAGCAGAGGAGTAAAAAAGAAATTGCGTGTACTAAATGAGTGTTTTCAAGGAGAAAGAGGTCCATCCTTTCCTTGCTTATTGCTTTGGCGAATATTGATAGGATACCATGAAACACTTGAGATTTAGCTGCAGGACATATTCAGCATTGTTATGTAAAATCTCACGCTGATCATTTTTGTGGAATACTTTAACCCTCTAACTCTTCTCCGTAGAGTCCTTTCGAAAAAAAGTGCCGTTAAACGGGCATATAGCGGGCTAAAATGTTTTACAAAAATATTCACCAAGAAATTCTGCTATGAGCCGCTGAATTAAGCAAAGCTTCAAATTTAACTTAAACAGCAGATATTAGTCAAAATTTGAAGTGCTTTTAAGGGTTAATTTGCTATTGATACACACAAGAATAATATTATATGATCAGCGGTTTTATGTAAAATCGCACTAAATATATTTTTGTGGAACATTAAAAAATACTCAGCATGAAATTCTACTATAGTTCTCTCAATACACCAAAGCTCGAAATTTACACTTAAACAGCAGATATTAGTAAAAATTTGAAATACGTTTAAGGGTTAATTTTGTAACTTATTCATATTGGCGGTTTAGGTATATGATATGTTCAGCGGTTTTATGTAAAATCTTTCTAGAAATATTTTTGTGGATCATTTTAACCCTCTAAATCTTCTACGTGTGGGTCTTTTGCACCCCTTTTGAAATTAAGTACAAAAAATTACCATTTAAAGGGCATATAAATGGGTTAAAATGTTTTACGAAAATATTTAGCATACAATTTTACTATAATTCTATCAGTAAATCAAATTTAACTTAAACGAAAAATGCTAGTCAAAACTTTAAATACGTTTAAGGGTTAATTTTTTTAACTTATTCATACTTGTGGTTTAGGTATATGATATGTTCAGCGGTTTTACATAAAATCCTACTAGAAATATTTTTGTAGAACATTTTAACCCTCTAAGTGATCTCCGCATGGTTCTTTTGCGCCCCTTTCGAAAATAAGGACAAAAAAGTACCCTTGAACGGGCTTATAAGGGGTTTAAATGTTTAAAAAAATACTCAGCATGAAATTCTACTATAGTTCTCTCAATACACCAAAGCTCGAAATTTACACTTAAACAGCAGTTATTAGTAAAAAATTTTAAATATTGTTAAGGGTTAATTTTGTAGCTTATTCATACTTGCGGGTTAGGTATATGATATGTTCAGCAGTTTTATGTAAAATCCTACTAGAAATATTTTTGTGGAATATTTTAGCCCTCTAAATCTTCTCCGTATGGGTCTTTTGCGCCCCTTTTGAAATTAATGACAAAAAAGTACCCTTTAACGGGCATATAATGGGTTAAAATGTTTTACGAAAATATTTAGCATACAATTTTACTATAATTCTATCAGTAAATCAAAGTTTCAAATTTAACTTAACGGCAGATATTAGTCAAAACTTGACGGTGCGTTTGAGGGTTAGTTTGGTAACTCATTCATACTATCAATTCATTTATATACTATATGATATATATGTTCAGCAGTTTTACATAATCTCATACCAGAAATATTTTTGTTTAATATTTTAACCCTCTAACGCTTGTCCGTACAGGTCATTTTCGGTATCATTACCACCGACATATCATTAAAGATAACACTTATGAAAATAATTTATTTAACTGAATCTAAATTATTTTTAACTTTTTTTAGTGCTAATTTTTAAAGCCGGTTTAATTTATTTTACAAAAAATTTTTTTTTTTAAATTTTAAGTGCCAAGCTTATATTTTTAGAGGCAATTATTAAATTAATTATTAAATTCAGCATCGCGTCACTTTCAGAGCTCAATTTGTGTGCAAAGGAAGAAGCACGTGAAATATAGTATTAATCTTTAATGGACATGGCCCCGCCCACTTATTTAATCACAAAACTATGACATTCTAAGAGCCGAAACTCTTTGCCAAGTTTCGCGGGAATTGTATTAGTAGAAGTTCTAATACATAATTTAATACTTACCTTTCGTGGGCGTAGAACCGTCCACTGTTTTGAACACAAGATTAAGTATTTTTCAGAGCTTAAGGGGTGTGCCAAGTTTCGTGAAAATAGATAAAGTAAAAGCAAGTGAAATTTAATATTGAATTTTAATGGGCGTGCCCCGCCCACTTGTTTGAATGCAAGATTGTGTTTTTTAAGAGCTCAAGGTGTGTGCCGAGTTTCGTAAAAATTGGTTAAGTACAAGCACGTCAAATGTTATATGTATTAAATTTTACTGGGCGTGGCCCTGCCCACTTTTTTGAATAAAAGATTATGGGGGCAATTATGAATAAAATTTCGCGACAAATTTTTTCCGGGGAACAATTCCAACTAATAGCAAGTACATATGTAATAGGGGAAAAAATTCTAATTGGCAAAGGGAGAATTTTATTCATAATTGCCCTGTATGTCTTTTTTGAGCTCAGGGTGTGAAATATAATATTAAATTATGTATTTTGGTCGTTCCTCCGCCCATTTTTACAACTTCGACATTGTGTCGATACGAAAGCCCAATGTGTTGGGTAAATTTCATAGCAATGGAATAGGTAAAATATCATAAAATCAAATAAAAAAATTAGTGGGCGTATTCCTGCCCACTTGTTTGCAGGCAAATAAAAAAGTATTACAATCGGTTTAAAATGTACCGAGTTATGAGTTATGAATTGATAACCTCCTGCTTATTTTGAAGTCGTTTTTAACAACAAATAAAAATTTCCCAGCGCATGAAAGTCTGTATCACATCCCATTGGAGCTGTGTCGTTCATGAACGAACGAGTACAATTGAACGAATCAGTGAAATGAACAAAGTGAGCCGGTCACTTTACTGAGCTGTTTTGGCTCAGCAGTAGTATTGATTAAAAGTATAATTGAACTTTGAAAATTTATTTGCTGGTGGTTCAGCGTTGTCTATATATTTCATTGTTGCTGTAACAAATCATCAGTAGACTTCAACCACACATTTTGAATAGTCACAAACCTCTTAACTTATGCACAGACTTTCAAGAACTATTTGAGAATTCACAAATAATAATATTTTTGAAAATCACAAAAGAAAAATAAGCGTAGTAGGCTTTGAAACTAATACAAAAAACCCAGCAAATAATTTATATTCGATTTCAATCTATTTTATTTTTCTACACCTTTATACAATTAGAAATCCATTGGATAACAATAAAAGTAATTATAAGGCAAAATGAAAAATAAAATCTAAATTTAACATTTAAGGAATTTATTATTCGACATATTGTCAGAAGTTTATTTTAATTTGAAAATTTATTTGCTGGTGGTTCAGCGTTGTCTATATATTTCATTGTTGCTGTAACAAATCATCAGTAGACTTCAACCACACATTTTGAATAGTCACAAACCTCTTAACTTATGCATAATAATATGAATAATAAATTCCTTAAATGTTAAATTTAGATTTTATTTTTCATTTTGCCTTATAATTACTTTTATTGTTATCCAATGGATTTCTAATTGTATAAAGGTGTAGAAAAATAAAATAGATTGAAATCGAATATAAATTATTTGCTGGGTTTTTTGTATTAGTTTCAAAGCCTACTACGCTTATTTTTCTTTTGTGATTTTCAAAAATATTATTATTTGTGAATTCTCAAATAGTTCTTGAAAGTCTGTGCATAAGTTAAGAGGTTTGTGACTATTCAAAATGTGTGGTTGAAGTCTACTGATGATTTGTTACAGCAACAATGAAATATATAGACAACGCTGAACCACCAGCAAATAAATTTTCAAATTAAAATAAACTTCTGACAATATGTCGAATAATAAATTCCTTAAAAGTATAATTGAACGAACGAACGAACGCACTTGGGTGTTTTTGTTTTGTTTTTTTTTCTTGGTTTTTCTTTATTCATGTGAGATTTTTTGTCACATTCTGGTTTTCATTTGCCTTTTTGCCTGCTTTCAGTAATAGTATGACCATTATGAAATTAATAAAATTGCCATTAATATTTCTTAAGTTTTTAGAACATATTAATATATTTTTTATATGTATGTATATACATATATATACGTAGATATTATAAAGTTTATTTTTATTCTTTTTTTGACAATATGAACCTTTTGATTTCTTATTCCTAAGAATATAAAATACTTTAATATTTTAAAAATTTTTACTTCCTGATTTTTTGTTTGTTTTGCTTATTTTGCTAAATAATTCATAACAAACCCAATGCATTTGTCCCTTTTTATTTGACGAATCAACTGTTGGTTTTTATTTCGTTCTATTTCTTGAAAAGAGCGGATGAACGAAATGAACGAACTCGTTCTTTTTTAGGAAATGAACGAAAATGAGCGGTCACTTGAATGAACGTTTTGGCACAGCTCTACATCCCATTCTACTATCCCCAACTAGGGTTGCCAGTCGTACTGATTTTGCCAGTACATGTACTGATTTTTGTTTAAAGTACTGATTTATGCATAACTAGGAAGTCAGTACGCAAATGTACTGATTTTTTCATGTATGTACTGTTTTTGTACTGTTTTTATATATTAATTATGATCAATGTATAAGAAAGCCTGTCATAGTGTTTATTTATTTTCTTTGAATCACCAGTGATCTTTACTTTATGTTCGCCTTAAGGCGAATTTATTTTCAAAGTGGTTTCCATATATAATGCTCAAGCAAATTCTCCCAAAACTGTCAGAGATCATATAAATTTTAATTTAAGGTAATGTTAATTTTATTGAGATTTTTTTAATTTAAATTTGCAAGAACGATTTGCTATAAGTGATTTCTGGTACATGCAAATAATGAATTTAAAGTTTCTTTTTCGAAAATTTTTTTTAAAATATTTTATTAATTACATATGCATTGGTACAAAGTATACATTGAATTCATGTTTTGTTTTAAGAATGGTTAAAGCTAGGAATGTAACGAATGTTCGCATTTGCAAATTTTTCGCTTATTTTTGATATTTGCATTTGCTAAAATGTATGCGAATATTTAAGACAAAAAAATTTTGTACTTCTTTTACGAAAAAATTGCCATTAACAAACGTAAAAAACACGAAAATTATTTTAAGCCGGCATGAAAAATATATAAATATAGGCTATGTTCGTAGATTCAGCAAATTTATGAAGAAGTTCTGCGAATTTTTTCTGCGTATGCGTGATCAACTGTTGCACATGGTTTGCAACTGCTCAATATCTGTGCATAGTTGGCATTTTTGAACGAACTGCAAACAATTTTTAAGTCGGCAAGTAATTTTATTTAAGAAAGTTGTCATCTCGTCGATGTGAAAGCACATTGTGCACATGGCTTGGACGTAGCTGACTTATAAGTAAGGCATTCTTCAAAGCTTTATCAGAAAGCTTTTCTATAAAAAAGTTCTCATAAGCATCAAAATTAAACTAAAGTCCAGCGGTGTTTGAAAATATACCTATTTAATTTTTTGAAAAAGAAAAGGCATTGTATTTTCGACAGCAGTATTTTCAACTTAAGACTAGTCTGTTAAAACTTTTCAAAAATGTTTTGAGCATCATTCATTACTTCGCACAAACAAATTTGAATCGCAAACAATATTAACTAGTCATTGTTGTAGTAAATTCCACGCGAAACAAGTGTCACTCATTATTTTCATATACAAACATATGTATGTATCTTTCTGTTTTATGAATTCGTGTTTTTTATAAATTAATACATATTTGCTCAATGCGAGACCCAGTTTAAATAAAATGCTATATGTAGTACATCCATGTACATACATAGTATGTAATACAACTTCATGTTCTTGTATAAATTTATTTTCATGTGATTTTTTAACGTATTGTAATACTTGCATTCGCTTTCGCAAAAATTAAAATGTAGTATTCGCATTCGCATGCGCTAAACTGGTATTAGTTATATTCCTAGTTAAAGCCTTTTATATTGAAAAAATTTATGTACTGATTTTTTTTCAATTGTACTGATTTTTTTCCCCTCATGTACTGATTTCTACGATTTCAAAACTGGCAACCCTATTCCCAACTCACATTTTCTGCAAGTAAAAACTTATAGTGTGAGTCGTGACTACAATTTTTAAAGGTTCATGTTTCCATAATAACTAGACTTGTGCCATTTAGTTCATTTCAGTGACCGGTCATTTTAGGTCATTATTTGTAAATGAACTAGTTCGTTCATTTAGTTCAATCGCTCTTTTTAGTTCAATGAACTAGTTACATAGGTCTTTTTAGTTCAATGTTTTTACATCTACAATTCTACATGCATATGTAAGAGTGTTGTGGTCTTTGACAATATTAAAAAGACAGATTCTGTGATTAAAATGTTTTATGAAAAATAAAATTAATTAATTAATAAATAAATTTGCTCTATAAAGGGTTTATAAAACAAATTTTTTAAAATCTCATAAATCCAAAATATATTCTGTGAATAGGGTAGTATAAGTGTTTACTTGTTTATTGCATTTGTGGTAGTAGCAAGCCATGAACAAGAACTAAATATACATACATACATACATATGGCTGAGTATAGAAGATAAGCACACAAGAGTGAAAAAGTAAAGCAAAACGTTGAAAACATTTAGTTCACAGGATCTGTGTTAGTTCATTTTGTGTCTTAGTGCTTAGTTCAAAAATTGAACTAGTGTGCGTAAAACAATTGAACTAGTTACTTAGTTCAAAGTACTGAATCGTTCATTTGAACTAGTTCGTTCATGAACTACACAAGACTAATAATAACTTTCGAGACCCACAATTGATGGGGACTTTTAAAATAAGGGCCTAATTTTGTAAAACAACGCTTAGTGTTTACAAAATTCATATGTAGGTATTTTGTTTTTGTAATTCAAATTTTTTCCATATAAAATTAATCAACGCTTGGCGTTGCGTTTTATAAAATTAGGCAATAAATTTTAATAACTAAATACTTACAACTTAACCGTAAAGTAGTTTCGATGTTGTTTCAAATATATGAGTGCGGATTCATTTTATTTTATTTTAATATTAAGAATTTCCACTTTTTTAATACCTATAATTTTCTGGTAAATATTTCCTTTGCAAAATTCACCAAAAATCTATAACAATATTTTGCAAGGCATTAATCATCCCAGCTGTGCAAATTAAAAGTGTAAACAAAAAAATTTGCATGTGGTAGCTTTAACATCCAATTCCGGGAATTGCTTTTACTCACTGATATTTTGTTTACTCAACTCAATAATGTAAAAATTAAATGAGCTTAAAAACGTGCTCTCTCACACACACACGCGCACGCACAACAGGCAAAGCTAGTGCTGCCAGTTTTTTCTAGAGCTTATCCCCAATTTCTGATTTGTCACCCCCGAAAATCCCCAAATTGAGTTTTTTTATTAAAATTTTTTGTTTTGTGAAAAAGATACATTTTTTTAATTTTATTTAAAAAATAATGACAAAAATAACATATTTATTCAATAAAATTCATTTATATCGATAGCTATATTTACATTCATATTAATTTAATTTGTGCTTATAAAACTTGCAAAGAAAAAATAACACATATACCTGATTTACATTAAGCATTTTTTTCATGAAATTAGTTGCATGAAAATTTTTTATTCGTCAATAGGAGGCCTGGAGGAGCAACTTAAATCAAAAAAGTTGTCAAAAATACATCAGAGATTCATTCTACGCCATTTTTTATATAACATTCTTTTTTATAGCGCTGCAATTAGCAAATAGAAAAAGTTGCGTGCAACAAAATTCATGAAATTTCATGAAAAAATGTTTAATGTAAATCAGGTAATAATTTAATATAAACAAGTATAAAAAAATTTTAACCAAAGTTTGCCATTTCAAATATTTCAGAATCGAAATCTTACGTTTCATCAGCCTCAGAAATTCTGTTGTAGATAGTACTTGTATTAAAAAGCTTTAGCATTTAAGCAGAAGGAATTATTTTTAAAGTGTGTTTATTCTAAGAAGTGCTTCCAACAAGTCATATTTCAATTTGTTACGTATTCTTGTTTTGGTAGTGTTTATTATATTGGTTAATCTGCCTTGATACTTCTTCTTTATTACCTATAGAATTCACTCACTGTGAATAGAAACACAAATTTTTAGACTTGCCAGACACACATTTTTTAGCTCAAAGATCATTCTTGTTATCATCAGTTATAAAAAAATCCCAAACAATCCCCTTAATTTTGTTTATTATTCCCAACAAATCACCAGATCCCCAACACGAAATTTTCATCCCCAATCTTGAAAAAAAAATCCCCAATTTGGGGACAAATCCCCTAAACTGACAACACTGGGCAAAGCTGAAGCTGATGCCATTTATGAGAGCAACAAGAAAAAATATACACAAACACATTTGCAGAGTCTTGAATGTGTGAATAAAACAAAAACAAAACAAAAGCATTTGCAGACGGAAAAAATGGCGCTGAACATTCATTCATATGTATGGGGGAATTATTTTATTTAACTTAAAGAAAAAGATTTGATTGGTTATTACCTCCATTTTTGTTAATTAAACTATTAAAACTATTATTGCCGTAATATTAATAGATTTGTCTATTTCTGCACACTTGTTTGTGTGAGTGTTTTTTTTTTGAAGTTCTATTTGTTTATGATCTTAATTTGAGCACTAACATTTTTGGCAGAAATTTCTGTGAACTGTGTGTGTGTGTGTGTCTAGTAGACTTTTTAATTTGAATACAGACAGTACATAGTTAAAGTGAAATCATTGCGCTTATAAGCTTGCCTGCCTGCTGAAGAAAAAAAAAAGAAAGAAAATAATCGTTTACCAGCCGCGAATTCCTGGAAAAAACTTTAGCAGCACACAATTATCTTGTAGCTACATATTTGAGTAGAAAAAAGCAAAAGGAATATTTTTTCCCGGAATCATGTCAATTTGCGTAAATGCTCAAATGTGTTCGTATGTACGTACATTATTTGAACATCCCTCAAAGTGGTATGAATCGTATCAGGAGAATGGCACAAAATACCTAAAAAGTCGCAAGAAATTAGAAGAGGAACTGCAGCAGCACTTAAATGCATGTGCTGGAGAGGTAAAAATATAAAAATTAAAAAAAAAAATTATAAGTGAAATGAAAATATTCGGGACAAAATGCAATGATAGTTGCGAAAGTTTTGATAGCACGTGGATTATATTTTTTATCAAAAAAATTGATATGCGTGTATTTTCAAATCTATATTTGTAAGATATTCTTGTGTGGAATACCAGGGGACATCCAGGCGGAAAAAATAGCCGAAGTTGCTTCCTTGCTGGGAGAAGTGTATATTTTACGTTTCAAAGTGCACTTTTCGGGCGCTTCTAGAGGCTTTGCCTATCTGCAGTACATAGATCCTAATCTCATGCATTTGGCTTTAGAAAAGTGAGTAAATTTTCTTTTCTATTTACACTGGATTAAAAATGATTTACAATTTACAAAACCTAGATTACCCCACTTATTTCGCAAGTTGCACATGCCCATGATCAAAGTTTGTGCTTCACGCAATAGTTCCACACTTTTACTGCGCAAAGTATCGTTCGACATGACGCCCAAGATGGTGTGTGATACTCTAAGGCAATTGATTGACTTTCAAAAGTTGGATTGTTATGAATTGTCTCATGGCTATTTTGAATATCAAATTGCTTTCAAATGCAATGAAGAGGCTGTACATGCCCGGCGCAACATACTCAAATCGATTTTGAAATTCGGGCAAAAAGCAGTGGTCGTATGGGATGCTGCTGGACGCAGCAATGAAAAAGTGAAAGGAAAATTCAATAGAAACTTTTATATACGGCAACAACAATATGAAATGAGGCCAGTTGTTGCAAATAATTCCTATCAAAATTGCATCGTGCAGCAAAACAATAGTTCATACAATAATTTTGTAAATGAATTTAGTAATATGAGATTGTTTTGAAAAGTAAATGGTTACGTTAGCTGGGCTCATTTACATCAACAATGTCATAACTTAAAAAAAAAAAAATAGATTTACAGAAAAAACTTAGTTCCGGTTCAAACACGTCAAGTTTAGCTGATCGGGGGGACTACTCTGTATTTCGAAACGAAAGAAAATGCTTTTTTGCAATTCGAAAACATTTGTTTTCGTTTCGAGTTATAGAGTAGACCCCCAGGTTTTGTTAAAATTTCTTGATCCCGATTCAATTAAAATTGTTTTAAAATTTTTTCGATATCGAATTCGGAAATTTGCCCCAGTTGTTAGTGTTAACACACGATCAAATTTGTTTCATCAATTTGTGTTTTACGTAGTGCATGACAAAGCAAACTTGACTTGTAGGGTCAAGTTTTTACCCCTCTCCATTCCCTTTTCCTCGTATCTCCTAAAACTCAAGACTTGAGCCCAACGTGACGTGTGTGAACCGCAACTTAAGGGAAAAAGAAAATTTAATTTTTCCCTTAAGATATTTTCTATAAAGGTATTCACTCAGTTTTTTTCTTGTTGGAAAAATGGAAAAATGTAAATTTTTTACAACAAACAAAAAAAAATTCCACATAAAGTTGAGTTTTTAAATTCAACTTTTGGTGATTTTTTTCCCCTGTGTTTGTTGTAAAAAATTACATTTTTCCATTTTTCCAACAAGAAAAAAACTGATGTGAGTCAGGGCTATCGTGAATAAAATTACACGTGAAATTTTTCTGTGGATTATTTCCAACTAATAGTTCTAAATTCTAATTGGAAAGTGAAAAAATTTCACGTAGAATTTTATTCATGATAGCCCTGAATACCTTTTATGATTTTTTTTTATAAAATATGAAAAACTTAATTAAAAAATTATATATTTTTGACTTATGACGTTGCTGAAGTAAATGAGGTATATGTACATTATTATTTTATTAACATTATTATTTTAACTTGAATATTATTATAAAAGAAGAAATTAATTTTATACCTATTCTGTGAGGATTATCATTTTCCTCTTCCACACTCTATTATGATGATTTTGTTTATTTTATTTTTTTGTGTGAGTGAATTGTTATCATCATCAATCAATTCTTAAGATGTAAATTGTAATAGAAAATGGAAATAAAAATGTCTAAAGAAATAGACATGTATGTAAATAAAATTGATGACAAAAGGCATTTTTTAATAGAAATTGGGCCTCTAATTACGAGTGTCGTATTTCGACTACGACTACGACTACGACGATTTTGTACTAGATTAAAGAAAAACTGTTGTAATGTTCTTTAGTCTAGTACAAAATCGTCGTAGTCGTAGTCGAAGTCTAAATAGGACACTCGTAATAAGGCCCATTATTTCGAATAAGAGGTGAACATTTTCAAGTGAAGTATTTCGCATGAAGAAAAAAAAAGGTAAACAAAATTAGAAAATAGTACACAGACAACAACAATAAGGTGAACATTTACTTTTAGAATTTCAGGGAAAGGGAACACATTTCACATGAAATTTTTTTAGTCCCGTTAAGGACGTCAATATTTTAACTAGGGATGTTACCGATACCGATTGCGATATATCGGCGTACACTGTAATTTTGTTTAATAAAAGAATTGCTCAACTTGAATTTTGTTAATTTTAACTTGAGTTCAATTTCAATATGCGTATCGGTAACGGTATCGGTATCGGCGATATTTATTTTTGAATATCGGTATCGGATCGGAAAAACGGCGTATCGTTACTTTCCTAATATTAACTCTTAACGTACACGTGAATTAATAAAAATACACTAACCTTGAAAAATATTAGGGATTCCTGCGCGTCTTCAGAAGAATATTTTTAAACGGCTTCAAAAAAAAAAAAACAAAAAAAAAAGGAGGAGCCCAGCAAAAAATTTGACATTACCAACAGAACTACTTGCCATATAATGATTTACTTTTCTAGTTTCCAAATTTCATTAGTCGCTTACAAATCACATTACATAGAATTAAAAAAAGAAAATACGTGAAGTTGATTGGTGAGAAAAATGATTTTTTTTAGATTAAATAGATTACGTGAACAAGTTGCCAAATAAAATAAGTAAGTAGTTCTCAAGAATCGTTTATTTTAGTATCACGCCTTGTTAAAATCATAAAGTTAAAAAAAATTAAAAAAAAAATGCTTAATTCCAAATCCGATTTTACCTTTCTTAAAATTTTTGCTGGGAGGTCTCGTATCAATTAGTCTGTATTTTTTTTGGCATTGTTACTCCTCCGTTTGGTCCCATTGCAAAAAATGGGGCGGTATACGCCCACTAATATATTTTTTAATTAAATTTTATTATATATTACTTGTTATATTGCTACGAAACTTACCCAACACATTGGGCTCTCTTAAAGACACGATTTCGAATTTGAAAAAATGGGCGGAACCACGCCCAATACAACTTAATATTATATTACACATGCTTCTTTTTGACCGATTTTACGAAACTTGCCACACACCATGAACTCAAAAGAAGACACAATCTTGCGTTCAAAAAAGTGGGCGGAGACACGCCTACTAAATTTTAATATTATATTGCGCGTGCTTGCACTTAACCAACTTTAACGAAACTTGGTATGCACCTGGAGCTCTTAAAAAGACACAATCTTGCATTCGAAAAAGTGGGCGGAGCTATGCCCACTAATATTTAATATTATATTACACATGCTTCTGTTTGACCGATTTTTACGAAACTTGTCACACACCTTGAGATCAAAAAAAGACACAATCTTATGCTAAAGAAGGGGGCGGGCCACGCCTATAAAATTTTAACATTATATTTTACGTGCTTGTACTTAATAAATTTTTATAAAACTTGGCGCACACCTTGAGCTCAAAAAAAGACACAATCTTGCACTCAAACAAATAGGCGGGGTCATGCCCATTAAAATTTAATATTATATTTTATGTGCTTGTACTTAACCAATTTTTAAGGAATTCGGTACACACCTTGAACTCTTGAAAATAGACAAACTTGCATTTCACAAAGTGGGCGGGGCTACGTCCATTAAAATTTAATATATTTCACATGTCTCAGTTTATCGATTTTTGCGAAACTTGGTATACACCATGAAGTGTGAAAAATACTTAATCATGTTTTCCAAAAAATGGGCGGGGTTACGTCCATAAAAGGTTATCAATAAATTATTTGTATTTTTATTTATCCGATTTCTATGAAACTTTGAAAGGAGTTTCGGCTCTTAGAGCGACATAACCTTGTCCTTAAAGTAGGGGGCGGGGCAATGCCTATTAAAGGTTCATATTATATTTCACATGCTTTTACCTGACCCATTTTTAGGAAACTTGGCACACACCTTGAGCGCGTCACCATGCCCCAAAAAATGTACATTGCAATCGTGAATAACATTCCGCAAACAATTTCTCTCTTTTCCAATTAGATTTTATGTTTGTTTTCCCCATTACACATTTGCTATTGTTTGAAATTGTTCCCCGTTAAAAATTTCTCGCGGAATCTTATTCATAAAAAAAGTTAAAAATAATTTAGATTTATATGTGTTATCCTGATTGGCAACCACTTCAAATATCATTATAGATAACACATATAAAAATATTTTATTTAACTGAATCTAAATTATTTTTAATCATTTAGTGCTTATTTTTGAAGTCGGTTTAATTTTTTTTAAAAAGTTTTTTTAATTTTTTTTTTTACATAAAATAATTTTGATTTCAATTATTAAAAAAAATTCTCTAAATATCAGAGACATGTCACAGAAATCGATCGAAATTGTTTTGATTACGAATTTTCATTTCGATCGATTTCGTTTTACCTTCTCCAGATTCCGATCGATTTTGTTCATTCCGAAAAGGCTGCAATTCGATTGTTTTCAATTTAAATTTGGCATTACAAAACAAAATTCCAAAGGCATCATAACACATTTTTTTTATTGAAGTGAACAAAATTTAAAAATTAATGTAAGAAATTTTTGGAATAGCAATAACTGCAGATCTACTTTCATATCCAAACGCAGCAGAGTGGGGAATTTTACCAAAAAAAAATTTAATAATTCTGCAGTTTCTATTCTGATTGTTATAAATTTTTTGCAGCATTTGAAAAGATGTTACAGAGCTTAGGTCTGGAGTTTGGACTTTTTACCCCAAAGTGGGTCACTTCGGGTTAATAAAAAATTCAAACCGACGCCAAGCCGATGTTTTTGATCTGTTAATTTTTTTTTTTTTTTTGTAAATAAATTTTTCTATCCAAGAGCTACAAAAAGTCTGCTGCATTTATGGAAATACTCGAGAAAAAAAAATTTAAATTTCAACCTATTTTTTACCAACCTTGTTGGTCCACTGTTCTGCTAATGGAGAATTCAAATTATGTCCGATTCGGAAAAGGAAATTTATTATAAACTTAAAACAAAATTCTATATATATTTAAAAAAAATTTTTGTATCAAAAGCAATTTAAATTTAAATTTTGAAAAAATGCAGCTTTTTTTGCAGAAAAAAGTGGGTCAATTAATTATTTCGTTATTATAAAAAAAATATTTATACATACCAAAGAGTTATCATACCACCTTAAGACATCATGTGTTTTTAAATATATCAAAAAAAAAAAAAAAAAAAAAATATCTGAGCCCGGCGAAATATAAGAAAATCCCATTTTTGGAATTTTGTGAAATTTTTTTGGGAATTACCGGAAACTAAAAAGCAAATTCTATTTTCTATTTCTATTAATTTTCCACTTAAGAGAGAATTGTCAGCTGAATTTATTGATGAATGGGAATTTTATAGCATTCCTTTGTGCGAGACCTCTCTCAGTGTTCTCGGGAAACTCATCAAGGAATGCTCATTAAAGAGATCAAACTTTAATTTGACAAAATTTTTAACAAAAGCCTTTTTTATGGGTTAAAACTTTTTTTAATTACATGTTTTTCCCTTTTTTTTAAATAAAATGATCAGTGCATTTTTCTTAATATATACTCAAGTTCTTTAAAATTTCTTAAAGATTTTCTTCAACATTTTATTATGCAAAATTCCTTTTGTCTGGGGTTAAGATGTGTTGTTGTGTGTGTATGTTTGTTTGCAAATGTCTCATCTCGCTAAATTAAAATTTATTTACATAATTGCGTTATAGCTTCAGGTAAACTTTTAGCATTAATACAACATTAATGTGAGTACAAACAAATTCAACTTGAGAATTATAAACATTTGCATATATCCTTTACACCTTCACGCATACACATGCACATACACATACTCACTTATGTTTATATCGTATGTATTAAATACACTCTCTTAATCCCAGCGCTGTGGGTAAGCAGAGAAAGTTGAAAAGCCTTAAAGTAGGCAACTGCTTTTTTTATTAATGCAAAGACAAACCTATGTGTGTGTGTACAAAAAAAAATTAATTTAATATTTCTAAATTTTTGAAAGTAACTATGTACTTTTATGGCGCTAAACTTTACGGGGGAAAATAAATTAAAAGCAAGACATGTAAAAATATTTTTTTTAATATAAAATTGATGCATATTTTTGAAGGAAGTACAAAGGGAAAGAAAATGAATTGTAACCTTGCAAAAAATAATGAAACACGGAAACGATAGAGGGATAGATAAAATTTATAATGTAACTTTCTATTGTACTTTAAAAGCAGTGCACATAGAGCGCTGCTCAGGGACAGACACTGAAGTATCTCGATAAAATACATTGCTTTGTTTGGGATAATTTAAGGCATTTTGGTATAACATATGTTCCACGAAGCACAACAAATGATTCCTTTTAGTCGTAATAAATTTTCATAAATGAAAAAAATTGGTCAACAATGATAATACTGTACTACAGTAGAATCTCGTTGTGCGTGGATACCAACTGCATTGTTTCAATTTGCTTCTTTTTAAAATTAGTCTCAATCTGATTGAAGTCATAATCGCACAGCAAGAATTTTTCCATTTGCCTGTAAAAAGGGAAAATAAAATTTAGCTCTGTAATGAAAGTTATTCTAAGCATTGCAACATTAGGAATTTGAATTTCAATAAAAACTATTAGCGATTACATCATTAAAATAGTTGTAAGTTTTTGCAATCAATTAATCCTATTTGCTTCTTTGCGAACTGTTTAACATTTCCAAGGTTTCTCTATTAACAAAGCAAATCGGGGGACCGATTTGCCCCGATGGCTTAATATAAGAAATGCATAACTAGAATGTTCGTTATTTTATGGATGAACGGAAAACTGAATAAAAACTAAAGAATTTACATGCAAAATTACTTTTTTAAATGACCACAAATCCTTAAATTTTAACTTTAAGGTACTTAGTTTATTAAGGAGGATGTAATTAGACGTTGGCTATTATATTATATTAAGCCATCGATTAGCATAAGATTAAATGTAACTTTGTTTGGAAGCAGTGGAAATCAAGATCAGAGAGCCAGCCATTTGAAAATTTAAAAAAAAAACTAAACTAATAAAATTAATGTTATTGTTATTAAAATAAATCCTACAATATCCTCATAAGTAAAATAAGGATGGAAAGAAATTTTATCAGTATTTGAATTAACTCCAAGTGGATTGATGCAACCCGTTTCAAAGTTTCTTGCAGTCGTAGAACACGGCAAATATCAGAAAGGAAAAAGTAAAGGGTAGAAAATACACAAAATTCAAAAAAAGTACCAATTAAAAAAGTCCCTATTAATAAAATTACCTTAAAAAACATTAAAAAGGACCTATTTAAAAAGTACCTTTAAAAATATGCATTAAAAAGTACCTCTTAAAACAGTACCAATCAAAAAGTACCTATTAATAAAAGCACCTTTAAAAAATACGCATTAAACAGTACGTATTCAAATAAGTGCTTTGCAAATAAGTACATACATCTTACAAAAGTACCCATTAAAAAGTACCTTTTAAAAATGTACCTATTAAAAAAGTACCTGTTAAAAAGTACCTCTTAAAACAGTATTTACTAAAAAACTACTTGTTGAAAAAGTAGCTTTTTAATAGGCAACATATTAAAAAAGTCCTTTTTTGAAAAGGTATGTACGTCGTTAAAAATAGTACATATGTATGTATGCAAATTGTACACATGTACTTAAAAAAGGACCTTTAAAAAATCTTCATTAAAAACGTACCTTTGAAAAAAATTTTCTTTCAAAAAAATATACTTAATTTTTTTTTAGAAGTAACTTTAAAAAAAGTTCCTTTAAAATACTTATTAATAAATATTGTTTTTAAAAAAGTAACTTAATAAATAACGCATTTACAAAGCAGTAAATTAAAAAAAAGTGCCTTGCAAAGATAGTACTTTTTTAAAAAAGTATCATTGTAAAGCGTACCTTTTGAAAAAATCACCCCTAAAAAATATGTTTTAAAAATAGTACATCCTCTGAAAACGTAACTTTTAAAGAAAGAAAAGACATTTTTTTTAAAGAAGCCGTGTTTTCTCAAATTTAATGCTGAAATCTATAAATCGACTTCCTTGGCGCTTTGCAAAAAAATGTCAGCCATTACGAAGTCCACCTGCTGAGTCGACACAAGCAATGTTACTACTCGATTATAACGGTATTATTTGATTTTATTGATGAAAGGGAAAAAACGTTTCCCCTTTGTTTCAAGCAGGGCTGTTAAATTTTTTCCGACCTACATATTTCGCCAAATTGATTTTAAGAACGGCCAAAAAACCAATTTTATGTAAATTTTCTTAAGACGTACATATCGTTACCTTAATATAGAAAGGACCTAACTATACAAAAAACTCAGTTTAAAAAAAAATAATGAGTTAGGGCCTTTCTATATTAAGGTAACGATATATACGGATTTGACACTAAACTTGTTTTTATATAATACTTTTAAATTTTTATAAAATAATCGTATAAAAATCGTATAAAATTATTTCTTGCAAATTTTTCTCATCCAAATTCAAAACGTAAAATCATTAAAATCAAATTCTTTTATTTTCCTGTAATTAAAAAATTTTTTAAGTTCAATTTTGCCAAATAATAGGCATAAAAATCGCCAACAAATTTACTTATCGCCAGAAACATCGCCATATCACCCCGTCAAAAATTTAGACGCCAATCTTGATTGATATTTTTCAATTTGTTGAAAAATTGCCACAATTGGCAGGAAATCGCCACATCTGACAACCCTGGTTACAAATACAGTTCTTGCTGAGTTTCCCATTAACATATCATTTTCCTGAGAAGAAGAAGAAATAAGAAAGGTATTAAATGTACTAAGCTGCAAAACTTAGCTGTGCAGACACAAATGCAGTTTCCAAAGAGAATTTAAAAAACTTTCGTACCAATTGTGTCATAGGGGCCGTAGTATGGACCAGGACTTACTAAAAAATCATTGCTGACTTTTTGTTAACAGTTTCATTAAATAAAACTTTCTTTTGAAATACCCTGTATTTTAAAATAGTTAAGAGTTCAGAGAAACCAAGCAATTTATCTATAGCGATTAATAAATAGCAAATTCACCATCCACTTCCTAATTATACCAGCATTTCTGACATATAGGTGGCGCTTGTGCATACTGCTTTGCTATTTGACACTTCTGACTGTCTTAATTTCAGTTTCCTTATATTTCTTTTAGTCCGTGTTTTTCTTTTCTACTTACAACAAGTGTCGTCAGTGTGTGATATTTTAATTCTTTGAAAAGATCAAATTATCGCTGCAAAATTTAATAAAAGTGTGAAATATATAAAATTTAATACTTAAATATTGTGCGTGCATGAGATTTTCTTTGATAAAAATGAAATTTAGTGCTAAATTTGTGTAAAGAAATCCAGGGCAAAAAATTGCAAATCATCGCTATTGGTTCTTCTTCTTTTTCATTTTTGTTGTTGTTGGAGATTTTTTCTGCTGCAGTTTTGTTGCTAATAAATGTTGCGAAACATACGAGTATCTAATAAAATGTTTCTTTAAGAAGTGTGTATGTATAGAAATTAATTGTAGAAGTGTTTTAAACATTGAAAATAAAATTTTTAGCACAGTTGAGCACTAATGAAAGCAATATCGAATAATATTACATATTTCAACTTTGAACAACAGCGAATTGAATAAGGTAAGTGCACAGAAAAAAATTAATTTTTTTATATTCAATTACTAAATGCAAAAAACCCAATAATATTTTGGCTGATGTAGGACTTACCACAGAGTTCGTGAGTCATAATGCAGTCGAAATTCTGTGGAATGAAGCTCTCTTTATTATAAATGAGTTTCAAAATCACAGTCTTTTCCTTAAAATTTTAGCGCATTTTGATATTCTTATACTGAATTTCCATATACATAGTTAAGTTTCCTTTACAATGAATATATATTTCAAATGCAATTTTGACTCACATGCGTTTTTGTCTCCATATACTGAATAATTTCAGAAAATTTGCTGTTAAATTTCTAAATGTACTGGAATCCAAACCAAAATGCCTGATTATTTAAAATAAAACTGGAAAAATATGCATCAGTTTTGTATAGAGTAATTAATACATAAGTATATACTTTATTATTTTTTTTTTAATAAAAGCGGAAAAATATAATTTCTGTGTACACTAATAGAAAAATAACAATCTAAATATAAGAACAAAACTTGAAATTTGGTCAGTATAAGAAAAAAATATTCCTGCAATAAACAATTTTAATTGAAAATAAAACCAAAAATGAATTAAAAACGGATTTAAGTCAATTAAACGTTTGCTTAAAAATAAAATATTTTTGCAATAAACAATTTTAATTAAAAATAAAACCAAATATCAACAAAAAAATTTAATTGAGTCAATTAAACTTTGTAATTAATAACATTTTTAAACAAATGTTTAATTGACTTAAATACATATTTTATTATTTTTTGGTTTTATTTTCAATTAAAATTGTTTATTGCAGGAATATTTTTTGCTGTGTAAGGTTGACGTTCTCAAATTTAACGATAAATTCTCAATTTGTGGAATGAGTTCTCAAAATCAAGAACGCATTCTTAAAATCAAGAAAGAAATCTTAATTTTAAGATTAAATTCTTAAATATTTAAGAATATCATCTTAATTTAAGATCTTTATTAAGAACAAAATCTTGAATTCGATCTTAAAATTAGATTTTATTCAAAATTACAATCTTGAGTGCGATCTTAAAAAAATTAAGATTTTATTTTTGAATCAAGAATTTTCGCATTTAACAGACCATTCAGATTGAAATGATTTGATTTGAGCATACATTTTTGATATAAGCACTTTTTTCCCTTAGTGTAATAAAGTTTGAATATAATGATACTATTTCTGGTGCCATGCGTATTCATTATAGCTAAGTTCGATTGTATCAAAGTTCGTAAAAATTTAATAAAATGGAAATCGCATTTTTTCTTAATTAAATTAATATGTAGTGAGTGTTAATACATAACGAATTAACACTATCAGGGCAATCATGAAATTTTTCCTAGCGCACAATTCCAAACAATAGCAAGTAATAGGAAAAACAAAAAATTCTAATTGGAAAAGGGAGACATTTTTCGAGGAATTTTATTAATGAAGGAATTTTATTAATGAAAATTGGTATTAAATTTGTTGTACGCAACTTTTTTTTATTTGCTAATATAGCAGCAGTAGGGAAGCGAATCATTTTTGGCAACTTTTTGATCTAATTTTCTTCTCTACGAATCATATTGACAAATCAAAAATTTTCATGTAACTAATCTCTTAAAAATTTCACAATGTAAATTTAAACAAATTGTTCTATAATTTTATAAAAAAATCATTAAATTGGTGAATTCATAATAAAGCGATTCATATTTCAAAATTTAAATCAGAGATATGTATGTACTGTTTGAAATGAAATGTTCAGTTCAAATCATCTCCTCCTGAGATAATCAGGCCCTCATTTAGCTGTCCCAGAATGTTTATTGTTGCATGACCTGTGTGGCACATAATGCCTTCATGTTGAAGCCAAGTCGTTGGTGACCATATCATCAAATACAGTCAAAAATAAGTTGGTAATCATCGACGTGTAGCGCTCGATACCGTAAAATATTTGAAGCGATTCGAACGTTTCCCGAACAGAACAGAACAGAACACAACGTTTTTATAAAAAAAAAATTCGTCATTTGCGCGTGCTGTTGAATGCAATATACGCCCATTGCGATTGGGCAAACAGACTGAAGAAATGACGCACAATTTGACAGATGTAGCATTAACAATATGACGGCTACCAACTGTCAAATTTTGGAAGTCCTATTGGAAGACACTTTATAAGTTAAAATTATGAAAATATAAGGCTCTTGCAAAAGAAATAATACAAAATAATTTTTTTATCACACTGAAAACTAAGTAAAAAGGATCAAAACTAACGGGTGTTTTTTTTAGAGGTATAGAACTTCGAATTGAAATAAAACACAAGAAAATCGTTTTAATGTCCATCAATTTGGCTTTATTGGAAGGATAATTTTATGCCATTAATGTTTAAATATGATTTCGGGCATGTGGCCGCCGCGGCTGGCTCGAATAAAGCCAATTCTACAGGTCCAATTTTCAACCACTTTTTCGAGCATATGGGGCCATATGTTGGCAATAACGCCACGAATGTTGGCTTCCAAGTCCCCTAAC
This sequence comes from Tachina grossa, assembly GCA_949987645.1. Lineage (NCBI taxonomy): Eukaryota > Metazoa > Arthropoda > Insecta > Diptera > Tachinidae > Tachina > Tachina grossa. The sequence continues at coordinate 18,038,480 of OX465276.1, read as the reverse complement.
GTTTCTGGTTTGTTGGCGTAGACGAGCGACTTCACATATCCCCAAAGAAAATAATCCAATGGTGTCAAATCACACGATCTTGGTGGCCAATTGACAGGTCCATTCCGCGAAATTATGCGCTCATCGAATGTTTCCTTCAATAAATCGATTGTGACGTGCGCTGTGTGGCATGTAGCGCCGTCTTGTTGGAACCACAACTCATCCACATTCATGCCATCCAATTCGGGAACAAAATAGTCGGTTATCATGGCTCTATACCGGTCTCCATTAACGGTAACTGACTCTCCAGCATTATTTCGGAAGAAGTATGCCCCAATGACTCCACCAGCCCATAGAGCACACCAAACAGTCAGTTTTTGTGGATGTAATGGCGTCTCAAGGGTCTCATGTGGATTCTCTTCACTCCAAATGCGGCAATTTTGCTTGTTGACGTAGCCATTCAACCAAAAATGAGCCTCATCACTGAACAAAATTTTGCGATGAAAATCAGCATCGAGATCAATCTCATTTTCGGCCCATACACCAAAATCACGACGCATTGCATGGTCTCGCGGCTTTAATTCTTGCACAAGCTGGATCTTGTAAGGTCGCAAGCCAAGATCTTTGCGCAAAATCTTCCATAAAGTTGATGGACAAAGCTCCAATTGCTGTGCGCGGTGGCGAATCGATTCATTCGGGTCCTCTTCAACACTTTGCTCTACAGCGGCAATTGTTTCTTCGGTGCGCACTGTTCGACGTCTCTGCGGATGCGTATTATCACATAGAGTAAACGTAGTGCGAAAACGATCCATGGTTAACCGAATTAATTGCTCTGATGGACGATTATGTCGACCATAAAATGGACGGAGCTTGCGGTAAACTTCGCGAACTGAACCATTATTTTCGAAATAAATTTGCACGATTTGCAAGCGTTGTTCTTTTGTCAACCTGTTTATGATGAAATGGCAAACCAAACTAAATATTAATCACTTGACAGCTGACAAAATGGCCGCCAGTTAACAAAGTGATGCCAACTTAAAGTTCTATACCTCAATAAAAAACACCCATTATTACATGCGGCTATTTATTGGACAAAAATATCAAATTCAAACATAACGTCTATAAAAAAATTACAGCCTTTATGAAGTCTATCTGCTGATAAAATCAGTGACACTAACGCGACTGGAACAATATCAGCTTTACGATACATTTCAACAGCACAGTGTACATTAAGCATTTGCTGCGAAACTGATTGATTTTATAGTTGAAATTGGAATGACGTTTTCCATTTGCCTTTTCCCTTTGTTTCATGTACAGTTCTAGTGGATTATCCCATTTTCATCTCATTCTCATGAGAAGAAGAAGAAAAAGAAAGGTAAAAAAAACACTAAACTGCAAAATAAAAGCTTTACTGTGTGACGAGGCCTAATTTAAAAATCCTTGCTTAGTTGGTTTTAAATCGTTTCACTAAATAAAACTTTCTTTTGAAGCACCCTGTATTTGAATAGTTCAGAGTTCAGAGAAACCAAACAATTAATCTATAGCGATTAATAAATAGCAAATTCACCATCCACTTCTTAATTACACCAGCATTTGTGACATATAGATGGCGCTTGTGCACACTGCTTTGCTATTTGACACCTCTGACTTTGTTCTAATTCCAGTTTCCTTATATATCTTTTAGTCCGTGTTTTTCTTTTCTACGTACAACAAGTGTCGTCCGTGAGTGATATTTTAATTCGTTAAAAAGATCAAATTAAAGCTGTAAAAATAAATAAAAGTGTGAAATATATAAAATTTAATACTTAAATATTGTGCGTGCATGAGGTTTTCTTTGATAAAAATGAAATTAAGTGCGAAATTTGTGTAAAGAAATCCAGGGCAAAAATTTCAAATCATGGCTGTTGCTTCTTCTTCTTTTTTTAATGTTAGTTGTTGTAGCGTTTTTTCTGCTGCAGTTAAGTTGCTAATAAATGTTGCTGTATATAAATATGTTGAGAAACATATCTAATAAAGTGTTTTAATGGAAGTGTGTATGTATACATATAAATCAAATGAAAAAGGGTTTTAAACATTTGAAAATGCAATTTTTAATACAGTCGAGCATTAATGAAAGCAATTTCGCTTAATATTACACATGTATTTCAACTTTGAATAACTAAATTATTAATGGAATAAGGTAAGTGGGCATTAATAAATAACGAATTTAAAAATTTTTAAAATTTCATGAAATTTGTTTCACTCAACTTTATCTATATGTTAATAAGAACGGTAGGGAAAAGAGTGATATAGAAGAAATGGCGAAGCTTGGGTCCTTAAAGCATTTTTTAGAACTTTTTGATACATGCATATGAATCCAATAGATTTTTTTAGTTTACTTGAACTTTATAAATTTGTTGTAGATCATACATAGTTAAAATTGACTTAAATACTTGAGCTTGTCCTCTAAGTAAATTTAGCATCTATCTGGTGGTGCTTTCTCACCTACAATTGTCATCTAAGTACATATATAGCATGTTTAAGTTTGGAGAAAAGTTTAAATTAATTTTTTTTTCACTACTTAATTTCAAACTAAATCATGCTAAGTATACTTAAAACATTTAAAAAGTTTTTTAAAACTTGACAAATTATGTTAAGTAAATATTTGCTCATAACTTTTGATAGAATAGTCTGATTACTATCAAAATTCTACATAATCTAAGTTAAAAAATTATGAATTCAGAAATGCTATTCCCAGCATAACATGTTGTATCGACTTAGCATGTTTTGTAATGGGACCGTCGATATATACTATGTAAATATATATCCTTATATATATATATATATATATATATATATAATTCCACTGTACGTGTGGAACTCCTCCTAAACGGCTGGACCGATTTGAATGATTTTTTTTATATGCGTTTGGGTGGCGCCCTAGATAGTTCAGATTCGCAAATCAGGGGCCTAATTCCCGCATTCGATTGCGAGCGAGTTATTACTCGAATGCGCGAGTTTTTTAACTTTTTTTTTTGATTCGGTTTCGAGTAACACTTATTGGAATTTCTAATGACAGCATTCGATAACGTGCATACATTCGAATGCAACCGTTCGTTTTTACTCGCAAGCAAAAAGGCATTCGAAATCATTTTTAACATAGAAAAAACGAAGAAACAGAAAATGTATGTTCAATATTTTACTTATTTATTTAAAAATGAATGAATGCACAAATGTACGTATAAAAAATACAAATTAAAAAATGTCTAGTTGACTTGTTGACAAATATAACAAAACACACTGCCTTGGCAAATAATAAAATAAAATATAAAAAAATCGACCAACTCTGGGAGCATCTAAATAACAAACTAACTGCTTCTGGTCAAGCAATAAAAGAATCGAACATGTGGCTAGTGCTCTATTCTCTAACTTTACACTAATTTATTATTATTAAGTTATTAATAAAATTAAAAAGAAAATAACATTTATGTATGTATTCGTTTCTTTTATGTACGTACATACATCTGTTTTTGCATACATACATATATACAAACATATGCTTTTGCTTACAATTTATTCAGTGTTGTGAAATGAATTTATATATAAATATATTTGCCTTTTTCCAACACTAAAACCAAAACTCGATTCGCTTGGTAGCGAGTGACATCATCATAAAATTTCTTGCCATCGAAATTAATTTCTATTCGAATGCAATTACGATCACGATTGTAGGAATTAGGCCCCAGCCCGGAAGATGGCGCTTAAGTCGGTAGAAATGGATCTATATTTGCCTAGATATATTATTTATCGATGCTGCGACTAAACGGCTGGATCGAATTGAATGAATTTTTGTGTATGCATTCAAGTGGTGGCGTAAGACAACGTTTGCCAGTCTCAGCTAGTCGATATATAGATATGTCTTTGTCAAGACATTAGGCGTGAACGGCTGTACTGATTCCCCCGACCATTCTTTTTCATTTTGTTTGTTATTATCTGAAGAAGAATGATATGAAGGAAAAAATTAAGGAGTAAAACGGCAAAATTTGTTCTGTTGGCATTATTTCTGTTCTTGATAAGATTGGTATAAATACAGTTGAAGGTATACTCAGTTTCTTTTTGGATGCGAACGAAGACGCGGGATAATGCTAGTGATGATTTTCATTATGTAAAAAATAACAATTATATACAACTGGTGGATTTATAATTAAGTGTATTTTTAGGAAGCGCTTACTATCCTTAAATTTAAATAAAACAAAGTGAGTTTCAAATATCATCGAAATTTTTTACGAGTATTACATCGTGCGTATGACCGATGCGGGATGGTGCGATTTTGTTAAAAAGCTGACATTTGTTTGGTTGAAATTTTATAATGTTCAAAGAACACTTTTTTTGCATATTTGTTATGCCAGTTCGAATTTTCAAATCAATTTTACTATAAAATTTCAACTTCTTGTAAAGAACAATGACTAATAAATAACCTTTTCAAAGTTCATGTTAAACTTCTAAGACTTTTATTTAATTCTTTTAATGTGTGCTTGAATTTTTTTTGTTTGTTTCCCAGTTTCCTGTGAACGTACAAGTGAAAAAATATATATCGCTCGCTCTTTGCATTAATGAACCAAAAAGTTAAGGAGGGTGCATATTTATTAACAAAAGAGGGAGTTGTTTGTTTGACATATCTTGGCTGATGTTGTTGTTGTTGTTGTTGTTGTTTATGTTATAGCTGCTCTTGTGTTGTAAAGCATTTAAAATGATGAAGTCAACAAGACGTGGGCTGCTGTGCAAGACTTAACGTTATACAATGGAAGTCATGCTGTTATCCGTGGTACGAGCCAGCCTCGGTATAATGTCTACATTAAAGCTCCTTTTTTTACATGTTCCTTGTATTTTTTTTTTCATATTTCTAACATACAGGTTACAAACACACGTACACAAAAACATAAATATTTCATACTGTAGTCGATTGGAAATTTTAGGAGCATGAAATCAAATGAAATTTTTTAATTAAATATTTTCTTAAATGTTTTCTATTTTTAAAAAGAATACGGACTTATTATAAAAAAAACTCAAGGTTGCATTTTACTGAATTTTTCTTTTATTTCATTCTAGTTTTCAACATAAATGGGCGTACAATTTTGTTCATCTTCTGTAAACAGGCAGTTAAAAAATTTTCTGTTAGCACTACAAAAAATTATAATTGGTTCACACAGAAAAATTTCCACTTAAAATCTACGTAAAAAGTTTTATTTAACCTTTTTCGGCAATGCTTTTGCTTCATATGTGTTTCATGTTAATTCTTCAAAGAAACTTTTTTATTTCGAAATAACATTATTTCATGTTGATTAAACATTATCGTACTGTTAAATCAAAATGAAGAATCATGTTGAATCAAAGTTATTTTGAAACAACATAAATTCAACACTGAAATAATACAAAGAACCATTTTAAAACAAAATTACTTCAAGTTGAACCAACAAGAATTGAATTTAATTTGATGTAGTTATTGTATTTTATTAGTTATTTAACTTTGACGTGTATAAATTCTAACAGGCATTAGAAAAATCTTTGTAAGTGTATAATTGGTTTCGCCGGCCAAGATATGAACTCGAAACTCATCACGTGATAGTCAAGGCGTTTACCGCTGCAGCCACAACAACCTTAAATATTTTTGGGATATACACCAAATATATACCATCATGATTTAAACTTTAATTCAAAATGATTTAATGTAATTTTAAATCAAAAGTTTTGCATGGTGATTTTACATTGGCATTTTTTTGTGTGTCTTAGGCCGAGTACACACTGTGACAGCGCTTGTAATTTCCGATGTTTTTCGATGTATGGCATTACCATACAAACTGTCTACGCATCTGATGTAAACAGCTGTGATCATAAGTTGGCTGCACTGCAAACACAAAAAGAAAATGTCAGCGTGTTGACATTTTGACATTGAGAAAATACGGAAAGAATTTTAAATGTGTGTGGAAAACGAAAAAGAAAGTGGGTAAGCATAGAAGAGTGTGAGAGAAATTCAAGCGCCATTTACGCATGACATGACGATACATCTAATTCAGCTTGTGGACGTTCGTGAGGCTGTATGGAAACATATGTATGCACATTTATATAGCATTTATAGGGATAGGAATAGAAAAAAGGGCAGAAATTTCGGTGGAGTTAAGTCTTCATATACACGAAATTTTATATAGGGATGGGACTCTTTCCTGTCACAATGACACAACAAAATTGTGTGTCATCAAAAAATTTTATGGGAATGGCAATGGACACATATGAAAATGACACCACAAAATGACAACATATGAAATGCCCAATGTAAGCTCGGCATTACAAATAAAATTGTAATATTACCATAAAACTTGTTAACTACATTTTTACAGAAAATTAACAAGAATTTGTGGCTATTTACGTTGAAAACAACAAGAAAATATAAAAAGTTTAAATATTTTATTTTAATTTACCGAAAGTCAAAACTAATAGAAATTTGAAAAATTTATTTGTTGTTGGTTAAGCACGTTAAGATGCATTTCGTTGCTGTTCAAGCAACACATCATTAAAAACACAAAACAAGCAACACATGCTGAATAAGATTATATGTTGTTTTTTAAAAAAAGTTTCTTAACCTATTATAATTGTAGTTTTGTAATTCTTAATTACATATTGAGAATTTGTCTATATGCATTGGAGTTTTGTGAGTTTCTTTTTTTTAATTGTGGTTGAAGTATACTGATGTGTTGCTTAAGCAGCAACGAAATCCGTCTAGAAGTCCTTAACCAACAACAACAAATAAATTTGTTTAAATTTAAAAATTTTTTCCAACATCAATAGACGAACAAAAATTCTCGTTTGTGTTCTGTAAACAAATAGTTAATCGCAAAGCCAGAACGACCGATATTACAATAAAAATTGTAATGCTAAATTATTTACCGACCAATTGCTGCAATTCAAACAATTTCCTACCGAAACTACATGCACACACACATATATATTAAGGAGCCTTATTTTTATTTGTGTAAGCGTGTGAAATTGTGTATGTGTGCTCGCATTTGCGAACATGAAGTACTCGTCGTCGTATGATTATTATTTTGTACATGAGAATACTATTTGAACGTGAGTTTTGTATTCCCTTAGGCTGCTTATTAAATTTACACTTGAACACTTGAACATGTTGACGCGTTATTTTTCATGCTTTAGGGAAAATATTGTTGAATCTACTAAGACAAAAAAAAAAAAAAAAAAAAAACAAAAAAAAAGGGGAAAAGTGGGATAGCGGAGTAGGCAGTAGAGTTTTATGTGAAAGTCTGGTGGGTTTGACAGTTTGAACATTTTGCTTAAAACGCAAAAATTTATTTCCACCTTGAAGGTGTTATGGCCCTCCTTGCTGTTTTTTCTTCTTTATTTCTAATATTGTTTTATAAATAAATAAAATTTTATTTCTTAAACGACCCTGCAGGAGAATAGGCGATAATTGTCTAAAAGCTACTAGTATAATTACTAGAATAACAAGAACTAGTGCAAAAAGGGTTAAAGTTGTTGTGTAAAATTACTAGTGCTGATGAGTACTAGTATATGAAGTAGTTCCAAGGCTCCACGTTGCAAAATAAATTTTGACTGTCTAACAAAGCCCTTGGCACTGTATCAAAATTGGTATCATATAATTAGTAAAATTTTAGCTTGATCTAAAAATAATTATAATTAAATAATTATAATTACCCTTTTGTATTTCTGAATTTTTGATAAATAATTGCGAATTTTAAGTAGAAGTTGTCACTGGGTAACAAAGGAATAAACCACCAATTTTATAGAACTTTTCTTTACAAAAGAACTGGTAATAAATTAATCCTAAACTAGTACCAATGGTACTAGTAGTTTTCTAGACACACTCAATGATAATTTGAGCATTAAGATAGTATAGGAAAGTTTACAGTTGGGAACTAGTGGTCGTGATTTCTGTACTAGAAAAATACTAGTTGAACACTAGTTCGTTCTCCTGCAGGGGAGTTTTTAAGCAGGTGTGTGTGTGTGAGCATGTTCTCTTATGTATGTGTGTAGGAAAGAGTTTTTGTGCTTTCTTTGTAGTTGTTGATTTAAATTATTCATATATTTAATTTCCGCTTTCTGTTGATTTGTAAAATTTATTATCTGGCTGATTTAATAAGTTCGCAAATGGCACAGATTTTAAAAATGTTTTTTTTTTATGTGGCACAAGTCAGCTATAAATACACGTATCAATAATACTGTGTGGAGTTGGAAGAGTATAATATTTGGGAAAACCAATAATACACACATATCGATGGAAAATAAATTAAATTTACTTGCTTCATAAATTAAAAACAACTGTACCACAGGTAATGTGCTGATTAGGGTTGCCATGTAATCAAAAATTTATTCGATTATTTTTAATTTTCTGCTAAAGGAAGTTACTGATACTTAAAAAAAATCCATTAATCGACAGATTGTCAGAAGTTTATTTTAATTTGAAATTTATTTGCTGATGGTCCAGCGTTGTCTATATGCAAGTTTTCATCAAATCGCTCGCTTTATTTTCACATATATATTTTTTAATATAAAAAATGTTTTTCAATTGAAGTATTAAAATTCTGTAACACACTTGCTACATCATTTATTCGGATTTCTTTCTTCCTTTTCTCTTTTTTTTTTTTTTTGAAAAATACCAATTATTGCTGCAACAAAAACTGCACCTGCAACTTCAATCTAAAACAAAGCTCTCTTAACACAATATTAATACCTTTTAATCTGCTGATGAAAAGAACAATTTTAGCATCATAAAAAAATTCTTAAATTAAGGTGTTCATGTGTGTCAAAGGGTTTGCTAGCTGGCTGGCATGCTTTTGTTCTCTGTCCCTTAAAGCTTCAGTTCCTGTTCTTTTTATATTCTTTTTTTCTGTAAGAACATATGAATGAATGTAATTTCTTAATTGCAACCTCTTGAGACCATTAAAATACTTGAACTTGCATTCGAATTTTGTACATTAATAATTGTTAATTTGGTACATGCACTTACAGTTGAGAATACGTATGTATGTAATACATATATGAAAAATGCTTATTTGTTTTTTATTCAGCCCTTAGCAACATTAAGCGGAATGAGAGGGAGCAAAAATCAAGGATCAAAATCTAGCTAGTTAAAGGATCAATAATCCCATGGGATTTAGTGGATAAATTTGTTTCGTATTTTAGGAGGATTTGGACCTCCATGCACGCATTTCAATAAATGCGATTATTGAATTGTCATCTCATTTGATGGGGTAATTTTAAAGGGCCAATAAACTCACCAATATGGGTTCTAGAGATGAGCGATATTTTGAAACCTTTTGCTTTTTCACAGCGATTGAAAAATCATTAATCACAAGTGTGACTCAATTTATCAAGTAACAGGTTTTACAAATATAGTTATTTCATACAAACGGTGAGTGTTCTTGTATGCTTACTTTTTACTAATTAAAGCCATCACATTAATTTTTTTATAACTTCAGCTTTTGTCGAGAAAAAAATCGTCAAATCGTGTCAAATCGTCTTTTCCGACAACTATGTACAGTATTCACATTTCTGTAAATGCAATTTTATTGTCTCTGCCTCTAATAGGTCCATTCTTAATATTTGGATGGGGTTGATTGCTAATTGTTTGTTCTTGTCCCTCTTTTTATTAGTATTTATCAAAATACATACCAATACTAATAAATACTTTTAAAGCAGAAGAGCTGAAATGTGTTAAACCGTTATCACAGTCACTGTTTAATTTCACTGCTTTTTTATTAGATTTTTTTCTTAAAATAACAGAACTTCTACAATCAAAATACTGCTAAACTGTAATCACAGTCACTGTTTAAAAAAACACCGATTTAGAAATCACGTTCACAAGGAGCGACATTATTAAAAAATTACATTTTTGTTCATCATTAATGGCTTCATTGTGTCATAGGGCGCAGGTGTCGATCAGAGAATGACAATGAGTACTCAGGAATAAAATGTAGATAAGTAAATAGTCTTAATTTTAGTAACTGCATAACAATAATCATAATTGTAGCAACTATGAATACAGCCGATTCCAACATAAAAGACCATCTCTACTTCGTTTATGGGGAAAATTAAAATACGCTACAACTAAAAATTAAAAAGCACATGCGTATCAAACGCATTGACTCTATCATACTTAGAATCGGAGTATGCTTAAACTCAGTTTATTGATATTTAATCGGACAAAAAAAATTTACCTATGATACTCGGGATATTTATTCATCATTCGCTACCGTATGCATATATTTATGGAATGGAAAATATGTGGGTGTGTGTGGCTGTTTGAAAACATGCCTTATGAGTGTGCGTGTGTAAACAAAATAGCCCTACATATACGCATGTGTAGCCGATTAATAGTCACAGTATTTTTATACCTAGTTGCTGTCGTTTGTGCTGCGTAATTTAAAAATTGTGTGTATACATCGCTGCTCGGTGTTTATGGTTATACGTATTCGGTTTCAAAAAGTAACGCGTGTAATTTTAGCTGTCCGCATTCATAGCTGTTTGAGGGAAAAATACTCAAAGAGTACTTAAAATGATACTTTTGTTATTCTCTTGTATGGACCCGCCATATATTTCATACACTCTAACAAAAACGTTTTACATTTATATATGAATCTTTGAACAATAATCTCGGCCACATTCTTCTCTTTGAAGTCGATTAGAAATAATTTATTATAAATTTTTTTAGAGAAAATAAAACCTTTATGAAAAAAATCTTCTAAAATGTTTGAATACAAAAAGCAAAATCAGTTTTCAGTCTATCATTTTATTCTCCATTCTAAATAAATTCCTTCATCTACTTCTTTAACAAAATGGGAGTAGCGGCTAGAGGGTTAGCATAAGCCGCAGCATAAGCAGCAGGAACAGCATGAACTAAAGGAGCGGCAGCATAAGCAGCAGGGAAAGCCGCTGAGTGAACCACATGATGAGCATTATAGCTAGAGGCATAAGGAGCCACATATGAAGCATGACCGACAACAGCAGCAGGAGCAGCAGCATAAGTCAAAGGAGCAGAGTAGGTGAAGGGAGCTGGATAAGCCAAAGGAGCTACAACACCGGGCTTAGCGGCAGCAACAGCCACTAGAGCGAAGAAGCAAACAGCGATCTAAATTAAAAAAGAGATTTCAGAATTAAGTAAGGAAAATAGTTTAAAATAAATAAAGTTAATATTCCCTATTATTGGGGGAAAAATGCGAACAGTTTGTTCACGTGAAATTATGCCATTTTCCATACAAAATATCAAAATTTCACGTGAACAATTTGTTCGCATTTTCTTCCCGGTAAGTGTCATTAGTTATTGATAAAAAGTATTTTTTCTTTCTTTTATAAACGTTTTATAAAACAAATTTTATATGAAAAACTGTTTTATAAACCTCTTACAACTTACGCATTTGAACATTTTGTTAAAAATTTAATGTTTGATTTACAATTGCGAATTGTTGATATTTTCAAAAATGTTAAACTCTTTTATAGGCTGCTGTGGCAAATAGTTTCGTTATTCTTCACATCACCCTGATTATTTATGCTTAACACGCTCTCGAAATATTTAATGGGTCTGAGCAATTGAAGCAAACATTTGCTTGGATAAATATTTACTTAAGGTCGCGTGCGTAGTTTGTTGGCGGGCATTTCAAGTGAACGAGGGAGGTCTGCTCCTCAAAATAAAGCAGAGGTGTCAATTTGTGAGAGAGACAAAACTAAAAAAAATGGAAGTGACTGAAGTAAAGTTTTTTTTATTTTTATTTTTAATTCGACTGATTGTTATGATAACTAGCGGCCTCTAGAGCTGCAAAACTATCGATAGTACTATCGATAGTATCGATAGTTTTGTTGTAAATGAAATATCGATAGTTTTTTCCACTATCGATACTATCGGCAAAAAAAACAAGTAATTAAAAGAGTAAAAATAATCGAAGTCAGTAAACAGTAGCCGGCAGCTTTGAAGCAAATTATCCGTAGTTGATTTAAGCTTTTGTACAGCGTTGGAAAAGTTGGTACAATTGTATAATATTAGCGCTATTTGAATGCCAAATGTACCGTAGCACCGCGATGACCCATTTAGCACTACTGAAATCTCTTTATATTATATTACATGCCAAAAATAGCATTAAAATATATTAACCCCCTTATGCAAAAAATAATGCGTGCTTGAAGTGTACATTAAAAAAAATTTCCATAGAAAAAACGGTTTTAACGTTCACTTATTTTTTTGCACAAGGGGGCTAATCTTTAGCTCGAAGGTATTAGAAAATTAAGTAAATCAAACGATGTTTTCCGGTACTTAAAGAATTGCTAGAGGAATGTTATTTATTCCAAATTCATCTGCAAATGTGGAAATTTTATTTTCGTACCAAGGGGAGAAGCCGACTATTTGCATCGACTGTGAACAATCGAATAAAAAAAAGGTTATAAACGTAGTATATCGTAAATGTTACTTTTATATTCAGATCCCAGCAACTAATATTCTTTGTGCACCTTCTGGCCTTTTGTTAATTGATTTTTAGTTAATGAAAAAGTACAAGTATTAAAAAAATATAAATAAGGAATTAGGTACAATCGTACTGAAAAAATTAAAATTTTTTTTGAAAGTTAGTACAATTTGTAAATATGACATCGCATACCTGCTTCTGTATACATAAGTACTTAAATACATATGTATGTATATAGATTTATTTATAAATCAAAGTGTTATTCGATAAATAGTAGTCACAAGTATCTTAATAAATTCAACATCGTCGACACAAAGATAAATTTTGGTGGTACTGATATCGCGACGGCCACCAATCGTCTCTTACGATAAAACTTTACAGTTAGTGTCTTAAAAGTTATCAACAATTTTCGCATTTTGATAATTCTAAACCATGGGTAGGCTCATAAAATTTTAAGTTCAATAAAAAAGTATATTTTCGATAATATGCCGCTTACGATAAAATCGAAAAAAGGCTTGATATATTTTTATATACTAATGAAAATGTTGAGGACTCTGGATTTTTTTCGAGTTTTACATAAAACTATCGAAACTATCGAGTGGAGCGACTATCGATAGTTTTGCAGCTCTATGGGTAGGCTCATAAAATTTTAAGTTCAATAAAAAAGTATATTTTCGATAATATGCCGCTTACGATAAAATCGAAAAAAGGCTTGATATATTTTTATATACTAATGAAAATGTTGAGGACTCTGGATTTTTTTCGAGTCAAATGTAGTTTATGTGGCAACTTTTATAAAACTATATGATACTATCGATAGTATCGATAGTTTTACATAAAACTATCGAAACTATCGAGTGGAGCGACTATCGATAGTTTTGCAGCTCTAGCGGCCTCCCTTAACTAGCCAATAACTTGGTGTGGAATCATGTCGGAACTAGCAAATGGCTAGTGGAGACCGCTCATGTCCATGTTTTGTCCATGCTGTGACATGCATGCTTGAGCAAAAATGTTCGTCATGAGATTCGGCGTCTGCCACCATTTGCACTAGAAAGAAAAGACACAGAACACAATTGGTAAATACTCCATCTTTATTGCACTACCGTAAAATATTTGAATTTTTCACAGTTTCTCTGCAGGCGTCATATTCATGTCCAGGGTTCGTGAAGACGCAGGGTAAAGGTTTGAAAATTTTGTAGGTACACTTATTTCAAATTTAAGCACGTTTTTTAATTTTTTCTTAGTTACCACGTAACTGCATTTCATTGACTAATTTTTTTTATCTGAAAAATAAGCAAATTTCTTTATTTAAGACAAAATAAATTCAAGTTAATAATCAAAGCTTTTTATTACTGCACGCATAAAAATTCTTCTTTAAAGAAGTTTTAATTGGACTGCTGATTGCGATATGATGAATGTAAGATATTTCTTTATAAACATAAATATTTTTTTCTAATTAGTGCGTTTATATTCAAGTGTTAATGCAACATTGCATTCAATATTTGTTTTCAAATTATTCATGCATTTCAAGCTGCACTTCAGCAAAGTCATTTATAGATTTTATTCAATCCCAATCAATCAATCTATACATACATACATACACACATACATATTTACATATATATATAAGTGCATAAATGCATATTTGCTTGGCAGTCAGTGTTTGCAGTCAAGTTTGTGTACATACTTTCCATGTGCGAGTGTGCGTGTGTGCGTGTGGTTGCAAGTATGTGGCTTTTGCATAAATATCGATTAAGTTCAATTAAAAAGGGATTCTAATTGAAATGCGCATACACGCATAAAGTCATGCAAATAGACACACAGTTATACGCGCGAACAGGACTTTAAGGCTTTAAAAGAAATTTCTTATATACTAGAGACCTGCGTAAACATTCTTTAAATGTAAATACGTCATGATTTTTAAATGTATTCACGTCCCATGTATTATACTAAACCAATAATAAATGCTGTCGTACTATAAGCGAAGCACGATGGATGTATTGGTGTACGTGTATATCAGTGTTAACAAGCGATGTAGCCAAGACACTCTTGTTTGTACTGTTGATTAGTGTATGCTTGTTATTTTTCATATTGTACGTTTGAGTGTGTGTGTAATATGTAGATGGTAAGCTATTATGTGATTAACCGCAAACAACTAATGTTAATGCATGTGTGTGCCTTTGCATGTGCGCAGAAAAATAAAAGATCATACACACCTACATGCATGACGTTTGTACACGCGCTCATGCGTAGAAAGAAGCAAGTATCTCAAATTCTTCCATCACGAAGTGTTTTCTTCTTTACTCTTATACCTACAATACTGAAACAAATTTCTTGCAAACAGTGTTGTTAACATTTGTTTTATAAGATTTCGCTGTAGTAAAGCATTTGAAAAATCCCCCATGTCTTGAAAGTTCTTATAAGATGTCTTGTGCAGGACACTATTATATACATATATATTTCTTTTCATTATCATTAACTAAAACAACGTTTCTAACACATCTCTAACACACCTTTTTAGGGTAATTTTCGCTGATCTCTCATAAATTTCAATATGTTTGTTTGCAAACAAACGAATTTATGTGACTTCAGCAACTATTTTGAAATAAAGTTGGTAAGAAAAGTTAACGCACACAAAACGATTGCACTGCACAAGTGTTGCTTAAAGAAACTTGGATGGACACTAAATATTTAATATTATGCGAAATTTAGTCTATATAGTCGAATATCTTAGCTGATGTAGAAATGTTTTTTAAAGTAAACTTTTTTTCGGTTTTTGGAGACTTTTTTTTTAGATTTGCAGATTATTTTTGGGGTTTATTTTCTTTTTTAGGACGTTTTTTTCGATTTTTGGCAATTTATTTTTGTATCAGAGTTTTGTGTTTTTTCGTTTTACGCGATTACTTATTTTTAGGCAATTTATTTTAGTTTTAGCGAATTTTTTGATGCGTTATTTCGTTTTTGGGATTTTGTTCGGTTTTGGCGTTTTTTCGTTTTAAGTGTTTTTTTTTGTTTGCAGTGATTTTTTCGGTTTTTGGCGATTTATTTTAGCTTTGGCGATTTTTTTTTTACTTATGATGCTTTTTCAGATTTGGCGATTTTTTATGTTTTGACGATTTATTTTAGTTTTAGCGAATTTTTTTTGACGATTTTTTCATTTTTGGGATTTTTTTTGGCGTTGATTTCGTTTTTGGTGATTTTTTCTACGTTTTAAGTGACTCTTTCGGTTTCTGACGATTTATTTTAGTCTTAGCGATTTTTTTTATCTTTGGCGCTTTTTCCGATATAGCATTTTTTTCGTTTTTGGCGTTTTTTCGTTTTTGCCGATTTTTTCGGTTTGTGGCGATTTATTTTAGTTTTATCAATTTTTTTTTGGCACTTTTTCGTTGTGGCAATTTTTTCGTTTTTTTGATTATTTTTGGTTTTTGGCATTTTTTCTTCGTTTTTAGCGACTTTTTCGGTTTTTGGCGATTTATTTTAGCTTTGGCGATTTGTTTATTTATGGCGCTTTTTTCGATTTGACGGTTTTTTCCGGTTTTTGGTTTTTTTTTGTTTTGCCTATTTTTACAGTTTTTGGTGATTATTTTTGTTTTTTGACGATTTTTTTAGTATTGACGAATTTTTTTTTGTTTTGACGTTTTTTTCGTTTTGTCGATTTTAAGTTTTGGCGTTTTTTCGTTTTGAAGATTATTTTTGGTTTTGGATTTTTTGTTTGTTTTGGCGATTTATTTAGGTTTTTAGCGATTGTTTTAGGATTGACGCTTTTTAGTTTTGACATTTTTTTCGGTTAACGATTGTTTTAATTTTGACGGTTCTTTAGCGACTTTTTTCGCTTTGGTGCTTTATTTAATTTTGCAATTTTTTTGTTTTGGGATTTTTTAGTTTTAGCGTTTTTTAATATTTCAAAAGTTTGCCTTCTATTTGTATTTGTCTAAATTAACAATAGGGTTTCTTTTCACTTTGGTATACTGACACCTAAAAATAACAGAATATGACAGATTCTATTTGGGGAGATAAAAATTATGTACGTATACGGGTATGTTCTATATTCCACGTGAAATTAAAACGTGTTGCAAATATTTATGTATTTATAACAACAATGAGTTATTTCTCTTATAAAAAAGAACTATTTACACTCTGTTATATAAAACATTATTATATTTAATATCTATAGAATGCACTTGATTATTTAATTTAACAAAAAAGTGTTAACTTAATTTTACACTTCACTTAATCACGTACATAAATACTCGTAAGTATGTGAATACATTAAAGTTTGCACTTACTGCACACACTCGTATACAACATGATTGTGTGACTATTAAATGTTTGTTGTTGGCCCTTTCAATGCACACACGCGAGCGACCTTAAGTAAATATTTGTCCAAATATTTGCCTCAATTATCCAGACGAGAGTTCAATAATTCGAAATCATGTTTAGCATAAATAAACAAGCAAAAACAATAAATAAATACTGTTTTTAAACTCCGGCCTATAAAAGGCTTAAACATATTTGAAAATATCAACAATTCCCAATTGTAAATCAAACATTCAACTTTTCACAAAATGTTCAAATTCGTAAGTTTACAAATATTTATTTTAAAGTCTCTCAGACAGAGCTACTAGTTAACTTAAAACTTCTTTCTAATTTAGATCGCTGTTTGCTTCTTCGCTTTATTGGCTGTTGCTGCCGCTAAGCCTGGTTTAGTTGCTCCTTTGGCCTACTCTGCACCTTTCACGTATGCTGCTGCTCCTGCTGCCGCTGTTGTGGGTCATGCCTCTTATGTGGCTCCTTATGCCTCCAGCTATAATGCCCACCATGTGGCCCACTCTGCTGCTTTCCCCGCTGCTTATGCTGCTTATGCTGCTGCTCCTGTAGTTCATGCCGCTGCTCCAGTCGTAGCTGCTGCTTATACCGCTCCTTATGTCACTCCTTTCGCCGGTGCTTCTGTTTTGTTGAAAAAGTAAATCAGAGAATTGAGTTTGAATAAATTTTTAAGAATGTGATAGACTGGAAATTTTGTTGTTAATTTCTTTGGAATTTTTATTTTAAGATTTCAAGAAGGTTTATTTTAGGGATTGCCGTTCGGTTTTAACCGAAACCGAAACTGCGGTTTTTAACCCATAAAAACCGAAACCGAAACCGACAAAAAAAAAACAAAAAAAAAAGTTTTTAAGTTTTACTTTAACATTATTATCTTGTTTAAAAATACAACAAATGTACTTTACATTGAAAACTTTTATACATTACTAAGCATTCTGTAACAATGAAAGGTAAAAAATGTAGAATTTTAAGAAAATTATAACAATTCTTTGCAGGAAGAACTGTAATCTGTTATCAAAAAATCTCTAGCAGATGTAAAGCAAAAACACGATAATTTTAACGTTCTTCGGCAAGAATTTGTACTTTATAAAAAAAAACGAACAAAAAAACATCCAACATATTATTGCTTCACAAGGCAATAACACAATAAAGCACTCTTCAACTGAAATCGAAAGAGTGTTTTCTGTCGCTGGTAACTTCTGCACAAAAATAAGATTTCGTTTAAACGACTCTACATTGAACGCTTTGACGTTTCTGAAATTTTATTACTTGGATAATTAAATACAAATCTTTTATTCTTAAGCTTTTTATACACATACTCACTACTAAATGTTCCTTTTCTAATATAAGTAACTGAATTGAATACAAACCAGAGAAGTAACTATTTTTTCCCTCGAAAAATGTTTCCCAGAAATATTTTCTCTTTTATGAATAATCTGCCTTATCGTGGTTGGCGTATTTCAAGTACGACTACGAATGTTTAGTAATAGATTAAAGAAAAACTGTTGAATTCACATTTCCCTTGATTTTGTTTACTTTATTTTTGCAGGCGAACTGAATTATTACATCGAATAATTTCGATATTTTTCTTCGAATTATATAGTATTAAAAGCTATAATTATTTACTTTTATATATATATATATATATATTTATTTTTGCCTACAACACATTTTTTCATAGAGTATGAACCTCTTTGGTTCACAGACAGTAAATTTCATGGTGGTTTACCACGGTGGTATCCTTAATGAAAAAATAGCTAAATCAACAGAAGCGCCTCCATGAGTACAACTTTAAATTAAATTTTTCCGATTTTCAATTAATTTTTAATCTTTACAAAATTTCTTCCTTTTTAACATTCACGTGGATCAGTCCACGAAAAAAAAAATTCACAGGATATTCAAGATAGCATTTTTCTCTTCGAGGGAATTGAAAAATTTAACGTTAAGAAAAAATCCATTAGTTTTTCACGATAGGGATGATTATTTTTAAATCATCATTTGTCTTTCCAGCATACATACCTATTTCTAATTTCCACGGTTTTTGGCAAACCCTAGTTTATTTGGTTCATGTGTTTATTGAGTTTTTATTGGATTTTTTTTATTTAATTTTTTATTTTTTATAACAAACACAACTCGCGAAGCGATTAGCTTGTCTGCGGAAAATACCCAGGGTCTGTGGTGGGTATCGAACCCACAACCTCTGGACTGACAGGCTATCATCGCTACCACTGAGCCTTAGTAGTTTGACTTTCTGTAGTACTGGGAATTATATTCAAATGATTTGCGTTAATATGTAAAGTTAAGTCAGTTAAAGCTTAAATCCTTTCCAGTGGTCTTAGTACTGACTTTCTAGAGAGATAAGAATAAAAATTTTGGATATAGATCTGTACTTTCTAAAGCTCATGATTGATTGACTATCCTATACATTCGTCAAAAAGAAATCTGATAGAACTCTTTCCCACTTAAAAAATCTCCACAAAAGTTTGCTGTCCTTGCCATTAGTGTCTCACTAAAAATATGGGTGGCGTTGGCTGAAGTAGTTAGCACGTTGACTACAAAACCGAAGGTCCTGGGTCGAGTCCGGTATCCAACAGTCATAAAATATCAACACCACACATTTCTCTGTTCTAGGAGGGTTCAAGTGATGAAGGCATAGTTACTGGTTACTGAACTATACCCACTTCAGCGGATACTAATACTAATGTAGCATCAGAGTACCCTCCTTCGTTGGGTAGCAGAATATTTGGGGAAGTAATATAACCAATAAAATGGCTGCTATGCACAGCTTTAATAAAATTTAAAACGACTCATTGACACCAGAGGCGCTGCAACTCTACATTATTAAAAACGTGCAAAAAAGCAGAGTTGTAAAAAATAGTAAAGCTTTCCCCTATCTCTTCCTACACCACCTGTGTTCTCTAACACTAACTCTTTGCTAAAAGAAGGGAACACCTAGTAATAGCAGTAAGCATTCATTACCTGAGTAGTACTTCTCTTTTTTGAAAAAAGATGCAAAAAATAATAATTAATTCTATAGTAATATGGAGAATTTTTGTTTATTGTTGATTAAGAATATCTATATTAGAGAATGCCAAAAGGTTAAATTTTGAATACTCATAACGTATCAATACTCAAACGAGTATGAGTATTACAGCACTTACGCATCAACAACCGTGCTTACATACAGGCAAGCATATTTATAACTATCAACACAAATAAGTGCACATATCAATAGGTGCTAGTTCGATTAAACAAATATGCTATGGATATTTTTATCAGTATCAGAGAATGGGAATAGTATTGTTTTAAATACTCCTTGATTATTTTGCCATTCAACAACTATGTATGAGTGCGTGCAGCTTAAATAGAAAACACGCTCATCCTTAAACACATGCATTAATTTTAAACCTAATACATTTAACTATAAGCATTCAACATCTATGTGTCAAAACATATTTTTTAAAATACGCAGCTCAAGCGATAACAATTAAAATTTATAGACTGTATAACCTACAATTATACGTATGAGTATACAAATACTCTGACTATTAATCGACTACACATACGTATATAGAGGGTTATTTAATTTCCGCACATACATAAAGCATGTTTTCAAAAAGCCGCAAAAATGCATTTTCCACTCTATTTTATATACACAAGGTGGTAAACGACAAATAAATATCCCAAGTATCATACGTATATTGTTATCACCCACATAAAACATGTGTTTTCTACCACATAAAACATGTTTTCAAACAGCAGCCACACACATCCACACATACACACATTTTCCATTCCATTTTATTTACACAAATGTATGTATACGGTGGCGAATGATGAATAAATATCCCAAATATCACGCGCATATTTTTTCGACTATAAGTTTGATAGATAGTCAATGCGCTGGATACGCATCAGTCTTTGTATTTTTAGTTGTAGCACATTTTAATTTGCCCATAGCAAAGTAGAGATGCTCTTATATGTTGGGATTCGGCTATACTCATAATTGCTCAAGAGAAAATATGCAAGCGTACGGAGTTTTTGCGCTACAATTATGATTATTATTATGCAGTTACTAAAATTAATACTATTTACTTATGAATATATTTTTTTGAGTACTCATTGTCATTCTCAGGACTCAACTACTCAGGTGACTATTTTCGCCGCTTGTAATTTAAATATGCCTCAGATGTCAACACGCATTTTTCAGAAAAAATTTTTTTTAATCCCAGCTCCGCATTTTAAAATATCCTTTTATTGTGTAATAGATTTAAGCCTCATAAAGTTGCATTAAAAATTAAATCCATTGTTGTTATTGCTAAGTAAAAATAATCAATATCAGCAGCTTTAGTGAGAGCCTTATCAAGCTCTCAATTTCCAGATCAGCAATTAACTTTAACCTTGCTCACGAATTCATAAATGACTGTTAAAGTTAATGTTAGCGAAAAAAACAAAGAATTTTGTATGAGAGAACCGGTTTAAAGAATGCTTTAACTTTAAAAAGTCATTTTTACCGAGATCGGAACTAAAGAGAAACAAATAAAACGAAATGATTTTTGTATTATCGTATATCATATTTTTTGTTTTAATTCAAATTCAATTTTCTGATCTACTTTTTCAATAAAACTTGTCTAGCCAAAGGAGTGGCAAGAGGAGCAGTATAAGCAGCTACAAATGGAGCAGCGGCATGAACTAAAGGAGCAGCAGCATAAGCGGCAGGGAAAGCAGCAGAGTGGGCCACATGGTGGGCATTATAGCTGGAGGCATAAGGAGCCACATATGAAGCATGACCCACAACAGCGGCAGCGGGAGCAGCAGCATATGTAAAAGGTGCAGAATAGGCTAAAGGAGCTACTAAACCAGGCTTAGCGGCGGCCACTGCCAACAAAGCGAAAAAGCAAACAGTAATCTTTAAAGAAAAATCATTAGTTCTTTAAGAAAATTTATAAGACTTAAAAAATTTTTAAACTTACGAATTTGAACATGTTTTTTTTTTTTAGTTGAGTTGAACTGATTTCTTTTGTTTGTACAATTGACAATTGTTATTAATTTTCAAGAAGTTAAAGACTTTTATACCAATTCAATGCATGGCAGCATTTGTTTGTTATCAGCAACAATTTTAAATCATTTGCTATGCTCGCCACGAACGAAGTTTTAAGGTTGTTTAAACATTTTAAAACGTTTTTGATGATGGTCTGATAGTAAAAGCACATAAAATTAAATTTTTACAGCTACTGTCTGCACTTATCGCCCACATTGAATATCCTTGAGTCATAAATATTAAAGATGAAATGTTCTTGTGCATTTTTATGATTAAAAAAAATTTCTTTAACAGCGAACTTTTAAAAAAAATTATTAGTTTTATGCCGAGTACACACTTGTTGCCATTTTCAAAATGTGTGCAACGCTGCTTAAATTACGTTTTTTTTAAATATGGAAAGCAATGCCATACAACGAAAAATATTGGAAATGACAAACTTTGCCCCTAGTACACACTAGTCGACAAGAAATTTTAATTAATTTAATTATTATTGTTCGAACTTCATTTGTTTCTATATTTATGATTTGATTAGACTAACCCAGTTGTCCAAATCGTCCTAGACGACATTGTCTTCGACGATTCATGTACGACATGTCGTCTGTAGATTAAGTTTTCTAATCGACAATTTAAAAGAAATCGGCGTTCATGACTATCTGAACGACAATGTCACACGTTTTCTCTTCAATAAAACTTTGTTGGGGACCATCTGAGCGACAGTGTCATACGTTTTGTCTTCAATAAAGCCTTGTCGAGGACAATCTGAGCGACAATGTCCCTCGTTGTGTCTTCAATAAAGCATTGTTGACGACAATATGAGCGACAATGTCCCTCGTTATGTCTTCAATAAAGCCTTGTTGATGACAATCTGAGCGACAATGTCGCTCATCTGGTCTTGTGTGACCTCGCCGCCATTTGTATGAAAATTTCGTCAACGATTTGTATGGAGTTGTCTTTAATATGTCTTCTACGACTTATCATTGTCTTGTACCCGTCGTCAAAGATGTCTTAAAGACGTGGCCAACTGGGAAAGTTTGTATCGCTCTGTAAGCCATATTACTTGTGATAATTATAAATGAACAAATGAACACCAAAGTTAGTTGTAAATATGTATTCTGACAAACATGTAGTAGAACGGAACAACTAGCTGTTTTCGAAGGCCACTACATCTTCATCATCAGCGTTCTTTTGTGGTTAGTCCACTGTGTGTGGTGTTAGTTGATGTAAATTTCCGCTTTATATGCTCAGCCATTATTGCAAATGGTATATGTGAATTGTTTTGATTCATCTCATTTCAATTTGCTGAAAGTTTTTTGTAATGAAAACTCAATTTTACCATTTTCTTATTTTGATTTTGTTTTCAACATAAGTAAGAGATGGAAAATTTCTTGCGGCATCGTGGGCTGTTGATTGCAATACATTATTTGCCTTTAAATTTTGCACCCTTTAGTTTATGCCGCCCTTGGACCGGTCCTAACGGGCCTACGCCGAATTTCACCACTACACGCATTTATCTCTAGTTCCAAGCTGCTCAAACGGGCACCAGAGTGTCGAACATCAATCGGCTTTTTATACAAATGAATACAGACACGCGAATACATTA
Organism: Tachina grossa; assembly: GCA_949987645.1. Lineage (NCBI taxonomy): Eukaryota > Metazoa > Arthropoda > Insecta > Diptera > Tachinidae > Tachina > Tachina grossa. Next base: position 18,015,073 of record OX465276.1, on the reverse strand, counting down.
CTCTCGGAGTTCTCTCAGTGACCAGCCTTGCTCTAGTTATAGTAATCAATTATTTCATACATACATATGTATGTATATATAAAAACAGGGGAGTTCCTGGTTGACAGTTCGTAGTCCGTGATGGATGTTCGTGATCAGTTTACGTAATTAATGATTGTGATCGATGACCGCGGTTCGTGATTATTTTCATATTAAATGACAGATGTCAGCGAAAAAAGTGTTTAATTCAATGAGCACCACTAATTCAAAGGGTGGAAAAAAACGTTTAAAGTGTGACTAAGGGCCATTATTATTACAAAATAACGATAAAGTTCCATATAGCTAACGTGGAAGATAAAGTGACTCTTAAATATTGTCCATTATTACAACTGATCAATAAAATAAAGTTTATATATTATGGCAACATTGCAGTAGATACCGACTATTTTTAGTTGTTAAAAATATGTAGTGGCAACGACTTGCTTTTAAATTACGCAGCTCAAGCGATAACAACTAAAATTTATAGACTGTATGAACTACAATTATACGTATGAGTATAAAAATACTCTGACTATTAATTGGCTACACATGCGTATATATAGAGTTATTTGATTTACATACGCACAACCATTACGCATGTTTTTAAACAGCCACACACACACACACACACACACACACACACACACACACACACACACACACACACACACACACACACACATTTTTCCATTCCGTTTTATATACACAAAAGTATGTATCCGGTGGCGAATGATGAATATATATTCCGAGTATCATCATGCGTATATTTTTTTGTTCGATTAAATATCCATACTCTGAGTATAAGCATACATACTTTAATTTTTCGCATAAATGAAGTAGAAATGCTCTTTTATGTTGGAATCGTCTGTAGTCATAGTTCTTTAATAGAAAATATTTGAGCGTACTAGCGCTACAATTAGGATTATGCACAGTTGTTAAAATTAAGAATATTAACTCATGTATATTTTTTTAATACTCATCTCAGCTACACAGAATACACAGAAGTGAAGAAAGTGACAGGTCAAAAAAGTTCCAATCAGGTTTTTGTTAAAATTCGTGGAAAAAACAGAAAAGCATAGAGTATTTGATACTGTAGTGTATTACTACTTACCAATTAACACAGCTAATAAAAATTTATTGCACTAGAAAGACGTAGCAAAACAAAAACGACGACAAAATTTTAGGGAAAACGAGACAAACAGAAAAATTCCCGTATCTTCCGTCTCGTGACACTTCTGTATGTTTTGTGCTCAGCTACGCATGTGTTACCGTCGACATCAATGTTTTAAAAGCTTAAAGCTGAAAGTCCATACCATCCGTTCAATGCGTAGTTGCGTTTTATGCATGTGCCAAAAAGTAGAATCAAGGTAATTGTAATTATGTGGCAAGTTACAGAACAAAACGCAAAGAACGTGTAGACGCATAGGATGGATAAAGTAGGTTTACTTTCTACTTCTCTATCCGTCGCATGCATCATGCTCTCTTTTATAGCCAAATGTTCGTGTGGTGAATTTAAATATTCTCTCTTTTTGCATTAAAACAACAAAAATACTTGCGCATAAGACGTATTGCATGTAACTTGAATTTAGAATCGGAGAGAACGTGCAGAAACGCATACAACGCATATGCAAAGAACGGATGGTATGGACTTTCAGCTTTAGAGCATGGCTGTCCATTTCACCAAACAATTGTTTAGAAGCCATACCTCATTTTATTTTATGCTTTTTTATTCAGTCGTACATGAAACAGCAACGAGTGAACATGCGTAGCGGCTGTATTGATATTTTTGCAAATACAGTGGATAATATAAATGATAGAATAAAGAAAATAATTTTCGATATACAATGCCTTTGATAATGCGCAATGTCTGTTATATTATCAAACATATAAGAGGCAGTATAAAATGTTATTTAGAGGCGTTATTAGACTTTTCATATAAATACGGTTACATATAATGATGAGGAAAAATTAGGAAATGGTTGCAGGGGAAGAAACTAATGAAAATAAGTTATATTTTAATTAACGAAAATAACTTTTAAACGTAGTGACCTTATATATTGTTCTGTGAGGTAGACGTTTACCGATGGAGTTCTTATTAAGGAATTTACTATTTGTTTTTTAAAAAGTAAAATTTAAAATGTGCTGAAAAGTTTTTAATTTTGCCAAATCGGAAAATAAAAAATTCAGTTTGAGCTATATCCTTTTGCTTTTTTTTACAACCAAAACAAATTCTTGTGATTAAATTTTAATTAAAATCTTTGTGCCCACTTTTTCGTTTCATTGTAATTCAAATTCTCTCACCCATACAGCTGCAAAACATTTTTGGACTTCCCTGTTTTAGAGGTAAAAATTATTACAAATTGAGAGTTGTTGCTATTTCTGCAATCTATTAATTTTTAAAGTATTGAACAAAATCGCCCTAATTTCTACATACGAGTTTGCCTTATAAAATTTAAATCACACGATAGATATCTGTAGTACTGATCCTGTACACTAATAGATATCTCTGGATAGAAATAAAGGGCGTTCGAAAATAAATTAAATTTGTATTTTTCTTTTCGAGAACAAAATTCTAATATCTTTTGGTACTTTTTTATAATCTTAAAAATACAGGTGTATTGTTTGGTACCTTTTTCTTATATTAAAAAAAACATTTTTGAAAAAGACACTATTTAGAAAAGTTTTTTTTTCGACAAAGTACTTTTTTAAACTTCTTTCAGAAAGTACTGAACGAGTAAGTTTTGGAAGAAAGTACTTTCCATTAAATGTGCTTCGAGAGAAAAGTACTTTTTACAAATTTACTTTGGGAAAGGGGACATTTTGGAAAAGATTCTTAAAAACAGCATTTTTTAGAAATCAGATGATGTACTTGTAGAGATTGATACTTTATGGAAAAGTATCTTGCAACATCTAATTTTGGAAATATACTTTCACAATGGCACCTTATTTATTTAGCTTTAATTTAAAATTTTAAATATAAATTAAAAATAATATCACATGTAATTCGAGTTACAGAGCGATACGAACTTTAGCCTAATCAAATCATAAAAATTATTTATTGTTATTTTTTTTTCAATTTCCAACCCTGGAAGTATAATTTTGATTTTTCTGGTTTTTAATACCAATTAATTTTTTTTAAATATATAATATATTTAATTACCAAAGAAATAATTAGTTTTATTTAATTAGTTTTATATATCACCAAAAGTGTAAGTTTTCCAAGCCTGGAAACATCCTTCTAGGTTTTTCTGATCCCTTATACTAATCTAGATCTTTAAAAATATATAAAATAAAGACTTTATGTCAGATAAATATACTTTCGTATTTCATGTATGATTATATAAAATATGTTAAGTGAGCAAAGAAAAAAAGGAAATAAGGAAAAAAAAGTAAAATTTTCCAGCTCTGGAGCTGTGGTTTTTATTTCTTTAATTTTCTATACAAAACTTTTCCTTCGAAAACATAAAATATATTTAAATTATAAAGAAGAAGAAAAAAAATTAATTAGACCTACACGCAAAGAAAAAATATGATTGAGGCAACCATAATCAAACAGCTACATATATACTATGATTGAATTATGTGGTTGCAGTCAAATCATATTATTTTTAATAGAAAAGCAAACTTTAATTATATTATTATTTGAGTTAATGATAATATTATCTATAAGAACAATTGACTTTGTTGTAACTAATCTTATTATTGTTAATATGATATTATATTAATATTGTTAAATACGACCACAGTATTATTTAATGTAACAATACTATTTTGTTTTTTAATAATATTTTTATTGTAGAAACAGCTGTGCGTTGAAATCGAACTATATAATCGAAATAAAAATAAATGAATATTATTGACATAAAATGTATATATAAAAATGTATACTTACACGACATGCAGACATGTATGTATAAAGAGATAAACAAATGTTTATATATTTTTATTGGACAATGCTTTTGTTACTTTATTTATATATTAATTTATTTAACACCACCCGTGCACTACCGATAGCTTACAAACGAAATACTGAACTGACAAATGTTTCTGAATAAGAATTTTTTTTAACTTAAAATAGTATGGTTTTGGATAGCATTATATTATTATTTACATCATATTGTTTTTAAATAATAATACAATTATGTTGTAGTCATAAATTTTTAACAAAACTATATTGTTAAACTCTAACCATATCACACTTTTTTATGGATGTGATAATGTAATTATTAAATTCAAACATTACTCTGTTTATCGTAACCAAATAAATGTTTAAAATAACAATAACTAGTTTTCAACGACCACACATTTGTTTCAGAGAAAATAATATTGTTTTCTCAACCATTCTACAACCATATCTTTTCTTTGCGTGTAGTTACTTTTTTTATATGTATATCACAAAAAGTGTGCGTTTCCCAACCCTGGAATCATATATTTAGATATTTCTGATTTCTTACAACAATCTAATTCTTTTAAGAGTATAAGATACATTTAAATTGTAGCGAAAAAGGAAAAATTAGTAGGTAACTTTTGTATAACAAAAAAAAAAAAAAATTAAAGTTAATTTTAATTATTATTCGAACTCTATTTGTTTCTATATTTATGATTTTAATAGGCTAAAGTTCGTATCGCTATTTAGCCAAATTACATGTGATAATTATTAATGAACAAATAACACCAAAGTTAGTTGTAAATATTCTGACAACACATAGTTGAACGGAACAGCCAGCCGTTTTCGAAGGCCACTAAACATTCATCATCAGCATTCTTTTGTGTTTGCTCCACTGTGTGTGGTGTCAGTTGATGTAGATTTTTGCTTTATATACTTAGCATTTTATTGCAAATGGAATATGTGAATTGTTTTGATTCATCGTATTTCAATTTGCTGAAAGCTTTTTTGTATTGTAAGCTCAATTTTACCATCTCTATATTTACAACAGTCTTACCATTGTCGTTTTGTTCTTTTACTAATTATACACATGTTAGTTAATTTGCTTATTTTTGTTCTACTTAAGACAACATTTTTTGGTTTGTTTTATTTTTATTTTAATTTTTGCCACAAGCCCATGGCTATTAATTTTAGTTAATTTTAATTATTATTCGAACTCTATTTGTTTCTATATTTATGATTTTAATAGGCTAAAGTTCGTATCGCTTTTTAAGCCAAATTACATGTGCTGGCTGTTCCGTTCAGCTATGTGTTGTCAGAATATTTACAACTAACTTTGGTGTTATTTGTTCATTAATAGTTATCACATGTAATTTGGCTTAAAAAGCGATACGAACTTTAGCCTATTAAAATCAAAAATCTAGAAAAAAATTAAAGTTTTCCAACCCCGAAAATGTATTTTTTAGGGTTCCGTACACCAAAGGTAAAAAGGAACCCTATTGTTTTCGCTACGCTGTCCGTCTGTCCGTCACAGGCTATTTGCTCGAGAACCGTAAGAGCTACGGACCTGAAATTTGGATAGAGTATGTAAAACTTTAGCCGCTACAACAACAAATAGATGAGAGTTAAAAATTAAAGGATGTTCCCGGACGAGCAACGAAAAATGTTAGAATTCCATGTAATATACATACAATTATATATAGACACTTCAAATTTGCAAAGTTGGTGCATTTTTATATAGACTACAACAATTAACACTAGAATTTGAAAATTTAAATTAAAGGGTATTCAGTCAGTTAATGTAATTTTGATAACTTGCTTTATCTTCGAAACTGTAAAAGGCAAACTCTTGAAATTTTCAAAAACGGTAAAACTAAAGAATCCCAAAATTATAAAATCGCCAAAAACCGAAAAAAAATCGCCAAAAAGGAAAAAATCGCCAAATTAAAAAAAAATTTTAAAACTAAAATAAATCGCCAAAAAAGCAAAGAAATCGCCAAAATGAAAAAAATCGCCAAAATGAAAAATAAACGCCGAAAACCGAAAAAATCGCCAAAACGAGAAAGAAAGCAAAAAGAACGCAAAAACAAAAAATCTCAAAAACGAAAAAAATGCCAAAACTTTATATTATATAGGTTAAAGTTCATATCGTATTACATATCTACGGCCCTATGCATAATCAAAAATTGGCATGAAGTTAGCATAAGTGACAAAATTGAACTAAGTGTTGATGACTTCCTCTATACAATTTGACATTTAAAATCACCGCATAATGTAGTTTTAACACACGATTACATCCTAGCATGATTTTTCATGTAAAATTATATGGCAAAACACGTTAGGCTCATGTTAAATTTTGCCACTTATGCTAACATCATGCCAATTTTTGATTATACATAGGGCCGCTAGTGTCCGTGTCCGTGTTAACGCATTAATAATCCTAAATTATTATTTGACTCATTCATTAAAATATTTTTGTTAAATAAGAAATACCAAAGTATATTTATTTAACATAAAATATTTATTTTGTTGATGAGTTTCATAAGCGGGGAGGAAATGAATATCGACAATGCTTAGCCAAAAAAAGAAGCAAAAGCTTCAACAATTTTTGTTAAAAATAAAAAACGCTTGTTCGTTTTATCACATTGTCACAAAATTTATTCAAATTAAAATTCTCTGATCTACTTTTTCAAAAACACGGGAGCGCTGGCGAAGGGGGTGGCAAGATGAGGAGCAGCTACAAATGGAGCAGCGGCGTGAACAACTGGAGTGGCGGCATAAGCAGCAGGGAAAGCAGCTGAATGAGCAACATGATGAGCACTGTAACTAGAGGCATAAGGAGCCACATATGAAGCGTGACCAACAACAGCGGCAGCGGGAACAGCGGCATACGTAAACGGTGCCGAGTAGGCCAAAGGAGAGGTGTAAGCCAAAGGAGCGACTAAACCAGGCTTGGCGGCGACAACAGCCAACAAAGCGAAGAAGCAAACATGGATCTGAAATCAAAAGAATTATACGTTAATAAAAGCTTAAACTAAGATAACTAAAATAAGCAACTTATAAACTTACGAATTTGAACATTTTTGTTAAAAAAAAGTTTGTTTTGATTCTTTGGATTAACGATGAGTTTGTGTTATTGATTGTGTGAAAGCAAAAGTCTTTTATACACTTTGCCCATCGGCCATTATTTGGATTCATTAATTATGCGTGACATGATTTTATTTTAGGATTTTTTTTAAGAAGGCAATTCCTTTTCCAATTGCAGTTAATATGCGATTGTTAATTTAAATTAAAGCTGATGTAGGTAGGTGTTGGGGATTTTCTGAATGTTAAATTTATGCATAATGAAATTTGAATGAAGAATGATTAATATAAATATTTGGTGTATTATGAAACCTATTTGTTTGTTATTTAAAGCAATTGTAAAAAATTATGTATTGGCACAATTATTGCTATAGTTTTTCTATTCTAATGCGACAATATTCCCTTATACTGACGAACAGGACGTAATGCATTCGCTCGACTTCTTCCTATATTGAAACACTAAAAAAATTCATATTCGCCTCGTCCTTAAAGAAATAACATCCTGATCTCATGTCTTTGCTTGCTATTTGAGCCGTAGTTTAAACATAAAAATTTTACCTTAATTTTAGAAAATCCTTTATGAGCAAATTCAAATGTCTGACAATTTTAAAAATAATTTCTTGGTATTGCATTAAAACAACACTTAGAATTGGTCTTCTTCTATATGCAGCGATTAGGTTTGATGCAATATGCACTTAAACCTACTTAACTCTAAACACATGATTGTGAGTTTAGCATTTTAAAATATGTGTAATCAAACTCAATAGTAGAACTAAGTGCTAAATTAAACTATAAAAGACATTTGCTTCTTCTCAACCATTAACAATTATCGATCCTAGACAAAAATGTTCAAATTCGTAAGTTTTAATATTTTATTTAAAGAACTTTCATGTGTTTATGAAGTTAAATTTAATATTTAAGATCGCTGTTTGTTTCTTCGCTTTGTTGGCGTTGGCTGCCGCTAAGCCTGGTCTAGTCGCTCCTTTAGCCTACTCTGCACCTTTTACATATGCTGCTGCTCCTGCAGCCGCCGTTGTTGGTCACGCTTCATATGTGGCTCCTTATGACACCAGCTATAATGTCCACCATGTGGCCCATTCTGCTGCTTTCCCTGTCGCTTATGCTGCTGCTCCAGTTGTTCGGTGCCGGTGCTTATACTTCTCATTTTTACTCCCCCTTGGCAAGTGCTCCAATTATTTTGAAAAAGTAGTTCAAAGAACTGAATTTGAATAAACGAATGAATATGTGATAGCTTACAAAATTTCTTGTTGAGGTTTTTTTCTTTAAATAATATAGAGTATGGAGGAGGAAAGGCAGCTTGGGGTTACTGGACTTTTTTTATTATACAAACCGGTTTTTGTTTGGTACCAGACAATGACAAAAGTATCGTTTTAAGTACTCCTTGGCCATCAAACAAATATGAATGCGTACAGCTAAAAATAAAGAACAGGCTCATTCGCAAGCACATGCATTAAATATAAACCAAAAGCGTATAACTTTAAATATTCCACAACTATGTTTTTACACATTTCTTAAATTATGCAACACAAGCGACTATAAATTAAATCTATAGACTGTAGGAGCTGCAATCATGCGTATGAGTATTAAAATACTCTGACCGTTAATCGGTTATACATGCATATATACAGGGCTATTTTAGATATTCACACACATTAATCATATTTTGAAACAGCCACACACGCACAAACACACATTTTCCATTCCAAGATTCCATGATCAATGCGTATATTTTTTTGTTCGATTAAATATCCATAGCCTTATTATAAATATACTCAGAATGTAAGTTTGAGAGAGATAGAGAGTCAATACGTTTGATATGCATGTGTGTTTTTCTTTTTAGTTGTAGCGTAGTTTAGTTCTTCCCATAAACGAAGTAGATATGCTCCTGTATGTTGGAATCATCTATACTAGACTCTATGGTCATAGTTGCTTGAGAGAAATCATGTGAGTGTACAAATTGTTTGCGCTGCAATTGAGACCATTGGTGCAGAAGTGATGCAACCCACATTAATTTATTTGGACAATTGCTCTTTTTAATTATTTATTTTGCAATATTATGATCTGTGCAAAAACGATTTTTCAGCTACATTTTCTTTAGAATACCTTTTTTTATAGCTGGTAATAGTTATAAATAATGTCCTTATCACCAGAATAGCAACCAAAAAACGAATGTGGGTTACACCAGTTCTGCGCTGATAGCCTCAATTACGATTGTACGCAGTTACTAAAATTAAGACTATTTACTTATGTATTTATGTATGTATATATATTTTTTTAATACTCATTTTCATTCTCTTGTTGGCACCGTAAATTTGCTTAGGGAAGATGGTGCGAAAAACGGGCAAAACTGTGGTCCAGGGGTGACGATCTTTTTTCTGTGTAAGTAAACAATGTCTAGTTGCCGAATAAAATTTTGAACATCGTTTTTCTTTGTTTTATTGTTTTTGAAATATTTGATTTCAAGGATTTGTCTGCTTTTTAACTTCCGGTAATCAAAAAAGTACCAAGAATTCGCCTGCGTAGTTTTTAACTTCATTGGTTTTTTCTACTTTGAACAAGTGCGAGATATTAATTTAAATACTTTCAGCATTATTTATAAAACTTATTAAGGCTTTATAAATAAGGCTGTTTATATTTAAGGGAATAAAAAAGTACCGAAATTTCCTCTTCATCCGCTAAAAGTACAATTATCAAAAAAGTACTAATTATTCATCAGACTACTTTTAATTCGATTGTGGTGTAAATTTAATTTTTTTAATAAGTGACAAAAAAAGTACCAAAATTTCCTCTTTACCCTCTAAAAGTAAAACTATAAAAAACCCGCTTATCTTTTAATAAGATTATGGTGTAAATTGAATTTTCATTAATAGGGGACAAAAAAGTACCAACATTCTTTCTTTACACACTAAAAGTACACATAACAAAAAAGTACCAGACATTAATCAGAATTGAATTAAATTGAATTTTTTTTCAAAGTATCAACAATTTCTTGTATATCGCCGAAAGGTAAATATATACAAAAAGTACCAAGCACTCGTTCATTTACTTTTAAATTTCATTGTGGAGTAAATTGAATTTTTTTTCTACTTGAAGCAAATGCGGAGATATTAATTCATATACTTTCTCTTTAAGGGTACAAAAAAGTACCGAAATTTCCTCTTTACTCTCGAAATTATAATTATCAAAAAAGTACCAGACATTCATTCACTTTGTTTTTAATAAGATTATGGTGTAAACTGATGTTTTTTAATAGGGGTAAGGCTTTATAAATAAGGCTGTTTATATTTAAGGGAATAAAAAAGTACCGAAATTTTCCTTCATCCGCAAAAAGTACAATTATCAAAAAAGTACCAATCATTCATCAGAATACTTTTTAATTCGATTGTGGTGTAAATTTAATGTTTTTTAATAATTGACAAAAAAGGTACCAAAATTTCCTCTTTACCCCCGAAAAGTACAAAAGTCAAAAAAAGTACCAAGCAATCAGCTTAGCTCTATAATAGACACAATCTTTCATTGGAAACAATTAGCAGTGAAAAGCACACAATCTTGTATTTAAAAAAATGGCTGGAGCCACGCCCATTAAAATTTAATATTATATTTCATCTACTTCTTTTTAACTAACAGATTTTCAAAAAAATTTTTTTTAAAGAGTGGTTCCATAATTTTTTTTTCAAAATTGTTCTATCAGATCCTTGCATTAAGTCGGTTTTTTTGGCAGAATTATTTTGAATTCTTTTTTAAATTTTACTGCCTGTCCCACGATGTCACTCGCAAACGTTCGATCGACAACTTGTATTGCAAACAACAATAACATTAGAAAATTTGTTGTTGTTTTCAATATAAGTTGTCATTCGAACATTTGCGAGTGACATCGTGGGACAGGCTGTTAAATTTTGCAAAGAACTCTTGAAGACAGTGTAAATTTTTTTCAATTCGGATTATACAATAAATAGGAGAACCATTACAAAGAAAAAAGTTAATCACATATATTTCCATTTATTCAAATTCAATTCTCTGATCTACTTTTTCAAAAAAACGGGAGCGCTGGCGATGGGTGTGGCAAGATGTGGAGCAGCTACAAATGGAGCAGCGGCGTGAACAATTGGAGTGGCGGCATAAGCAGCAGGGAAAGCAGCAGAGTGAGCTACATGATGGGCACTGTAGCTGGAGGCATAAGGGGCCACATATGAAGCGTGACCAACAATGGCGGCAGCAGGAGCAGCAGCATACGTGAAAGGTGCAGAGTAGGCCAAAGGCGCCACTAGACCTGGCTTAGCGGCGACAACAGCCAACAAGGCGAAGAAACAAACAGCGATCTAAAATATTAGAGTTAACTTTATTAATACAAAAATCTTAATGTTGCTTGAATTAAAAGTATTAAAACTTACGAATTTGAACATTTTTGTTGTATTTGGAATTTTTGTGTTGTGAGTTTGCTGTGTAATCGATAACTATTATTGGTTAAGGGTAAATGATTGTCTTTTATACTCTACTGTGCAGCGACTGGATATTTGGGATTTATGTTTTCTCATTTAATATGCCAGACATGATATGGCATATATTTATTTTGCAGTCAGTTAGCAGACAAGGTGAATGATAACGGGTTTTTTTAAAGTAAAATTAAAAGTTTTAATTCTTACATACACACATATGTACGTACATGCATAATAGATATGGTTTATATATTTTGGAAATAAAATATTTTGCTTAATTAAATAAATTGATTTTGAATATAAAGGAATTTGATTTTATTTAACTGTAATTCTGTAACTAAATTGTGAAATATGTATTTATATTATAATATTCAAGTAATAGTAATACGAATCATATAAGAAATACCGAATTGTATTTTATTTGGATTTTTTTGAGGTGGAAAATAAAATAGATGTTTTGTTAACATTTTTGTTTGAGGCTAAATCTAAATTAAAAATCTAATCAACTTGAAATCGTACGATTTCTAAAATCAATAATGGCTCGTTAGTTGTCCTTAAGATCATATACGATAATTTTCTTTCAGATATTAATACATGTAAGGGGTGTTTTTTTCAAAGGTATAGAACTTCGAATTGAAATAAAACACAAGAAAATCGTTTTAATGTCCATCAATTTGGCTTTATTGGAAGGATAATTTTATGCCATTAATGTTTAAATATGATTTCGGGCATGTGGCCGCCGCGGCTGGCTCGAATAAAGCCAATTCTACAGGTCCAATTTTCAACCACTTTTTCGAGCATATGGGGCCGTATGTTGGCAATAACGCCACGAATGTTGGCTTCCAAGTCCCCTAACGTTTCTGGTTTGTTGGCGTAGACGAGCGACTTCACATATCCCCAAAGAAAATAATCCAATGGTGTCAAATCACACGATCTTGGTGGCCAATTGACAGGTTCATTCCGCGAAATTATGCGCTCATCGAATGTTTCCTTCAATAAATCGATTGTGACGTGCGCTGTGTGGCATGTAGCGCCGTCTTGTTGGAACCACAACTCTCCACATTCATGCCATCCAATTCGGGAACAAAATAGTCGGTTAGTCGGCTCCAATTGCTGTGCACGGTGGCGAATCGATTCATTCGGGTCCTCTTCAACACTTTGCTCTACAGCGGCAATTGTTTCTTCGGTGCGCACTGTTCGACGTCTCTGCGGATGCGTATTATCACATAGAGTAAACGTAGTGCGAAAACGATCCATGGTTAACCGAATTAATTGCTCTGATGGACGATTATGTCGACCATAAAATGGACGGAGCTTGCGGTAAACTTCGCGAACTGAACCATTATTTTCGAAATAAATTTGCACGATTTGCAAGCGTTGTTCTTTTGTCAACCTGTTCATGATGAAATGGCAAACCAAACTAAATATTAATCACTTGACAGCTGACAAAATGGCCGCCAGTTAAAAAAGTGATGCCAACTTAAAGTTCTATACCTCAATAAAAAACACCCTTTATAATAGAATAATTCTACCAAAAAATAACCAACTTCAATGCAAAGATCTAATAAAATATTTTCGAAAAAAATGTATGGTACCCAACTGGAAGTAAACTCTCTCAAAAAAAAAAAAAAAAAAAAAAAAAAAATTTGAAAATCTGTTCGTTAAGAAGAAGTATGTGAAATATAAAATTATATTTTAATGAATGTGATTCCGTCCATTTTTTTAAATAAAAGATTGTGTCTATTTTAGAGCTCAAGGTGTGTGGTAAGTTTCATAAAAATCAGTTAAGTACAACCTCATGGAATATAATAAGATAATAATAAATTGTAATGGGCGTAGCCCCACCCATCTTTTTATACTTTAAAATTGTGTAATTTTAAGAACCAAAGGTGTTTGCTAGGTTTCGCAGCAATCATATAACTAGAATATAATAAAATCAAATAAAAAAAATTGTGGGAGTATCCCCACCCTCTTTTTTTACAATTACACATCGGTCGAATATGTACCGAGTTATGAAGTAACAATGTCAAAAAAAAAAAAAAAAAAAAAAAAATACAGACGAATTGATAACCTCCTAATTTTTTTGAAGTAAGGTTAACAATTAAAAAATATTTTAAAAATGTGTAGAAATGCCATTTTTAGTGGAAAGGGGGAGGGGGAGATTGCCCCATAAAAAAAGAAAAAATTTAAAATTTTAACTTTTTTTTACCAACCTTGATCCTCTGTTCTGCTAATGGAGATGCCAAAACTTAATATGGACCTAAAACAAAATTTTTAATATCTAAGAAAAAATTGGTATCAAAAGCGCAAATTAGTCAAAAGCTATAAGCAAAATTAAATTAAAATTTTCAGAAAAGTAGATTATTTCGCTATTATAAACAATTTTTCAATTATACCATCCCCACATTTATACTTATTTAAATGGTAATAGTAGAAGTAATATTACAAAGAAAGTTTTTGTTAAACATTTTCGTTATTGAAGCAACCACATCTTTTCGAATTGGACCTATTTTTGTTATAAGTATCACAAATTCTAAAGCTGAAACAAAAATTTTTATAAATTATTAAATATTTTCCGGCACCCGGCGAAAAATTAAAAAAAATTTCAGTAAAACTACGCAAAAGTCCATTTTGGGATTTTGCAAAATTTTTCTGGGAATTGCCGGGAACTCCAAAGAAAGTTATATATTTTTCTTCTGTATATTAATTACATAATTTTCCTCACCTAAAAGGGAATTTTAATCATTGAGGGTTGCGCATTGCCCCACAAAGGAAAAAATTAAAACTTAAAATTTTTTATCAACCTTGGTCCACTGTTCTGTTAATGGAGAAGCTTTAAAACCAAATTTTTAATTTAAAAATCGGTTTAAAAAGCGCCGGGCGAAAAATAAGAAAAGTACAGCAAAACTGCTCAAAATCCCATTTTGGGAATTTTGCGAAATTTTTGGGAATTGCCGGGAACTCAAAAGGAAGTTCTATTTTTTCCTCTGTATACAAATTGCATACCTTTTCCCACCTCAGAGAGAATTTTCACCATTTAGGGCTGGGCATTGCCCCACAAAGAAAAACAAATTAAAATTTTAACTTTTTTACCAATCTTGGTTCATGTTCTGCTAAGGGAGAAGTCAGATCTTCTCCGACTTGGAAAAAGAAACTTATTATCGATTTTAAACAAAATTTTTAATATTAAAACTGGTATGAAAAGCGCTCGGCGAAAGATACAGCAAAAATACTGAAAAATCCCATTTTTGGGATCTTGCGAAACATTTTTGGGATTGCGGGGAACTCACAAAAATGCTCTATTTCTCTATGTATATTAATTGCATCATTTCGCCTACCTAAGAGTTCCGTCTTAGGTAGGCGAAAATATTGAGAAATGCGAATTTTATTATTAATGAGATTGCAATTTTGTTAATGCTGCAGCATTAAATTACACCAAAATAATCATATATACTAGAAACATCAGCATCAAATACTGAACACCGCCATTGTACAACTTTCAAAGGTGGATGAGGTCTTTTTATGTTTCATAATTTTAAAATTAAGAGTAACAAAATTATGGGGGTGGTAAAAATAGGACGAATGGCTTTTGCCGCGCGCCTAAATATTTTTCTTTAAGACTCGAAAGCACCCTTTTTAAATTATTGCTTTAGACCATCGTCCGCAGTTTCAATTGCATTATTCCTTTTTAAGAAAAGTTTATGTATTTTTTTCTTTAAGTTATATTTCATAATTAAGTGAATTTCTTGGTTCATTGACTAACAAAGTGTTTTTATCTTTTTATTATTAGAAAAAAAAAATTTATTTTCTATTTTACAGTATTTAATTTCTAATGCCCTAAGCCACCAACAAAGTGTAATTAAAACAAACATTCTATTTTTGCAATAATTGGGAAAAATCAGTTCAAAACATTCTAACAGCCATGACCTATTTCGATTTGCTAAATTCTAATTAATGTAAAATAAAATGTATTGTGGTACGTGTTTAAAATAAAGATGCATTTTAATGTGTCATAAAACCGAAAGTGTTTGACAAATAAACACTTCAACTAAAATTCCAAATTTAGCTTTTGTCTGCTTCTTTAATTTGAGCTAAATAAAAAAGAAAAAACTAAGTAATTACTAACCAAGGGCGGTTCACTTCATTTAATGACGATTTGTTTGTCTGTAGGTAGACGTGCTTCACATTTTAAATTAGCTTTAAAATTATTTAGTCTAAGTAAGAGCTATTGGTTTCAGGGAATACAAATTAAGAAATTCATAAAACTTTATTAAGGTATAAAAGCCAAATGCTTACCATTAAAAATTAACAATTATCAATTGTACTTGTATCACATCAAGCAAATAATTAAAACACAAATCAAGATGTTCAAATTCGTAAGTAAAAAAAAAATAATTTTCAACCTGATATTAATTCTTTTTTTAAATTTAGATTGCTGTCTGCTTCCTCGCTTTGTTGGCTGCTGCCGTTGCTAAGCCCGGTGTTGTAACTCCTTTGGCCTACTCTGCTTACCCTGCTCCCTTGGCCTATTCGGCACCTTTGACTTATGCTGCTGCTCCCGCCGCCGCTGTTGTAGGCCATGCTTCATATGTGGCTCCTTATGCCTCCAGCTACAATGCCCACTATGTTGCTCACTCTGCTGCTTTCCCTGCTGCTTTTCCTGCTGCCTACGCTGCTGCCCCAGTAGTTCATGCCGCTCCAGTAGCCGCTCCTTTGTTGTTGAAAAAGTAGATGAGAAAATAAATTAATTGAACTGAAATAAAACCCCCAATAATTGTCAAGACTGAAATAATTTTGTTTTCTTATTTTGAAATTTTTTGTGGTTTAAGCGAATTGCTTTAGCATTTTTGCTATAGAAATGCTAAATATTAGCATAGCTATAGCATGTATCAGAGATCTGCAACAATACATAACACTCGCGAGCGCACTCACTGTTTACTATATGATTTTTAGTCTCGAATACTTTTCAACACTCGCTTTTATTGATTTGTTGCTGTATTCGCTCGTTATTCATATACAGCGAGCTTCATGAATGAAAATATACACAATAACTTTTTAACTTGTACTTGCGTTGATTACAGAAAGAAGTAAGAGCGCAGAAAAAAGTAACAACAATAGCACATCCACTCTGAGCAAAGTTTCGTGTTTTTTCTATTTTCGTATTAGGTAACTTCTTTGTATTTAACTAACACTACCCTCTAATCAACCTAGAACCATATGTCTCTATGTCAATACTCTTTCTCCAGCGACAATTGCACTAGTTAAAATGTCGACAACTTTCCTTTTATGAGCGAGTATAAATACGTTAGAGACAACAGTTCTAGTGTATTTCTGGTGATATTGTCAATAAACGCGCCAATAGTTTGTTTTTCTTTCTTATTATGTTGTGCAATAATATTAAATAAATATACATATGTATGTAGACGAAGGTCACTAAAATCTATGAGTGAATCTTCGGTTCAAATATCTCCATATGGTCGTAAAAGAACTACCTTCTCAATAGTGCTAAAGTCTACTGATAGATTTTGAATGACAACCCTATGTTATTTGTCAATTTTTGGCATTTGCATTGACTGGGGTACACCTAGTCAGTAGCACTATTGACAATGTCACTAGAAAATCCCTATAAGTTTACTATTGACAACGAGAGAGGATATATCGATATTGTAGACTAGAGCCCCTAAAATTTACTAGTGAATCTTTGGTACCAATGTCTCCATGTGGTCCCGAAAGAACTACTAAGTCAGTAGTGCTATAGTCTAGTGGTGGATTTTCAATGACAAGCTAATGTTAAATGTCAATAGATGATACCATTGGCTAGGGTACACCTGGTCAGTAGTGCTACTGACAACGTCACTAGTGAATCACCACAATTTCACTATTCGCACTTTCTGCAGGGTACTTTTGTGTTCAACACATATTCATTTGATATATATTTGTGTATTACTATTCAACATTCACTGCAGCCGTGGCTGCCAGATTTCATGATTTGTTGTAGGTTTGATGATTTTAGCCGTTTTGATGATTTAGTTTAATTTAGTGCCTGTTTTATTATATATTTCAAAATTATTTATTTTAAGATCAAAGATAAAAACGTATTGTATACTTCTCACAAATTCAAACTTAAAATAAACTTAATAAAAAACAAAATTTATTTCAAACCTACTGTTTATAACATAGCAAATATGATTTTAGGCAATATTTTGTGGAATTTTTTTTTTTAAATTGTGATTTTAACGTTACATAAAAAGTTGCTCCTTTTATTGCCAGTTTATAGAAGCTATGTAAAAATTCTCGTCTGTCTATTTATGTTGAAAACAAAAACAAAGCACTCAAATTTGTTTTTGTTTTCAATATAAATAGATACACGAGAATTTTTACATGGCTTCTATAAACTGGCAGTTAATATCATAAGCCTGTCGCATTCTTAATATATTTTAATTAAAATGTTCTATGAAAAAATTTCTTATAATTCCTTTTAAATACATTTTATTTCATTATGAATTTAGCCCTACATATTTACTTAAATATACAATAACTAGCGGGCAAGTGGCCTGCTTCGCACGGCAAAACAAAATAAGAAAAGAAACACACTTGTTTTTAATAAAGTTGGTTTTGTTCCCTATTATTCAACTTTTAATTCTAGTTTCTTACAATCTTAGACTATGTATCACTTAAACTATCTTAGAGCTCTTTCGTAGACAACATTTTTGGTTTTGCCATGAGTTGTTGTGTAGATAAAGAGAACTGAAGGCGTGCCAACACGTGAGCACGAAACATATAACTGGCCGTGTGAAAAGCAAGGATATTCTAAATCAATTCCACACGATTCCAACGATTGCCCTTGCGCTTTATTTATTGTAATAGCAAATGCAAGACGTATTGGAAACTGTAGTCTTTTGAATTCAAAAGGTAAATCTGATGGAATCATTGGAATTCGTGGAATCAATACATCTTCACCTTTAAACTTCCCCTTTAAAATTGTTGCTTCGATCAAATTGTTCATGACCTTTTTAACCGCTAATCTTGTCCCATTGCATAATCGTGGTTGATTTATATTTCGAAGCATAATAATGGGAGCACCCACTTTCAATTGTAAACGATGAGGGGGAAATCCGGGTAAATCCAATGAATTCAAAAATTCTGTCGGATAATTAACAGCGTCGTCTTGATTCGTAACCGTGTCAACTGATTGATATTTTACAACCTCGCCAGGAACATGGGTTAAAATGTCTGCATTCATTTGACCAACGTCTTTATTTTTAGCGGCCAGTATAGCTCTTTCAGCTAACCAATTATGATTGCAATAATTTTCTGCAATATTTGGAAAAACACTTGACACCAATTCTTCTTTTGTCGGTGCAATATTACAAAAGTTATCTGTTAAAGTTTCACGATCAACAGCAAGTTGGCACCAAAAAGTGACGAAAAGACACGAAAATCTGCTGAAAATGTGAGAAAATTCAATTAAAAATTGGCCAAAAAATCCAAGTAATTTTTAGCTCACTGATCGGACATTAAACAAAAAAAAATTCACTCAATTTTTTAATTTTTTTCACAAAATATCAAATTTGAGATTATGTCACAAAATCATATGCACATGATGCACTTGTAACAATCAGAACACTTGTTTAGCAAAACAATCGATTTTTATCTCATTAATCATTGTTTTTTTTTTAATTTTTTTTAACAAAATATTCAAATTAAAACGATGATTAGAACGAAAATTAATTTATTTTTATCAAAATACTCACCAAAAAATGCGAAGAAATTAATATTTTCAAAAATCGATTATGATAAGATCAATCACCAATGACGTCCAAAGAGAAAAGAGAAATGATAACAAATTGCTATTTGCATCACTCCGTGCAATGCTCTCCAATACACAAACGACCAAAATGTATTCAATACTAATGAATGCTGTATTATGCGGTACAAAAAATGCCTGCGGCAAAAACACACTCAATTCACATACGCACCGCACACACATGCGTTATCGGATTTCAACCAAACTTCATATAAACCATATATGGGCCACTGCCTACGTAGTGTATAAGTTTGGTTGAAATCGCACGACGCGTTTATGATTAGTTCGGCGACGTACATATACGGACTTATTTTTATATATATAGATTGATTTTTTCCCAAACCTTCTGGCAACGTTGCTTTAAGTATTAATACGATTGACGAATGCTGAGAGTAAATACTTATGAACTCTGAGAACTACCCTGCAGAAAGTGCGAATAGTGAAAATGTACTGAGTCGCTTTTGACTTTGTCACCAGTACTACTCTACAATTATTCCCCATACAATACTTTATGCTATAGACATTTAACATGTGCTTGTCATTGAAAATCTACTAGTAACACTAAAACAATTGACTAGGTAGTGAATTCATAGTTCTTATGGGAACATAGAGACATACCAACCAGACATTTACTGGTACATTTCTATACCTTACATACATAAAAATTTATGTATATTGACAAGTTGTTGCAAAATCCACCAGAAATACACCACATCTGTTTTCTCTATTTCTTTTATACTGACGAATAGAAGAGAAATTGTAGACAATGTAACTACTACTAGAATTTTAGTGTTGATATAGAGACACTTGGCCCCAGTCTGACTGCAGGGTAGTTAATAATGTGAGTGTGTGTCTTCAAAATTCCTACACAAACATTTCTCGTGTTGTTTATCAGATGTACGAATGCCATTGCCGAGTGTTGAAAAAAATATTTAGGAAACAATACTAAACAGACAACGTGTATAAACTGCATTATGATTGATACAGGCTCGTATGTTCAAACACAAATTCTTACGAGTATGGCGAGCAGATACAAAAACAATATGCGGTATTAACTAAACCGCAACTCGTTTTTAAGCAAGTATCTTAAATCATAAAAACAGGTACTCATTGCAGTTCTCTGGCATGTATAGCATTTGTAGTTTTTGCATCACACCGCTTTAGGGACACATTCTGAAACAGTTTTTTGTAGCTTTTCTTATATTTTGTTTGTTAATTTTATCTTTCCTATGCCATTTTCCAGTGAACCCTGAAATTACTTCTGCATACACTAGCATACAAGATGACAATAATATTAATAGCAATAAAGTACTCAGTAATATTCGTATTGCATAGTGTATTAATTGTTTTTATTTTACTACTGCAAAGCACAAAATTAGGCTAAAGCATACGTTTTCTTTTCATTATTTTCATATCCTGATTTTCGATACGTGAATTTTATTTTAGCAAAAAAGCACAAAATGTATTTATGTAACTCCCTACAAATGTTTTCAAAGTTAAACAAATTCATAACGCACTCCTTATACACTTCCCTTACTTGCATAATATCCTTTATAAAGTATTTTTTAAATTCTTGTTAAACTATGTTTACTTGTCCTAAAGTATGCATTGTGAAAATTCTGTTGTCCACCCCCCTCTCTACCCGGACACAAAAAGCTCATTAAAGCCTTTAATTAAAGGGTGTTTTTTATTGAGGTATAGAACTTTAAGTTGGCATCACTTTTTTAACTGGCGGCCATTTTGTCAGCTGTCAAGTGATTAATATTTAGTTTGGTTTGCCATTTCATCATGAACAGGTTGACAAAAGAACAACGCTTGCAAATCGTGCAAATTTATTTCGAAAATAATGGTTCAGTTCGCGAAGTTTACCGCAAGCTCCGTCCATTTTATGGTCGACATAATCGTCCATCAGAGCAATTAATTCGGTTAACCATGGATCGTTTTCGCACTACGTTTACTCTATGTGATAATACGCATCCGCAGAGACGTCGAACAGTGCGCACCGAAGAAACAATTGCCGCTGTAGAGCAAAGTGTTGAAGAGGACCCGAATGAATCGATTCGCCACCGTGCACAGCAATTGGAGCCGACTAACCGACTATTTTGTTCCCGAATTGGATGGCATGAATGTGGATGAGTTGTGGTTCCAACAAGACGGCGCTACATGCCACACAGCGCACGTCACAATCGATTTATTGAAGGAAACATTCGATGAGCGCATAATTTCGCGGAATGGACCTGTCAATTGGCCACCAAGATCGTGTGATTTGACACCATTGGATTATTTTCTTTGGGGATATGTGAAGTCGCTCGTCTACGCCAACAAACCAGAAACGTTAGGGGACTTGGAAGCCAACATTCGTGGCGTTATTGCCAACATACGGCCCCATATGCTCGAAAAAGTGGTTGAAAATTGGACCTGTAGAATTGGCTTTATTCGAGCCAGCCGCGGCGGCCACATGCCCGAAATCATATTTAAACATTAATGGCATAAAATTATCCTTCCAATAAAGCCAAATTGATGGACATTAAAACGATTTTCTTGTGTTTTATTTCAATTCGAAGTTATATACCCCTCAAAAAAACACCCTATATTAAACGACTTAAGCTATTTCTTACTTCTTTTTTTCGCCCATTTAATTATTGACTTAACCGTTTTGTTGCTGTTTTTTTTGTTTGTTTTTATTTTATGGCTTAATCCCTTTGGTCAATTTAGTTAGGCGCTTATGAATTCAATTCCTTAAAGGGTTTTTATTTATTTCTGTTTACTCTTTTTATTATTATTTTTTTTCTTTTTTTTTTTTTGTTGGTCTATTATGGGAATATTTTATGTAGAGAAATTAAAAAAAAGAAGAGTTCTTATTAAATGCTCAAATCTAGTTGTGTGTGTGTGTGTGTGTGTGTGTCATTACTGTGGTCTGTAGCTTTGACTAATTAGCAAAACAAGGGGTTTATTAACCGTTAAATATAACATCAGCTCCAGCATTTACTACCCCCTAAAGCACATCAAGCCATTTTAGCAAATAGTAGAGCGTTTCGCTCGACTCAATAGCAGCATATTCTTGCCCTGATATAATTTATATGTACTAACTTGCGTTTTATGAGTTTTAATTTGTTGCAGGCTTTAGCAGCAAAATATTTTTTTCTGTTTGTTTTTACGTATTCTATCTGTTCTGTGTGTTTTCCCTTTTGGCCATTTTGTTTGTAACGGCTGTGCTTTGGGTTGTAAATAGTTTTGTTTAACGCAATGAAATATTTAATTCCTTTTATTTTTTTGGTAAAATTGTGGCACAAAGTTTTTGTGTTTAAAATGCCTTCTAAACTCCTGAAAGTAGACAATTTTTTTTTGTAATTTTACAATTATAAAGATATATGTATATATGTGTGTATATACCACTAGCTGAAATGCAAAATCATGCAGCTACACGTTTTTAGGGTTCCATACACCAGAAGTGAAAAGAAACTCTATTGCTTTCGCTAAAATGTGCGTCTGTCTATTACAGGCTGTTTCCTCGAGAATTGTAAGAGCTACGGGCCTGAAATTTTCACAGCATATGTAAAACTTTGGCCGCTATAACAACAAATATATGACAGTGTTCTACAGCGAGCAACGAAACATGTTGATAATTACATAACGACACTTGAAATTTTCAAAGACAGTGTATTTCTATGCAGACTAAATCAATTAGCACTGAAATTGAAAATAAATTCAGTAAAGTGCGACTCTGACTCGCGCACGAAGGGTTCCGTACGAACACTAGATATGTAATTTAATACAAACTTCAGCCTATATGATATATAGTTTTGGCATTTTTTTTTTTTGGTTTTTGGCGTTTTTTCAATTTGGCGATTTTTTTTAATTTTGGAGATTTTTTTCATTTTGGCGTTTTTTTTCGTTTGGGCGATTTTTTTTTTAATTTTAGCGCCTTTTTTGCGTTTTGGCGATTTTTTTCGGTTTTTGGTGTTTTTTCAATTTGGCGATTTTTTTTTTCATATAAACAATTATTTTGGTTTTGGCGCCTTTTTCGGGTTTTGGCGTTTTTTCGATTTTTGGCGATTTTTTTCATTTGGGCGATTTTTTCGAATTTGGCGATTTATTTTTGTGTTAGAATTTTTTTTTTAATTTTGGAGATTTTTTTCGTTTTGGCGATTTTTTTTTTTGGTTTGGTGATTTCGGATTTTTTAGTTTTACCGTTTTTGAAAATTTCAAGTGTTTGCCTCCTACGGTTTCCAAGATACAGCAAGTTGTCAAAATTACATAGTCAAAATTGCATTAACTGATGGACCACCCTTTAATTTAAATTTTTTTAAATTTTAGTGTTATTTCTTTTAGTCTGTATAAAAACACACTAAGTTTACAAAATTCAAGTTTCAATATACATATGTACATACAATTGTATGTATATTACAGGGGATTTTAACATTTTTCGTTGCTCGTTTTAGAACATCCTTTAATTTTTGATTCTCATGTATTTGTGGTTGCAGCGGCCAAGGTTCTTCATACTCTGTCCAAATTTCAGGTTCGTAGCTCTTACCGTTCCTGAGAAAACACCGTGTGACGGACAGACGGACAGCGCAGCGAAAACAATAGGGCTCCTTTTCACCTTTGGTGTACGGAACCCTAAAAAGAACAAAATTAAAAGGTATTCTATCAGTTAATGATATTTTGACTACTGAACTTTGACAACTTGCTGTACCTTGGAAACAAAAAAATCGCCAAAAGCCGAAAAAATCGCCAAAACTAAAAAAAGCGCCAAACCAAAAAAATCTCTAAAACTAAAATAATCGCCAAAAACCGAAAAAAGTTTACTGGATACTTGAATTTTTTTTTTTTTTAATTTCTACATCAGCTAAGATATTCGATTATATAGCCTAAAGTTCGAATAGCATTATATTTATATCAAACCATAACCGATACATTTTTTTGACCTCGTTTTTTTTTACAAATATCCATTATTTACAATCCCAAATGATCGATTTTGGCGAAAAAATTAAGTTCGAAAATTATGTCACTTAAGTTTTGTGGCATATATGGCAGGATATGTGGTGTCCGTAAGGAACCTACATATCGTGTGTGAGTCAAAGTCGCACTTTACTGAATTTATTAAATTTTATATGAAAGAAAAGAAACTAAACAAAATTATTCAAGGGACTAAAGTAAAGTTTCTTTATTTTCAGTATTTTGTAATTATTCCCAGTAAAAAAAATGGAAGTCATTCTGAAGGAACCACATTTTCATTGCTTCCAAAAAATCCATATTTTTAATTTGCCAAGTTAGCAGAAAACCAAGTAAAGGTTTATTTTAATCACACAAAACCTTGTAGTTTTTCCATAGTTTTAGTAAATACTCACCAAAATGTTCAAGAAATCGATTTTTTGAAAGAAATTTATGAACTAATTTTGGCCTAAAATTTAGAAGTTATTTGCTTAAATTTACATGAAAACACTGTTTCGCGTTTACATTCGTATAAAAAGAAACGAATTGTTAAAATATGTAACTTTTTAAAGTTTTTCCTAAATGAAAATATTACCATAGAATACAAAAAAGGAAATTTTTCTTAAAATCGCTTCTAATTCGGTGACTAGGCATCGAAAAAGAGAACTTCTTGCAATGACAACCATATGTAAAAATCATTAGATCGGATCGAAATTTGAACTACTTCCAGACTGCAAACTCTACATTTTCATGACTTCTTTGGACTGTCTCTTTTTACTGGGTTAATTTGGCTTATTATAATGATCAACTTTCGTAAATTTTGTAGGGACATGTGTTTTAATTATATAACACCCAAAAAATAGGATTTTGATTTTTTTTGTTAGTTACGTAATTTTGCATTTCAGCTAGCGATATAACGACTTATGCACAAAGAAAACTGGCATGACATTAAAAATCGGCTCGCTATTAAATCCTAGCATGATTTTAAATGTAAAATTTTATGGCAACACTCGTTAAGACCATGTTCAATGTTTCCAATTATGCCGACTTCATGTCCTTCTTTTGTTATGCATAACTCTGATAGTGTTTATTAATTAATATCTTTTGTTGCTATTAAGCTTGAGCTGGAAAAATTTAATTTAGGCAAAAGTTACACAAGAAAAATACTTCTGAAAGCCTTTGTGCATCGGGACCCAGATGATCCTAATACTAAACTGCTCTTCCATTGACTGAAGTGACATGCACTTTCAGATAGGCAAGAGATGCCCTCTTAACTTAAACTTAACAACGCAACAAAATTCTGTTTAATACATCTTGAAAGTTGCCCGTCAGCGTGACAGTAAATTTTGGCAAGCATTTCCATTGTTTTCAAGTCACAAAAACAATCAGCTATTACGTTAGGGAACGTGGACGTTCGGCTAATTGTGCCTTAATGCTTCTGAAGGCTTATCTACTACAATTCGTTGGTGTAATAAAATAGTTTTTTTTTTCCT
Source organism: Tachina grossa (assembly GCA_949987645.1). Taxonomy (NCBI): domain Eukaryota; kingdom Metazoa; phylum Arthropoda; class Insecta; order Diptera; family Tachinidae; genus Tachina; species Tachina grossa. Next base: position 17,989,393 of record OX465276.1, on the reverse strand, counting down.
CAAACTCGAATTATTTGATATATGTGGTCTAACTATTATGCATTTTTGCTTCGAAATATTAAATAAATCTTAAAAAAAACTCAGTAAAACACTTCAATAAATATTAAAAAAATTTATATTAATTGAGACCTGTTAAAATGTTGCATAATATGTATAAAAATATTTTTTAATTCTTTACTAAATATCTCGACCAAAGAATTATAAGACTTAGATCACTTTCATAAAGGTGCAATCAGACGTGCCATAACCATAACCATATAAAACATACGTTCAAACCAAACTACTATGCAACACTGTATTTGATTATAGATAAATCGCCATAATGCCATAGCCATTACCATAGAAACCAATTGAATTTTGGTTTGGTTAATTAAGGGCACATATATATATATATATATAATATGTTATGTAAAGGGTGTTTTTTATTGAGGTATAGAACTTTAAGTTGGCATCACTTTTTTAACTGGCGGCCATTTTGTCAGCTGTTAAGTGATTAATATATAGTTTGGTTTGCCATTTCATCATGAACAGGTTGACAAAAGAACAACGCTTGCAAATCGTGCAAATTTATTTCGAAAATAATGGTTCAGTTCGCGAAGTTTACCGCAAGCTCCGTCCATTTTATGGTCGACATAATCGTCCATCAGAGCAATTAATTCGGTTAACCATGGATCGTTTTCGCACTACGTTTACTCTATGTGATAATACGCATCCGCAGAGACGTCGAACAGTGCGCACCGAAGAAACAATTGCCGCTGTAGAGCAAAGTGTTGAAGAGGACCCGGATGAATCGATTCGCCACCGTGCACAGCAATTGGAGCCATGATAACCGACTATTTTGTTCCCGAATTGGATGGCATGAATGTGGATGAGTTGTGGTTCCAACAAGACGGCGCTACATGCCACACAGCGCACGTCACAATCGATTTATTGAAGGAAACATTCGATGAGCGCATAATTTCGCGGAATGGACCTGTCAATTGGCCACCAAGATCGTGTGATTTGACACCATTGGATTATTTTCTTTGGGGATATTTGAAGTCGCTCGTCTACGCCAACAAACCAGAAACGTTAGGGGACTTGGAAGCCAACATTCGTGGCGTTATTGCCAACATACGGCCCCATATGCTCGAAAAAGTGGTTGAAAATTGGACCTGTATAATTGGATTTATTCGAGCCAGCCGCGGCGGCCACATGCCCGAAATCATATTTAAACATTAATGGCATAAAATTATCCTTCCAATAAAGCCAAATTGATGGACATTAAAACGATTTTCTTGTGTTTTATTTCAATTCAAAGTTCTATACCTCTTAAAAAAACACCCTATATGTATATTACATGGGATTTTAATATTTTTCGTTGCTCGTTTTGGAACACCCTTTAATTTTTAATTCTCATGTATTTGTTGTTGTAGCGGCCAAGGTTCTACATACTCTGTCCAAATTTCAGGTCCGTAGCTCTTACGGTTCCTGAGAAAATACCGTGTGACGGACAGACGGACAGCGTAGCGAAAACAATAGGGTTCCTTTTCACCTTTGGTGTACGGAACCCTAAAAAAGAGCTGGTTTTGCAGAAAATAGCTTTTAAGTTTTATATACAATTCAATGAAAATATAAAAGTATTTACTATGTTTAAAATTTTTATCGCACTAATAATCCCAAATTATTAATTTACTTATTAAGTAAAATTTTTTTTATTAAACCCCTCAATAATAAATTAAATGTATCTTTAATAAAAAAATATTTTACTTAAAAACTAAAATAATAATTTGGGATTATTAGTGCGTTAAAAAACTTTAAACTTAAATTGTAACAATTCCCATAAAAAACACTAATTAAAAATATTTTCTTTGTCAAGAGGTGAGCGAACAAGCCTTTTATATGAAATTTTTACACAAGATTATATATGATAAAAAGATTTTTTCTGCGTTTTAAACTCCAAAAACACATTTTTGTTGATATGACAATAAAGGAACGTTAACACAAATTTCAGGATAGCACAAAAAAATCTCAGCGAAGATCGTATAGGCCCTAGAGACGATCAAATAAACTCGTCAATCACTTCATATGTATGAGTGTCGTATGCTTGTCGCTTAAAAGGAGACGATCGATCACCATTTTTATTTTGACTTCGTAGCGCGTCTTCATCGTATGATGATCTTCTGCTATTAGCGGCAAATGCAGTTTTCTTAAAAACAAAAAGAAAATAATATTTAAAAAAAAAAACTTTCAATGAAACCTTGAATATAATAAGGGCCTAATTCATAAAAAATATTTTGATTTTATAAAAGGTTTATTAATCAAATTTCCGCAGAAAATTAATTTTATTAACCTCTTATAAAACAGAAATATTTTTTATGAACAAGGCAGTAAAACTTTAAGAAACCTAGTAAAACACTTTTGGTTTTTGTTTTGACAAAATTTTAAAGTTTAAAAACTGGGCGGGGCCACACCCATTAAAGTTTATTATTATATTTCACGTGGTTTTACTCAACCGATTTTTACGTAATTTACCACACACCTTGAGCTCTAAGATTAAAATTTAATTTTATATTTCACATACTTCTTCTTAGCCAAGAGAGTTTTAAATTTTATTTTGTTTACTTCCAGTTTGGCCGTATAAAAATTTTTACAAAATATTTTATCAGATCTATGCATTGAAGTCGGTTTCTCTTTGTTATAATTATTTGTTTTGATTTATTTTAATAAATTTAATATGAAGGAATCCATTTCCTTTTTTATTTTGTTAAAAAAACGCAGCTTGTTTCTATTACTGACAAATTAGGCGAACGAATGCAATCTTCCAAAAGATATATTGTTATTTGCCTTGTTGTAATTTTTTGGAATCGCTGCAACCTGTTAATTTTATTCGTCTTGATATATTCCCGACAGCCCAATTGATTGTTTTCGCCGGTTGCAATTTAAATCTTCCTCAGATGTCACACACATTTTTTAGTACATTTTGACAATACAAGAACTAATTTCTCAAGGTGAATTGAGGTGAATAAACCCCAAGACAAGGCGCATTTATTAGGTGGCAGCACTACACCAGGTGACTAATGTCATTATACCAATGTAAATTATAGCATTGCACAGATACATCTGTTTGCACTAGTTTTGTGTGTTTTTTGCTTCTGGTATGAACAAACATGTTATTTATCGTTTTCTGTTAGTAGTTGTAAATGTTGATTTTTTAAGCAATTATTGTATGGTTGGGCAATGAGCAAATGAAAACAACACATTTATTTTTTTTGTTTTTCTAAGACAAATAAGATACATAAAACTGCTTTTACCATAAGTGCCTTATGATGTGTTGAGAAAAAATGTAATTGGCTGATGAGTGAATGAATGAAAGCAAAATTGCACATACATATGTAAGTAAATGATACATGTACATGAAACACATGCTTTTGTAATTACTCTCAGAGCAAAATTGTCTCTTTCTCTCTCTATACTTTGGCTGCGCCACAAAATAACATAACGAACGTCCGCACATACATCTGCACATCATGTATTTGTTTCAATAGTGGTTTTTTCATATATTTGTATTACAATATGTATTTTTTGAGCAAAAACAGATCAAATAGTTGCTCAGCAGCAATACAATAAGCAATTGTTATTTGTTTTCAATTGTATTTTAATTTGGAAAAGCACGCACACACAATAACTCTTACACTAGTTCTGTCGCTCACACTACAATTATATGGTACATACCATGGTATCTTTGTTTTGGCTATACAAACGAGTATACAAATGCAACCCTTTAAATGTAAATGTCAAATTTGGATTGTGTGCCTAAAAGCATGCTTTTGTTTGGGTATCCATAAACACCTTTCGAATATTCAGTTTTGTATGGTGTTTGATATTTCCTGTAAGAAACATGCAATGTCACGATGCTACCATGTTTTGAAAAGTAAGAAGGTAATTTATACCAACAAAGTACATGTGGTTGTTGCTGTAGTAATATTTGTTGTAGAATCGCGGGTACCTGATTGATGTGCCAAGACGAATTCAAATTAGGTAACTAACTACATTCGCCGCTTGTAATTTGAGTATACCATTTTCAGTAAATTGTTTTACATCAAAAGTACACATTTTTCAAATCGAATGAAGCCGATAATAACTGAAATGAATTTCCCTTAATATAAATGGCATAAATATGCCAGGATTTTTTTTTCTAAATAAACTTTCGCTTAATGTCATATTTTGCATATTTCTTAACTTTTTTTCTCCAACATTCGCTATAATTTCATTTCATTACATTACAGATACACCATAAATTGTTAAAGCTTTCAACATTTAAACGACATTAAATTATACAAATCAGCGCAAAATTCTTAATGTCTTGTAATTAAGTTAAAAAAAAAACGAGAAATTCATAATAATAAATCCTTAATCAAACATTAATAACTTCAAAGTTTGCAAAAAGATTTAAAAAAAATGCAACCAGCCAAGCAAATATTCTGCCAGCCCAAGAAAAGCAGTCAATCGTGCAGTCAGTCAACCAGTAACAAACATTAAGTGAGATAATCTGCTCTCACACACACATTTACACACATCCAAAACAAAAACAACAAAAGCAACAAACATTACCACGACTCACTAATGAAAGCTGGGCATAATGAGTGTAATTAAAATGCATAATGCAAAATCATGTTTTATGATGTTAAAAAAAAAGAACCCACAAAAAAACAACAATTTCTGCTGCAACACCAAAAGATTAAAAGTGGGTGTAATACACACACAAACACACACACCCATTTAGGACTTGCATACATGTGTAGGAGCAACAACACCCTTTTGTAATGTTTATTTACTTTTTTTTCAAATTAACGGTTGTTTTTTTCTCATGTATGGGATGTGTGTGCAGTGTTGCCAGAAATTTTAGGGATAAAATCTGCATAATGTAAAAATTTTTTTATTCTTGAATAGATTTTCAAAGCAATTTTTAATTTAACTTTTTTATATTTTATTCAAACAAATTAATAATTTATTCAAAAAATTTACATACACACATATATGTATATGTACATGTGTAACATGCATATTCGGTCTGTTCGCAAACGAATCACTGTGCTGCACATTGAAAAATGTTCTAAAGTACTTCACTGAGTTCTTAAAGCGAAAATAAATAAATGTCAAATGTGGAGTACAAGCACAGATATTACTAAACAGATTTTCAGTGAACTTGTGTTGCATTTAAAGTTAAAGTTTGCTCGTATGATGCACTGATGCATTTTTTCAAATAAGCTAAAAACTATTCATATGTTTGTGGAACTCTCACTATGTTATTGAGAACTACGTACACGAGCATAATAAGCTGAAAAGTTTCTTTACAAACACATGTCTCTTCGATTTTGACTCCATTTTTAATTTTTCACAAAACTTTTTACAATTATTTGCCACATCGGGAGAAATCTACTGATGAATTTCTTAAGCAGAAACGAAATGCATTCAGACGTTGCATAAGGAAAATATCAGATGATACTATTTTTATACAATCTGGAGATATAAATGTGTCAAAACATTGGGATTTTTAGCTTTATGTAGTCTTTTGTAAACAAAACACACAAACGATTGTTGTTTTATTCAAGTTCACCTAACTGAAAATATTTTCGATGTTTGGAGACGAGAACTCGTTTTATTTCAGATTTTTTTTTTCAAAAGCTTATCAAAGTTGCTTTTTCTCTAATAACATCTTCAAAGTTCAAGAATTGTAACTTTCTTAAGTCCGAGTCTTTCGAACATAAAAGGAACAAGAGATAATAACAATATAAGGAAAAATGTTTAAAACAAAAGTTTCCATATTATTGTAGTTAAAAAATCTGCATTTTTTTGCCAAAACTCGTCAAATCTGCATTTCGTCTTTTTGGATAGTAAAAATCTGCAAAATGAAGATAAATCTGCATTTCTGGCAAACGTGCATGTATGGGATGTGTGAGAGGGCGAATGTGGTGTGTTAAGTTTTTAGGGTGGGAGAGGGTGTTTTATCTCATTTTACACATGTCTTTGCATTCTTTTTATTTCATTAATCAATAATCAACCTCGAAATTTCTTAAATTTGAAGAATAATTGAAAATGAAGTGGCGATTAAAAGCCAAAGCTGGCAACTAAAAGTTGATAAATATTAAATATATACATACATATATACATATGTATTTACAATGGTACATATGTATATTGAAACTTGAATTTTGTAAAATTAGTGTATTTTCATACAAACTACAACAATTAACACTAAAATTTAAAAAAATTTAAATTAAAGGGTGGTCCATCAGTTAATGCAATTTTGACAATTTGCTATATCTTGGAAACCATAAGAGGCAAACACTTGAAATTTTCAAAAACGGTAAAACTAAAAAAACCGAAAATTATAAAATCGCCAAACCAAAAAAAAAAAAAAAAAAAAAAATCGCCAAAAATGAAAAAAAACGCCAAAACGAAAAAAAACGCCAAAAATCGAAAAAATCGCCAAAAACAAAAAAAAAAATTTTTACATAAAAAAAAATCGCAAAAATGAAAAAAATCGCCAAAAATAAAAAAAAAATCGCCAAAATGAAAAAAACACGCCAAAAAACCGAAAAAAATCGCCAAAACAAGAAAATAAAGTGTCAAAACTAAAAAAAGAGCCAAAACTTAAAAAAATCTCCAAAACCGAAAAAACGCAAAAAACGCCAAACAAAAAAAAAAAAAAAAAAAAAACCGAAAAGACCCCAAAAACGAAAAAAAATGCCAAAACTATTTATTATATAGCATGAAGTTTGTATTAAATTACATATCTAGTGTTCGTACGGAACCCTACGTGCGCGAGTCAGAGTCGCACTTTACTGAATTTATTGAATTATGCCCTTGTTGCAATAAAGGAGCGATATGTATATTATTCTTTTGTTGCAGTTTTCCAAAAAATAATTTTAAATTTGATGCAAAAACATTTTTTTTTTTTAATTTAAATCTTTTTTATAGTTTTCGCACTCATTCAATTTCAATTATGTATTTGTGGTTTCTTGTGTTAAATCCCATTGATATCGTTTGTATTTTTTTCCAGTAAATTTCTTATGCTCCTTTTCATTGCATTTGCATGAGTGTATGTTAAATTTTCTCATTATTTTTTTTTCTAAAGTTCCTTGTCAATGCGATTATTCATTTCCTTTTGATTTTATTTCCCTTTGCTCTAACAATTTGCAGCTTATTTTATTTTTTATTTCCCGTCCTATTTAAATCACTTTTTTTTTCTTCTTTTTTCTAATTTTAATGCTGGATAAACAGTTTGTTAATTTTGTCGCCATGTTATCAGTTTTTAAAGTATTTTTATTTTGTTTTCATTTTATGAGGAGTTTATTTCTTAGACAAAAAAAAAAAAAAAAAAATCAGAAAATAGCCAACTGCATTAACAACAGTTTTTTTAACTGCACTCTGCACTGTACGCTAGAATGATTTTTTTCGGAGCAAAACTACCGGAAATGGCACTTAATTAAAAAAAAAAACTTGTTCACTCTTTATTAACTGCACTCACTTGGACTTTAGCATCTGAGCATTGTTAAAAAAATAATAATAATGAAACAAAGACAATGATGGAAGAAGGAAGGTCGGTTTTCAAATTGGGGAAAATATATACAATATGTACAACAAACAGCGAACTCAAATCAGTTCGCTACCATTAAGATTTTGAAACTAATGGGCAATTTATACCGTTAGAAAGAGAAATAAATTTGGCAACACTTAAGCAAAAGAGCTATATCCTGAAAAGCACATGATTCGTTTATATAGAATTATTTTTCTGCTAAAAACTTATGCCGCGTTCACATAGCTGCCACCTACTAGGCCCCCACTTAACCATGTAGTCGTTGTAGAGATGCTTGATATTGCCATAATTACAACCAGTAGTCCCACTGTGACTGACTGGAATTAACAAGTATCAAGCTACTTGAAAGGTACATAGTTTTTTTTATATACTCAAAATTATTATATTCACGTCAAAAGCTGCACAACCAACCACAAGCACTTAGAAGATTATTTAGCAGAAATGTTGCAGAGCAAGTGCAAGATTACGAGAGTAAATTTTGTAACTTTTGCGAAATAATATTGTAACGAATATAATCAGAAATAATTTCCTAATCAGTGCCTCGTTTCTGTATGGAATGTGAGAACTTTTCGAGTCGAGAAAATTGTTATCATCCTGTGAAACACAGGGTGAGTAAGAAAAAAACTGTATTTGTTAATATTTTTTGTAAGTTTGTATAAGTTCTTATGTGAGTAACCCTGCGTAAAATAGGACAACCAATATAATTATTTCATTTATCTCGATGCGAGAACTTCTCACAAGTTACAGAAATGGGGTACAGGCTCAAGTTCAGTATATAATGAAATATTTTTATTAGTTAAAACAAGAAAAGTTAAACTATACTTTTTGGATAAGTAAAATTCCGACATTTTTCTGTGCCACCATGCACTTCATCTAGGTCCATCTTCCCGGATAGAGATTAATTGTTAGAGTGATGTGTGTTCTATTTAACTTTATTTTCGGAACCTAACAATGTATAACCCTAAATGTCTGGCTCAGCGTTGTCAACTTTTAAATTTCAAAAAGCACCGAAACCAAGAAAAAAGCGCGTAATTTAAGTAAAAAAGCACTAAATTTAAAATTTTATTATATGATTTAAAAAAATTTTACACATCGTTTGGTTATTGATTTGCTGTAGACATAATGTATTTTGAATATTCTGTGCCGCAAACCAATAACCAACCGACAACATGTACTCAAATTGCACAAATTTGAGGCATCCGACAAACATTTTATTTTTATAGGACGAAGCATTTTCAAATTATTATAAAAAATTTTAAATTTTTTTCGTCAATGAACAAACGAATCTCTCGAGTTTAGTCAAAATGGCAGTAATTCACAAGTCTTTCTGAGGTTAAGGGCCGATTACTCGTACATTTTGAGCTCGAGGGGCTTAGCAGTTGAAAATATTTTAAAATCAAGGCTTACAAAATTTGGTTTTTATTAAATTATGCTGTGGAAATATTCTCTCGGCTGATATGTGACAAAGATAATAAATTTTTATCGAAATAAAAATGGTGACTTCTGCGTTTCAATACGGAAGTAACAGAAGTTTGATGGGAATGCAAGTTTTGATAATGCCTCAAACGAGTTCATATCAACTGAATCTCTCAATACTGGACTCAATATTTTTCCCATTGCATTAAGTGAATCAATCTTTCTCCACCCATTGTCTATACTAGACAAAATTTCGCTATTAGACTATATTTGAGTAAATACTTGTATTATGTCTTCTTTGTTGTATGGCAAAACACTGTTTACATTATATATGCTTAAAATGTTAAGGTTTGATGGTAATATGACACGTATTTATTAAACCAAGCCTTTTAAAATTTTAGTAGATTTTTTTGAGATGCTCCATTTAAATTCAGAGCTTAAGTTTTTGAATGAAAGAGTTCCTCGAAAAAAAAATAGGTAAGGAAATTATCCTTTGAGTTTTTGGCTTAGTGCCATTGACTCGAAACAAAAAGCACCGAAAATTAATTTAAAAAAGAACTGAGCACTAACTTTAAAATTTGTCGCGTCGAACATTTCAAAAAGCACTAAAAACGGTGCGAAAAGCACCGAGTTGACAACGCTGGTCTGGTTATTTAACTAAACACCAATTGCCTTAAATCTCTTAAATTAGTAAATCCTAAAGATTTTCTTTGTGTTTTAATAAAATATAAAACTGCTTGGTATATTTAAGCTAGTTACTCCCGCATTCACACACACTCACACACACACACACACATACACACACACAGCTTCCCACACAAGCGAACACACACACACACACACACCCATAAGCACGCTTAGTAGCATTAATGAAACTTCAGGCTCAGCAATCAGGCATCAGGTGTTAATAAAGTCAATGTTAATTTAAGGGCTCTTTAATTTTTCATCCTTTTCATATGCATGATTACGTTTGTACTCGTACGCACGTTCGTATTTTCGGTACAGCTTTATTGGCACTTTTTGGCCCAGGGAGCTTGCTTCTTTTTTTTTTGGAGTCGGGGTAGAAAAAAAAGGAAAATAGAATTGGTAGGAGTCAAGTGTTGTTTATTATTTATTGAGTTACAGTGCACTCCCAATATTGCCTAATGGCACACAAGTATTTGTAAAAAAAAAATCAAAAAACAAGACTGCGACCAACTTTTAACCGTTAAATATCCTAAATGGTCCTTCAAAAGTCATAAGAGACTAAAGATGATTTTAAAATAACTGCCGAATGATACCCATTTTATATAGTTCGCCGACTTTTTGTTTTTTTCGTATTTACATACGAATTTTGACAACTGAGATATCTTTAGTGACACTCCCATGATTAAGAAAAATTAATTGACGTAATAATAATAATAATCATTAAAATCGGTCCATGCGTTCGGTTTATATACTGTCGCAAAGGAACACACATACATAGAAGAGAGAGAGAGAGAGAAGCATTAGAGGGCTAAAACGTACACAAAATTTTTACTAATAAAGCATTAAACACAAATATCGCAGCAAGCTACACAACAACAAAACTACAAATGTTGTTGACTGCCACTGTCGCCATGTAGTCAGCTACTTAATTAATTACATTGAAAATGATAGCAATATTATAAGCAGGCGATATTGAAGTAGAAATACATAAATATTTCAGTGATGCCACTTTTAAATATATAATATTTATAAAAATTAAATTGCTGGCATAAAACGTACTTACATACATAACATTATTTTCGATTTTCAGGAGAAGTTTTTTTTTTAAATATTTAAATATGTCTTACATACATAAATTAACGTTTATCATGAAATTTTACAGCCTATATTTTCAAAGTTATCAATAGTTTTGGCATTTTGATCATTCCAAACTATGGGTATGCCCTTAAAATTTAAGTTTCAATAAAAAAAGTAAATTTTTACAATATGTCGCTTACGATTAAATCGAAAAAAGGGCTCGATTTCATGTAAGTACATACAAATTAATCTATTTATATGCATCTTGTGATGTTCTTTCATTAAAATAATATCCATTAATTTTAAGCTATTATTCATTTCAAATTTTGTATTAAAATGTTAGCACGGTATTAGTTCATTAACGCCAATAAAAATAGAAATTAGCGAAAGCTGGCGATAGCGACAAAATTGGTATTTTTCACAAAATTTATTAGACACATTGACCACAGCAGGCCACAGGAACACACGACTTCAAATGCCGCTAGCTGCGATTGTCGCTTTGTAGCTAGCTACTTATTTGTTGTGGAAACGCAGCAGCATTATAAACAGCCGGGTTTGTTAGATTTTTTCCGACCAAAGTCGCCAAAAATAAATTTTATGTAGTTTTTCTTAATATACATACATATATAGCAATATACCAAAAAAATGTACTCTTTAATTTTCAAGCTTTTAAATGCCGAATGATTTTTAATGCTTCGGGGGTAGAGTAATTGGTAATTAGAGTTTCCCTCACTTGTCCTAAAACGGAAATTTAGGGTGTCCATTAAAACTTGGATTTTTTTTTTAACTTTTTATGAATTTAACGCTATATTTATGTTAACAGCTACAAAATTAATTTTTTATTTTTTGCATAGTTAGTGTAGGTAGTAATCTTCCATTTACGAATATCGTTGCAATGATACTCTGAGCAAAAAAAAAAAAAAAAAAAAAATGGCAACAACAAAACTTGGATGCAAGAGAATACTACTGCTAACATTTAACGCGACACAAACTGGGCTCAATATTATGTCTTGTCATTCAACACAGTTTTTAATGGTTTTAAGTTCTAAAATTCTGAGGTGGTGCGTGGCGATCGCATTTTTTGTTTACATGAAAATTTGGAAAATGTTTAAAAAAAAGCAAAAAAATTAAAAAAAAGCAATGTGAATCCGATCACAGAGGAGATGTGTAAACATCTAGTAATGAACAATTTTTTTTAAGTTGGAAGTACTTTTGCTTTTAGTATCATTTTTTAAATTAATTAATTAAAAGTATCAAAACTTTCAATATTGTAAACACATATGAATTTGTTTGTTTTATTAAACTTATTTGGTGAGTAAATGGGCACACTGCAGTATATGTATATGTACTGCATTCAAAATTGCAGTAAGTTGTAAATTTACTGATTACTAAAAAAAATTCAGTAAATTTTTACTGCTAATGAAATTTAATTTGCATTACCAGTAAAATCGTAGGGCCGTAATCATAATAAAATTGTAGCAAGTGGCAAAGTTTTTTCATTCAAATTTTGAAATTTTTGTATGAAAAACATTTAGTCACTTGGTAGAATTTTATTATGAATACGGGCATTACTGATTACTGAAAATTCAATGCACCTCATCATATAACAAATCATTTAGGCAATTTATAAAAATTGTAGTAATCAGTAAAAATTTACTTGTTAAACATTTTTTATTGTTTTTACTGAAACTTTAGTGGTACTGCAGTGCTCATCTATGGTAAATGCCCTTACTTTTACTTTTTAATTTTTAATTCCTGTTGTTCATCGTTTAGTTGTTGCTGTTCTTGTTGTTGTGTACGCCATTGCAATTAAAATAAATTCAGTAAAGTGCGACTTTGACTCGCGCACATTCGGTTTTGATCATTTTTTTTTGATTTAGCTTTCTTCCTTTTTAAGTTTTTTTAGTTTAAACGATTTTTTTTCATTTTTATCGCTTTTTTCTCGTTTTGGCGTTTTTTTTTCTCTTTTTAGGTTTTTTTAATTTTCGCAATTTTTTTAATTTTGGCGATTTTTTTTAATTTTGGCGATTTTTTTCTTTTTTTTGGGGTTTTTTCATTTTCGCGATTTTTTTCTGTTTTTGGGGTTTTTTTATTTAGGCGATTTTTTCATTTTGGCGATTTTTTCATATTGACGATTTTTTTGTTTAAGGATTTTTTTAATTTGGGCGATTTTTGCGGTTTTTCGCGATTTATTTTAGTCCTAGAGATTTTTTTTAATTTGGTGCTTTTTTTCGTTTTGGCGATTTTTTTATGTTTGGCGATTTTATATTTTTTTGGTTTTTTAGTTTTACTGTTTTTGAAAATTTCAAGAGTTTTGCTCTTACGGTTTCCAAGATACAGCAAGTTGTCAAAATTTCAAAATCAAAATTGCATTAACTGATGGAACACCCATTGATTTAAATTTTTTAAATTTAGTGTTAATTGTTGTAGTCTGTATACAAATACACTAACTTTTAAAATTTCAAGTGTAAATATGTACATACATACAATTGTATGTAGTTATATTACTTGGGAATTTAACATTTTTCGTTGCTCGTTTTGGAACACCCTTTAGTTTTTAACTCTCATGTATTTGTTGTTGTAGTGGCCAAATGTCTACACATTGTGTCCAAATTTCAAGTCCGTAGCTCTTACGGTTCATTTTCACCTTTGGTGTACGGAAATATACAGAAAAATAACCGGCGGCGGCGCACCGTCGGCTTCGAGCCGGTCGACTTGTTTCTCTGCTGGGTATTGCTTCTTTCAAACACTAATACACTCATACATAGCTCACACCGATTTGACAATGCAAAGCAAAAGCAAAAAGCAAAGAAATCTCAGCAAAGAAATCTCAGCAAAGATATCAAAGTCGGAAGATTTTTACCCCCTAGCGTATAGATGTTTACACATCAAAAATCGTTTTTTTTCACTTTCATTTACATATAACTTTTGAAGTAGGAACGTAATCTTCAAGCACCACCGCAAAATTTTGGATATTATAGTTATCAACAACTATGTTGAATATCAAGGCATAATTTGTGCCGTACAAAAAACATTAAAGCCTATTTTCGGCAAATTTTATTCATTCATTACAAAAATATAGTGAATATTGTAATAAAACGGGAATTTATGCTAGTGAAATGAGCTGAATTAATTATACATTTGTTATTAAGACCACAGAAACTGCTTTTACTTTAGGCAAAAAAGATCCTTTCCATGGGTTAAGTAAATATACTTATATTTCATTTACTATTATGATAAGGAAAAATGTAATTACGTACAAAATTTTAATGACGAATTTAAGTTACATACATGTTTTAATATAAATTTGAAACTATTTAATTATCTTATAGCTCTTCCCTTTCTCATTCGGTTATTTTTGAACCGATTTTCAAATTTTTTTAATTTTTTTAATGAAAAGAAATTAATGGAAAGGTATTCAAATTACCTTTCAAATTACTGAGTGTAGTTAGTACAAATTATTGCAGATAGATGTCGTAAAATTCATTTTTATTGAAAAATTTATCAAAACACCCTATCAAACACACTATGAGTTCATATGTTCAGCAAAAATACTCGGCACAGGATTTTGTACAAATTTGCCAAACATTATTTCATCGAATTCTGGAAATTTAAGGGTCAAAATTTTGATTTTCTTCAATGACCTAAAGATAACGGTAGTTTTGTAAATAACGGAATTATGAAAAAGTCACAGAACAAAAGTTGCTGCTGAAGCCCTAAAGAACCATTTTCAACAATAAAAAGTTCTTTTTCGCAAAAAGTCGATTTTGGCATATTGCTAAATATATATATCGTCACCTAAAATCCGAAAGGCCGTCAGTACACTTTTTACTATTTTACAGGAGAAGCAAAAAATTTCATAAATTTAATACTAATATTAATATGTTAGGTGCCAAATTGAATAATGAATAAAATTGGTATTTTTGAACATATGTGAGTAAAATTTTACGAAAATATGTATTTTGGTTAATCACATCATAATCAATCAAAAAGTGTATTTTGAATTTTTTGGTTGTTTCGGCCTTTTGGATTTTAGGTGACGATATATACATTTGATAATAAATTTGTTTTTATATAACAATTATTTTGAAATAAATTTTTATAAAATCATCGTATAAAAACTTTAGAAGAAAATTGTTAAAAATTATTTCTTGGAAATTATTCTCATCCAAATTGTAAATGCATTAATTATTTTATTTAATATAAGAAAAATTACCAAAATCAAATTAATTAAATTTCTTGCAGACGAGTTTTGGTATTATCCTTCAGCAAAATAATTTTCCTGGAATTACAAAAATGTTGAATTTTAATTTTGTTAAAAAAAACAGCCATAAAAATCGTCAACAAATTGTTAAACTTAGATAAGTATTTATAAGTTGCAATTTTTAATTTTAGCTGGATCCCTCCCTCAATAATAAGTTTCAATGTATTTTTAATAAAAACTATTTTACTGAATAAGTAAAATAATAATTTGGAATTATTAGTGCGTTAACAAATTGTTAAACTTAAATTGTAATATATCCCAAAAAACATTAATTAAAAATGTAGTTATCGCCAGAAAAATCGCCATATCGCCAAATCAAAGATTTAATGTAGAAACAGAATAAAGTCTTCAACTTCAGGAAAATCGCTGACAAATTAATCAAGCCCATAATAACATCGACGGCAGTAACTTCAAATGCTCTCTAATTTTTGTTTTATTTTCTTTTGTGCTTATTTTTCTTTGTAGTTTTGTTTACAAAATGTATGAAATTTATTGAAAGTATGGTAACATTTTTGTGATATGTGAGAGTATAACAAAAAACGCTCTCAAAATAAAATATAATCTATCTCACGACCGGTTTCTGCGGCTGTTTTTTTGTGTCAATTTGTATGGAAAATGTGTTGAAGCCGGTATTCTGTTTAATCATTTACACGCCAATCAAGTTGAAAAATCGCCATATTTTGCAAGAAATCATTTTATCTGACAACCCTGTAAACAGCTGATATTCAAGCATAAATACATTTTTTTAGTGTTGCCACTTTCGAATATTTAGTATTTATAAAAATATAATTAAATTTTTAAAATTTAAATAAATTCAGTAAAGTGCGACTTTGACTCGCACACGAAGGATTCCGTATGGACACTAAATATGAAATACTACACGAACTTTAGCCTATATATAATCGGTTGTCTTACTTGATGTAGAATATGTAAAAAAAAATTTTGTTTTGGATTTTTTTTAGTTTTAATGTATTTTCTCGTTTTTTCGGTCTGTGGGGATTTTTTTTCTTTAGGTGATTATTTCGGTTTTTTGCGATTTTTTAGTTGTTTTTTTTGTGGCGATCTGTTTGTTTTTTGGTGATCTATATTCTTTTTGCCGATTTTTTCGGTCTGTAGCGATTTTTTTTCGGTCGGTAGTGATTCTGACCGATTTTTTCATTTTGGTGATTTTTTTTTGATTTTTGAAGATTTTTTCGACTGCTTTTTAAGTTTTTTGGGATTTTTTTTAGTTTGGGCTCTTTTTCTTAGTTTTGGCGATTTATTTTCGTTTGGCGATTTTTTCGGTTTTTGGCAACTGTTTTCAGTTTTTTTGGCGACCTTTATAATTTTTTGGTAATTTTTTTTTGGCATTTGAGCGACTTATTTTATTTTTTGTGACCTTTTTCATTTTAGCGCTTTTTATTTTGGCGATTTTTTTTGGTTTTCGGAGGCTTTTTTGCTTTGGCAATTTTTTTATTTTGGGTTTTTTTTTTTAAAATATCAAGAGTTTATGACTTATGGTTTCTAAGATAGAGCAAGTTGTCAAAATTGCACTGTAAAAATTACATTAACTGATAGAATACCCTTTGATTTTGATTTTTTTTTAAAATTTCGGTGTATAATTGACCGTATGTTAAGTAGTCAATATGCAATTAGAAAACGTATATTCATAAGGTTTTACTAAGTTTACGTTATTGTGGCTGCACCGTACTTTTTATTTTCTGTATGGCTTACGTTTGAGAGTTGATAATTTAACTTTTTGTTGATGTAGATAGTTTTTTTTAAATAATATTAAAAGAGCGCTTGTAGTGGTTTTGAAACCTGCAAGATTTACATAAAGACCGTTGAAGTAATAAAAATTTTAATGAAGCTTATCAGAAACTTTCATAGCAAGAAGTAAGTGAGTTGTCAAAAAATAGTTTAGTCATAAATTATTAAATGAAATATGATGAAAGTAGAATTAGAAATTTAATGAATAATTTTAATTTTAATTTTAATTTAATTTAGCATTAAGCAAAATGAAAATTAAAAACAAAGAAGAAGAAAATTAAACTAATATTTTAAATTTCACTTACAGTAGGTTATTTAATATTTAAAGGTGTAAAATAGAGCTACTAGTTACTACTTAATGTACGATGTAAGGTAGGGGCAAACATCAGGTTTATTAGTTCATTAAGAATTACTTTGTAAAGGGGGGGGGGGGTGGAGGAAATTCGTCTTCCCTATCCTACAGTCCACAGATTTTAAGTGGAACATGCAGCTTCTTTTAAGAGTTATCCACATCAAATTTAGTGTGTCTCACCATTGTAGTTCTGAAGATATAGGAAAAATAATAATTAATTTGTATAGAGGGTACCCGTCTACCCCTACCTATGCCGCCAAGATTTTGTGGGAATATGCAGTTTTTTCTAAGTGCTACCAGTATACAATTTAGTGACTCTCACTATTGCAGTTGTGGAGATATGAATTGATTCGGGAAAAAGGGCCTTTTGCCCCACTGTGCGACGTGACACTACAGCGACGCTTTAAAATTTAAAGTTTAAAACATCGAAAAATACAAGTTTACTGTTATGTAGACAATGGCCAAGAAAACATTTTTATTAAATTTTTCTCGACCTTAGCACATCCTTAGCACCTTAAAAATATGCTTTATAAACTTACTTACCGTTTACACATGCAAGTACAAGTGCAAGTAACCCAATACATAGACATATTTTTACTAATACAATCATAATGCTACACGCAATTTACACTGTGCCTTTTCTACTTGCCTGTGCAGGCAGGCTTTTTTATTTTATTAGTGAGAGGGTGTGAGAAGCTTGCGGTGTAGAACAAAAGGCACAAAATGAAAATTCGAAGGGATTTATGATGTGTCTGCCTTTTTTGGTATTCTCAGCATTAAACGTGTATATAAATGCCAAAAAGGCATGAATAAAAAAGGCTTAATGTAAATGTATGTGACTTTTTGTAGGGGTTTCAAAAGAATATTGTCAATAGAAGGCAGGCTGAAAAGGCATAGTGTGAATAGAGACTAAGCTCACTGGAAAGACATTTTCATTACAAGTAATTTTTTCACTTGCATGTAGGAGAATTGTCAAAAATAAAAACAGTGTTACCCTTTAAGGATTTTATTTTAATTTTAATGGATAGCTTATATGGAATAATTTTTAAAATGTTATTATTTCAACTTATATACAAAAAAAAAAATAAAATAAAACAAAAAGTAAGTACATGTAATCAAATATGATTTAACTATTATTCCTTTGCACTAAATTCGTTTCCCTGTAATGTTCCTATACCAAAAATTTGGCAGCCCACACATTAAAAACTAATATAGAGTCTAAACACAATGTTTGCGGTTCGGTGCGATTTCTCGTTGCGGGAGAGAAAAATAAACATAATACAACGGAAGACGGCGACGGCAACACTTGTCATTATTTGTTTAAATTTTTATTAATTTTTTTGTTCATACATTTTTATAAAAAATATACTCTTTGTATTAAATACATATTTTTTAATGGCAGCAGCTAAAAACAAAAAATAATTAAAATTTTATACATTCTCAGATATATTTGATAAACTTTTTAAGCTTTTATATTTTATGACAGACATTTTTGAACTTCAAAATCATGATTTTTGTTGTGAACACAGCCAATTATTCAAAAACTATGGCAACATCAGAAAGAGAAAGAGAGTCAGAAATTGAGAGAATAAAAAAGTCCGCAATGAAAATAAAATAGATTTTAAATTAATGCCGTTCCGCACTGCGGGTTATTACTTCAAAATCGTATGAAAAACCGCACCGCAATGAATTCTCGTTACATTGTGTTCAGACTCATAGACAAAAAAAAAGTACAAACAACGCACAGAAGAAAGAGAAAAACGAAATTTTCAAATATTTATAGTAACATATAGAAAAATGAAAATAAACTTGCACTTGACTGTGTAAACAATCAAGCAAGTTGCGAGTGTTTTTATTATTTCATTCAATGTATTGGTTGTTAATACGTACACGCAACTTGTAACAAGTTACCTGCATGTGTAAATGAAGCGTTATTACGTTTTGCTTGTAAAGCAGTCTTATCAATGAGTATGAATAAAAAAAAGCAATGTGAGTCCGATCACAGAGGAGATGTGTAAACATCTAGTAATGAAATTTTTTTTTAAGTTGGAAGTACTTATGCTTTTAGTATATTTTTTTAAATTAATTAATTAAAAGTATCAAAACTTTCAATATTGTAAATACATATGAATTTGTTGGTTTTTGTTTGTTTTATTAAACTTATTTGGTTAGTAAATGGGCACACTGCAGTATATGTACATGTACTGCATTCAAAATTGCAGTAAGTTGTAAATTTACTGATTACTAAAAAAAATTCAGTAAATTTTTACTGCTAATGAAATTTAATTTGCATTACCAGTAAAATCGTAGGGCCGTAGCAAGTGGCAAAGTTTTTTCATTCAAATTTTGAAACTTTTGTATGAAAAACATTTAGCCACTTGGTAGAATTTCATTATGAATACGGGCATTACTGATTACTGAAAATTCAATGCACCTCATCATATAACAAATCATTTAGGCAATTTATAAAAATTGTAGAAAAAAACTTTAGTAAGCAGTAAAAATTTACTTGTTAAACATTTTTTATTGTTTTTACTGAAACTTTAGTGGTACTGCAGTGCTCATCTATGGTAAATGCCTTTACTTTTACTTTTTAATTTTTAATTCCTGTTGTTCATCGTTTAGTTGTTGGTGTTCTTGTTGTTGTGTACGCATTGGAATTAAAATAAATTCAGTAAAATGCGACTTTGACTCGCGCACATTCGGTTTTGATCATTTTTTTTATTTAGCTTTCTTCCTTTTTTAAGTTTTTTCAGTTTAAACGATTTTTTTCAGTTTTATCGCTTTTTTCTCGTTTTGGCGTTTTTTTCTTCTCTTTTTGGGTTTTTTTAATTTTCGCAATTTTTTTCATTTAGGCCATTTTTTTAATTTTGGCGATTTTTTGCTGTTTTTTTGTGGTTTTTTTCATTTTGGCGATTTTTTCATATTGGCGATTTTTTTGTTTAAGGATGTTTTTAATTTGGGCGATTTTTGCGGTTTTTCGCGATTTATTTTAGTCCTAGAGATTTTTTTAATTTGGTGCTTTTCTTCGTTTTGGCGATTTTTTTATATTTGGCGATTTTATATTTTTTTGATTTTTTAGTTTTAACGTTTTTGAAAATTACAAGAGTTTTACTCTTACGGTTTCCAAGATACAGCAAGTTGTCAAAATTTCAAAGTCATAATTACATTAACTGATGGAACACCCATTGATTTAAATTTTTTAAATTTAGTGTTAATTGTTGTAGTCTGTATACAAATACACTAACTTTTAAAATTTCAAGTGTATATATGTACATACATACAATTGTATGTATATTACATGGGATTTTAACATTTTTCGTTGCTCGTTTTGTTACACCCTGTAGTTTTTAACTCTCATGTATTTGTTGTTGTAGTGGCCAAATGTCTACATATTGTGTCCAAATTTCAAGCCCGTAGCTCTTACGGTTCATTTTCCCCTTTGGTGTACGGAAATATACAGAAAAATAAACGGCGGCGGCGCACCGTCGGCTTCGAGCCGGTCGACTTGTTTCTCTGCTTGGTATTGCTTCTTTCAAACACTAACCCCCTGTTTGTGTAAAACGTTTGAGTTAAAAATCTTGGCGTTTTTGTAATAGTCTAAAGGAAACTTGTTCAACTTTTCTTTAATCTATTACAGAAACGCCATGATTTCTAACTCAAACGTCTTACACAAACAGGGGGTAATACACTCATACATAGCTCGCACCGATTTGACAATGCAAAGAAATCTCAGCAAAAAAATCAAAGTCAAAAGATTTTTACCCCCTACCGTATAGATGTTTACACATCAAAAATAAATATAAAATAATAATAAAAATTTTTTCAAATTACAGATTTAGGATGTGCACTTCGATTTAATTGCCTGACTGTATATATTCTAAGAACTTCATTTATTTTTAGTTTTTACCATCAGACAGCATGCATCGAATCGCGACCCCAATTTTTTTTAAATATTGTGCAATTTATTTAATAATCTGGAGCAAAAAGCCTATTATCATTATACCAGCAATAAAGTACTCAATAATATAGCATACTCAATTTCTCTTCTTGCTGCCTAAGTTCAGAAAACTTCAGTTCAAAACTGCGATCCATGAGTTCTTTGCTTTCTTGGAACCAAACACCAGTCTATTTTATAAAAATCTTGACGTTTCTGTTATATATTTCTAACCATTCTTTTTAGAACATAACATATTTTTTTTTTTTTTTGGGAAAAAATAACATTTTGTTTTACTTTAAAGGAATTGACTAATCTTTCTAACATGAATGAGTCTTCGTATTTAAATTGTAGGCTCCAACTAGAGATGGGAGCGTGTCTACAACACAACTCAACATGAAGTGTTCGTGACATAAAATCTGATTTCGTGCGTGGTCGGGTCGTATTGCTTGGAGCAAAATTTACACGAAAATATATGAAACGATTTTAGGTGAAAGAATTTCCAGTAAAAAAAAAAAAAAAATAATTACCTTTATTCCATTTGTCGACATCGACGTCAATTTAACACAATACCAAAAACTTGGGGCTTATTTACTCGCTCTCGAGAACAATTTTGTACAAATGACAATATATTTCCGTTTCCTAAGGTCTAGAAAATAGCATAAAAGTGCCAACAGGAGTCAGTTGCTTTCGATAACCGATACACAAGCAACAATTTTCTGGTGTTGTGTTAAAGTGACGTCGATGCCGACAACGGCATAAGGCTCCAACTAAATATTTTTTATCGTCAAACACGCAACACCAGCAAATTTTGTTGACAGTGTATGGATCTCTGAAGCTTTAAGTTCAGAAACTAAAACACTCACTGGGACGCTATCCTCTCAGTCCAGAGGTGTTGGGTTCGTTTCCCGCCATAAAGCTTGGGTGTTTTCTGTAGACAAGCTAGTTGCTTCGCGGGTTGTGTTTGTTAAAAAAAAATTTAATATAAAAAATTATTTTTTTTGCTATTCAATATTTCGTAATCGGAAAATTTATCGCGGACGTATTTCGTACGTGTTGGAGATCTTGGCATTCGTGTTTGGGTCGTGTCGTATTGGAAGAATTATAGGCGCACCCATCTCTAGTGCCAATAGTAGGACTTTAAGCAAATAAGACCACATCTGCTAAATTTATAAGAGTGGGTCACCTGCAGATTTCAAGAGTGCAAATTTTGGATTAAATATGTTGAGGTGATTAAAAGAATTTCAATAAATCCTGACGTATTTGAGCATAATTTCATAATAAATTAAAAGAGTAATCACAGAAATTTTTATCACTTTTAATTCTAGTCTTTATTCAAATTCAATTCTCTGATCTATTTCTTCAACAAAACGGGTGTGGCAAGAGGAGCAGCATGCACTACTGGAGCAGCGACATAAGCAGCAGGGAAGGCAGCCGAGTGAGCAACATGATGTGAATTATAACTGGAGGCATAAGGAGCCACATACGAAGCATGACCAACAACAGCGGCAGCAGGAGCAGCAGCATAAGTAAAAGGTGCCGAGTAAGCCAAGGGAGAGGTGTAAGCAGCAGCAAAGGGAGCTGTATAGGCTAGAGGAGCCACAACACCGGGCTTAGCCAAAGCAACAGCCAATAAAGCGAAAAAGCAGACAGCAATCTAAATAAAATTTATAACAATTAGAAAAAATTTTTCAATTTTAATGCAACAAATAAACTTACGAATTTGAACATTTTGCTTGAAGGAATAATTTGAATTGAATACAATTTTCAGTGAAGATCTGCAAGCTTAAATAGCAATTTAAAGGTTTACTTCTTTTTCGGTCATTATATTTAGAGCACAAAACAAACAACTAAATCAAAAGTAAATTTTTGTAATGTCAAAGAAATTATAAATTCCAAGCATGCAGCCGCTCAAAGTTGTACGTTTTTTTTGTATGGTGCACTCGTGTTTTAACAAAAAAGAAGAGTATTGAACTTTCAGCAAAAGCAAAAAGTGTTTTAATATGTATTAAAAATTATTTGGTTTATTTGAACGAACTTGAAGGTGTTGGATTTATTTGTTTTCTTTTTTTTTGTGGTTTATTTACTGTTGCTTTTAACCCTGACCTTGCCTTATTTATGAAAAATGTAAATGAAATGGTTTTAGGTTTAAATATGCAACTCAAGTTAACTGAAGAATTGCTGCTATAAAACAGCTTGATGGCTGGCCAATAATTATCAAACTTTGTTCAACCACTCAACTAAACTTTAAAAAAATGTTCAAATTCGTAAGTAAAATTTTGAAAGGATTTATGTCATAACTTTGGTTCTACAATTTTACATAATTTTTGTTTTAAATTTAGATTGCTGTTTGCTTCTTCGCTTTATTGGCTATTGCTTCTGCAAAGCCAGGTGTTGTGGCTCCTCTAGCCTATACAGCTCCCTTTGCTGCTGCTTACACCTCTCCCTTGGCTTACTCGGCACCTTTTACTTATGCTGCTGCTCCTGCTGCCGCTGTTGTTGGTCATGCTTCCTATGTGGCTCCTTATGCCTCCAGCTATAATTCACATCATGTTGCTCACTCGGCTGCCTTCCCTGCTGCTTATGTCGCTGCTCCAGTAGTGCATGCTGCTCCTCTTGCCACACCCGTTTTGTTGAAGAAATAGATCAAAGAACTGAATTTGAATAAATTATAAATTAAAGCAAAAATTTATTTTGAACGTTTTTTCATTATTGGACAAACAAAAAAAAAAAAAGAATTTTCAAATTATTTTTTTGAACTAACGCCATTGTTTGATAATTTGATATTTAATTAATTCACTGGCTGATTCTATAATTTTTTTAAATTGAAAAATTTTTTTAATCAACTGGTTGATTGACTTTTAAATAATATTATACATGATACAATAATATAAAGGTAAAACCGTTCTCTCTTTTCGTCGCCATATTAACTTTCTGACGTTTGTCCCGATTCTTTTTTACTCTCAAAATTAATTCTACCTTATTAATTTATGAAATCCGAGTTTTTTTATTAATTTTTTGACGTTCTTGTTTATTAAATTGAAAATAATGAAAAATATTTTAATTATTTCATAAATTTATAAAAAATAAATAAGTTACAGCAGCACCAAGAACGGCAGCAAGCAAGATACAACAGGAAGGAAATTTCCAACTGAATCAAGGCGGAACTTTGTATTTATACTCTCTGGTGTATTGCCTTACATCAACTGCGTCCAAGCTATACGCGCTATGTGCAAAGTTTTACAAAAGACACACTGACGAGAGCACAACATCCAACATCGAACGTAATTAAAAAATATTTCAATAGAATTTATATGAAAATATTTCGTAATTCGATAACGAGTGCCGCGATTTGCCTCCAGATCTCGGCGATATCTTTGGTCTTTGCAAAGAAACAATAACAAAGCTGTTTATCTGAAATACATATAACGGGTGTTTTTTTCAGAGGTATAGAACTTCGAATTGAAACAAAACACAAGAAAATCGTTTTAATGTCCATCAATTTGGCTTTATTGGAAGGATAATTTTATGCCATTATTGTTTAAATATGATTTCGGGCATGTGGCCGCCGCGGCTGGCTCGAATAAAGCCAATTCTACAGGTCCAATTTTCAACCACTTTTTCGAGCATATGGGGCCGTATGTTGGCAATAACGCCACGAATGTTGGCTTCCAAGTCCCCTAACGTTTCTGGTTTGTTGGCGTAGACGAGCGACTTCACATATCCCCAAAGAAAATAATCCAATGGTGTCAAATCACACGATCTTGGTGGCCAATTGACAGGTCCATTCCGCGAAATT
This sequence comes from Tachina grossa, assembly GCA_949987645.1. Lineage (NCBI taxonomy): Eukaryota > Metazoa > Arthropoda > Insecta > Diptera > Tachinidae > Tachina > Tachina grossa. Next base: position 17,964,530 of record OX465276.1, on the reverse strand, counting down.
ATGCGCTCATCGAATGTTTCCTTCAATAAATCGATTGTGACGTGCGCTGTGTGGCATGTAGCGCCGTCTTGTTGGAACCACAACTCATCCACATTCATGCCATCCAATTCGGGAACAAAATAGTCGATTATCATGGCTCTATACCGGTCTCCATTAACGGTAACTGACTCTCCAGCATTATTTCGGAAAAAGTATGGCCCAATGACTCCACCAGCCCATAGAGCACACCAAACAGTCAGTTTTTGTGGATGTAATGGCGTCTCAAGGGTCTCATGTGGATTCTCTTCACTCCAAATGCGGCAATTTTGCTTGTTGACGTAGCCATTCAAGCAAAAATGAGCCTCATCACTGAACAAAATTTTGCGATGAAAATCAGCATCGAGATCAATCTCATTTTCGGCCCATACACCAAAATCACGACGCATTGCATGGTCTCGCGGCTTTAATTCTTGCACAAGCTGGATCTTGTAAGGTCGCAAGCCAAGATCTTTGCGCAAAGTCTTCCATAAAGTTGATGGACAAAGCTCCAATTGCTGTGCACGGTGGCGAATCGATTCATTCGGGTCCTCTTCAACACTTTGCTCTACAGCGACAATTGTTTCTTCGGTGCGCACTATTCGACGTCTCTGCGGATGCGTATTATCACATAGAGTAAACGTAGTGCGAAAACGATCCATGGTTAACCGAATTAATTGCTCTGATGGACGATTATGTCGACCATAAAATGGACGGAGCTTGCGGTAAACTTCGCGAACTGAACCATTATTTTCGAAATAAATTTGCACGATTTGCAAGCGTTGTTCTTTTGTCAACCTGTTCATGATGAAATGGCAAGCCAAACTAAATATTAATCACTTGACAGCTGACAAAATGGCCGCCAGTTAAAAAAGTGATGCCAACTTAAAGTTCTATACCTCAATAAAAAACCCCCAATATTAGAGTGTGTGTGTTTGGACGTAGCTGCCTTACATTATTCGGATGAAATTGTTAACGGGTTGTATGTAGCATTCTTAAGAACACTATTAGACCACGTGGTCCATTTTAAGGAGAAATGTGATAATTAAATGTTTCTAGTCTAATCATAGGCCATGTCCTTAGCAAACAAAAAAGCATTAACTCTTATTCAGCTACGTCCAAGCTATATGCACAATGTGCAAACTTTTATAAATAGCTTTTTGTACTTTCACACCGACGAGAGCACAACAGGCAACCACATCTCAGCGACAACAATGCCTGCTGTTAGTTTGCAAAGAAAGAAGAACAAATTTAAGAGCTTTGAAAGGTGTTTATCTCAAATGCAAATGTCGCAGTATGTGTGTTGTGCTTGATGTAAACCAGCAATAAATGTGCATACGAATTATATGCGAATGTGTATTATATGTATGAAACATCCGTGAATACCGCTAATAAAACATCGATGTATCGCTTCTATTTACGGCGTTTATCGATGTATCGCTTCTATTTACGGCGTTTCTTTATATCGATGTTTTTAAGAACGTAGTTTCATCCCAAGCCGTGGGGCTTTTTTTGTTATCTATTGAATTAAATAATTAATCAAATATTTGCTTTTGTAGGTCTTATTACACACAGATTTCGTTATTCTCATTCATGTTCAATTAACATTAAAATAACAAAAATTAAAATTTTTAAAAACTCCCGACTTTTTTCAGAAAAGATGTTATATCTTCTAAACGGCTGGACCGATTTTTTTTCAAACATAGCTAAGAACCCTCTCGATCAAGTCATCTTTCAAACAGAAAAGCCTAAATGAAAATCGGTACAGCCGTTTGGCCTGTACGTGGACACAGACAGACACACAGATACACAGACACACACTACAAACTTATAACACCCGTTTTTTTAGTCGGGGGTTAAAAATATGCGTTTAACTACAATTTCTAAACTCAAATTACACATTTCAAAAAGCATTCCTACTATAAAAGTTGCCATTATATGTGTGTGGCAACGCTTTCCTCTCTGTTTACAAAGAAACAGTAATCAAATAATCGGGGAAAAAGTCATAATTAATTTTGTACGTCAAATGTGGTTGTACCTTTATATTATTGTATCATGATATTATATTAAATAATTGATTTAATCATTCTATGATTAAGAAAATAAGATGTTGAAATTTTTGTTAAGATTTTTAGCTTCTTACGTATATATATTTAGTAATTCTCAATTATATTTACAAAATTTTTATACAAAGACACTAAAGGGCAGATTTTCTAAATGCGTTTAAATTTTTTTTAAACGAATTTTCTTTATTTTTCATGCACTTTTGAAACGAAATTGTTTACATAAACTGCTTATAAGATTCTAAAGCCGAGATCCCACTATCGGCACAATATACCGATTTTCGTCGGTTCACTGCAATCAAGTCATAAGTAATATACCAAAACGGATTTATTTCTCAATTAGTTCTTAAATAAGACTAATAAGGCTTTATTACCACTGCAGTGCAGTGCAATTACCTAACTATTTTTCAATTAGTTGAGTAATAATGCCATTTCGCTGCTTTTCTTATGACTTTGTTTCAGTAAGCCGATGAAAATCGGTACATTGTGCCGATAGTCGGTTTAAAAATGTTCAAGGATATGATTGTAAGTGTTTCGATGATTTTCAATCATTATGGTTAATGTATTTCAGTAAGAAAAATGAATAAGTGCGAGTTTGAGTCGCACTCGTGAGAGTTCTGTGCGGACACTACATACTCGTACATATGTAATACTATACAAACCTTTTAGTTTTACCGCTCATTTCTTTTTGACGATTTTTTTTTCAGTTTTTGGCGATTTATTTAGATCTTTGACATATTTTTTGTTTTGGCGATTTATTTAGATTTTGGCGACTTTTCATTTTAGCATTTGTTTGTTTTGACGATTTTTTAAGTTTTTGGCGATTTAGTTGACGCTTTTTCCAGTTTTGACGTTTTTTTCGTTTTTGGGAATTTTTTTTTATTTTATTTATTGTTGTGTCCATTTTTTCGGTTTTTGGCAATTTTTTTTATTCTGGCGATTTTTATTGATTTTGGCGATTTGTTTTTGAATATTGACGATTTTTCTAGGCTTGGCTTTTTTTTGTTTTTGGAAATTTTTAGTTTTTGCGCTTTTTAGGGTTCCGTACACCAAAGGTGAAAAGGAACCGTAAGAGCTACGGACCTGAAATTTGGACACAGTATGTAAGAACCTTGGCCGGTACAACAACAAATACATGAGAATTAAAAATTAAAGGGTGATCCAAAACGAGCAACGAAAAATGTTAAAATCCCATGTAATATACATACAATTGTATATTGAAACTTGAAATTTGTAAAATTAGTCTATTTTTATACAGACTACAACAATTAACACTAAAATTTAAAAAATGAAAATTAAAGGGTGGTCCATCAGTTAATGCAATTTTGACTATGTAATTTTGACAATTTGCTATATCTTGGAAACCGTAAGAGGCAAACACTTGAAATTTTCAAAAACGGTAAACTAAAAAAAACCGAAAATTATAAAATCGCCAAACCAAAAAAAAAAAAAATCGCCAAAACGAAAAAAATCGCCAAAATTAAAAAAAATTTCTAACACTAAAATAAATCGCCGAATTCGAAAAAATGGCCAAAATGAAAAAAAAACGCCAAAAATCGAAAAAATCGCCAAAACACGAAAATGTCGCCAAAACTAAAAAAAATTGTTTAAATAAAAAAAATCGCAAAAATGAAAAAAAATCGCCAAAAATAAAAAAAAAATCGCCAAAACAAGAAAATAAAGTGTCAAAACTAAAAACGAAGCCAAAACTTAAAAAAAATCGCCAAAAAATTTGAAATTTTCAAAAACGGTAAAACTAAAAAAACCGAAAATTATAAAATCGCCAAAAAAAAAAAAAAAAAATTGCCAAAAATTAAAAAAAAAATCGCCAAAACGAAAAAATCGCCAAAATTAAAAAATAAGTTGCTAACACTAAAATAAATCGCCAAATTCGAAAAAATTGCCAAAATGAAAAAAAAGCCAAAATGAAAAAAACACCAAAAATTTAAAAAAAATCGCCAAAACGCGAAAATGTCGCCCAAAATAAAAAAAATTAAATAAAAAAAATCGCAAAAATGAAAAAAATCGCCAAAAATAAAAAAATCGCCAAAAACCGAAAAAATTCGCCAAAACAAGAAAATGAAGTGTTAAAACTAAAAAAAGAGCCAAAACTTAAAAAAATCGCCAAAACCGAAAAAACGCAAAAACCGCCAAAACAAAAAAACCGAAAAGATCCCAAAAACGAAAAAATGCCAAAACTATATATTATATAGGATGAAGTTTGTATTAAATTACATATCTAGTGTTCGTACGGAACCCTTCGTGCGCGAGTCAGAGTCGCACTTTACTGAATTTATTTTTCCTTTTTGGCAATTTTTTTTTAGTTTTTTAGAGATTTATTATTATGGCAATTTTTTCAGTTTTTCGCAATTTTAGTTTGTTTTTGTGATTTATTTCGGTTTTTGGCTTTTTTTGTTTAATATTGACGCTTTTTTAATTATGGCGTTTCTTGTTCGTTTTAGCGATTTTTTAGTTTTGACGGTTTTTTTGGCCATTTTTTGGTTATTTGGCTATTTAGTTTATTTAGTCTTAGTGATTTTTTTAAACTTTGGCGCTTTTTTCGTTTCGGCAATTATATCGGTTTTTGGCGATTTTTTAAATTTGTACCTGGATTGAATAACTTTTTTTTACGATAATCGTATCATTAATATTTTAGCGATATTCGCTTTCGGTTGATGTTAAAAAAGTGAAATCACAAGTTAAAATTTATTTGATTTCATTTTATGTTTCTTTGTGCTTTTCTCTTATTTTGAGATTTTTTATGCGGATATGTCACGTGATATATAATTAAAGGAGCGAGTAAAACACAGCTTGGATATTATCGTAAAAAAAGAAATCACACAATGACATTATCGTTATTCCAAACGGATAAATATAGTAATATGTATTACGAATATCGGTTCGAAAAAAGTTACTGAATCGAAGAATTGGGGGCTTACTCTGTAATTCGTAACTAAAGCATTTTCTTTCGCTTGGAAAGACGAAGTAGACCTCCTAATATATTGTAAACTGTTCGTTAATAAGTTATCTTGGTTCAACTTCACATATGTATGTATGGTGGTTGCAGTCAAAAAAACTAAAAAATCCCACTTGGGAGTTTTGGGATTTTTTTTAGGAACTGTGTAATACCTAAATATGAAAGCAAATTTTTTTATTTTTGCATATAATTTATTATCTAAGCTCGCATTTTTCTTCTGTTCTAATTTTTTTCTTCTTCAGAAAATTAAAAAATCTTGGGGATTTTGGGTATTTTCTAATTTTTTTTTAGGAATTGTGTAATGAAAGCAAATTTTTTATTTCTACTTATGAAACTCGTCAGAAGGATTCAAGGAAGAAAAATTCTTGAGAAAAGCAAAAAAAAAAAAAAAAAATTATAGAAAAAGTCTCAAAATGTTATTGGGAATTAGGTACACAAACAAAAAACAAACATATTCAAAATCGAATAAAGATAATGTAGATAGACTTGAGTGCTGATGAAGTGCGTGTATGCACAGAAAAATGCACATTTCCCTCCAAGCTAAAAAGTATAGTTTAATTTTTCTTCTCTTCCTTAGAAAGTCTCATTAATTAACATAAATATTTCATTTAATAAGAATTGAAAATACTGAACTTGTTGAGCCCGATTAAGAAATTATTCCTGATTAAAATTCACTCAACTTCAATTAAATTTAATACTTATCAAAGTTGTTTATTGTTGAACATTTTTTCTTTTGTTTGAGGCTTTAAAAAAAAAAATCTATAAGATTTCCCATTCAAAAGAAACTCTACTTCGTCACTAGATTTTGTCAAAATCTATTACAATTTAGTGATTCTTTGGTTGTAGCTAAGAAAAATGTTCATTAAATGGTTTTTGTTTTAGATAAGAAATCTTGATAAATATCAAAAAAATCTTGGTGTAAAAGTTACACATTTCACAAAGATTTCAATTGAAATCTGTTAGATTTTGTGCAAAAAATAAAATCAAAACTTTGTTTGTTTGTTTTTTTCGGATTAAATTATTTTATTTCAGTCTTAAATATTCAACAATTTACTTTTTTAACAAAACAGGAGCAGGAACAAAAGGGCTGGCGAAGGGTGTGGCATAAGCAGCACTCACAACAGGAGCAGCGGCATAAGCGGCATGAGCGGCATGTACTACTGGAGCAGCAGCATAGGCGGCAGGGAAGGCAGCAGAATGAGCAACATGATGGGCATTATAGCTGGAAGCATAAGGAGCCACATAAGAAGCATGACCGACAACAGCGGCAGCAGGAGCAGCAGCATAAGTCAAAGGAGCAGAGTAGGCAAAAGGAGCTGGATAGGCCAAGGGAGCAACAACACCAGGCTTGGCGACAGCAACAGCCAACAAAGCGAAGAAGCAAACAGCAGCCTGTAAAATAATAAAATATTAAAAGAAATAGTTTTTTTTCTAGTTTTAAGTTTTAAACTTACGAATTTGAACATTTTGTTTTAGGTTTGTGTTTGTTTCAGTTTGGACAAATTGAAATTGATACTAAAATCACTTAAACTTAAGACTTTTATAATAAAAATGAGTTCTCCGTAACACCAGCACAAATGACAACGCTGATGGACATCAAAATAAATTTTGTGGGTAATAAAAGCAAGAAAGAAAAAACAAAACTTCTCATAAATATTTTCAAGGCTAAAAATATTGCAAGAAGTGGTGAGTGGGCGTTAAAGACCAGAAATACCCATCACACACCTACACACACATGTGAAAATTTTTTTCTAATCCCAAAGACTTTATTATTTTTCTTAAACGTTAAAAAAAAATTGCTGAACGAACGGCTGACCAACAAACATTTAAAATAATTTTTATTTATTTTTTATGCATGTGCGAGTGAATATTTTTTGTCTATGGCAGGGACCTGCTTAGAATTTATAATTATTTGCTGATGGCCGTTTTTGTTGGTCAATTTTGCAATGTACGTTATTCAAGCCAAGACAAAAAAAAAAAATTGTAGTTTCTTTTGATTTTAGTTAAATAATTTGATTGAGTATAAATACCTGTAATAAGTTTAGCTTTAACTAGTTTATTTTAAAACGTTGAATAGAACTACAATTAATTCAAGCAAAATCAACATGTACAAATTCGTAAGTAAAATTTTTAAAAATTAAAATTAATTTTTTTGGTGATTATTTTATTGTTGAACAAATTTTTGGTATACATTAGATCGCTGTTTTATTGTTTGCTTTGTTGGCTGTGGCCGCCGCCAAGCCTGGTGTTGTAGCTCCCTTGGCCTACACCGCACCAGCTGCTGCTGTTGTGGGCAGTGCGGCTTATGTTGCACCTTACGCCTCTAGCTACAATGCCCACTCTGTGGCTCACTCTGCTGCCTTTCCTGCCGCCTATGCTGCTGCTCCCGTGGTAGCTGCTTCGCCTTATGTTGCTTCACCTTATGTTGCTTCGCCTTATGTTGCTTCGCCTTATGTTGCTTCGCCTTATGTTGCCGCTGCAGCCCCAGTGCTCTTGAAGTAAACTGTGATTTGAAACCATTTGTTCTTGTTGTTGTTAGTGAAATAAAATTAAAGTGAAACGTTTAAAATTAAAGTGCAAAATTATTGAATTTATTAAAAATATCATAAAATAATTTCTGTTCTATTTAATGGGATATCCTCTACTATCAACTCTGGCATCGAAAGAGAATGTCTTTGAACTACAACTTCACAAGCTACATACTTAAAATTCTTTAAGAAAATTTCCCTTCTATACAAAACTTTTAGCCGAAAATGTAATCAAAATGTCTTAGAAAGAGTCGAAATATATATAGAGTGTATTTAGTAATAATAACGTATGTGAGAAGTGTCTTTGGTAATGCAAACGCAGGCAAAGAGAACGTTAACGTCATTAACAATATTCTATGAGTTCCAAATTTAACCAGTTAAAGTCGGCAACAATGGTCAAAATATATTTCAAGGATTGTTTGCAATAACAACGTATGTACACACAGATAAATTTCAACTTAAAATCTACTAAAACAAGGTTAATCTAATATCTTTCGGCAATGATTTTGCTTCATATGTGTTTCATGTTAATTTAACATGATTTATTGTAATTGTCAAAGAAAATTTTTCCTTTTGAAATAACTTTATTTCACGTTGAATTAAAATTTACGTACTGTTAAAATCAAAATGAAGAATCATGTTGAATCAAAGTTATTTCAAGTTAGATCAACATGAATTTTATTTAATGTAGTAATTGTATTTTATTAATTATTTAACTTACGTGTGGTTGATAAAGACATGGGAAACATTTTTGTACATAAATTAAATTGGCTTCCCCGGCCAAGATTTGAACTCGGAACTCATCAGCACAACAACTTTAAAAATTCTTAAGATACACACTAAATATGTATCATATTGAATTATATTATAATTTAACATTATTTCTTATCATTTAACATACAATTTATTTGAAAAAAAAACAAAATGCTTTGACTTGAATAGTTTTAATTAAAAAAAAAATACAAAATACTTTGACTCAACTCCAGGATTCGAGCCTGCGATCCTCCGATGAATGAATTTGAATCAACCTTTTTGGCATGGTAATTTTACATTGGTATTATTTTCTGTGTGCAGGAATTGCTTTTAGTAATAACAGCGTATGTAAGAAGTGTCTTTTTTAATGATAACCCAGGCAAAGAAAATGTTAACGAGGCACGTGTGATAATTTTTCACTAACAATTTTATATGAGTTCCAATTTCAAAGCGTCAACTTTCAAAATAAAATAATAAGTCAGCAGTAGATTTCAAGTGTCTTTAGTAATAATAACGTATGTAAGAAGTGTCTTTAACAATAACAACGTATGTAAGAATTGTCTTCAGTAATAACAGCGTATGTGACATATGCTTTTAGTTCCTATATTTATGATTTGATCAGGCTAAAGTTCGTTCGCTTTGTGAGCCAAATTTTATGTGATAATTATTAATGAACAAAGAACACCAAAGTTAGTTGTAAATATTCTGACAAACATGTAGTAGAACGTAACAACTAGCTTTTTTCGAAGGCCACTACACCTTCATCATCAGCGTTCTTTTGTGTTTGGTCCACTGTGTGTGGTGTCAGTTGATGTAGATTTCTGATTTATATACTCAGCCGTTATTGCAAATTGAATATGTGAATTGTTTTGATTGATTTTTTGTAATGAAAGCTCAATTTTAAAATCTCTAAGCTTACAACAGTCTTACCATTGTCGTTTTTGTTTTTTTTACTAATTATGCACATGTAAGTTAATTTGCTTAATTTTGTTCTACTTAAGACAAACTTTTTTGGTTTGTTAATATTAAGTATATATACTTAAATTCTGTCACTACTAATTTTAGTTAATATGCATAACTATTATTGCTCGGACTTCATTTGCTTCTATATTTATGATTTTATCAGGCTTTTAGTATTAACAACGTATGTAAGAAGTGTAGTTAGTAATAACAGCGTATGTGTCTTTCGCAATGAAAACGCAGTCAAAAATAATGTTAACGAGGCACATGCGATATTATTTTATATGAGTTCCTTAATCCGAGACCTTTTAAATTAAAAATCTAATTCAGGCAATTCAGTAAGTGTAATTTGAAAAATATCAGCATTAAGAACAGTAAAAATTATTATGTCCCTATTGGAAAACCCTTCTTGTGTACATACACATTTTTCTTATTGGGTGTGCTGTCCTTCATGTAATAATTATTTTAATAACATATATGTTACTTGTTTTTATTATTTTGCACATTACTGACCATAATGATACGCTTAACAGCGGCTAATAAAGAACAGCAATAAAATTAACGGCCGCTTATAAAAAAAAACAATACATAAAAAATTTAAATTATGGAACAAAAAAAATTCTTACTTTAGTTGGCAATTTTTCAAGTTGCAAAAATAAAATATTTAATCAAAATATTGATTAAATAAAATGAGATGTTAAAGAAAATCAGGATGGATCAGGACATGGCGATGACATGAAGGTGAAGAAATCTTTCTTGCATGTGGTAAAAAAAGAAAAGTAATAAATAAATCCAGTAAAGTGTGACTTTGACTCGCACGCAAAGGGCTCCGTACGGAAACTAAATATGTTATACTACAGGACCTTTTAAGTTTTGGTGCTTGTTTCTTTTTGGCGATTTTTACGGTTTTTGGGGGCTTATTTCGGTTTTTGACGATGTTTTTAGCTTTGACGCTTTATTTTACTTTTGGAGGTTTTTCAGTTTTGGCGATTTTGTAGTTTTGGTGCATTTTTCGTTTAAGCGATTTGTTCTGTTTATGGCAATCCTTTTTGATTTTTTTTTGGCGATATTTTCGGTTTTTGGCGATTTTTTTTGCACTAACGCAATTTTAGTTTTGGCGTTTTTTTTCATTTTGGTGATTTTTTAGTTATGGTGCTTTTTTTGTTTATGCGATTTGTTCTGTTTGTGGCAATCCTTTTTGTTTTTTTTGGCGATATTTTCGGTTTTTGGCGATTTTTTTTGTTCTAACGCAATCTTAGTTTTTGTAGTTTTGGTGCTTTTTTCGTTTAAGCGATTTGTTCTGTTTATGGCAATCTTTTTTGTTTTTTTTTTGCGATATTTTCGGTTTTTGGCGATTTTTTTTTGCACTAACGCAATTTTAGTTTTGGCGTTTTTTTCATTTTGGTGATTTTTTTAGTTATGGTGCTTTTTTTCGTTTAAGCGATTTGTTCTGTTTATGGCAATCTTTTTTGTTTTTCTTGGCGATATTTTCGGTTTTTGGCGATTTTTTTTGTACTAACGCAATTTTAGTTTTGGCGTTTTTTTTCACTTTGGTGATTTTGCAGTTTTGGTGCTTTTTCGTTGTAGCGATTTTTTCTGTTTATGGCTATGTTATGTTTTTTTCGGTGATATTTTCGGTTTTTGTTGATTTTTTTTTGTTCTATCGCAATCTTAGTTTTTGTAGTTTTGGTGCTTTTTTCGTTTAAGCGATTTGTTCTGTTTATGGCAATCCTTTTTGTTTTTTTTTGGCGATATTTTCGGTTTTTGGCGATTTTTTTTGTACTAACGCGATTTTAGTTTTGTAGATTTTGCAGTTTTGCTGCTTTTTCGTTGTAGCGATTTTTTTGTTTATGGCAATCCTCTTGGTTTTTTGGCGATGTTTTCGGCTTTTGACAATTTATTATGGATTTTGGGAATTTCTTTTAGTATTTACGCTTTATTATAGTTTTTTTTAACTTTTTAGTTTTGGCGCTTTTTTTCTTTTTTGTGATTTTTTTTTTGGTTTTTTCAAAATTTTTTTCTTAGGCGATGTTTTTATTTTGTAAATTTTTTTGGGGTTTGTCTTCTTTTTCTGTTTTTTTTTGCGATTTCTTTTCGGTTTTTTGCAATTTTATTTTAGTTTTGGACATTTTTTAATTTTGATGTTTTTTCGTTTTGGCGATATTTTGTTTTTTTTGCGGTTTATTTGTTTTGGCGATTTTTTCGATTTTGGCGATTTTTTTGTTTTGGCGATTTTTTTTAGCATTGACGCTTACATTAGTCTTGGCGTTTTTTCGTTTGAAGATTTTTTAATTTTTGACGGGTTTTTTGCGATGTTTTCGGTTTGTGACAATTAAGTTTCGTTTTAGTGATATTTTTGCTCAGCGCTTTTTTTGTTTTAGCGCTTTTTTTGTTTTAGCGATTTTTTTTCGTTTTTGGCGATTTTTTATTTTGGGACTTTTTAGTTTAAAAAAATTGAAGTTTTGAGTTAGTGATGCAGACTTAATTCTCATATCGTTCTTCATTTTGTGTAAAGCTTCATACGAGTACACATATCGAGCCATAACCGCTAAAATAGCTTAAGCGACACATATTTTGGACTTCGTTTTTTTTTGTGGCGAGAATCGACAATTTACGATCGCAAATGATCGATTGTCGTCAAAAATGGAAATTTGAAAACTATGTCGCTTAAGCTATTTTATCGGTTATGGCACGATATCTTGTTTACTCAACTCTTGAGAGAAAAACTAAATTTACTTTTCCGATTAAGTTTTGTGTAAATTGGAAAGTTCAAACTGGTTTTCTGGCAAAATGTTTTTTTTTGAGTCATGATGTTGTTTGAGTAAATAAGCTATGTGTTTTGATTCTGTTTATCTTAACTAAGTAACTTATTAATTTTATTGTAAATGTATTTTTTAATTAATATGTTGAGTGTAGAAAAACTTTTCTTTTTTGTTTAGAGAATTGAATTGAATTCACCACCGCCACAATTATCTAAGGTACGGCCACACTTGGCAAATATTTGCCCAAATAAGCGTCACCACTAAATGCTAATGCAAAATCATTCGATTCAGATAGGTGTTTATAAAATTAAACTGTTTCCTACATAACTAATAGACAAAGTCATAGAATGCTGTATTACTGGAAACTGTTTAACTAAATAAACACGTCTCTGAATTGAAAAGTTTTTGGGTTTATGACTCCATTAGGCTAAACTTCGTCCCGCTCTTTATTAAGCAACAAATTGTACTAAAGACAAGTTGTAAATCATTATAACAAACACTGGCAGAACGGAACAACTTGTTGTTTAAAAAGGCGTTCTTGTGTGTGGTCTCAATTGATATAAACTTCAGCTTTATATACCCGTATATGTACATATATTTCAATGCAAAAAGGAATACGTGAATTGTTTTAATTTATTGCACTCCAATTTTTAAAGCTTTTCGTTAGTATTTATTTAGTGATTACGCTTATTTTAGGCAAATATTTGCCAAGTGTGATCATATCTTTAGACTATTAAATACAGTATTCACAATTTTTTTTTTGGCTTTAAAATCTTAAATATTATTTATTTATATTTATGCATATTTTAAATGCAACATTTCCACTCGACAGCTGACAATTATTCAATATGTTTGTTGGCTGTTGTTTGGCCATTTATTTATATATTACGCTTATAAAGTAGTTTGTGTTTTTGTTTCCAAAAAAACGGAAATGAATTTTATTCAAGTTGAAGCAAAACCAAAGCCAAAAAGGGAGGCAAGAATACTTTAGTCAGATGAGTCGTATGTGGTGTTTTTTTTTTTGTAAGAGAAAATGTTGTTGAATGCTATTAAATAAAATTAAGATTGTATATATGAATTGCAATTACATATATGATGATCTAAGATACTTTTACTTTACTAAAGGGCATAAAATTTCAAATGAAATCATTAACAAGCAGGTGTTTTACTTCGCTTTATGGAAAGTTGATGGCGAGCCGGAGAGTAAAATTATGATTGTGTTCATAACGGGTATTGAAATAGGAGCTTCTAAACCTTACCAGTTCATAAGAGACATATTTTCGAATCTAGATCTGTCGAATTGGCTGTCATGTATCTAGCTAGACCTGCTTAACTAACAAGAACATTTTGTTTAGATTTTTAATTTTTTTTTAGCTAATATTACAAAACTAATCCCATTATCGTTATTTATATGGTATAATAACTGAATTACATTAAGCATTTTTTTCATGAAATTAGTTGCATGACAATTTTTTATTTGTGAATAGGAGGCCTGGAGGAGCAACTTATATCAAAAACTTTTTTGATATAAAAAATACATCAGAGATTCATTCTACGCTATTTTTTATATAACATTCTCTTTTATAGCGCTGCAACAAGCAAATAGAAAAAGTTGCGTGCAATTAACGTTGAAGCCACACGTTCAATAAATCGCTTTAAATTTCATCACACATACTGTATGTCAAAATTAGTGAAAATTGATAGCTGTGGCACAAATTGATAGCCAATTTTGTTTGTTAAATGCCAGCGACGAAGAAAAAACTAAAATTTGTAGCTTTGACCAGCTTCTCAAATTGAAAATTCAACTGCCATATAGGTGAATTGGAAAGCAATCTAGTTTTCAAATTTATATAAAAAGTTTGAGAGTGTTAGTGAAAAGAGTGTGAGTGTATTGCAAATTGAATGGAATTGAAAGAAAAAAATTTAACGTGTGGCCTCTAAAGCAAATTTAATTAATTTTTTTTTAGTTTAATTATTATTGTTCAAACTACATTTCTTTCTATATTTATGACTACATTAGGCTTAAGTTCGCAACGCTCTTTAAGCCAAATTACATGTGATAATTTTTAAGGAACAAATAACACCAAAAGTAATTTTAAATATTCTGACAAACACTAGCAGAACGAAACAAATAGCTGCTTTCGATGGTCACTGCTTTCAGCAAATTGTAATACGATGAATCAAACCAGCTCACATACTCCCTTTGCACTAAAAAACTGAGTATATAAAGCAGAAAGCTGTATCAACTGACACCACACACACAGTAAACCGAAAACAAAGAACGCTGATGGTGCAGCAACCTTCCAAAATAGCTAGTTGTTCTGTTCTGCTGTAGTTTGTCAGAATATCTGCAATGAAATTTGGTGTTATTTGTTAATTAGTAATTATCATTATTATTAATCTAATCAGAAATTAAGTTTTATTTTGCCATGAAGTTTAAAACTTTCAATAAGTGTGTTGTAAAACAAGTTTTTTTTTTAGCTTTATTAATCTCTGACAGTATAGGCTCGATACGTATGCTTATGTGCAAATAAAATCCTCACAAAAACATCAATGTGAAAAAAGAACAAGTTCCTATCAAAAATTTCGGCCATCAAAAGCAGTGAGATATAAATTTTGACCAAGTTCTTGTTTGGCACAACACCTATCACTGACATATGCTATGCATTATATACATTTGTAATCGTAAGGGTGTCATATAATTTCTAGATAATCTGCTAACTTGGCAATATTTTTACCGATATAAAGAAATGAACATTATTCTCTCTTTTTTTAGAAGGGTAAAAATATTGCCAAGTTAGCAGATTATCTAAAAATTATATGAAACTGCTGGTTTCTTAGATTTTTCTAAGTGATCTCTGATCTAGATTAATTTGTGTACCAAATTTCAGCACTCTACTGTGAATTGAAGTTTTAGCGGATAAAACTTCTTGGTTTTAAGATTTTTCCATTAGTTTACTCATCTACACTTGCTTGTGTATACAATTTCAGCTCTTTAGCATGAATTTTACCTTATAATTTAATGAGCATTACCCCTCCCACTATTTTAAGCTCACAATATTGTTGTGAGCCGCGATTATAATTCATGCTAATTTTCTCCTAAAATATGTTAGACCGAAGTAGATTAAACACAAGGCTAAAATTTTATGGGAGTGATCACGACCACTTTTTTAGGTGATAGTTTAAAGTATTGTATACGTATAACGTATATGCAAGGTTTCACTAAAATGGCTTAAGTTAAAAGCTGTATATTAACAGCCTTATTTATTTAATTTATTAAGGCCTTATAAAGGGGTTTTAAGACAAATTTTCATAAAAAATTTTTCTTAAAAAGTCTTAATAAGTTTTATAAATAAGGCTGTAAGTTTTCAGGTTCAAACAATTGTAGCGTGGACCCGCCCATTCTGGTAAAATTTTTTTGTTTTTCAGATTTCTCTAGTTCGTTTCTCACCTAGACCTACCTGTGTATCAAATTTCAGCTCATAAAAGCAACTTTTAATTTTTAATTTTTATGGGCGCAGCCCCTCCCCTCTGCCTAAAATTTCTGGGTTTTCAGGGTTTTCTTGTTGTTTTCTCCCCTATACCTATTCGTGTATCAAATTTCAGCTCCTTAGCACAACTTTTCATTTATAATTTTAATGGGCGTAACCCCGCCCACTTTTCCAAATTTAAGATTTTTTTCGGTCGCTGTTAATTATTCCTGTCAAGTTTCGTTGCAAACGGATAATAAGACATACAGAAATAGTATATCTAAATAAGCTGAGCCGTAGTACACGAAAATGAGCTTGAAATTGTATGGGCGCGTGAACGCCCACTTTTTTAATGAAAAATTTTTAGGCTTGTCTTATCGCAGCATGTATGCCGAATTTCAATAAAATAGCTTCCATTAAGCGCCTTAGATTTGCTTTTTTAATTCTAATCTTTATGGGCGTAGCCCCGCCCTCCTGGCCAAAATTGTCAGGTTTTAAAACTTTTTTGGTTTATTGCTCACCTAGACCTAGCTATGTAGCAAATTTCAGCCGACTAGCACATATTTTAATTTTTATGGGTGTAGCCCCGCCCCCTTGTTTAAAATTTTTAGGTTTTCAGATTTTTCTGGTTTATTGCTCACCTAGATTTACTCGTGTACCAAATCTTAGCTCTCTAGCTATAGCGGAAGTGCTTCATCAATTTGATGAGTGTGTCAGTGGTCAGTGAGTATGTCTTAAAATATGCACTTTTTGCACCTCCATATCTCCGGAACCGATCATTGTAAAACCTTCAAACTTCGCATATAAGGTTATATGAATTTATTGCGGGGAACACAGTTATGAGGGGGGTAAAAACAGCTCGAATGGCTTCCTGTAAATATACACACTGCGTGCATTGGCCGGAACTTGGCCTGGCGCACTACCGTGCGCCTAGATAAATTTATTTGATTTCTGCTTTAATATGGGACTTATTGTATTATTGCTACAAATTAAATGAAACTTAAAAATACAATTACGATCTTTTGTTTTCCATTTCCTTTGTCTACGCTTCTGTATTGAAACTTTTCATTGCAAACATCTACACACACACACTTGCGCTCGATTGACTTATAAGTGTGGTCACATTTGTGTGGAAATATTATTGGGGCTCACAACTAAGTGCTTTGGCTTCAGCAGAGGAACGTAAAATTTAAAAAACGTATGTTATAACATCAATCAAGCAATCAATCAATCAATTTCCAAAATATAAGATAGAGTCGTTTGGGGAATGTTCAACTACAAAAATAAACGGAAAATGAACAAACAAGGGGCTTTCCTCAACATTAGGGGCTACAACAGCAATATTCTTGGTTGTTCTTAAGCGACGTACTCGAGTTGGATTTTTTGCATCACTTCTTTTTCCCAACAGCTCAAATTATTTCACGAGTTTCACAATTGCTGGTGGAGACGTTTTTTTTTCGATTACACAAAAACGCTTTAATTTTGCGAACTTTGACCGCGAAATTTTTAAAAATTTTTATAGAGAATTTTAATTAATTTAAAGAGCTTTTGCAATTTATGTTGTTAAATTTTTAGTAATAGGTTTGTTCATTTACTAAAAATTGTTACGAATTTGTAACAATTGTTACTGAAAAGTGTTCATTAACTCAAAAAGGAGGGAGCGCTAAAAGAGAGAAAAAAATGAGAGACAAAAAAATTCTTACAAATTATTACTAGTAAAATTTTTATTTGCAAAAATTATCCAACCATCTGCTGTGTATTTTTTTTGTTGTCAAATTATTATTTCAAAAATATCTGAAAAAGGAAAACTCAAAAATATGAATTTCTTTATAAAAAAAACATGTACAAGTAGGTACAAGCATATTTTCTTAATTTATTGTTTTTCTTTCATTAAACCACATAAATTCAATTTTATTGTCAAGGAATTTTGTTTGTCTATCATATCTGGTCAGAGATGGAAAATGTTTTTTTTTTGTATTTGTTTAAAGAATAGAATTAAAAAAAAAAGAATGAAAAAATACATAGAAATCGTAAATAAGACATGACAGCTGTGTGAAGTGTTTCATATTAAATGTAAATTTTTTAAAATTTTGTTATTTAAAATATTATTAAGCAAAATTATCCAAAATATATTAGAAAATGTTCAATTGTATCATGATTTCTATGCATAGTTCTGACATAAATAAAATTTTCTTGCAAAGTTTTTCAAAAAAGCGTTAATTTACTTTTTAGTATCTGGAAGAGTAATTTTGTAAACTTTTACCTTGCTCTCTCTATCTCTTTGCAAGTATCTGCTAGGAAAGGAAATGAACACACCTAATTGTATAATTTTTACTTGTCATCTGTCCAGTATTACAGATTGACAGCTGTCAAAATAGCGGTTAAAATTGCGGGCTATTCGATCATCAAACGTCTTGATGGAACACCCTGTACTGTATAATTGTTTTTATAATAAGTGGAAAGTTTATTAACTTTTTAAATAATTCAAGCAGCTTCATGATTAAAATAATTTTTAAATTTCCTAAATGAACACTGGAGTTCGTTGCAGTGCCTCCTTAATATTTTTGGTTTCATTCAATACTCGTTGTTTGTTTGTTTGTGTGAAAATATGATATTTGAAAACTACAAGTCTAGACAGTGTGAAATCATATGGATTTCCTGATGATGTGGTTTATTTTTTTTTGTTCATATATTTTCACATGTCAGTGTATGATGTAGTTTTTTTTATTTATAAATTTAACACAGATTTAAAACAACATTAAATTTAAATTAAAAAAAAGAAAAGTTTCAAACAAATTGTTTTTAACCCCCGACTAAAAAAGGGGTGTTATAAGTTTGTAGTGTGTGTCTGTGTGTCTGTGTATCTGTGTATCTGTGTGTCTGGCCGTGTCCACGTACAGGACAAACGGCTGGACCGATTTTCATTTAGTTTTTGTCTGTTTGAAAGATGACTTGATCGAGAGGGTTCTTAGCTATGCTTGAAGAAAATCGGTCCAGCCGTTTAGAAGATATAACATCTTTTCTGAAAGAAGTCGGGTGTTTTTAAAATTTTTAATTTTTGTTATTACTATAAACAGAGCAGTTTTCTTTAAACAGAAAATATGTTAAGAATTTAGTGTGACTTATTGAATAATTTTAAACAGATTTTAGTTAGTATTTTAGTCTTCTACAGAAATTAAACTCGCTCTAATTGCATTATATTGCTGTACACAGGAAAAAATATTCCTGCAATAAACAATTTAAATTGAAAATCAAACAAATCGGTAAAAATAAAAATTGAAAATCAAACATAAAATCAGTTAAAAATGTAATTGAGTCAATTTAACTTTGTAACTAATTAAATTTGTAAACAAAAGTTTAATTGACTTAAATACATGTTTACTTGATTGATTGGTTTTATTTTCAATTAAAGTTGTTTATACATGAAATATCGAAGTATATTTATTTGAAATAAAGTCTTTATTTATTCTTTATGGCAGGAAAAAAAAGGATCAATAAGACTATTCTTAAAGCTTAGTGTTGTAAAAGTATTGAGTATTTGAGTACTGAGTACTCAATACCTGGAGTTTTTCCCGGTACTCAATACACAAAAGTAACTACTCAATACTTTCAGGGTTGCATTTTGTAGTATTCAAGCGGAAGTCTGATGTATTTTATCAGAATTATACAACTCTGTGAGTTTGATACAAACAAATATGACTCTGAACCTCATGGAGTTAGTGTAACAAATACCAATTCTGATACGAAAACAGCCGCTAAAAAAAGTACTACAAAATGCATTATTGAACTACTTCAGTCATTAACAAATACTATTGGACAGAAAATGTGAAACTTTAGAATAGTTGAAGGAAGGCACGTGATACAATATAACCATCAATTCAGGTCCTCACAAACATGAAAAATATTTTAAATTCTTTCAATGTCGGTAAAATTTTATTTCTACATTTCAACAATGACTAAGTAATAACATCAATTGTGAGAAAAAAATGTTTGTTAAAAAATATTTAGAAGATAATTTAAGAGATTAATGCACTAGAAGTGTAAGAGTACGTTAAAATTGTTTTATGTACAAAAATTAATCTTCAAACTTATTTATTTTCAATTGTTATAAATTAATTTAAATATACTTGTATTTAATCTCTGTTTTTTCATATTGCATTATCAATAAAATAATATAAATAATAATTTTTAACTTCCCATATACATAAATATATAAAGTATTGAGTAGTATCGAGTACCCAATTGAAAAAGTATAAAGTAGTACTGAGTATTCAAAAGTAGCCGCTTTTTACAACACTATTAAAGTTGCCTGTTTCTTTCTTAACATCTGTGACAAAAAGGCAAACGTGCTTGAGTTGAGATATGTTAATTTTGAGCTAATGGCACATATGCAATTTTTATATTTAAAAGTACCCCTGGCCGAAAATTCATTTATTTTATTTTATTTTTTTTTTTTAGTTAGTAATGGCGCGTAATGCTTATTTTCTTAGACCTATTATCTCATAAGGAATATTTGCTTAATCTAAATTAAACTTTCTTATATTTCAAATTTATTTTATTACTTATAAGGTATAGAACGATATTTTTCTAAAAAAATTAAGTGAATACCGATTTTCCCTATTTAATCGTAAAAGAAATAAATTTTCGAAAATTGACTTGAAAGTTTAAAAGTTTTTTCCTACAAATTGGTAACATGTGACATAAGCACTTTTGCTTTATTGCCACAATATCAATAGCCGTGACTTTTGCACATCTATTTTTGCAAAATGATTAGCAGTTTCAGAGAATTTTGCCTCATGTTGTATTCATAGAAGAGTAAGAAAATGAGTAAAATTTTTTTGTATGTTCTGGCACATATCGAACATTTCATTCCCATAGTTGCTTATATCCCTGTTAACTTAATTTCACACATGTATGTATCGATACTCAATCTTATTAATATCCGCTCATTAGACTTGGGTCAAACTCGTTCACTAGTTCATTTTTGCCATTTAAATTACATGGATTTGATCATAGGCTTGTGGCAAAAATGAACTAGTGAACGAGTTCGACCCAAGTATACCGCTCACATCAACTAGACTTGAGTCAAACTCTTTTAGTAGCTTGTGTTTTGATACAAACATATGATCGAACACATATAATTTAAACAGGTTTGTGTCAAAAATGAGCTTCTGAAAGCGTTCCATCTAAGTCTAGTTGATGCTCATACATGTGAATGCCTGTATGTGGGCATGCTTGTTGATGTGTATTAGAATTGTACGGAACTTTTCCAGTAGCTCGTTTTAGACACAAACCAATGATCAAAGCTATGTAATTTAAATGGGTTTGATCGTAGGTTTGTGTCACAAACGAGAAACTGAATAAGTTCGATCCAAGTCTAATGCATATATCCTTTATGTCAATAAATTATAAGACTTGAATCGAACTTTTTTTAGTAGCTCGTGTTCGATACAAATCTTTGGTTGGAACATTGAAAGAATTGAATTCAAGTCTAGTTTTTATCTTTCTCTTTACCCATTCTGAAAAGTTTTGTTCATAAATAAAAAATTTATGATTTCTCACCCATTTCATGAATCCATTCATTTACTAACTCTAAGAAATTTGTCATCTTCATCATCATTTCTATTTGTATATAAAGTAATAAAGCAGAAAAACAAAAAGATTTTTCATTAATTCTTAGAAGCTTCAACGTACTCTCAAATAAAAATCTTCTTTTTCAGTTTTAGGTTTTCTTACGGCTGTACTAGCGTGTTTTTCAAACAATTGTTTCTGCTTTACTTTTCCAGCCGACATGCACACAAAAAGGCGAAGACGAGGAAAAAAAAGAAACCAAACAAATCAGCCAAGAGATATCCCAACCAGGATGATGTAAAGAAGTTGTAAACGAGTTACACTAGAGCCTGGTTTTACGTATATTCTATTTGCTTCGTGTTAAGACTTCAGATTAAGACATTATTTGTTGGCCACTTTGAATGATTGGATTTTCTTCAGTGAAGTCATACACACATGTGAAGAATCTTTTAATGCACAAAGCGTACACTGAAGGAAAAAAGACGTTGCAAAATTAGCAGCGCCTGTGGTCACTATAACACCCATGCATGAACGTTGTAAGCTTCTGGTTCGTTGGCAAATTGGCAACGGTGTGTACAATTGTAACAAACAAAGTTTGTTGAAACACTTTTGACAGCGAATGGTGCACATTTTTTTTCGTTTGAATCTCAGGAAGTGGGAAGTGACAGCTAAATTCAAAGTTAAATATTTTCAAACGAATCATTAGCAACCAGCGCATTTATACCTTAAAAAATGCGATTCACTTAACGACACAAATTGAGACTCCAGTGCATAATGAACAGCAAAAAAATCTTGGAAATAATGAAACGTGAAAAACCACCAACAGCAACAGCTTCAATATCATCCTCCTCATCATCACCCTCATCTTCAGAGCTGAAGAAAAAAAAAAAATTTAAAATTTAAAACAAACTGATAGCAGAGATGAGAAAGGCAGCAAAACAAATAAATAAAAATATAAAAGAAAAGGATGCCTTATTAAAATCAAACAAGCAAATACTTCATTTGAAAACAATACGAAATATTTGTAATCGTACTTCAGCAAACTACCTGCAGCAGTTTCCAGAAAAGGTAAGTTTATAGATAGATTTTTATTTATCCCTTTACTGCTGTTACGACTACATTACACACTCCAACACATGAACATGGATATATATAAATGAATGAGTGCTGGCACAAAAACATAATAATAAATACCTCATAGTTGCCATGAAAATATTCCAAGTTAAACAAAAAGTTAAAATTGTTGAGAAAAATGTGAAAAACTTTGCAATTCATTTCTGTTTTAAAGGAATTCTACAAAAATAAAAATAATCGTAAGCATTTAAAGTTTTATTATTTATAAAATTTTAAATTTTTATGAAATAATCTTTGAAGGAGATTGTATGGGGTCTTTCATTAAGCGCTTCCTATCTTTAAATTTGAATAAAACAATGTGTGTGCGATATATTATAGAAATATTTTGTTAGTTGGAAAGGATTATCAATGACATTGTAATGTATGAAATACATGAACCTAATGTCCACTCATCTGAAATATTTAATAGTTCTTGAATCTACCGAAAAATCACACTAAATTTAATTATCTCGTTGTATCAAACAGGACTTTTTTTTAGCAATTAATAATACAAAAGCTTCGCTGTGTCGGCTTCACTGCCACAAAAATTAGCAAATCAAGCTTTATAACAAATGGAAAAATTATTAAGTAATGTACTCATACGTCGTCTTTTCAATATTAAAAAGGGAAAAGTATTCTATTTGGTCTTTTACTTATATTTTTAAGACTTTGTATATAAAAAACAAAAGCTTAAACCACTTAAAGCAGTCTAAGTAGGCACAACCTTTAAAAAATTAAGTCCCCCTCGAGTAAAAGTCAATAATCGAAGTTCAATTGCAATAAAAGTCTTATGTTGAGTTGAAAGTACAATAGACCACAAAGTAGGACAGCAGCTTAAAAGAATTAATTAAATATTTAAATGAAAATTACATACGTAGATTTAGAATGTTGTTTCTAAGCCATAATAAAGAATACAAATTGACATTGAGCGGCATTAAAAATTTGACAATATAATTAAAATTGAAAGAGAATATATTTAAAAAAAGTACCTAACATAAATAATACATTAAAAAAAGTACCTTTTACTAAAAAGAGTTTTCAAAATAAATTTTGAAAAAAGTAGCTCTTGAAAAATAATTTGACATATGATTCAATACATATTTTTAGGTTAAAAAATACCTAATAAAATCGCTCTTAAAAAAGTACTTAAAAAAATTAAAAAAATATTTTAATTTCCTTTCGAAAAAGTACCTCATGAAGGAGTGCTTTTTGAAAAAGTATCTCTTGAAAAAGTACTTGAAGTACTTTTTGAAGAAATACCTTTTGAAAGAGTACTTTATGAAAAAGTAGCTCTTGTACGAAGAACCTTTTTTAAAAGTAGTTTTTAAAAAATTAACTGTTGGAAAAAAGTATCTGTTGGAAAAAGTGCTGTTTAAAAAAGTATAATTTTAAAAAAGTAAATTTTTAAAATGCATCTTTTGAAAAAGTATTTTTTTTTAAACATACCTATTCAAAAAGTACCTTTTAGAAAAGCACAGGAAAGTACAACACAAATTTTAAAAATACCTTTTATAGAATTAACTTTAAAAAACTTCCTTTTTAAAAAGAACCTTAAAAAATACTCAAAAAGTACATTTAAACGCAGCTTATAACAAAATTTAAAAAAAAACATTTTATTTGAAAAATTCAAGTTAAAGTACTTAAAACTTATAATACGTATCTCAAAAAAGTATTCACTGAAAAAAGTACTATAGGAAAAAGCATTTAGTATAAAAAGTACCTCCATTAATATTTGAAAAAATATGTTTGAAAAAAGTACACTGTTGAAGTAACTACCTTTTAAAATAAATACCTTTTGAAAAAAGTACCTTTTAAAATAATTACCTTTTGAAAAAAGTATTTTTTTTAGTATCTTAAAAAACCTTTTCAAAAAGTACCTTTTAACACAAGTAATTTTATAAAAAGTACGTTTAAAAAAAAGTACTTTTTAATTAAAGTATCTTTTAAAAAATATTTAAAAAAAATTACTATTTAAAAAAGTACCTTTAAAAATATTACTTTTGAAAAAAAGTACTTTTAAGAAATGTGTTTAAAAGAAATATTTTAAAAAAACTTTTTAAAAGAACTACCTTTTTACGAAAAGTACCGTATAAAAAAGTACCTTTTAAACAATATACCTTAGAAAAATGTACCTTGTAATAAAAAGCCTTTTAAAAAAAGTAACTTCTACAAATATGACCTTTTAAAAAAAGAACCTCGTAAAAAAATACGTTTTAAAAATAAGTTCATTAAAAAAGTACGATTTAAAAAAAGTACCTTTTAAGAAAAATATCTTTAATAAAAGTACCTTCTACAAAAGTATCTTTTATAGCAAGTACCTTTTAAGAAAGTGATTTTTAAAAAAGTACTTTTTAAGAAACATATCTTCAATAAATGTACCTTTTAGAAAAGTACCTTTTAGAGCAAGTACCTTTTAGAAAAGTACCTTTTGGAGCATGTACCTTTTAAAAAAAGTATCTTTTAAAAAAAGTACCTTTTAAAAAAAGTATCTTTTAAAAAAAGTAGCTTTTAAAAAAGTACCTTTTAAAAAAATCACCTTTTAAAAAAAGTACCTTTTTAAAAAGTACCTTTTAAAAAAAGTAATTTAAAAAAAAGTACTTTTTAAGAAAAAAAAATTATTTTTTAAAAATAGACATTTGAATAAAATTACCTATGAAAAAAGAATTAAAAAAGTACCTTTAAAAAATACTCTTCAAACAATATACTTTTCAACAAAAACCCATTTAAAAAATTTCTGTTAAGTATCTTATAGAAAATTACCTTTGAAAAGAAGTACCACTGTTGAATGAATCGATGCAATTAAATTTTATCGGGGAAACCAGGACATTGCGACCGAAGTAGATATATTTTATGTCTTGCCAGGTGCTAGAGCTCTTCCAGAATTACTTTCCTGAGAAATCTCAAGATTGCCAGTGGTTCGTTCTAGTATTGACAGTTCCCAATCCTCCCTTAAAAATCCTACCTTCAAAAAAGGACCTTTTAGCAACAATTCTTATTATAGATAAAAAATGCTTTATTTCGAGGAGCGGCCCAAGTGTTTCCGAAATCGAAATGTTCCATATCTTTCATTAAAAAGCGAGGCTGTGGAAACTTCCTTTTATTTTGTTTATCTTTCATCATAAAAATTACTTAAATTCTGTAAAATTTCTTTGGCAAAATGCTGGTGATAACCCATTTGTGGTATAGAAACAATTTAAGTCAGTGTCATAATATGTTAAAATAAAATTCTATTTAGCTTTTTGTCTTTTCCAAATACATATTTTTGTGTACCTATAAAGTATTTAATACACTTACTTCTTAGTTAATACATTGCGGTAATTTATATTTTTAACTTACTTGCAGAGTTACGCACACTTGCTCATTTCTATTGTATAAAAGGTAGATATATGTTTTTTTTCGAAAAGCTGCCATTGAGTTATTGTCTGAATTGACTGAATGCGCGGCATTATATTGGTAGTAGGGTGGTGTTTTTTTTACTGGCTTTGGAAATTGGTTTTTCATACAAATTGTGTATGAATATGAGTTGGCAAATTGCAAGATTATTACTGTTGGTTGCAGTCTTTATGTTTATAAAGTTGTTGCGTGCAATGTCAAGAAGCTGCAAGAAGTATGAATGCAGTTTTCAATTGCATCAAGTCTCAGTTTTGAGTAAACATGAACAAAAATATAAAATAACTTAAATTGCACTTTTATAATGTTTTATTTGATATTTACAATTTTATAGTAATGAAAATTTAATCCCTTGAAGTGCAAAGCAAACTTAAGAAAATTTTAGCTTAATGATTTTTTTTTTTAATTTTTACCTTGTAACTTACTCTTAAATCAGCCTGGCGCAACCCCAAACAAACCCTTCCACACGCATGCAATCAGCAACCCACAAACACACATCCTTTTCGCTTAATGTAACAGTGATTAATAATGCTTTTACAAATCTTCTCGCAACAGTTTGGTTGTGTTTTATTTTTATGCATTATTTCCCAGCGAAAGTTTTTTTTTTAATATTGATTATTAATAATACTCGAATTAATTAAACCTTAGTAATACTGAGGATTTAAATCGTGCCAGAAATGTGAAAGATTTTTGACTTCGAAATTTTACGAATATTGAATAAGTTAAACATAAGATTATATATTATTTAATGATATCTCAGTTCCTGTAAAAAATTAAAATTTTTTTGGAATATTAATAAATAAAGTGGTTTTTGCAATACTCTTGCAAAAATTGTAAAATTTTGCCAAGGTCCCACAAAATTTATAAAAAAATCATTTTTTCAAACTGTACTTTTAAAACATATTCGAATCACTACGTGTGCTGCTCAACAACATATGTAAGTATGTGCATAAAAAAGTTTCAAGTATGTGTGTTTCTATTTACAATTTGTATTCACTTGCACTCTACATAAATTAAACAAGTCAGAATCCCCTTTTAAGTCAATACACTTGATTGAATCAGAATCAGGGCATCAGAAGCAAAAAAGTTACCAAAGCATTACATTAGCCCAATTCACAATCTTGTGCAAATGGTCTTTCATCGTTGCATGTGCAAAATGGTATAGTGTATTGATACTCACCACTAAGAATTGTTATGTGGTGAGTATCTATATACTATGCCATTTTGCACATGCAACGATGCAAGAGTATTTGCACAATATTGTGAAGTGGATTATTGTATCCAAATCAAAAAACTACGAAGTATACTAATACAGGGTTGCTATTGGCAGATTATAAAGCAAATGACAGGCTCCGAGAACTCGACTTCAGACCTTGACAGACCCAGTCTCTAAAGCGAAATTGCAAAAGTGATAGTAAAAATGAATCCATCTATCTGTCACTTCACCTTATATGCTTACACTATTCCTCTCTTAGTCTTACTTAACGCAAATGGACTTAATGTTTGTATCTAAGAGAGCTGAAAATTACTTTATGTTCTCAGCAACCAGTCAGACTTAACCTAACCTACTAACACATGTATAGGACGCACACAAAAAGGCATATACAAGACACAGAAAAGATATGAACAAGATATAAGCAGGACATAGCCAACACATAAGCCAGAAATAGACAAGACACAGACAAGACATAGACAAGACAAAGACAAGAAAGAGACAAGACATATACAAGATATATACAAGACATATACAAGACATAGACAACACGAAGACAAATACGTAGAAAAGACAAAAAAAAAAAAAAAAAAAAAGACATAGGAAAGACATGGATAAGACATTAACATGACATAGGCAAGACATAGACAAGACACATGCAATACCTTGACAAGACATAGACAAGAAATAGACAAGACACAGAGATGATACAGATAAGACATAGACAAAGCATAGACTACACAGGGAGAAGACATGGAGAAGATATGTACAAGAGACGGACA
Organism: Tachina grossa; assembly: GCA_949987645.1. Taxonomy (NCBI): domain Eukaryota; kingdom Metazoa; phylum Arthropoda; class Insecta; order Diptera; family Tachinidae; genus Tachina; species Tachina grossa. The sequence goes on along the minus strand of OX465276.1, from coordinate 17,936,933 downwards.
ATACATAGATAATGCATAGATAAGAAATAGACAAGACATAGGCAACACATAGATAAGACATAGGCAACACATAGATAAGACATTGACAATACATAGACAAGACATAGACAAGACATAGACAAGACATAGACAAGACATAGACAAGACATAGACAAGACATTGACAATACATAGACAAGACATAGACATGACGTAGACAAGACCTACACAAGTCATACACAAGTCATAGACAAGGCATAGACAAGTCATAGACAAGACATAGACAAGACATAGACAGGACATAGACAAGAAATAAACAAGATATAGGCAAGGCATAGACTAGACAGGGAGAATAAATGAACAAGACATGGACAAGACATTTAAAAGACATAGACAAAACATAGTCGAGACATAGACAAGAGATAAACAAGTCATAGACAAGTCATAAACAAAACATTGACAAGACATAGACAATACAACCACAAGACCAGATATAGACAATATATTGATAAGACATAGACAAGATATGGATTACCAAAACCAATTTTTTAAATTTTATTGATAATTTGATTTTGCTGTTGTGCGTAAGCAACCAATGTCCTTTTACTTCAAAGATACACCGACAGATTTTGTTCCGTAGCATTGCGAGTTCGCTTAAAACTGGGCATTATTTAAAAGCTAAAATCCTTATCTTTATTTCAATACAATTTGAATTTTAACGTAAAATATAGCAAAATTAAGTACCCCAAGTATATTCTATTTGCATTGCCAAGACCATTAGCTGACAAAGAATACCCACACAAAGTTCCCGGGAAAATATTAAAAAGAACCTCGAAAACCACAACAGCAACCAAATGAAAGGGGAGTTTTTTTTTGCATAACTGTGACCACTCATGTGTGTTACTATTGTGTGTGTGTGTGTGTGTGTGTACCTTTATGCAAACAAGCATTGCTTGGAACACCTTCTCCAAGAAGTGTAGTAGTTTTTTGTATTTTTATGTTGCTCAACGAAATATGTACGTATAGAATTTCTTAATTTTGACTGCATGTTTTTGTAAGCTTAATATTTTAAGAACATATGCATTTCCCGGTAAGTGTGTGAAGATAAAACTTTTAACATATGCACACACCGGTGTGTTGTTTGTGTGCGAGAGAGGGCTCCTTATGATTTAGCCGATGTGTACTCGTATGTATGGTATGTGGTATGTGTTGTAAACTACAAAATTTAAGCCACTGAAACCAAAACACGTAACAACATAAAACTACTCATGAAGTGAAAAAGTCAAACAAAAACACTAAACTTAAGTAGAGGTGAACAAAAAAAAAACACACACACATACACACACATAACACACACATAGAGAGAGAGAGAGAGACTTGTGCATATGGAACTATAAGATGTGGAAGCGGTTACACACACACACACACAGTGAAAGTTTTGTGCATACATCTACATTTGGAATCATATACAACTACTAAACACCCGCATACATACATATGTAAACACATACTTATTTATTATTAATGTATGTGTAGTTGTTTGCATATTTTTTTTTATAAAAAAAAGAAGTTTCACAAAAAATATAAAAATTAAATTTTTAAAGTTATATAAAAAGCCAAAAAGTATAAATTAGTTTTGGAAAAATGATAATTTATGGCTTGTTAGTTGCTTTGAAAGAAAAACGAGGTTACATTAAAATAATAAATAAATAAATAAAAGAAAAGAAAAGGAAAATGTACAAATATAATTTATTACACACAATGTTACTTTGTAGTTTGATGTCAAACGAAATTTAAGTTATATTTGGACTGAAAAAAAAATTGAATCAATTAAATTTTTAATTGAAAATATTAATTTGTGAATACTTTTTTCTGTGTGATTTTTTTGTGTTTTTGGCAATTTATTTAGGTTTAAATGATATTTTTTTTAATTTTTGGCTCTTTTTTGTTTTGGCGATTTTTTCGTTTAAGCGACATTTTCGGCTTTTTGCGACTGTATCATTGTGGCGATTTTTTTGTTCTGGCGATTTTTTCGGTTTTTTTTTTGGCGATTTTTCATTTTGGTGAATTTTTTTCCGGTTTTTAGCGATTTGTTCGTTTTTCTGAGTTTTTCGTTTGGCGATTATTTTAGTTTGAAATTTTTTAGTTTTAGCGTTTTTGAAAATTTCCAGAGTTTGCCTCTTACGGTTTCCAAGATAGAGTAAGTTGCCGAAATTACACTTACTGATAAAATACCCTTTAATTTTGATTTTTTAAATTTCAATGCTCTTACGGTTCTCGAGGACAGCCTATAGCAGACAGATGGACGGACAATACGGTTCCCTAGAAACTAGAAACTATTTTACTTTAATATATATATATATATATATATATATATATATAACCATCAGCTTTGACTGGTAGGTTAGGTTACATTAGGAAGTTTGGTGCTTTTCCCCACCTCCACTCGGAAACCCAATTGGGTCCATTGCGATTCCCTTCTGTTGCCCAAAGAGTAATATTTACCCTCCCATTTTCAGCCAGAAGTGACCCTATTATCCATCACTAAACCACCGAATTCCCATGATGAAACCTCTGGTGTCCTCTAGTTTACACTTCCCGACATCAGTAATGTTTTCATGGAAACGTCTGCTCAGACATCATCTTTGAGAAATGATAGATAATATGTTCAATAGTTACTGGTTCCTCTTCATCCCCGCACATCCTACAAAAATCTGGAGTGCCAGTCTCCCAAATGCTGGTTCTTGCTCTGACCGAGCAGTGACCTGTCAACACGCCTATCATGATTCGCATCGCCTTCTTATTCATGTCCAGTAGTAGTTTAGATCTTTCTGCGTCAAGTTTAGGCCAAAAACCCCTCGAGACTCTACAATCCTCCCTACTTCGCCATGAACTGCTGATCCTGCTTTCTACCCAATTACTGAGTTCTTTGTAGCAATGACCTATCGGTAATTTCACTGATTTGTCCGATATTCCCTTATCTAACGCCGACCCTATTCTTGCCAGCTCATCGGCAATTTCATTTCCCTCAAAACTGCTGTGGCCAGGAACCCAACATATTCTGACACTATACTTATCCATAAGCAAGTTGATGGTTTTCCTTCAGACACTAACAAGTTTCGATTTGACATTATGTTCCTTCAAAGCTTTTAGCGCTGCCTGGCTGTCGACTAAGAAGGTTACATTCTCACCTTCAGCTACATTCCTGGCCAGCAGCTCCGTGGTCCTGAGTTTGACTGGTATATCTGTTAGGTATGATTACCCAGCTGTGGTGCATATAGTAATCAACTTTAATTTATTAGAGTTGACTGGCATATCATGCAATCATGATTGTTGAATTGTGGTAAATATACTAGTCAATATTGTTTACACTTTGAAACATTTTTGAAGTCATTGCCTGTAAACTATATCTCTGTGGAATTTCTCAAAATTAAAAAAAAAAGTATAAAACAAACTATATCGAAAAAAAAACTGCTAAATTGTCTAATCATTTTTTTATATTTTTTTCAGTCTTTTTGGGTTAAAGCTGCCAAATTCTATAACGTAATCTTCAGTAAAAAATATGCCTTATAATTCACAATTCTTGTGTAAATTTAAATATATTTTCAGAAAATTCGAGATATGAGCGAAGACAAAAAAAAAAAAAAAAAAATTATTATTATCTTCATTGAAATGTTGAGAGATTCTACACTTGAGGGATTGAATTTGCATTTTATGTTCTATACAGTATAATTTAAAGTTTATGGGTAGATTTATCATGTATGATGTGCTCAATTGTGGGGGATATATTAGTCAATATTAATTAATTAAAGTTGATAGGTATATCCATCAAGTATGATCAGTCAAACGTGACTAATATTTACACTATCACTGATTAGTAAAAAGCAATAGAGTGAGAGCAGTTTGAATATATGTATGTTCTAAATTGAACGTACACAAAAGTTTACAGCACATTTTTCATTTTGCTGTTAAAAATGCGATGGAAACTTAGTTGTACTTAATGATTAATATATCCGTCATTACTACCGATCAATTGACTGGTCAATTGACTATCACTGTTTTTGCCACTTTATATAAGCCATGTAAAAAATTCTCGGCTGTCTATTTAAAATGAAAACAAAAACAAATTTTGAGTGCTTTGTTTTTGTTTTCAATATAAATAGGCAGACGAGAATTTTCACATGGCTTCTATGAACTGGCAGTTAGTATGTATTTTTTGTGTAAAAGTCAAATTTGGCTGTGTAAGTTAACATTTCAACTAACACAGGCCTGTTGCTGCAATTGATTTTATAAGTTTCTGCATAAGCCTGCTTATTGTTCTATGGCTGTCTCAATGATTTGCCTCTGGCACCATAAGCATCAAAAAATTTCCGTATCTTCCCGTTATGAAATCGTAATATTTCATTTCCTAAGAAAAACTTATATATATTTTTTTTTTGTTATTCATCAATTTCTCATAATTTTGCTTTTTCCCTGCAGTTGCTTGAATTATAATACCAACATAGTTCTGATTTCTTGGCGTTAATATAATTTAAATTTCACTCATACATACTTTGTTTGTGCTGCTTTTCATTCACTTATTTTATTTCTTTATTTTATTATCAAGTTGCGTTTTCCTTTCATTTCTCATTTTGCACGAGTACTTAAATTTCAATTTATGTTTCATGTACAATGTTGCAAAAAAAAAGAAGAAAATATGAACCAAAAAATATATCAAAATGATGTTACAGTTTCTTATCAAGTCTTCCATCTTGTTAATCTGCTAAAATTACAATGGCGGCGCTCCAATACTTGGGGGAGCGTAAGAAAACCAAGTTGTCCTTTTCTTTATTACTGGCATCTTTTTATAAGACTTCTTTGTTTTTTTTTCTGTTATTTTTCATACAATTGAATAAATGGATTTTCAAGTTGAGTTGCCGTTTTGTTGGCGATTTTATTCATTTAAAGGAAATAAAACTTATTAAAGAAGACAAAACAAGAAGCTTTCTCAAGCATTTGAGTATTAAGTTTAAAACTTTTTTTTTCAAGTTTTATTTAAATAATAATTAAAAGGGAATGGGCAGAATTAAGCCAAGAAATTATTATTTATCAAATGAATATACCAAGAACTAGTTAAGAAAGGGTACTATACAGAAAGAAAAAAGCCGTACTAAATTTAAGTTTTTTCTACTTACTTTTAGTACGAATCATACTTAAAAATTTAAGTACGAATAGCACTTACATTTACTTAAAACAAACCGAAAACAGGATTACTTTAGAAAATTAATCCCTTAGTTTCTTAAATTGAGTATGAAGAGCTTAAATTATGTAAAAAAATTTAAACCAAGTACAAAGTTCTTAAATTGAGTAAAAAACTTATTTAAAGTACGATTTTGTGTACTTACATTAGACACATACTCGTATGAAAAGAAGAATAAAAAAAAGCAATGTGAGTCCGATCACAGAGGAGATGTGTAAACATCTAGTAATGAAAATTTTTTTTTAAGTTGGAAGTATCTACTTATGCTTTTAGTATCTTTTTTTAAATTAATTAATTAAAAGTATCAAAACTTTCAATATTGTAAACACATATGAATTTGTTGGTTTTTGTTTGTTTTATTAAACTTATTTGGTTAGTAAATGGGCACACTGCCGTATATGTACATGTACTGCATTCAAAATTGCAGTAAGTTGTAAATTTACTGATTACTAAAAAAAATTCAGTAAATTTTTACTGCTAATGAAATTTAATTTGCATTACCAGTAAAATCGTAGGGCCGTAATCATAATAAAATTGTAGCAAGTGGCAAAGTTTTTTCATTCAAATTTTGAAATTTTTGTATGAAAAACATTTAGTCACTTGGTAGAATTTTATTATGAATACGGGCATTACTGATTACTGAAAATTCAATGCACCTCATCATATAAGAAAATCATTTAGGCAATTTATAAAAATTGTAGTAATCAGTAAAAATTTACTTGCTAAACATTTTTTATTGTTTTTAATGAAACTTTAGTGGTGCAGTGCTCATCTATGGTAAATGCCTTTACTTTTACTTTTTAATTTTTAATTTCTGTTGTTCATCGTTTAGTTGTTGCTGTTCTTGTTGTTGTGTACGCATTGCAATTAAAATAAATTCAGTAAAGTGCGACTTTGACTCGCGCACATTCGGTTTTGATCATTTTTTTTTGATTTAGCTTTCTTCCTTTTTTAAGTTTTTTTAGTTTAAACGATTTTTTTTCATTTTTATCGCTTTTTTCTCGTTTTGGTGTTTTTTTTTCTCTTTTTGGGTTTTTTTAATTTTCGCAATTTTTTTAATTTTGGCGATTTTTTTAATTTTGGCGATTTTTTTCTGTTTTTTGGGGTTTTTTCATTTTGGCGATTTTTTTCTGTTTTGGGGGTTTTTTATTTAGGCGATTTTTTCATTTTGGCGATTTTTTCATATTGGCGATTTTTTTGTTTAAGGATTTTTTTAATTTTGGCGATTTTTGCGGGTTTCCGCGATTTATTTTAGTTCTAGAGATTTTTTTTCGTTTTGGCGATTTTTTTATATTTGGCGATTTTATGTTTTTTTGATTTTTTAGCTTTACCGTTTTTGAAAATTTCAAGAGTTTTACTCTTACGGCTTCCAAGATACAGCAAGTTGTCAGAATTACAAAGTCGAAATTGCATTAACTGATGGAACACCTATTGATTTAAATTTTTTTAAATTTAGTGTTAATTGTTGTAGTCTGTATAAAAATACACTAACTTTTAAAATTTCAAGTGTATATGTATATGTACATACAATTGTATGTATATTACATGGGATTTTAACATTTCGTTGCTCGTTTTGGAACACCCTTTAGTTTTTAACTCTCATGTATTTGTTGTTGTAGTGGCCAAATGTCTACATATTGTGTCCAAATTTCAAGTCCGTAGCTCTTACGGTTAATTTTCACCTTTGGTGTACGGAAATATACAGAAAAATAACCGGCGGCGGCGCACCGTCGGCTTCGAGCCGGTCGACTTGTTTCTCTGCTTGGTATTGCTTCTTTCAAACACTAATACACTCATACATAGCTCACACCGATTTGACAATTCAAAGCAAAAGCAAAAAGCAAAGAAATCTCAGCAAAGAAATCTCAGCAAAGAAATCAAAGTCAAAAGATTTTTACCCCCTAGCGTATAGATATTTACACATCAAAAACTTTTTAACCAATAAATTTCAAGTTCGTTAGTGTGCTTGTGATTGAAATTCAATAAAATGAAAAAATTAATATATTAAAATAAAAATAATAATTGTACTTTTTAACGGAAAATGTTTTATTTAAAAGTGACTAGGAGCTGTTGATTTTTCTCGTTTGCAAAAGTGTTTTTAATGATATAAAAGTGAACAAAATAAAACTATAATATCAATATTAAAATGTGAATTAATAAATAAATAAATAAGACAAAAAGTGAAAGCAAAGGACGACTCCAAACTGCTAAAACTTCCGAGGGACTTAGATTGTGAAGCTGTTTCTGTTTAAAGAGTAAGTAAATATATGAGTTTTTGTTATCGATTGTGCGTGTTGTTTTTAGAAAGTCCCGTTTGAAACACGGCAATTTTAGTTGAGCAACTTTTTAGTTCATAAGCGGGAGAGAAAAATATGATAGTTGCCATTTTCATTTATCTTCTCTTTCATCTTTAATAAGATCAAAAGTTGCTCAACAGAAATTGACGTGTGTGAATCCAGTAAAATAATTGCTTCTGCTCCCGTCTTTGCAAATAATAAAAAAAAACAAAATACACACATTGTTAACATTATGAAAATTTCATGAAAGTTTTATATATAGAAGTTAATTTTAATCTGTAGTTTTTTTTATTATATAAATATACATACATATCTACATAACTTTCTGCAACGCATCCCTCATAAGTTCTCATTGATAATTATTTTATTTTGCTCAACTCGCTGTAAGACCGGACTCAGAAATATGTTAACGCTCTAGGTGACCAAGAATCCCTAGCTTCTTAATGACATAGTTTCACTTAGAGCATGATGGGGTTGTACTTTTAGAGCGATGACGAATTATACATGTAATCAGCTTAGAAACGTGGGCTATAGTTGAGAGCAAAACATATCATTTATTCATTGATGATAAAGAGGCAGTATTGTGCAGTGCCTATTATTATTTAGTAAAAAAGCATTCAACAAATAACCTATATAAATTTGAAGTCTAGTATTTGTTCTTCCATAGAACAGACATCTTGGACTCACTTAGCATTCTTCCGTCATAATTTTTTTGGCAACACTGTTAGCGATGCATGTAACAGAGCGACGTAAAGGAAACAATACCCGCTTTTGGTCTTTTGCATTAAATTTAATTGTTATTACCATAGAAATTCAATAAAAAGCTAATTAAAAATTATATTAAATCTTTTTATTCAAAAAATCAAGCTAGCATTTCTTAAAAAAGGCGCATTTTGTGATTAATTCAAACTAATTGTTTCTTAAATGAATCTCGTTTTTGGATTATTTCAAGTACGGATTCGGGATTAAATAAACCCCATTTTTAGATTAATTCAATCCCAGATTTTCTTAAATCAATCTCATTTTGGGAGTATTTCAAGTACGGATTCGTATTAAATCAACTAAGAAATTCTTGAATCAAACGTATTTTGAAATTAATTTGATCTCAGGTTTTCTGAATCCAATCTGGTTTTGGATTTATTTCAAGTACGGAATCGGGATTATATATGGATAAAAATAAATATTTAGCTCTTGAATAGTCCGTACTTGAATTAAGTCTTTTGTACTTGATTTAAGTAAATCCGTACTTACCGTACTTATGACACCGCTTTCGATTGATTTAAGTACGGATGGATTGATTTTTATTTTGAGTGTAGTTAATAATTAATAAAAATTTGGCTTGTTTTTATGGTTAAGCAATTGTCTATATGCATTTCGTTCCCGCTTGTGGAACTCGTCAGTAGACTTCAACCCAAAAAAGTTTTGAATTCAGTTAACAAACTCCGTATGTTTATAATAAGACTCTTAATACTATATTGAGAATCACAATATACAAACATAATAAGTTTTTATTTATTTTTTTTTTTTGTTTTTTTTGTTTGCGGTTTTCAAACTTATTATGTTTGTATATTGTGATTCTCAATATAGTATTAAGAGTCTTACTATAAACATACGGAGTTTGTTAACTGAATTCAAAACGTTTTTGGGTTGAAGTCTACTGACGAGTTCCACAAGCGGGAACGAAATGCATATAGACAATTGCTTAACCATAAAAACAAGCCAAATTTTTGAAATTAAATAAAGACATTATGTCAAATAAATATACTTCAGTATTTCATGTATGTTAATAATTAATTATTTAATTTTTGACAAAACTTCCATATCTCCCAGAAGTATCGCACTCCTTGCTTTAATAACGATTTATAATCCTCAATTAGGAAGCGTTTAAAAAGTAAAACAATTCTATAACAGCGACAAACCCCCCAAGGATCAATAGACCACAACATGTGCCATATTGTGGTTGTACGATTATTTGTGCGGAAAGCACGTCTTTGTAATTTACTAACTTTAACTTCATAATTTAATAAAACAATAAAAAAAATATACAGAAAAGCATAAAAGCAAAATTCCACACTTCCACTAAACATGTGTTTGCTCACACCAACAGATAGACCAACAAGCCAACATATCTATTCCTTCTATGTATGTCCTTTACCAAAAAAATAAACTCACACACCCACACACACACACACACACATACAAATATGAAAAGTATGAACACTCATATTTGCACAAATATCAAATCCTTACACATTACGACACAATCAAATTACGTGTAGAATTTTATGAAAACGACAAAAAATATTTATATATGAAAAATATTTTATTTTTTCTCAAGAAAGATATATAAAGGGATATAGGAACATAAGTATTTTATCAACTGACTTTATATAACAAACATACTTAAGCATTGAGCACTAATGTACCTGCACAAATTCTACATGTAAGTATGCACACAGCGATTCATTTGAATAGGGAAACTGTTATGCTAATTTGGGTCATGTGCAGATATTATGACTTGGAAGTTGAAGACATAAACTCAAAGCTTAAGTAATTAATTAAATTAAAATGATGAAGTAAATGGTGGCGCAAAAAATGCTGCATTTCCTCAAACACACAGAGTTTTTGTAGTAAAAAATTTTTTTCTTCGAATTTTTTTATCTTTCTAACCATTCAACCGATTTATATCAAATTAAAAAAAAGTATTCAAGCAGATACTATTTCGGATTTATTTTATTAATTTTTTTTAAAAGAGAAGTAACATTCAGGCAATGAATGTCTGCTGGCATTACTAGGTGTTATCTTCTGTTAATAAAAGGATAGTGATTGAGAAGACAGATGGTAAAGGAAGAGATAGGGAAAAGTTTCATTCTTTTACGACTCTGTTTTTTGCACGTTTTTAATAATGCAAAGTTGCAGCGCGTCTGGTGTCAATGAGGGGCATTAAATTTTTGAAGCTGTGCTTAGTAGCCATTTTATTGGTTATTTGACTTCGCCGATGACTCTGCTACACAATACCGATGAAGGAGGGCACTTTGATGTTACATTAGAATTATTATCCGCTGAATCCGTTGTAGTTCAGTGCTCAGTCTCTATGCCTTCATGACTTGAACTTTCCTACAACAATTGATGCAAAGGGACTCTAATGCACATCGGAAAATGTGTGGTTTTATATACCGGGTTCGGTTTTCTAGTCAATGTGCCAACTCCACCCTCATATTTAACATGATTTGAATTTATTTTTCCAAAACTTTATTTGTAAAAATTCTCATAAACTATTGAATCGAATTGCTAATGCATAAAACCTGAGCATTTGCTTCGACTCAAACATTTTGAGCAAAAGGTATATTTTGTATTAGAGGACTGCGTAAACATTCTTGAAATGCAGATACGTCTTGTTTTTTAAATCTGTTGTTGTAGCAAGTATTATGCTAAACCAATAATAAATGATGTTGTTTAACAAGCGCAGCATGATAGATGTATTGATGTACATACACAGAAAAAACTAAATTTCGTTTTCAGTAACCAAATTCATTGAATCAGTAATTTTTTTGTATGAATGCGGACCTACAAAGAAATTTGTAGATTCTGATAACAATTTTGTAAAAATTTAACTGGATATTTTTTTTTTTTTTAGTTAATTTATTATTGCATTGGAGAAAAAAGTTAACTGAAACTCAAAATATGTTCAGTCAAATGTATTAATATGAACAGAAAAACATTTTTGCAGATTTTTTTTTGTTTTATTCAGCAACTTTTTTTATAATTTACAAACAAATTCACTAAAATTTTTCGTATTATCAGAAAATAAATTAACTGAATCAATAACAATCCTTACCAATTTAAAAAAAAACAAAGGTAAAAGTTTTATTTGAAAAAAATAACTGAATCAAATAAAAGGTTCAACTGTTTTTTTTTTTACTTTCAAAAATTAGCTTGTTTTTATGGTTAAGCAGATCTCGTCAGTAGACTTTAACCCAAAAAATTTTTGAATTTAGCTAACAAACTCAGTATGTTTATAGTAAGACTCTTAATACTATATTGAGAATCACAATATACAAACATAATAAGTTTGAAAACCGCAAACAAAAATCTTTAAAAAAAAATGTTTTTTTATATCTATAAAATAATTTGCAGAAAAAATTAAAAAAAAACAGACAAAAATTTTTTTTCACTGTATACAAATAAATTTAACTGAAAATAACAAATTTAAATATAAAAAAATAAATCTAAAATTTTTTTTTACAAATTTTACTTTATATAGATAATTTTCATTCTATACAGTTTTTTTACATAAAATAAAATTGGAACAAGTAGTTTACTGGAACAGTAAAAAATATTTACTGAAACTAAATTCTATTTCAAAACACATGTTTGTTTGAAAATTTTTTGAGAATAATTTTTTCTGTGTAAATATGAGTGTTTACAAGCGATATAGGAAAGATTTATTGTTCATAAGAAACACTCAAAAGAAGTAGTGTTGATGCGTGTATGCTTGTTATTTGGCATAATGTACGTTTGAGTGTGTGTGTGTGTGTGTGTGTGTGTGTAAGATGTAGATGGTAAGCTATTATGCCTTTAAGGGTGGGTTTTTAAAGCAAGCGCACACAACTAATGTCAATGAATGTGTGTGTTTGTATGTGCGCAGAAAAAATTCAAGATCATACACACAACGTTTGTAAACGCTCCCATGCGTATGAAGAATTAAGCATCTTAAATTCTACTGTGACGAATTATTTTCTTCTTTACTCCTATACCTGCAATAACTGAAACAAATGTTTTGCAAACATTATTGTTTAGCGTTTGTTTTAGAACATTTCGCTATAGTAAAGCATTTAAGAAATTCCTCATGTCTTAAAAGTTATTGTAAGTAGTCTTGTGCAGGGGTCCATCTTGTATGCATAAAAATATTTACTGTAGCTCTAAGTGGTATACTAGTGCTCATTGCTTGAAATCGGACTCAGTAGACTTAACTTGAGTTAAAGCTTAGTTTTTATGCATTGGACCCAATGTCTTTAGAGTGTCATAAATTTGATTTCGATCGATTAAGTCATTCCTATTTTACATACATAAGCACACACATACATTTTCCAGCGATATAGAAAAGATTGAAACTCGTCCTGATACCAAAGGAGTATAACCCGCCGGATAGCCCATCTTCTTACAAATCAATATATCTGATAGATACCTTTGAAAGCGTTATTTCTAACAGACTGCAAATAAATACAATTATTAATAAACATAACATAACAGCGACCATTGGCGTACATTGTAACTCCCATTCAAGGACTCATACAAATGCAACTTATAAGAGCTCGCATAAAAGTTAAAAATGCAAGTATTATATCAATCTTATATTTAATGCCTTATACATTTGCATGCCAGTGTATGTCTGCTTATCGCATAATATTGAGTAGATTTAAAGAGAATTCTAAAGCAAGGCAACAAGCCAAGACTTAGTGCCTTTAAATTGATCACACACTCCTTATGCCGAACACGAAATCATCACTCACTCATCCTATTTCTTTTTCATATTTATTTTAAATTTTCAGGAACACTTGCATATTTCAATGTGTGATGCGAGTACATATTTAAGAAAGGCAGTTTGATATCCAATCAACGTTACTGTCATTAGTTTCTAAAAGAATACGTGCATTTAGGAAAGACATCAAATTAACACCTGCCAAAAAAGAAATTCAGTTTGTTAGTGAAAACTTGTTAACAAAAAAATTTTATATAATATTATAGCATAGGCATTTAATTACATATAGACATTTCTGCGAAAAATTCCACTTTTTTGTCGCGTGCGACAGCAATAAATTAACCTTGTATTTCTGAACAACGTGACTCGGCATCAAACGGCCTACACAAAGACATAAAAAAGTAAAAAAAAAATTCCGTTTTCTTTGAAAAAATAAGTATTTTTTCTTGGTGTCCCACGCTACAAAAGGTTGACATTTCTGTGGAAATGCCTATATGTTAAAATTGCTTTATTTTGAAGATTATAAACTGAGCAGTTTAAAAGCAAAGGAGTATTAGTGCAAAAAGAAAAAATATGCTGTTAGTGCTGTAGTCCGGCTTTACATCTTAAAGTAATGCGCCTACTTAACACTAGAGGAGCTGCAACGAAGCAAAATTAACAAACCGTACTATAGCACAGTTGTAAAACAAATTACGCTTAACTGCTCTTCACCACCTGTTCACTATTGACTACATCTTTCCAAAAGAAGGTAACACACATATCGTCGGTTGGTTATTGGTTTGCTGCAGACATAATGTATTTTTAATATACTGTGCCCCAAACCAATAACCAACTAATGATATGTACGTAAATATCGCTCATTTACTTCAATAGTGTCACAACTCAAAAAAAAGTTTTGCAATCCACATGCAACTCAATACAGACCTGAAAAGAATTCTTCTCTCAGGAATTGGTAGTACAAGCCTTTTATATAAAATTTTTACGAAAGATTATATAGGAACTGACGAACTATTTTGCATTTTATGATACTACTGAAGTGCACGAGCGATATGTATATACTAAGGCATTTCCAGTTGTTCCTATAAGAAGCATAGGGTCGTAGATCGTTAGATATGAGCACAAACTATAGCTTTCTGGAAAAAATATGAAAATTGTAAAATTTGTAGTTGACGCCCTTTTGAGGAACAAGTGCGATTTGTTTGCAAAACTTAATTTTTTTTTAATGATTCAGGCAATTTGATATGGAAACTTTGCTTGGAGCTCAGAAAAGTTAAAGGTTTTCATATGGGTATTTTCATGATGTCGAACGTGACGCTACGAGTATTACACATTTAAAGTGAAATAAAAGTCGCAATAAAATTAGTTTTTATTATGCCAATAAGCGTAATTTATAGCTCCAAATTAGTCCTTTGATTGCTGCTAAGTTTGAGTTTGATTAATTTTTCGTTTTTCAAGATAATTGCAAAAAATCCAAGAAATTCGCATGTGACAAAAACAGAAGTAGTTATTAAAATGCTGATTTCACACCTGAGGATATATGTTAATGTGACTACATAACTTTTCAATATTGTGCACTGATGTCCCTTTAAAATTGTTTTAATTTTACTTAGTCGCACGTGAAATTTTTTTCATGATGATATTTATATTATATCTGTTGCTTTTTTTTTTTGACTAAGATGTAAATAAACAGCTTTAGGGAAAATGGTTTCAAATTACAAGAACTATTCAACACAATTAACATAATTATTTTAATACAATGACAAAAAACGTGAAAAATATTGTTTTTTAATTTATAATTTTTTTTTTTAAATAATATTTCATCTTCTATAAATTTTTTTCTCCACCGCTTGCAATTCTCTTTAGTTTATTCAGATTTTTGGCTCAACTAAGTTTGAATAATTTAAAAGTAGGTAAATTTAACTTAAATTTTAAACTTAACATGTCGTACGTGACATGTACTATGATCACAAACCTTAACACTTTTCAGCCAGACTTGTTTCTTTTAATTGTATCAAATATCTCTGTTTGTACTGAATAATTTTTTGGCTTGTTTTGCAATGTCGCACGTGACATTGAAATAAGTGATTTTGCAATTTGCAGTCGCATACTTTCTTATGTATTCTCTTAATGACTCTTTATATCATAAAAATTTTAACGTCAAAAAGCTAATCGATAATACATCTCTTTAAGATCGTTTGGTGTCGTCGATGGACCTTTAATAGAAATATTTGTATATAAATATTCTACACCACTTTATTGCTTGCAATATGGAAAGTACAGTTTAAAAATTTTAATAAATATCTGCTGTTCACTTTCGGTTGTATGTTCATCTTAGCTTGAATTGTGTTTTCTCCAAAAAAAAAAAATAAATTTCTTCATCCATTTTGGTGTTTACAAAAATATACTCTTTCATAAATTTCATATAAAACATTAGTAAAATGATGTTTTTTTTTTTTGCAAATTTTTAATTAAGAAAAAGTAATTCTTTTAAGGAAATTTCATAAGAAAAATATTTTCTTATACTTTTAAGAGCCCTTAGAGCTTCCAGGTGTTGCAGTTGTTCCATAAATACACCTTTCAGTGAATGAAAATTATTATTTTTCAAAAAAATTTTTGTTCTAATATCATATGGAATAGTACAAAAAATGTTCTTTTAAATAAATTAAAAATTACTGCTTATAACTTTAAAGATTTTCATTATTTAATGTCTAGACAAAAAGTCTAATAATTTTTACATCCTTCCGAACCCTTTGACTAACTTATTTTGCTTTCTAATTTAATCAAGTTATTTTCTTTATTTTTTTTTTAAAGAAAAGTCTTAAGATTGCTTTTAGGTGGAGTTTAGTTTTTTTTTTAACTTCTTTTATAAATTTTCCTAGTCATGACCCAGCAGTTCTGATGGTGTCAATGTAAGTTTTTAAAAATTAATTAAAAATCTAAAAAAAATCCCCAAAAAGGAAAAAACGCCAAAACTAAAATTGAAAAAACGTAAAAAACTGAAAAAAAAATTCAAAAACCCAAAAAGCACCAAAACTAAAAAAAATTGCTAAAACCAATAATCGAAAAAATCGCGAAAACTAAAATATTTGCCAAAACTAAGAACAACGGAGAAAAATTGCCAAAAACCAAAAAAATCGCTGAAAAGAAAAAAGCACTAAAACTAAAAAAAATAGCTAAAACTAAAAATCGAAAAAAAAGCGCCAAAACTAAAATTGCCGCTAAAGCTAAAAATCAACCGAAAAAATCACCAAAACTAAAACAGTCTCTAAACTGAAAAAACCGGAAAAAATCGCCAAACACCGAAAAAAATCGTCAAACGCAAAAAGCACCAAGACTAAACAAATCGCTCAAACTAAAAATCGAAAAAAAATTGCCAAAACTGAAATATTTGCGAAAACTGAAAACAACCGAGAAAAATAGCCAAAAACCGAGAAAACCGCTGTAACGAAAAAAGCACTAAAACTAAAAAAATCGCTAAAACTAAAAAAAATCACCAAAAACATAAAAGAAAAATTACTAAAAAAAAACAAAAAAACTCCAAAATAAAGTTTTCTTTTAAAATAACTAATGCCCTAATTCTGTCTATGGACGGAAAAAAGCCGCAGTTGTGATTCTTTGACGCAATTTACACTGTGCCTTTTTTGCTTGCCTGTGCAGGCAGGCTTTTTTAGTTTATTTGTGAGAGGGGGTGAGAAGCTTGCGATATAGAACAAAATGCACGAAATGAAAATTCGAGGGGATTTATGACATTTCTCTTTGCCTCTTTCGTGTTCTCAGCATTAAACGTGTATATAAATGCCAAAAAGGCATGAATAAATAAGGCTTAGTCGCTATTCACACTATGCCTTTTTAGCCTGCCTTGTATTGACAATATTCTTTTGAAACCCCTACAAAAAGTCACACACATTTACATTAAGCCTTTTTTATTCATGCCTTTTTGGCATTTATAACGGGTGTTTTTTTAGAGGTATAGAACTTCGAATTGAAATAAAACACAAGAAAATCGTTTTAATGTCCATCAATTTGGCTTTATTGGAAGGATAATTTTATGCCATTAATGTTTAAATATGATTTCGGGCATGTGGCCGCCGCGGCTGGCTCGAATAAAGCCAATTCTACAGGTCCAATTTTCAACCACTTTTTCGAGCATATGGGGCCGTATGTTGGCAATAACGCCACGAATGTTGGCTTCCAAGTCCCCTAACGTTTCTGGTTTGTTGGCGTAGACGAGCGACTTCACATATCCCCAAAGAAAATAATCCAATGGTGTCAAATCACACGATCTTGGTGGCCAATTGACAGGTCCATTCCGCGAAATTATGCGCTCATGGAATGTTTCCTTCAATAAATCGATTGTGACGTGCGCTGTGTGGCATGTAGCGCCGTCTTGTTGGAACCACAACTCATCCACATTCATGCCATCCAATTCGGGAACAAAATAGTCCGTTATCATGGCTCTATACCGGTCTCCATTAACGGTAACTGACTCTCCAGCATTATTTCGGAAGAAGTATGGCCCAATGACTCCACTAGCCCATAGAGCACACCAAACAGTCAGTTTTTGTGGATGTAATGGCGTCTCAAGGGTCTCATGTGGATTCTCTTCACTCCAAATGCGGCAATTTTGCTTGTTGACGTAGCCATTCAACTAAAAATGAGCCTCATCACTGAACAAAATTTTGCGATGAAAATCAGCATCGAGATCAATCTCATTTTCGGCCCATACACCAAAATCACGACGCATTGCATGGTCTCGCGGCTTTAATTCTTGCACAAGCTGGATCTTGTAAGGTCGCAAGCCAAGATCTTTGCGCAAAATCTTCCATAAAGTTGATGGACAAAGCTCCAATTGCTGTGCACGGTGGCGAATCGATTCATTCGGGTCCTCTTCAACACTTTGCTCTACAGCGGCAATTGTTTCTTCGGTGCGCACTGTTCGACGTCTCTGCGGATGCGTATTATCACATAGAGTAAACGTAGTGCGAAAACGATCCATGGTTAACCGAATTAATTGCTCTGATGGACGATTATGTCGACCATAAAATGGACGGAGCTTGCGGTAAACTTCGCGAACTGAACCATTATTTTCGAAATAAATTTGCACGATTTGCAAGCGTTGTTCTTTTGTCAACCTGTTCATGATGAAATGGCAAACCAAACTAAATATTAATCACTTGACAGCTGACAAAATGGCCGCCAGTTAAAAAAGTGATGCCAACTTAAAGTTCTATACCTCAATAAAAAACACCCGTTATACACGTTTAATGCTGAGAATACGAAAGAGGCAAAGAGAAATGTCATAAATCCCCTCGAATTTTCATTTCGTACCTTTTGTTCTACACCGCAAGCTTCTCACCCCCTCTCACCGAAAAACTAAAAAAGCCTGCCTGCACAGGCAAGCAGAAAAGGCACAGTGCAAATTGCATCTTAATGTAAATGTGTGTGACTTTTCGTAGGGGTTTCAAAAGAAAATTGTCAATACAAGGCAGGCTAAAAAGGCGTAGTGTGAATAGCGACTTTAAAACAATTATTAGTAATAGTTTCTGCTAGAAGGTGCGTGTATTTGCTTTAGGATTTTATTCCAAACATTATATCCAACACATATTTTTTCATATATTTTTTAAAATATTGTATAATACTTTCATTTAATTTTTATATTTTAAAAACATGGTAATAATATTTTTATTTTTCATTATCAAAGACAACAATCATTTTTGAAGAAAATAATTTGAGGAATTCAAAAACAAGAACTCAAAAGTATCTTCAAACAAAAACGTCCTAAATCTTCTTACTGAATTAGGGCATAAATCAGGGGTCAAATTGTCACATGCGTGAGTGAACAACTTGTCACGTAAATACACCCTTTTTGAATTAAAGCATACGTGAATGTACTGAAATCCCATTCAGCTTATACGATTGACGTATCACTTAATTTGTTTTCATACGATTGTCGATACGATCACGGATGTGACGATTTGAGCCCAGGTAAGATATTCGATTATATAGTCTAAGGTGCGAATAGTATTACATATGTATGTAGAGTCCGTACGGAATCCTTCTTCTGAGAGTCAAAGTTGCTTTTTACTGATTTTTTTTTAAACTTTCACGTGCTTTAAGTTCATTTTAAAAGAGTGATTTTATTTTCACAAAAGTGAAATATATTAAGGGTGGCAGCATTGAAATATATATTTAAACTTAAATATCAGCTGCTTATTATGATGCTGCTGCCGCTTTCAGAATAATTAGGTTGCTGGCTACAAGGCGACATTTGAAGTCGTTTGATCATTTAGCCTGCTGTGGTCAAAGTGTTTAATGCTTAAATGTCAGAGTTAATGTGTGAAAAACAGCAAAATGAGCCTTTTATAAAAAACGGCGATGTTAACATCGCGGTATTCAGTAAAGTATTATGTCACATTGCGTGTGTTTACAAGCTGTGAATATTAGTGTTTAGTAAATAAAGTGTTCTTATTTGTTTATATCTGTATACTGAGTACTTTTTATTTTTAATATTTTATTAATTTCCGAAGCTGTAAAAACATAACAATATTAACAACTTTTAGAAGTGATTCAAACAATATGATGATTTTAGTTTTAATCAATTAGTAATTAATTAATTTTTATTTTTAAGTTATTTAAAAAAAAACTTTTACGATCGTACTACCGGGCTGGGCTCCCTGTCCATATTCGATTTTATAGAAGTGCGCATTTGTTTATGTATTCCTTGTACTTTACATAATGTATACTTGACTATAAAGATTCTTAAAAATAAAGTAAAAAATATCCTGATGCTAAAACTGAAGTAATGGCAAGCGAGAGAGAAGAGCGGGGTGGTATAAAATAAGAAACATTGTTAAAACCAAAACAGAATGCATTAAATCATAAAAATTCATTTTCCCAAAGCAGAAAATGCACCTGGTCTTTAAACTGGAGGTAAAAAAAGAAAAAGTTTTTGCATATATTTCTATGAGTGTATGTGTATGTGTGTGTGTGTGTGTGTGTGAGTGTATTCTTCTGTGTTTTGTCTGCATACAATTTGTTCTTTCAATTTGAAGAACAAGGAAAAAGAAGTTAGGTAAAAACTTAAGTTTTTAAGACAATGGCGAGCATGAAATATTAAGATATTTAAAATGTATAAAATTATTCAAGTTATAAGAACGATGACAATGTACTCTCTGCTAAAGTGACCATAGAAATTCTCGATCTTAAAAATTTAATACATACACAAATGAATAAGATTTTAAATAAAGTAAGTAAAGAAAGCAATAATCGCCACCATAATCATAGACCGCCTGTCGTAATTAAACAACAGCCTAAGGCTCGAGTAGGCAGAATTTAGAGAAAGAAATTAATAAGCCGATTACATCTTCACTCTGATCGTCATTGTCAAATCATGCCACAGAAATCCATCCTATTTTTCGATTTTGCACATGCTTTCAGCAAAATCCACTGGAATACTGGGGAAAGTATTTATATTTCGGGAACTGGTAACACTAATTTCAATAGCTGAAATCTGGCAATACCATAATAAAGTTTGACATTTTTTTAGCATAAGCGTAGTTTTGATTTTTGATATTGATATTTGATTTATTTACAGTGGGTTCAACTCATCAAAATTAAAATTTCAATGGAGGTTTTCATTGGATTATTTTTCAGAACTTTCGACGTGAATTATCTCAACAAGAATGTGTCAATGAACTCAGTTCTTTATATGGCGATAAAGCATAGTGAATTCGATCGTGGCCGTAGCTCCGTACACAGAGAAAACAGTGTCTAATAATTACCTCATAAAATAGAACAAAATTAATAAGAAATCTCTATGGTTTTTTTTTCAATAAGGAAATCTTATTAATTTCATAGAAAAACCCTTTTTGAAAAAATCAAGAAGAAATCTTGTAGTTTTTATGAGGTTATCTTATTGATTTTTTAATAAGGTTTTCTTCTTGATTTTATGAGGCGACCTCATAAAATAAAAAAAATTTTGTCTTTCTTTATTCTTTGTGCTTTGATTATATACTTTCATTTAAATTTTACACCATATACTTTGAAAGGAGACAAGCATTGAACCAGCAAACTTCTGACTGATAGAAAAACACTCTAACCAATATGCTAACAAGCAGTCTGAATAACCATTGAAATAATTTTGCAAACATGCTTATACAAAAATGAAAAAGATCATGAAAAAAAATTATCTGAGTCTATTTATAGATATGGAATAACAAGACACCTCATAAAATCAAGAAGATTCCCTTATTAAAAAAATCAATAAGATGCTTTACACATAATCCAACCTAATAAAATCAAGAAGAAAACCTTATTGAAAAAATCAATAAGGCAACCTAATAAAATCAATAAGAAATCCATATAGTTTACAATTTATAAGAAAACCTAATAGAACCAAGAAATTTTTCTCTATGGATTGTTTTTTTGGTGCCAAAAATAACGAAAATTGAGTAAAAAAAGTTGGGAATAATAAGATTTCTTCTTGATTTTATGTAGTTTTCTTCTTGATAAAATTAATAAGATTTACCACATAAAAACAATAAGAAATCTCTATGAAAAAATCTTCGTTTCTTTCTGCTGGGATACCCCTTAGCCTAAAAACGTTTCATAGAGAAAATCTTATTGATTCTATGAGGCAGTTTTTTCTCTGTGTAGTTCCGTCGCTGACGAATTTCGTGGAGGTTGTCCAAAATCGGTTGTTGTGCCAAAACACGTCGATGCATCGATAATGCAAGATCGTCATGTGACATATTGTGAGATAGATGAATTCTTGCACATTAATTCCACTTCAATAATTCGATTTTGCATGAACACTTAGTTGTAAAGGAAAATTTGTTCTAGTTGGATATCCCATAATTTATCAATCGCTAAAAAAGGCTCGTATCGAGTGGTGTAAGGAAATGCTTAAAAAGTTTAACCGTGCTGCTTCAGAAGAAGTGTATAAAACTGTGACAGATGACGAATCGTGGATATATATATGCTTATGAGCAGTCAAAACATCGAATTGATGATTCACCCTCCATACAGTGCCGACTTCACACGACACCCAATCACTTCTTCTTATTGCCGAATATCGAAGGTAAACTGCGCCGAAAAAGCAGCTGAAGCGTTCAAAAAGCATGTTTTGGAGATGTATTAAGAGGAATGGAAAAACTGCTATGACGAATGCAAAAGTGTATTGATCATCAGGGGGAATATTTCAAAAAACAATAAAGCCATTTTCATTTAAAAAGGTTTATTATTATTTGCTATTTCCGAAACATAATAGCAGCAGATTGGTCATTCTGTTTAGAATATTGTGGCTGTGGCTTACTGATGTCGCTGAGAACGTAAGAACATTAAACATATGATGGGCTAAGCAATTAGACTTGGCAAGGTGAAATTTACAGCAAATTGTAGTGAAAGACTTACACATTTCCCCATACCAAGTGCAAACGGTGCATCAGTTAATGCTTGCTGATCATCAGTCTTATGTGAATTACTGCAGAGAAATCCTCAATCTAAACAATGCGTTTTTGATTCGAAAATTATCATCAGCGAAAAGGCGAAATTTTCAATTAAGCGATTACGTCAATTAAAGATGGATGCGTTTCGAATTTTTCCAACACAACACGATCCGAATACAAATGCCAAGATTTCCAACATGTATGAAACATGCGCGAGAAAAATTTTCCCAAAACGACACGATACAACAAGCACGAAATCAAATTGAATAGCAAAAAATAATTTTTTTTGTTTACTCAAAAAGATACAGAGTTTTGTTAAGTTTCAGAACCTAAAGCTCAAGAGACCCCTACACTAACAACAAAATTGTTTAGTGTTATATGTTTGACGATACAAAATATATACAAAGAAAAAAAAATATTCATGCAATAACCAACTTTAATTGAAAATAAAACCAAAAATAAATTGAAAATGTATTTCAGTGTCAATTTAATTTTTGTTTAAAATTTTAATTAATTACAAATTTTAATTGACTAAATTACATTTTTATTTAATTTTTGGTTTTATTTTCAATTAGAGTTGGTTATTGCAGGAATAGTTTTTGTTGTGTAACAAAGTTTTTCCTTACTGGAAATTCATGCATGCATACATATTTTACAATTAAAATCATTTCGTATTTTATCGAGTCCATTTTGCTCAACACGACATGATCCGACCAAGCCCAAAATTAGAATTTTAAAAACGCTCGGTTTTCGTCTAACGAAAAAACACACCACACGCGTCCATCTCTAAGTTCAATAAATAACGACAACATCAACAACACTAGTAACAGCTATAAATGGCGCCAAAAGCTGCTACAAATGGAGTTCGCTGTAAATCTTTAATTGCTCCTTAGATGTAGAATGCCGGAACATCACCATTATCATAATATTTATTACTTAAATTAGGTTAGGTTAGGTAGGGGTGGCAGTCAGAAACCCGGACTCACTTAGACCTTTTTGGTCCATTGTGATACCACGGAGACTCTGCTTATGCGGAGTCGAAACTACTAATACGTTGAAGTTCAACACTAGCAACGTCGGAAAGTTCCCTGAACTCAAGAGCGCCCATTGTGGTCAATCTCTTTCTTGCAAGTCCAGGACAGTGACAAAGAAAATGCACTATGCTTTCCTCTTCATCAATGTCCTGGCAGCTACGGCAGTAATCATTGTTTTCAACCCGTAGCCTTTGTGCATGCCTACCTATGAGACAGTGTCCGGTTAGCACGGACACTAGTATCGATATTTGTTTCCTATTTTTCAAAATTAAGTAATCAGTACCTTCCTTATTTAGGTGAGTCCATAACTGCCTTGAGATCACGCAATCATTTCTTGTGACCCACCTTCTATTTGTTTCCTCTACTGTCTTGCGCCTAAGTCTGAGTTTGCAAGAGGGTAGGGGTTAACCCACACATTCCAAATCCGGTGGAACCTGTAAGGTTGTCCCAATTCTAGCGAGCTCATCAGCCGTGGAGTTCCCCTGAAAACCTCTATGCCCCGGGATCCAGATGATCCTAATATCACACTGCTCTGCCATCTCGTTTAGAGATGATCGGCAGTCGAGGGCTATTGTTGTTCTTAGAAGCGGGGATTCGAGGGCCATAATAGCTGCTCGACTATCAGTGTATATGTTAATCAAAGTCGCTGAAGTGACATTCACTATCAACCAATCCGCAACTTCTCTTATAGCAAGGATCTCTGCCTGAAAGACGCTGCAGTGATCCCGAAGTCGCTTTGCAATGCGAAGACCTAAAGCCCTCGAAAAGACTCCATAACCCACACCTTCGTGTGTTTTGGAGCCGTCCGTATAAAAATCAACACCTTTTATTCTACCTGGAGTTCCATTCATCCACATTTCTGTTGATGGTATCCAGGTTTTATAAAGACGTTCGTGTAGTAGAGCAGGGGAGGTTTGGTCAATCCTCCATCCCCTAACCTCGACATCGAGTATTCTACAGTGGCTGGCTCCATTTCCGTTCCACAGAGAGGTACATCGAAGACGGATTGCCGAGGACGTTGCCATCTCCTTCCCTACTAGGTCCAATGGTAGTAGATGGAGGAGCATTCCCAGTGCATCCGTAGGAGTAGTGCGAAGAGCAATGGTTATATACAAGGATGCAAGTCTTTGCACCTTGTTTAAGATATGTAGATACGTCTTTTTCTTCAGGGACGGCCACCATACAATGATGCCATACATGAGAATCGGACGTACTATTGCAGTGTAGATCCAATAAACGATTTTAGGGGTAAGACCCCAATGTTTCCCTATAGACTTTTTGCATAGATAGAGTGAAATTGTTGCTTTTTTCACTCTCTCTATGATATTGGTTTTAAAACTCAGCCTTGAATCAAGAATAACACCGAGATGTTTTGCAGTGTTGGACACTTTTATCTCCGTATTATTAAGAGTGATAGGTTGGAAATCAGGTATCTTATACTTCCTAGAGAAAAGGACTAGTTCCGTTTTTTTAGGATTAACGGCGAGCCCTCGTTTCTCCGCCCGTCTTGTCAAATATGAAAGACCATCCTGTAGGATGTCCCTTAGAGTTGCGAGAAATTTTCCTCTTACAGCTATTGCCACATCATCAGCATAAGCCACGATTCTGCACCCCCGCGATTCTAGAGATAGCAGCACAGGATTTAGAGCTAGATTCCTTACTTACGTTATTATATTTCGTTCTGAGCATATCAAAAATTGGTTTAGTCTTCTTCATTTTCTTATCTGGCGATAAGAACAAAAAAAAAAAAAATTGGGTTACACCACTTTTGCGCTGATGGCCTCGTATGTAGTTGATTTTACTTACTGTGAATGAACTTAAGTAACGATTTGTTTGTTGCTGAAAATTCTAAAAACAGTTATCATTTCCAAGGATCTTGCAAATAATAACTTAAATGTAAAGAAGCTCCTCCCCTAGACGTTGTTTAACCATTTTCCCGCCAACATATTTCTTAAGCAAAACCTCTTTTCCCTGTTTTGAAAATATCATGTGGTTTTTCTGGACTTAATGCTTAAAAGCTGCTCAATTACACTGACTCAAATCGTATTAAACTATTCGCCCCAAACTCTAAAATAGATAATTTGTCTTTAAAAATGTCTTAAATGTAAAACGATACACCCCTTTTCAAAAAAAAAAAAAAAATAATAATTTCTTTCCGCTCTGCTTTTTCCCTTTCACTGCTTTCCTTAAAATAAAAGTCTTTTAAAAATACAAACCAAACAATTAGAAAGTATTTATTTTTTCTCTGTCTAATACTTGTTGTTGTTGTTGTTGTTGGTGTGTATTTAAATACACTCAGACCCTCAATAATCCATAATCACAGTTTAAGTGCCTCTTTTAAATTTCTTTTACGGATAATTAAAGGCATTTAACAAAACTACTACTTGTTTTGTCCATGCATGCTCAGACACAAACACAAACACACACACACACAGAAACGCACTCAAGACTGAATAGAGATATTTGTGGGGCACATACTACAAACTAAGTTGGGGTTTTTTTTTAACAACCTTTAAGTTGATAACAATCCAACAACAGAATAATAAAAAAAAAATTGCAAATAACAGGGAAAATTTAAGACAGAGATGGAAAGTGATATTTGAAAATTTAAAAATATTTTTTAAGCCTATTATTTTTGTATGAGTTTTTTTTTAGGGGCTGGCGTATTTCGACTTCGGCTATGACTATTTGGTTATGGATTAGAGAAAACCCGTTGAAGTGTTCTTTAATCTAGATTTTTTTATGTATATTTATATTTATACCTTTTATTCCTTTAAGTAGCATAGGGCCATTCTTTAATCTGTTACAAAAGAACGTCGATATACACCACCAAGCGCGTTAAGAAGGAAAATATGTAGATTGATCCCAGCAAAAAATTACACATTACCATTAGAACTACTTGCCATATAATGACTTACTTTTCTGATTGCCAATTTTCATTACTCGCTTACAAATCACATTACCTAAAATTACAAAAAATGGCGTGCAAGTTGCTAAATGAAGAGAATGATTTTTTTAGACGAAATAGATTACGTGAAATGTTGACAAATAAAAAAAATGTAAGTACTTCTCAAGAATCGATTATTTTAGTCTCACGCCTTGTTAAAATCATTAAGTTGGTAATCCAGTAGGGAAGTGCTTCCACCAAAAATGCTTAATTCCAAACTCGATTATCTTTTTTGAAATTTTTTGCTGGGATGCTTTTCCATTTTTATCCAGCACCGAGAAGCAACTACGCTACTCATAGAGAGTCCTCTGTTAAGGAATTTAAGGGTTAGAGGTTCAATATTCAAATGTTAAAAAAATCACAGTGTTTTTGTAATAGATTAAAGAACACTGCAACATTTTTTTCCTTTAATCTAAGAGCAAGATATCGCGGTCGAAATTGAAATGCCTTAAGCACAATAAGGTCCAATGCAACCCGTATGGCAGGAGGCTAATTTGAAAAAATATTTCATTGAGCTCAATCATGCTTTCTATATAAAAAAAAATTTACCTTTAGCTCAGCATATTTATCAAGCCAAACTTTTTTTTCTTTTTCCAATCCAACACTTGGAGTGCTTTAGGCAGAAGATTCAACAATTATTTTAAATGAAAAATTTTCCGAAAATTTTTTGCGATTTTTTTTGGCGTTTTTTTCGCTTTGGAGATTTTTTTTCGGTTTTTTTTTTAGTTTTTCGGCGATTTTTTTAGTTTTTTTTTTTGTAAACTTTTTTACTTTTGGTGATTTTTTTTGCCTTTTAGCCATTTATTTTATTTTTTGGTTCACCACATATGTATGTATGTATGCAATACTATAAGAAGTTTTTAGTTTTGGTGCTTCTTTTTGGCGATTTTTTTAGATTTTTGAGTACTTTTAGTATTGATATTTTTTCGCTCTGGCGTTTTTTTTCGGTTTTTGGCAATTTTTTTTTGTTTTTCGGCAATACATATTTTTAGTTTTAATAATTTTTAAGTTTGGCGTTTTTTTGATTTTTGGCGATTTTTTAGGTTTTTGGCGAATTTTCTAAAGTATCTTTTGCTGACCTTTTAATCTTTGGAATTTTTGTCAAAATTACATTCACTAAAGAATTCCCCTTATTTTTTTTATTTAAGTTTTACGAAACGCTTTAAAATGTAGTTTTTAGTATAATTTGCATTTATTAAAAATTTTATTAGAGTTTGGATCAATATTGTTTTGTTTATATCAGTATAATAAGCCCCGTTAGAGAGATGATAGTTTCACGTAAATGTAAAGCTTTGTTTGTCCAATTTTAAAGCATGTATTGCATGATTTTGTCTTAAGTCGACTTATGTTGTTATCGCTTTCAAGCACAGAATTATATATTCGTTAAGTTCCATCAAATTAAAATATTTGTACCGTTGAAACATCTTCGAAGTGTACCGAAGGAAGGAAGTAGAAATAGTACCGAAATTTCCACGCTATGGTGTGAACTAGTACACACACACACGCATACACACACACAAACACATACGGAAACACACAACAGTTAGACACTTTAGCAGTTTATCATGTTCAAAGGCAAATCAAGTTAAATTGTGTGCGCAAAGCGTCATGCATAGAGATGACAAGAGAAGGAGCAAGAAGAAAAAAGGACCAAAAAAAAAAAAAAGAAAACATCAAAGTTAATTTAAGTTTATGTGAATGGGTTTGTGCATGAGCACCATGTCCCATCAAACCCAGAGTGCGGGTAAGAGTGAAAAGTAAAAGAAAACAAAATTAAATAGCTGCTTGTTGTAAAAGTCTTGTGGTACTTTTAAGTTTGGACAGCAAAAGCAAAATCGTAGAGTGCTTTGACAAACGACAAGCACAACGACTACTACTATTGCTACTATTACGACAATTACAACAACTATAACAACAACAACAACATCAGCTAGCAAAATAGAACTTATTTTCTTTTATCAAAAGTAAGAAGTACGACAAGTTATTTAAAAAGTTGACAAACAAACAACGACAAACTTGTATGGGTTTGACAGCGTACAAACATGTTACAAACAGGCTCTTTTGCAGGTTTTATGTATTTCTTTAACGTTCTACTTTTTACCCACAAATTTGTGTTGTTCCTTTTGTTGGTGTTAATTTGCAAGCAGCAGCAACAACAAATTAAGTCATTTTAATATGTCATTAACATATTAGGAGGTTTGTTTTGGTGGATTCAAGCATTTGTTGCAATAGTTGCATGTTCGACATTAAAATATTTCGAATTGGGAACGACACAAAATTGGGAGCTATAAATTTTAATATATGTCTCTTACTCGTTTATTTAGTTCTCAAACTTATTTGATTGAAAAGTATGTTTTCATAAATCTGGATATCCTCTTTTGACAGAAGTTTCGTTACCGTTTTTTCAAATGACGCTTACAAAACTGCAACCCAGTTTAGGTGAAAATAAAGATATAATTTATATAAAATTCTTAGTAACACTTGTCTGAGACATATCCCGTCCTAAATGTTCGTCACGGGTGTTAAAATCTCACGGGCCAAGTATAGGATCTTTCCTTTGGTCAGTTAGTTAAACAGCTCATGTTTTATTGCCTAATTTCTGATTTAAAAAAGTAACGGAGGAAGAAGTTTTGCTAATGTGCTTTATAAGGCTGCAGCATCAGCTTGAATTATCCTGACATTAAAAGAGATGGAAGGACAGCCTATCATTGTGGAACTTAGATGCATGACCAGCTGCTTATTACTGGTACTATGGGTACTGGTAGCACAGTAGCTGATCTGCAGCCGTAGGTGTTATTGTATGATGACACTAGAATGCCGACACCATTTATAGTAATTGATAGCAAATGGTGGATTTCATTCTGAATGTGTACTTTCTTTGAATTTCCTGCCTAAGAGGACTCCGTCCTGTGCTCGTTGTGGTCTTCTTCGGAGAATAGCTAGTGGCTGTGATCATGGAGCCTGTGTTTACTACAAAAATAGCTGGGAAGAAGGTCTTGTATATTTTTCATTCAACCAATCCTTGGGGATTGTTGGATGATATCAAACCTATACCTTTCCAGGTGCTGCTGCTACTCAGCAGTTGTAGCCTTCTCTTGGTGGCAGAAAGTACCGATATTTGGAGTTGATTTACAGATTTTTCTTATCTTATGGTACGATTCGTCTTGTTTGCTTACTCCTCCGGACTATAGTCAACTCTCTTTAACCTTTTAGGAAATAGGAATTTCGGAACAAATTACTGATAACTTTAAAATTACATCATCGAGAACACACAAAAGTCAGAAGATAACTAAAAAAGTCTTAACATTCATTTGGTACGCTATAAGTCAGATCAATATGCATGGGAAAGATCTACAAATATAATACTACAAAGCATGTTTAAATAATAAAGATGACTATACAGTGCAGCTTTTATAATTGTTCCATACCTGATGACGACCTACACTCCATTTTATCGAACAGATGTTTTAAGTACTCGGGAGACTTGACAAATATTGCTTACGATAAGCTTATCAAATTTACTGACCAACATTAAACACAATAACTAGTTCGCCAAGGCTAACTAACAAATCTTTGGTCAGGTAGGCTTAGAACTTACCAAAGCTAGACATTTTTCCAATCAAAAATATTGCATTAATATTACTTGTCATTAAATCTTCTGATTCCCATATTTCAACCCTTTGAGTAAAGCTTGCATCTCAACACATGTTATATTTAATGAAGACTTCTTTCTAGGAGTTGAAGACTAATGATGATGTTTTCCATCTGCTGGCTTCTGCTTTAATCGAGCAGTGAGCAGTCCATGTGTCTACCGCATATCTTAGACACGTTTTATTCATTTCAGATAGTAGTTTTCATCCGTAAGATAGTAAATCTCATCCGTAAGGCTTTGAAGACCTTGAAAACTTTCCTATTCTCCGCGGTGCGATTGGTTTTCCAAAAAAAAAAATATTTATATATATATATATATAGGGTGTTTTTTTTTGGGGTATAGAACTTCGAATTGAAATAAAACACAAGAAAATCGTTTTAATGTCCATCAATTTGGCTTTATTGGAAGGATAATTTTATGCCATTAATGTTTAAATATGATTTTGGGCATATGGCCGCCGCGGCTGGCTCGAATAAAGCCAATTCTACAGGTCCAATTTTCAACCACTTTTTCGAGCATATGGGGCCGTATGTTGGCAATAAAGCCACGAATGTTGGCTTCCAAGTCCCCTAACGTTTCTGGTTTGTTGGCGTAGACGAGCGACTTCACATATCCCCAAAGAAAATAATCCAATGGTGTCAAATCACACGATCTTGGTGGCCAATTGACAGGTCCATTCCACGAAATTATGCGCTCATCGAATGTTTCCTTCAATAAATCGATTGTGACGTGCGCTGTGTGGCATGTAGCGCCGTCTTGTTGGAACTACAACTCATCCACATTCATGCCATCCAATTCGGGAACAAAATAGTCGGTTAGTCGGCTCCAATTGCTGTGCACGGTGGCGAATCGATTCATTCGGGTCCTCTTCAACACTTTGCTCTACAGCGGCAATTGTTTCTTCGGTGAGCACTGTTCGACGTCTCTTCGGATGCGTATTATCACATAGAGTAAACGTAGTGCGAAAACGATCCATGGTTAACCGAATTAATTGCTCTGATGGACGATTATGTCGACCATAAAATGGACGGAGCTTGCGGTAAACTTCGCGAACTGAACCATTATTTTCGAAATAAATTTGCACGATTTGCAAGCGTTGTTCTTTTGTCAACCTGTTCATGATGAAATGGCAAACCAAACTAAATATTAATCACTTGACAGCTGACAAAATGGCCGCCAGTTAAAAAAGTGATGCCAACTTAAAGTTCTATACCTCAATAAAAAACACCCTTTATATATATATACTAAGCTCCCATCGGTGGTTTTATCTATATCTCATGTATTGTTTTATCCAACAATCACCATAATATATTCCCATGCAGCCAGTAGCAATTACCAATCTGAAGAGATAGTTTCTTACCTACTTTGTAAATGCCCGGAATTGCACACGAGGTGATATAAATTTCTGAAGAAACACATATTAGACAATGCATCGTATATATCGCAGATTGGTATAGAGGACCTATTGCGATATCTCAACACAAAGAGGTGGATTTAGTATGACTGATTGCTAGATATAGCTTTGTAATTTAGAACTGTTTAATTAGCACTCGGTCTAAATAGTGTTACCTTTCAAACGAAATATTACCGTCACGTGAACCAAAGAACCAACCAACCAACCAACCAACCAACCAACCAACCAACCAACCAACCAAACAACCAACCAACCAACCAACCAACTAATCAACCAAGCAACCCAGCAACCAAACAACCAACCAACTAATTAACCAACCAAACAACCAACTAATCCATCCGCGGACTAACCAATAAATCTGATAATGTGCCCCTTCAAAGTTCTTAGAAGTAGCTGGCTGTCCACATAAAGGAAAACTCTTCACTTCCGACCAACCGCTCGATCACTGCTTCCATTGCATGCAGCCACGATCTTGGTGTGGAAAATAACGCACTCATTTAAAAATCTAAGAGCTATCCGAATATTAATTCGCATAATGCAGACCTCAGGTTTGATTAGGCTAGATTGAAAAGAGGGGCAACAATATTGACCCAATACATCTTGGATTACACTTATGCTCTTATAGCATATTCTGTGCTCTTATGAAGAGGTCTTAGAGGAGAAGATACACAAGAGAAACCATCGAACCCAGGCCGCTCAATATAATTTCTTAGGGTTTTCCAGTTCGAAAACCTAAGATATTCCATAAATAGTATGTTTTCCAGCTGAGAGATTTGGCTTCTAATTTGACTGAATACCGGACAGTTTCGGAACTTGAACTGGATAATGTAATGTGTCCTGTCACAGGGATACTGATACATGATCTCTTTCATCGCAAAGTCTTTTAGGGCTTACTGTCTCTTCTGATACTAGATGAGTCTTTGTTTTACAGAGCATTCGTCGAGGACTTGCCTTTGTTTAAGATGCATTAACATCAAAGTGTCCGAAATCGTAAAGATAAGGTCTTGACTGTGTGCTCACGGTCATATCCAATAATCTTTGTGCGTGTGAGTGATCTGTTCAAACCATAAAAACTTGCCTGGCAGTAAAGAAATTTAAAAAAACCAATTTGCAATAGCTATTTACAGGATATAACCATTGCTCCTGCACAAGACATCTTATAAGAACTTTCAAGACATGTGGGATTTTTCAAATGCTTTACATCTTATAAAACAAATGTTAACAACACTGTTTGTAAGAAATTTGTTTGAGTATTGTAGGTATAAGAAAAAAGAAGAAAACATTTCGTGACGGAAGAATTTGTGATAACCGCTTCTTTCTACGCATGAGCGCGTGTACAAACTTCATGCATGTATGTGTGTATGATTTTTTTATTTTTCTGCGCACATGCAAAGGCACACACATGTATTAACATTAGTTGTATGCGGTTAACCACATTATAGCTTACCATCTACATACTACACACACACTCAAACGTACAATATGAAAAATAACAAGCATACACTAATCAACAGTACTTCTTCTGAGTGTTTGTTACAAACAAGGTGTCTTGCGACATCGCTTGTTACAACTGATATACACATACACCAATACATCTATCGTGCTTCGCTTATAGTACGACAGCATTTATTATTGCCCTGTCGGAGAATGTGTGGTTGACTACAAAAATAGTTAACTTATAGTTAACTGTTCTAGGACTGACTAAAAGCTAGCTGCAAAGTCATCCAGAACAAATCCAAAATTAATTCTAAAGTTGAGTACGTAATCGAATTTAGTGAGAGCCAACAAATTTATTCTCAGCTACTTTAAAACTGATTTCAGTTTTATATTAACATTTTGCTGTTGTTATTTTAGGTGGCAGTTTAGCCGAGTGATAGCGCGCTGAGTACACAACGAATGATGTTACATGTTCGAGCCACAGAATTTTTTTTTTTAATTTACTGACTACCAAGTGATTTAAAAAAGTCAACTTTAAGTTAGCTTAAAGTAGTGTCTGGTGAGACAATTGACTACCGCCTAGGACATCGCAATATTAAAATAGTCCGTTGATTACGTTGAAAAGTAATCCAAGTGTAGTCAGTACTAGTTGCGAAATAGTTAGCTTAAAGTTAGTTTAAAGCTAGCCAAATTTCCGATAGGGTGGTTTAGTATAATACATGCGACGTGAATACATTTAAAAATCATGACGTTTTTACATTTCAAGACTGTTTACGCAGCTCTCTATTATACTGAGATAATTTCTTCTATACCGGGCACTTAATTTTCAACATCTGTGTTGAAGGAATTATGGCCAAAAGTAAACGAAAAGAGTCCTGAATGTCTCATCGTGAAGGTCCGAACGTCAAAAAATATAAAAAAAATTAGTAAAATTGATGTAAACAAGCTCTTTTAGAAGCCTTTTGTTCCTACATGAAACCTCGCACAATATATATATATATATATAATTAAAGGTGGCGTTGGCTGACGTAGTTAGCACATTGACTACAAAATCGAAGGACCTGGGTTCGATCCAGGTATCTAACAGTCATTAAATAACAACACCAACCATTTTTCTGATGTGCATTAATTTAATTTTGTATCAGTTGTTGCAGAAAAGTTTACGTGATGAAGGCATAGTCGCTGATAACTCAACTATACCAACTTCAGCAGATATTAATCCTAATGTAATATCAGAACTCCCTCCTTCGTCGGTATTATGCAGCCGAATCATTGGCGAAGTAAAATAACTAATAAAATGGCTACTAAGCACAGCTTTAAAAATTTAGTGCGTCTCATTGACACCAGAGGCGTTGCAATTTTGCATTATGAAAAACATGCAAAAAGCAGAGTTGTTAAAAAGAATGAAGCTTTCCTCTATCCCTTGCTTCAACACCTGTTCTCTCTATCACTAGCCCTTTCCTAAAGAAAATAACGCCTAGCAATAGTAGTAGGCGATCATTGCCTGAGTGTTACTTCTCATTATTCAAAAATAAAAAATAAACTCCTCAAAGGTAAATTTTTTTTTCTGCACTGCATCCTATGTGGGATCTGAAAACATTCTTATATTTATCAAACGCTCCCAAATATCTTCACCAAGTATACATTTCAATTGAATCGAACGAAATTCACACAAAGTTAATTTGCTTTCAAAGTACAAAAAACAACAGGAAATATATTTCCTTAACAAAATCAAAAAATCAAAGGAAACAAGTCCTTAATACATACTTTTCTTTTTCTAAATTAACCAAAGATCCAAAATAATCAAGCACCAGCACACAAATTGCCACCCACACTCCAGAAAATAATTACCAAAAATTATCATTCTCTTCCTGCTTTAATTGCAGCTCCTTTAGCAAAGGAAGTATGCACTTGTCTGGGTAATTTTAGTTTTCGATTAATGGTGTGTGTAAGTAAGTTTATAACGAAAAGAACGAAGCTAAAATAGAATAAAATAAATAAGGAATATAATAATACTAAATTTTTACAAATGGTAATTTCATATGACTGGAGGTAATTTGAGCAGCAGCACTACATTCATTGAGTCCTTATCATCCATAGATAGACCACGTCTTTTGGGCATGCTTCTATTGTTAAATTGCTCTGCTCTTTGAGCACACCCCAAAAATAAATTCCTTTTGTTATTCTTGCTGTTGTTGTCTTTATGTAGTTCCTCTTTGTGTTGTGCTGGCGAAAAAGCTAACAAAAGTGCCAACACGCGTGTGTGTGTGTGTGCAGGCTTCACATATTCGTATATAAAATGCAGTTTAAAAATAAAGCGAAGGATTGAAAAGGATCAGTGGTGTTATTTCCATATGCAGTTAATTTAATGTGTGTGTCTGACTGAATTAACTCAGATGGGAGAAAACTTACTTTAAATGTATGGAATATAAATAATACTTTGATACTTTGAAGGTGTAATATGTATTCTTGCGGAATAAGCATTACATGAAATTAAAGACTTTTGAAAGGAAAAAGTATACGGTGGATGGGAAATACTGTTGAAAGATAAACTAAGGCGATGTTTGTTGGGTGAGTGTTTATGCAATGAAAATGTTCTTCAGTTTTTTTTTGCATCTTAATAAAATAGCCTTTGAATATTAATTCGTATTCCAGAAATCGCTGACAAATAGAAAACAAGATGGCGTATTAAATTCTCTAATATCATTCAAATAGATGTTCCCTAAATTCACAAGGAATTTCTCAAATACATTTTGAGATATTTCCATGATGGAAAAGAAAGTTTATATTTGTCAAAATTACTGCATGAAAACAAAGAGTTTTGTGGTTATGCGGTGTAAACCAACTGCTAGTGTGGCTTTGCGAATTTAGTCGGTGTAGAGCATTCTTTTTTTTTTTTTGCGGCAGAGCGACCATTGTATTTACGCAATTTAAAAAAATGCTATTTTGGTTATTGTAGGGCATGGTAGATTCTGTAATATTCGAAGCTGAAACGGTTTAAATGATGCCCCAAGCATACCTATCATTCGAATATGCACCGAAAAATTTAAAGAGACCTCCACCTTATTGGAAGATCCGAAATAGAGGTGAGCAAGATTATCAAAAACATCGCGTGGTAAGCATGAAAAGCATTTGACAGTCTGAATGAAGAACAACTAGTTTTTAATATTTTATACCCTTTACAAAAAAATGGTAAAAGGGTATATATAGGTTTATCATTCCGTTTGTAATTTCTAGAATATTAATAAGCGAGCTATAAAGTATATATATTCTGGATCCTTATGTATAGGGAATACGAATAAGCGATGTCCGTCTGTCCGTCTGTCCATCTGTCTGTACGTTAAATCGGTTTTCCGAAGCTCCCAGAAAAGCTAGAGACTTCGTTCTTGGACTGGTGGATCAAAAATTGTCGAAATAAGATTTGTATTGAAAATCAGCAAAATCGAGCAGACGGTTTCAGAGGTGGGAGACTTAAACTTCATTTTGCGATACAAAATAACTACCGAAAACTAGTTTTTAATAATTTTTTATTAAATAAACTTATTTTATACTTCAGTATGAATAAAATTGGTATTTCTAACTGAAAAAAAAAAAATTAAAAAAAATTAAAAAAATTAAAAATACGTTTCCAGGGTTCGAAAACCTTAACTTTTTTTGTTATGCAAAAGTAACTTACTAAAACAAATTTTTCCTTTTTTTCTATAAACTAATAATATGTAATGCTCTTAAAAGAAGGAGATTGATGTAAGAAATCAGAAAAACAAAAAGGATGATTTCAGGGTTGGAAATCCTACGATTTTTGTGATATATACAATTAACTACCGTAAACTAATTTTTTAATTATTTTTATTAAATAAACTTACTTTATACTTCACCATGAATAAAATTGTTATTTCAAATAAAAAATTAAACTTCAAAAAATTAATAAGATGTTTCAAGGGTTGGAAAACTTTAACTTTTTTTCTTATCCAAAAGTAACTTACTAAAACAAATTTTTCCTTTTTTTTCTATGAATTAAACATATCTAATGTTTTTAAAAGGAAGAAATTGATGCTAGAAATCAGAAAAATCAAAAAGGATGATTCCGGGGTTGGGAAACTGAAACTTTTTGTGATATAAAAAATTAACTACCGAAAATTAATTTTTATTTTTTTTATTAAATGAACTTATTTTATACTTTAATACGAATAAAATTGGTATTTCAAATTAAAGATTAACCTTCTAGAATTAAAAAGATGTTTCCAGGGTTGGAAAACTTTAACTTTTTTTATACAAAAGTAACTTACTAAAGCAAAATTTTCCTTTTTCTCTATAAATTAAAGATATCTTATATTCTTAAAAGAAATAGATTAGTATAAGAAATCAGAAAAATTAAAAAGTTTGATTTCAGGGTTGGAAAATCCACACTTTTTGTGATATAAAAAATTAAACTAAACTTAACGAAAACTAATTTTTTTTTATAAAATAAACTTATTTTATACTTCAGTATTTCAAAATAAAAAAATTAAAAGAATTAAAACGACGTTTCCAGGGTTGGAAAATCTTATTTTTTATACAAAAGTAACTTACTAAAACAAATTTTTTCTTTTTTTACTATAAATTAAACATATCTTATATTCTTAAAAAAAAAGATGGTGTAAGAAATCAAAAAAAACCAAAAAGGAGGATTCTTTGTGATATAAAAAATTAACTACCGAAAACTAATTTTTATCTATTTTTATTAAATAAAATTATTTTATGCTTGATAACGAATAAAACTGGTATTTCAAATAAAAAAAAAAAAACAATTAACAAAATTAAAAAGACGATTCCAGGGTTGGAAAACTTTAACTTTTTCTACAAAAGTAAGTTACTAAAACAAATTTTTCCTTTTTTTCTATAAATTAAACATTTCTTAAATTCTTAAAAGAAAGAGATTGGTGTAAGAAATCAGAAAAATTAAAAAAGATGAGTTCAGGGTTGGGACACTTACACTTTTTTGATATATAAAAGTAACTAAGTCTAATTAATTTTTATCTTTTCCTTTATAAATTATATATATTTTACGTTTTGGAAAGAAAAGTTTGGTATAGAAAATTATAAAAATAAAAGCCACAGCTCCAGAGCTGGAAACTATGATTTTTTTTTCTAGACATTAAAGTAACTAATTAAAACATTTTTTTTTAATTTCCTTTTTTTCACTTAACACACTTTCTATATTTTTTTAAGAACTACTAGATTGGTATAAGTAATCAAAAAAATCTAAAATTATGATTCAGGGTTTGAAAATTATTATTTTTTTCTTTGTACATAAAAGTAAGTATGTGCTTGAGTATGTATCTCTATACTACATAAACGCACTTTGGTAAAGGGTATATAAGATTCGGCACAGCCGAATATAGCACTCTTACTTGTTTTATTTAAATTATATATTCAAAAATTTAAAATCTCGCTGAAATCTTTTTCTTGAGTTACTAGTTCTC
The DNA here is from genome assembly GCA_949987645.1 of Tachina grossa. Lineage (NCBI taxonomy): Eukaryota > Metazoa > Arthropoda > Insecta > Diptera > Tachinidae > Tachina > Tachina grossa. The sequence goes on along the minus strand of OX465276.1, from coordinate 17,898,545 downwards.
TGCTGCTACTCAGCTCCTTACGTCTTGTTGTAAGTATCGGATAGCACTCTCATGGTTAAACATATCCCTGGTCGGAACTGTCCCACTCATGACGGCTTGGTGATTCGGATGATAGACCACACATATGTTCTTAGGAAGCTTAATTTAATTATATTGATTCGTCGTGACTAGAAAATCATTCTCTTGGATACACGATATACTGAATTTATTTCTGTACCGGCTTATGCCAACTTTCGTGACAAGGGAATCACTTACGTGTACTCACGGGACTAAGGATATAATTAACTGCTCGTGTTCACCTTCGTGACCGGGAAATCACTCACTTGGAGACACGGATAAGGATATTTATGTAAATCATTTACTTGGAAACACTTGACTTAGGATATAATTATATACCTATAGCTATCTTCGTGACTAGGTAATCAGTCACGTGGACACACTTGATTTTGTATATAATTATATACTTATGGTCATCTTCGTGACTAGGAAATCACTTACGTGGACACACTTGACTTAGGATATAATTAACTACTTAAGGCCACCTCCGTGACTAGGAAATCATTTACGCGGACAGACTTGACTTAGGATATAATTAGCTACTTATGGCTACCTTCGTGACAAGGAAATCACTCACGTGGACACACGGTTAAGGATATAAATAACTCCTTATGCCCGCTTTCGTGACTAGGAAATCACTCACGTGGACACACTTGACTTTGAATATAATTATATATGTACTTATGGTCATCTTCGTGACTAGAAAATCACTCACGCAAACACACTTGACTTAGGATACAGTTAACTATTTATGGTCACCTTCGTGACTAGGAAATCACTCACGTGGACACACTTGACCTAGGATGTAATTAACTACTTATTTACATCTCTGCGACTAGGAAATCACACACATGGTCACACGATTAGGATATTAATACTATTTACATATGTTCGCCTTCGTGACTAGAAAATCACTGGACGGGCACTGATTTACCAGACTAATGTTATCGTGACTAGAGAATCATTGACAGCTAGCATTTTGTATCATAATCGAATCTTTTCCGAATCAGCTTGACGGGACGATCATCAATGATACTCCCGTTGTGAGAAAATTGTACCCTACAGATAAATCATACCAAAGAAACATTTATGATATGATTTGCTGATTAATTTTTGAGCAATTTTCTGGTAATATTTAATCATTAAATCAGCTTTTTGCAGTTTCTTTGCATTTTGTTCCTGTATTTTCAAGAAATCAATATTTGATCATATATGTATGTGAAATATAAGTGAATCCTTTTTCAATAACCCCAGTGATAAAGCAGTTTTTAATCATCAAAAGTGATCTGAGAAGAATCATATAAGAGATTTCTGCAAAAGATAATCACGCAAATGCCAGCTGGGTTAGAACATTTATTATGACTCAACTATGCTGCCACTGAATTCTTAGCATAGTGACTACGAAATCACTAAACTACCCTTCGACTACGTTTACTCTTCGAGGATTTATCGTTTTCGTGACTAACGAATTCACTATGCAATTACTCTACCAAGATACTTAGTTGTTCCAAAAGTACTACTCACCGCGATGTCTTCAACTTGATTCCCTTTTGTAAAATTCCTTCCTTGTATACTGATCGTGTATCATTATTATTGTTGTATTTAATATACTTTACATAAAAATGTTCTTGCAATTGTTTTATTGTATTTTGCTTTTATTAAATTCTTTAATTTATTATGTAAATTATATTTTTTGTTTGCCAACATAACTGTTCAATGCTTATGCACAAATTGTTATACAGTTTATTACTTATTATCAGGGAAACCGCAAATATACAATTGCATGTTTTTTATGTTAGAACTTTTTATGAATTTTGGCATCGATTTGTTAGTGCATATTGTAACGTTTAAAGCATGTTTTCGCATATGTCAGTCTTACAGCCATATTTTGAGCATATTTTGCAATTTCTAGAGCATAAGTTATGCTTTTAGGGCAAATTTTGATACATTGTAGAATTTTTTATTTTGAGGTGCTTACAAGTTTATGTGTTGGCCAAAATTTTTGCTTTTATTTTTACGGCCTGTCTCACGATGTCACCAGAAATCGTTCGATCGACAACTTGTATAGCAAACAAAGTATTCGATCGAACGATTTCTAGTGACATCTTGGAACAAGCCATTAATTCCAATGTTCCATTTTTCTAATGTATTACGCAGTTATTACGGACGTTAGTTCCAATGAGAATTCGGTCTTGTTATTTGAGAAGTACTTTGCCCCAAAGAAGACGTTGAAGGAACATTGTTAATGTAGAAAAAGCTATTTAGATGTGACTACGATAATTTTTATTTGCAAATCTAGGCCGGTTTTGTTTTATTTATCCAAAATACAGCTCCAAAGTTTTAATTCTAATATCGTGCTTTTTACGAGAGTATCCAAAAAAATTAATTTGTTTTATTTGCATTAGTCAAAATTTGTATCGTAATTTTGTTTTATTCTTTTTTATTTAGTTTTTTTTTATTTTTTATAAAGAGAAGTAACACTCAGGCAATTAATGCCTACTAAAGGGTCCGCCAGATAACTTTTTTTTTTTTGAAAATGCTATTAAAAAAAAAACTACTGAAGCTTCGACTGTGTGGCACGTAGCGCCGTCCTGTTGAAACCAAATGTTGCCAATATCCTCCTCTTCAATTTTTGTGAACGAAAATTCGGTCAACATGGCCCGATAATGATCGCCATTGACTGTAACGGCCACTCCTTGCTCAATGGCCCAATTATGCCTCTGGACCAAAATCCGCACCAAACAGTGACTCGTTTTGGGTGCGTCGGCTTTTTAATGTATGCGTACGGATTTGCTGTGCCCCAAATGCGACAATTTTACTTTTTGAAATACCCGCTAAGATCAAAATGAGCTTCATCTGAAAAGATTATTTTTTTTGGCAAAATCGGCATCTTCTGTAGGTCGATCGCAGGCCCACTAAGCGAAGCGAAAACGCATTGGATGACTCGTTCAGCGGAAGGATAAAACTAATTATCTGTCAAATCAGACATGAGCTAAGTGTTACCATTTACGAAATGAGCACTAGTTGAAAAAAAAACATTAGATGGCGGACCCTTTACTAGTACTAGGTGTTACCTTCTTTAGGAAAGGGATAGTGAAAAGAAAGAAGAGATAGTGGTGAAAGAAGAGATAGAAGAAAGCTTCATTCTTTTTTTTTTGTTTATATTATTTCTGTCTTATTTTTTATGCAAATGTGGTGGAATTTTTAAATTAAAAATATTTTTTCATTTACAAATAAACCTAGGTGTATCTAACTAGGTGGCAGCGCTACTTCAGCTGATAATTTTTTGCTCTATGTGCTTTGTAGCTGAAGAATGTCAAAAACTTCTATTTTGTTTTGGTTTTAGTACAATTATGTTTGTGCTTTTGACATTCTTCGGTTCTTTACACAACTATGGTTTCCGTATTTTTGTATAACAAATCCTTACGCAGTCACCTGTATAATTACACCATGAAATGAACCAACTTATTTTATTTTTAAGAAAATATTTTTTGAGTTTTTACTGCACATTGAATGCGCACAAAACACTTTTTTTAGAGCATATTTCTGGTTTCCCTGCTAATTATGTTTGTTGTTGTCAATAATACTGTCCAGTGCTTGTATGCAAATTACATTTTTTTTTGTTAAATATTTATTAACGCACTTATTTTGGCAAATTATTTTAATACTTTTGTAATAAAATATTATTACCTAAACTATATTGGTTATGATTATGGATTATTTCCCCAGAAAAGCTTTAATTTTATTGCATTGCACGCATACCGTTATTTTTCCCCTTAATAAACATAAAATTCTGCATAGATTATTTCTTAAGATGGACCAAAAATTTCCCCACCACACACAAACTGGTCGAAAGTGAACTTTTGGAACTTATTCATACAACTCCAAACAGCATTAGCAGATTTTACTACGTTGCACAGACAAATTGCTGCAAAGTAACAAGCATGCGCTCTAAAACTACATACATACATAAATACATACATATGTGGACTACATTACGATGCACAGCATCCAAACTCAGGACAACAGGATGCATGATGATGTTAAACTTTCATCATAAAGCCTTTCGCAATTCAAATTCAGTTACTTGCAGTGACTCTACGTGGACGGTTGTTTTTAGCGGATAAAATAAGGAATAAAAAAAATTTCATTTACTAAAATAATAGTGCAATAAAATAAATTAAAATAAAGAGAGAGAAGAAAGTAACTGGTAAATTCTGAGAGAGATATACTAAAATATATATAGAGATAGAGAGAGTTGTTTATATCAAACAAGTGTGTAGAAAAGTGCATGGTAATTATTTAAAGAGAAATATTAAACTGGCTTTTGAACAAAAAAATAAAAATAAAAAATGCATTAGTAACTGAAAATCACCTGATAAGAGCAGCATAACTCTGGTTGTAATTTAAGAGCGATAAACACAACTAACGGTGATAATTGAAATTAGAGCAAAAGCAACAACAACTAAATATATTCGTATGTTTGTATGTAAGTATATACATACATACACATATAATAAATATTGAACAACAAACAAGTACTTGCTTGCATTTAATATACACGAAAAATGTTTGTGTAAATAAAGTGAAAAAAACGAGTATGTACATGAATTGAAAAACAAAAGAGTAACAACAACAACATCACATTGCAGAGGAGTTGTTTGTTAATTTTTTATGCTGCTTTTAATTGTTTAGGGTTTTTGTTTTTGCAGAGATGACGGTAAAATATTAATGAAACATTTCTCTCGCAGCCTGTCGTGTTAAAAACGTTGAACTAGAAGGTTGTTATTTATCGTTGAAAGAAAATACATAAATCTTTTTGTGTGTTAGAAAATTATTTATGTATGTATAAAAAGTGAATAAAAAGCACATACATATGTATGTGTATTAAATTTAAAATAAAAAGTAATTGAGAATTAAAAAGCCAAATTACGATTAACAAAAATATAATAAAAATTCGAAATCGGAGTGTTAATATAAAAAAAATATATAGGTACTTACATATGCATGAGAAATACCTATGTATATTGAAACTAATATAAAAATGCGAATAATTACTCAAGTATAATTAAAGCATATTTTTAAGGATAACAAGCTCAATTTGATGTAAAGGTATGTATGCAAATTTAATTTTATGTGAAAATATATAGAAATTAAAGTTCATGGAAAATATGTTAAAGAAAATTTATATGTACATACTGGGTGCGTAGTTGTGTAAAAAAATATGAATAGTTATACATACATACATATGTGTATACATATGTTTACATACATACATACGTGCATAATTTCTACCGGCATTTTGCACAATATTAATGCACATGCATTTCTATGTGTGTATCAGAGCTGTAAAAACGAATGGACTCCAAAATTTTATGCAATGCATTTCGAAATACATATCTCCTATGAAAGCTTGATAAATCAGTGTTATATATACAGTATATAAAGTTCGTATTCGTACACCCTAATCAAAAACCCACAGCCTTTTAATAAATTAAATTACTAAAATTATTTATTTCTTTAAAAAATTTGTTTATGGAGTTAGTATTTAATAAAGTATTATTTAAATAAAAATATATTTTAGTGATACATGTTAAATTTTAATTGAACTATAATGAATGTTAATCAGAAATAATTTCTTCATGCGGCTTAAGTTTAGTAATTTCAATTCTGAATGAATTTTTTTTATTATTTAACTTGATTTTCTAAAGAGAAGACAAATTTTTTCTTCTTTAGAAACTCATATTAATTACTATAAATATTTCATTCAATAAGAATTAAAATTATTGAACTTAAACCCGATTAAGAAATTATTCCTGATTAAAAATATATTTTATTAAATGTTTTTTTTTTTTAAGAAAATCATAATTAACTAATTTAAAATAAAAAAATTAATATTCGTACACATAAAATTAAAAAAAAAATCAGATAAGAAATTGGCTTAAAAAACGACAGATTAAGCCTTTTTTTAAACAATAAAAATAGTTTTCAAAATAAATTTTAGGATTATTTTTGTGAAAGCATGTAAACTTTGTTCCTTGAGGATATGCTATTTTCTATAAAATTATTGATCAAAATGTTATTTTGATTATTTGATTTGTTAAATAGAATATCTTTCTATAAATTCAAACATGAAAAATAAAAATATTATAAGTAAGTGAGACATTTTTGAATTTTAATTGAACTATAGTGAATTTTTAATCAGAAATAATTTTATAAATATTTATTTAATTAAAATTTTTTTTCTTTTTTTTTTTAAAGTTGAGGATGTACACCCAGAGAAAAAACAGTTTCAAATCAATAAAAACCAAATTGAATTAATAAGAATCATTAACGAAAGTCTAATCATGTTTAAATTTCTTATTTCAATATGGAAAAATATTAATTTACAGTAATTATTTATTAATTTGATTTATTTTTAAGTATCACAATATACATTATCTATTATATTGAAAATTTTTGAGTTAATGTAACGCGTTCTTATTTTTAAGTTGCAGTGTACGAATATAAACTTTGTATTATGACATTAAAAGAAAGAAAAAATCAAATTCGTATTCATTTTGATTCGCGTTAAATAAAAATAAAAAAATATTTAAGTGGTGTAGAAAGCAGGGACCGCAAATAAAGACTATTTTCCAAATTTAACTAAAAAAATCGAACTTATTACAATGACTATCTTTAGAAGTATTAATTTGAGTTTTATTTATTTCTCGGAAAATAAATTTAATTTTTTAATTTTCATTATTTTTATTAGAAAATTAAAGCTATTTTTTTAAGTTTAATTTATTGCTCAGGAATTGTATTTGTTAATTAAAAAATAAGGGCCTGTCCACGATGTCACTAACGTTCGACTTATCGCACAGTTATATTGGAAACAACAACAAAATTTTAAAATTTGTTTTGGTTTTGAATGTAAGTGTGCGATAAGTCGAACGTTGGTGACATCGTGGGACAGGTCCTATAATTAATTTTTTTTTTAGTTTTTTTAGCTTACTTTTTTTTTGGGTTACTTTTTGTATTTTATTTATTTTTTTTTTTGCTCAGAAAAGAATGACTTAAAATTGTAGAAAGAGTATTTTCTGCATTAAAATTTATATTAACCGATTTGAGATCGAATTTATTACCGCAGTCAATACAAATGTTATAGAAGACAAGTAAAATTTCTCTGTTGTCTTGTTTTTGTTTTCAATAAAAGTAGACAGATGAAAATGATGATCTATGATATAAAATTATATTTTTTAGATAAAATAATAAAACTCAAAAAATAAATTTTAAATTTAAAAATAACTTTTATTTTGTAAGCAAAAAAAAAAAAAAAAAAATAAAATCAAAATATAACTTTTGTTTTCTGAAATAGCTTTGAAAATTTCAACTCAAGATATAATGATTAAAAAGTAATTTTTAAAATAAAACATAATCTTTACGGTCCCTGGTAGAAAGTATTAGAGTGTTTATCTATATTTGACTGCATTCGGTCAAAAATATTTGTGTGGCAACACTCTATTCTTACCAAAGCTATGAATAGCTGTTTGTTGTTTTCAACATTTATTTTTTTTACATACTTCTTACCACTGGAATTCCAGCTGAAAAAAAGTCGGCTGTATTGCCATAACTCGTGCAAACTTTCATACAATTCAATAAATTTTTAAAAAATTTTTTTAAAAACTTCCGCATGCCAGTTTCCTTCTTTTCTATTAAACTTTTTTTTATGAAACTTAGATTTGTTTGTGCCTGTTAGTACCTTTTCACACACGTTAACTTTTGATTCATTTGGTAGAAAAAAAGACATTTGTTTTCCCTTCTCCGTATTTCTTACAGCTGAATTACGAGTTGATCAAAAAAAGTTGACGTGTGTGAACTGAGATTTATACGAATAGGCAATTGTACTAGTTGGATGGCTCTGTGCCGAAAAAAAAACATTAAACAATTTTGCAATTACGCGTGGATACTCGAAAACATGAATTTTTGTCTTGACAAAAAGCTTTTTTTTAAGCGATTGTAATGGTATATCAATGTAAGCAGATATGAGTGAAAAGGCAATCGTTTTGTGTTTTATTATTATTTATTTTAGTTTTTTCAGATACAAAACGATAAAAAAAAATTTAAAATTTGTTTTTGCAAAATTTTGTTACCAAGGCGACCTTCTTTATTTATGTAAAATTCGTATTTTCCTTTTTCCTATTTAATTTTCGGGCTTTCAAGGTCCACAGAAAAAAATATCATCTAAATGCAACCAACAAAACAAATTGTTGACATTTAATTTAAAAATTAACAATCATCATTGTTGATATAACAAATTTTGTAGTCAATTAAATTACTCAACAAAATTATTTGTTAAATTATATCATAATGGAATGCACACATGTAGAAGAAACAAGAAATCATATTTTGTGTGTATTCATCATTTGCATATTTAATAAAGTGTTGCTCTTTAGCTGAGAGGTAAGTGAGTCAGTTTAGTAGTGTTGATGTTGCCGGTTCAACTCCGCCCAAAGACATTTAGTGTTTTTCGCAGACAAGTAAAAAATCGTTTCGAGGATTGTGATTGTGTATAAAAAGCTTGTTAATATAAGAATTATGATACAGAAATTTAACAATTCACATTGTTAATATAACAATAACTTTAATTGAAATAACTTTGAAATCTAACAAAAATAAATGTTGAAAAAAAAATAAATTCCAACAAATTATTTGTTGATATATTTAATTGAAAATATTTTTAAGATTTTCCTTCAACTTACAATTTCGTTAATTGTATTTACAAAAATCGTTGTAGGTTCAAAATCAATTAATTATTTAATTGATATAACAAAAAAATTAGTTGTATTTACAAATCATTTTTTTCTGTGTCATTTGGGTCTTCTTTCAGAACCAAGATTATTGATTAATTTTTAAATTCTACGTTGCGTTGGCATTTTCCAACTTCTTCAGGGATTCGTTATTAAAATATATGAATAATCTTTTTATAAAAAATTTTATATTTTCAAAAATATCAGAGATTTGTATGTGTAAAATTTAATAAATTAAAAAAATGTAAAATTACATACTAAAAAATATCACAGCTGGTTAAATTATTCTTTAAATCGTCGTTATTAAACTAAAAAATTTTTTGTTATTTTTTCCGAAACGTATACGATTTGTTTTTTAATATTTTCATAACAAACGTAACCTTACCTTAAAAAAGAAACGCCCTAATTCATTATTTTTTCAAAATCGAGCTTTTTGTATATTTCGATACAAGAAGATCAAATGTATCAAAAAAACCATAAATCTGAAATTCCAAAGAAATAATGAGTTATGGCCTTTCTATACTAAGGTAACGATAAATACGCTTAAAATATAAGTTTTGAAAAAGCGATTATCCCAGCTCTGCATCAATACATAGGTTAATGTGGTAAATGAAAATGCTTTTGGTACAGAGAGCGAAGTATGAGTATTGCAGTTGCCGGTTGTTAATGTAGCGGGTTTTCAAACAATTCTCAGTAATCAATTTCAATGCACATATTTTTAACAAAAATGTTTTACTAAATAAGTAAAACAATAATTTGTTATTATTAGTGCTTTAACAAATGTCACACTTAAATTGTGACAATTTCCAAAAAAACACTAATTTCCTTAAAAACTTTTCATACTTGGAACTTAACAAAATTTATAAGCTTTATAGAGGTTATAAGTAGGGAAAGGATTTTCATGTAAATTCATGTTTCCTATCGTTGGTCTTAGATCAACGTAAATAAAATATCTTTGCCAATCAACGAATTTGTGACAAAATGGCATCGATTTGTTAGTGCATATTTTATAATAAGTATATACTTTTGCGTATTTTATTATAAATGTATATTTTTAATACATTTTTTAGTTTGTTCATGTTAAAAATATAATTTTGGGTTTTTTTATTACTTGTAAATTATTTAAAAGCTGCATTCTTTACGACTATGTAAGAACAAAAAAAGAGGAAAACGAGAAAAATTTACGATCGCATTTTTTGTGATATTGGGTATATTTCAATACCATTGAAAATTTAAAAAAAATAATACTGGTTCCGCATTAATTTCATGTGGATATAAAGTGCTTTTGGAAGCACCTTTGCGTGTTTCAGCCTTTAATGAAAAATATCAAATGATATGTGATACGGATGCACCCTATAGTAACTAGATGGGGAATATGGCAGAAGGCTATCGGATACTAAATTTTTATTAATAAAATTAAAGAAATTTTAAAATCAAAAAACTTCCCCCATATGCAAAAAAAAAAACAAGTAAGAGTGCTATATTCGGCTGTGCTGAATTTTATATACCCTTTACCAAAGTGTTTTTATGTAGTATAGAGATACATACATAAGCACATACATAAAGTATAAACAAAAAGAAAAAAATTATTTGACCTAGTTATTTTTATGTACCAAAAAAAAAAAATAAATTTAAAAACTCTAGAATCATTATATTAGATTTTTCTGATTCCTTATAGCAATCTAGTAGTTCTTAAAAAAATACAGAAAGTGTGTTAAGTAAAAAAAGAAAAAAGAATATTAAAAAAAAATGTTTTATTTAGTTACTTTAATATCCAGAAAAAAAGGTCAAAGTTTCCAGCTGTGGTTTTTATTTTTATAATTTCTTACACCAAAATTTTCTTTCCAAAACGTAAATATGTATAATCTATAAAGGAAAAGACAAAAATTAATTAGACTTAGTTACTTTTATATATCAAAAAAGTGTAAGTGTCCCAACCCTGAACTCATCTTTTTTAATTTTTCTGATTTCTTACACCAATCTCTTTCTTTTAAGAATTTAAGAAATGTTTAATTTATAGAAAAAAAGGAAAAATTTGTTTTAGTAACTTACTTTTGTAGAAAAAGTTAAAGTTTTCCAACCCTGGAATCGTCTTTTTAATTTTGTTAATTGTTTTTTTTTTTATTTGAAATACCAGTTTTATTCGTTATCAAGCATAAAATAATTTTATTTAATAAAAATAGATAAAAATTAGTTTTCGGTAGTTAATTTTTTATATCACAAAGAATCCTCCTTTTTGGTTTTTTTTTTGATTTCTTACACCATCTTTTTTTTTAAGAATATAAGATATGTTTAATTTATAGTAAAAAAAGAAAAAATTTGTTTTAGTAAGTTACTTTTGTATAAAAAATAAGATTTTCCAACCCTGGAAACGTCGTTTTAATTCTTTTAATTTTTTTATTTTGAAATACTGAAGTATAAAATAAGTTTATTTTATAAAAAAAAAATTAGTTTTCGTTAAGTTTAGTTTAATTTTTTATATCACAAAAAGTGTGGATTTTCCAACCCTGAAATCAAACTTTTTAATTTTTCTGATTTCTTATACTAATCTATTTCTTTTAAGAATATAAGATATCTTTAATTTATAGAGAAAAAGGAAAATTTTGCTTTAGTAAGTTACTTTTGTATAAAAAAAGTTAAAGTTTTCCAACCCTGGAAACATCTTTTTAATTCTAGAAGGTTAATCTTTAATTTGAAATACCAATTTTATTCGTACTAAAGTATAAAATAAGTTCATTTAATAAAAAAAATAAAAATTAATTTTCGGTAGTTAATTTTTTATATCACAAAAAGTTTCAGTTTCCCAACCCCGGAATCATCCTTTTTGATTTTTCTGATTTCTAACATCAATTTCTTTCTTTTAAAAACATTAGATATGTTTAATTCATAGAAAAAAAAGGAAAAATTTGTTTTCGTAAGTTACTTTTGTACAAAAAAAGTTAAAGTTTTCCAACCCTGGAATCGTCTTTTTAATTTTTTTAACTTTCTTTTTTAATTTGAAATACCAATTTAATTTGTACTGAAGTATAAAGTAAGTTAGTTTAATAAAAAAAATATACAAATTAGTTTACTGTAGTTAATTTTTTATATCACAAAAATTTTAAGTTTTCCAACCCTGGAATTATCCTTTTTGATTTGTCTGATTTTTTAACCCAATCTCTTTCTTCTTAGAATATAAGATACATATATATTTAATTTATAGAAAAAAAAAATTTTTTTGCATGTATTTATTTATTGTATCTTCATATGTGAACTAACAATAAGTATTCAAATCTTAAATCTATAAAAAAAATTATTAGGCCCGACCAGTGTCGGACATAAACTTAGTGGTAGTTATAAATAATACATTTGTAGTGATAATCAAAAAAGGGGGGGGGGGGGAAAGTATTTTCAAGTAGTCCCATCTGGAGTGTTAGGTATAAGAGCCCGTGTGTCCCTCTTTTTTAAGCGGATGTGTCCAGTAAAGTTCAAAATATTACGAGCAAGCGGATTAGGATGTGATTCGAGTTTTGTTAAATATTTGTCTGCGTATTTTTATAGAAAAAATGAAAAACAAATCAATTATTTCTATTTAAAACAATACTGCAGTTGCAGATATACCAAAAAAATTTATATCTTTGTGCACGGTGGGGCCTTGTCATTAAAACAGCATCCGATATTTTCACTATTCTACTATTCAAAAGAGAAAGTTTTTCGGTCTAAATTTGGTATTGGGACGGGACCATAGTACATTGATAGATAGTTGCATGATCTGCTTCCTTTATTATTTTAACAAAGTAATTTCGCAACAAATAGTATTAATAATAAGGCCGGTGGTGAATGGTTTTTGTTCAACTTGCTGTTGCGCCTTATGTAAGCAACTTTATTGCAGAATATAAAACATTGCATCATTATAAATATTACAGATGCAGGAAAAATCCGGTATTCAGGGGCGATTTTTGATTTAAACAAAATTCCCACGTCAAACTATCTTTAAGTTTAACAATCGCTTATGAAAGTGGGCGTTTTCCGTTTAATGTGCTTTTCGCCACCTAAAAGTTGACATCACTGAGCGTAGTGCTGCAACTCTCTGTTGTATGTTGGTATTTGTTGTTATTTATTTATTTATTTTCTCCTTGTGCAATTTTATGCATAGAATATGAAAGTTTGTGGGTGAACTGGTGGTGAGTGGAGGTGGGCAAGTGTTCTGCTTTTCATTAATATAACTTTGAGCTATATTTGTATATGTAAAAATATGAATATATGTGTCTGTGTGTTTGAACATTTGTTTTGTATTAGTTTAGGAGGGCAAAGAACTTTTATTGAAGCAAAAATTAAAGCAAAAAAGGAAGATATAAAAAACTTACAACAATTAAGATTTGTATTGTTGTTGCTCACTTTTTTCGGGGATGCCAAAATTGTTGCTACTGTTGTTAGGCTAGTTTTCTAAAAAAAAGATTTCAAAATGTATGCTTACATATTTGAGTAGTTGATTTATGCATCATTAATGTAAACTCAAATTGGATACTTTGCTATAATAATTAAAGGAAAACCTTATTTTCTTGTTTTCTTTTTCGTTGTGAAAACTTAAAGTATTAAATTTGCAATAGCTCAAGGACATTGGCTTGTTAAAATTGCTGCTACTTCGCAAAAGTTTTAATATTATTAGCAAAGCTGTATTCTACAAGGAAACATAATATTTTTAACCAACTTCAAAAAAGGAGGAAGTTTTCAGTTCCTCATTTTTTATGTTTGAAGTAATTCGTAGCTCCGTAACTTTTAAACCGATTCTAGAATTTTTGTTTTGATTTTTGAATTTTTTCTATAATTTTTTATTATTATATAAAAGCTTTTTTTATTAAGCTTTATGTGTTTTCTTCAGGTGAAAATTATTATATTAACACAAAAAAGAAAAAAAAAATAAATAAATAAATATAAAAAATTACTTCTGCAAAAAAAAAAATTAACGATTTCATTGCAAAAATCTGATAGAACGTTATGGAAAAAAATGTATGACACCAAAGTGGAAGTAAACTCTTAAAAAAAAAAAAAAAAAAAAAATTTTAAATATGTTGGTTAGCCCTAGTTTACACTCAGCAAGTCTTATTGCTAAGCTGATTAGTTTTTAAGAAGAGAGAGACGAGGCGAAAAACGTTTTTGTTCCCCTCGTCTCTCTCTCCCTCAAACTAATCAGGTCAGAAATAAGACTTGCATAATGTAAACTAGAACTTAAGAAGAAATATGTGAAATATAAATTTAAATTTTTATGGGCGTGAATCCGCCCATTTTCTTAAATGTAACATTGTGTGCTTTTCAGAACTCAGGGTGTGCATTAAGTTTTTTAGAAATCGGTAAAGCAGAACCACTTAAAATAAAATATTAAATCTTAAAGGGCGTGACTCCGCCCATTATTTTAAATGGAAGATTGTGCCTATTTTAGGGCTCAAGATGTGTAGTAAGTTTCATAAAAAACGCTTAAATAGAACAACGTGAAATATAAAAATAAATTTTAATGGGCGTAGCCCCGCCCACTTATTGAACTCCAAAGTTGTGTAATTACAAGAACCAAAGGTGTTTGCTAAGTCTTGCAGAAATCAAATAAGTACAATGTCATAAAATCAAATTAAAAAAATGTTGTAGGCGTGTTTCCGTCCACTTTTTTATAATGGTACCAATTGAATCTCAGAAAAAAAAAGAATTTTTACAATCGGTCATATGTTTGCTAAGCTCCAGGTAGTTTTGAATATAAATCAAAAATCAAATTCAATTTTATAAATAAATACAAGCTCAAGCTGAGGAAACATAAGAACAAAAGCTAAAAAGTTAAATAAAATATCTTTTTAAA